>JAWRVF010000023.1:0-1201323 GCA_036785485.1 Physcomitrellopsis africana | reverse complement strand
GGTGGGTTTGGTTTGACGCTGAGGGTGAAGATGAACAGCATTGTCATGGGCGTGCTGATCAGCCCTATGAGGACCTGCGTGCCTCAGACTTTCATCAGCCGGCGTGTGGGTGGAATCAAAAGCTTGGTCCAGGCAGCCACAGCTCAATCCGGATGCCTTGCCTCGTGCCCCGGCTGTGGGTTATCCTTCTTGCCACATGCAAGTTCTCCGGTATCTTGCACTGATCGGATAGCGAATTGGCGAACCGTGACGCAACGCACGCATGAGCGGGGGTCGTCGGGAAGCCCGGAAGGATGTCGACGCTTGCAGCGATCCTGGAATGCAGTGATGCAATCGTGCGCCTGTTCCAAATGCAACTGATACCGCGTGACAAACCTGTGGCGGAGACCGACGTGAGTTGAGGGCCCCCAAGCTTTGTGCAACGACGGTCTAAAATGCAGGAATGGATCATGTAGGTGGGCAGCCGGATTCGGACGAGGATGGGTGGGTTCGTGCAAACATCAGGGCTAGAAACCGCCCGCTCCACGAATCCGATTGCTCTTGGTTGTCCAGCATGCGACGTTGAAATGGTTGCAGCAACCCCTGGCAAGGCCGCCGTGAGTTAAAGCAAATCCTGGGATCTGGCTACTGGAAGGTCAGCATTACCAATACCAAGTGAAGTGAGAGACAATGGGGGACGTGAAAGCACTGCATCAGATTGGGAATCAGATTTGAGAGCGTGTTACACTTCAGCTCCACCTTCCACTTCCTCTCTGTTAGGGCTCTAGCTGTGTATGGCAATGCCAGAAGTATTTTCAAGGTTGGGTGCATTTTTCGTTTTGACATACTCAGTGATGTTTCTTCCAAAGTACATATTGACATCTTTAAAAGGATACATTGGAGAATGGAAATCAAATCCAAAAGTTTATGCATATAAATATTAGGTCTTTTTTAGGTTTGTTTTTCCAATCCATTTGCATTGTATGGCATTGTAATATTATATTAGACTTGATTAGTTAGATTGTTGGATATCATTTGTCAAGATCTTGGATATGAGTAATAGTCATGCTTTATATATTTAAATACCTATGTGCATTTTTATAAATTGAATTTTTTTTGGATAAAACTATAAAGCTCCAATCTTTGCAATAAGACTCATATTTAACTATTATCTATATTATCAAATTCCAACTTGCTTAGAATATGGATAAAAAAAAATAAGGCTCTTATCAATTAGTTTTAATATGGCTTAATAGATAATGTCAAAGTTCTAAACTTAACAATACCAAAAGTAGATTCATTTGAATAATTTCCAATTAAAGCAGGTGATAAAATATGATTACTCTATTATAATATCAAAACCAATTGACTTTGTGACAAGTTGGATTATCAAAAATTTGGTCCATTTATTATCCAAAAATAAATTAATTAAGATATATATTGATTATAACTACCACAATTAATAAAGATTCATCATATATTCTACATGTATTTTATTTTATCTTATATTAAAATCGATATTTTAAGAAAAAATATTACGAGATTGAAAAAAATATTTTGATATCTTTCCAAAATTGAGGCTATAAAAACTCTCTTGAATTAATTTCTAAAGTTTTATTATATCTAATATGCCATATTATTGGAAAGCCACATTATGCTTGAAGGTCACATAATTATATTTGGCCTTTTTAAAAATTGTAAACATCTTTCATAATAAAGGAGGTTGTCTTTATAATCAAATTTGGTAGAGTCACCATAAAGATTATTTTTAATATAAAGAATAAGAAGATTTGTTGACATATTTGAACAAACTTTATTAAAAAAAATTAATGTCAATCAAAATTGTTGATTTAATGGCTCAAAGATGCAATTGCTTTAGTTTCAAAAGGATTGTCCATTGTTGATGGTAAGTAATATTTTTAGCTTTTGGAGTAAGATAAAAATATCTAAAGAAGACATCTATCAAGCTTTGTTATTTTTTAAGATGATATATAATATTTAGTACAAATTATAACAAAGATATATTCCAACAGACTTGGTTATAATTAAAGACACATATTGATATAAAAAATTAAGATTTTTATGATTGGTACAAATTATTATTGAATAAAATGTCTCTTTTATATGATATAAATTATGCCATTTTGATTAAACAATCTACCATTATAAAAATAAAATTATAAGAATTTAAGATTAAAAGATTTGTAAGAAAGTCCATTGAAATTGATGATTAAAATTGCTTTAGAATAGATAGAGATTGAAGAAGTCCACATGGTTTATGGTGTAGAATCTTTGCTTAAAAACAAATATTGCAAGATTGAAAAAATATTTTGATATCTTTTCAAATTTGAGGCTATAAAAAAAAAATTGAATCAAGTTCTTAAGTTTTATTTAATAGTTGTTGTACATACTAAGATTTTGTGATAATAAATTGGGACACATGTATCAAGTCTTATGCCATGCATGTCCAAAAAGATTCAAATGAGCTTGAACAAATTATAGATAATTCGTCCTTATATGTGTTACGAAAAAAAAATTAAGCTATTAAAAGCCATATTAAGAGATTAAATATCCAACCTTATCTTCAACATTATTCAATATCTTTTAAATCCATTGGTATTTGGCCTTTATTGATCTAAATTATATAATCTTGATATTAATTAGAAATTATAAAAAATCACTTTAATATTTAGTCTAAATGCCAACAAACCATCTCAACTTTTATTTGTTAGAACTAAGATATTCATACAAGTTTTAAAAGAAGGAGATTTCAATTCTTATTTATACAATATCAAATCTTCAATCATATGAAGATTGTTGCAAAATAAACTTGCTATTTTGAAAAAATGTATTGATAAAAAAACTTACAAATAATTTTATCTAATATTAAAAATTTCTTGCAAGTGTGCCAATCTACTTTGTAAAGAAAAATGATAGATCTATATAAATGTGTATAGATTATTTTGAACTCAACAAATTGACTATCAAAAAATTATATCCTTAATTTTTATATTGAGACTTTTAGATCAATTAAATGAAGTTAAAATTTATGCTAAGATAGATCTACCAAGAACCTATAATTTGATATATTATAAAAAAAGAGATAAATAGAAGATTATATTTTAAATTAGATATGGTTATATTGAATATAATATCTTATTTTTTGGACTTATAAATACTTCAACTATTTTCTAGCATTTGATAAATGATATATTTTGTGAAATTTTAGATAATTTTGTTGTATGTTATTTGGACAATATTCTTATTTAATCCAAAAATATAAAAGATTATAAATAATATTTTTGCCTTGTACTAGAAAAATTGAAAGATGTTAGATTATATGTTGGCATAGAGAAATGTATATTTCATACAATTCAAATAGAATTTTGAAAAAATATCATTTCAAATAATGATTTACAAATGGATTCTAAGAATGTATAAACTACTATAAATTAGACAATCTTAAAAAGTCATATGTGATATCTAATACTTTTTAAGATTTATAAATTATTATTAAATATTTATTAAAAAATTCTCTTAAGTAGCTTTTTTATTTATATAATTAAATTTTAAATATAAATAAAAGAAAGTAAATATACTAAAGTAGCACTTGAAGGTTTAAAAATAATTGTTACTTCAACTATCAATTAATGCCGCTTAGATATTTTTAAATCAATTTTTATGATAATAAATACATCAAAATTTGCAATAGGTGCATTTTTATTACAAGTAGATGTGGATAATAGATTTTATTCTATTACCTTATATTTAAAAAAATTCTCAACAAATGAATTTAATTATGAGATTTAAAACAAAGAACTTCTTAATATTGTGGATTCAATCTAAGAATATCATCATTTTTTAAAAGATACTTTTTATTCAATAATAATTTGTACCAATTATAAAATCTTAATTTTTTATATCAATATGTGTCTTTAATTATAATCAAGCCCGTTGGAGTATATCTTTGTTATAATTTGTATTAAATATTATATATCATCTTAAAAAACAACAATGCTTGATAGATGTCTTCTTTAGATATTTTTATCTTATTCCAAAAGCTAAAAATATTACTTACCATCATTAATGGACAATCCTTTTGAAACCAAAGTAATTGCATCTTTGAGCCATTAAATCAACAATTTTGATTGACATTAATTTTTTTTAATAAAATTTGTTCAAATATGTCAACAAATCCTCTTATTTTTTATGTTAAAAATAATCTTTATGATGACTCTATCAAATTTGATTTTAAAGACAACCTTCTTTATTTTGAAAGATGTTTACAATTTTTAAAATGCCAAATATAAGTATGTGACTTTCAAGCATAATGTGGCTTTCCAACAACATGGCATATTAGATATAATAAAACTTTAGAGCTTAATTCAAGATAGTTTTTATGGCCTCAATTTTGAAAAGATGTCAAAAAAAATTTTCAATCTTGTGATGTTTTTTTCTAAGCAAAGATTCTATGCCATCAACCACATGGACTTCTTCAACCTCTACCTATTTTAAAGCAATCATAATCATCAATTTCAATCGACTTCATTACAAATCTTTTAATCTTAGATTCTTATTATTTTATTTATATAATGGTAGATTGTGTAACCAAAATGGCATGTTATGTGCCATGTACAAAAACTATTATGTGTAATAAAACAATTAAATCTTTTTTAGATAAAATTCATTAATAACATGAATTTTGAAGTACTGTTATATTTGATTGAGGATCTTAGTTTGTATCAAGGATTTGGAGAACACTCTTTAATACATTAAAGATAGATATTAAATTATCTTTTATTTTTTATCCTCAAATTGATAGACAAGCGTAATGTGTGAAATAAGTATTGGAATAATATTTGCAATGAATCATCAACTATCATCAAGACAATTAGACAACTTTTTTGCCATTAGTTAAAAAAAAAAGATTATATAATAATATAATCTTTTTTTTTTTTCAACAAACTCTATTTTTTACCAATTATAAATATTATCTATAATTTGATACTTTTAAATTCTTAAAACCTAAAAATTTAATAGCAAAGGATTTGGAATAGAAAATAGCAAAGTTTTATACAACAATAAAGATACAACTAAAAGAAGCTCAAGAAGAACAAAAAACTAATGCAAATATTCATTAAAAAGAACAACCTATAATTCAAGTGAATGATAAGATATGATTATTCTATTGTAATATTAAAACCAATTCACTTTCTCATAAATTGGATTATCAAAAATTGAATCTATTTAATATCCAAAAATAAATTAATCAAATTATATATTGATTATAACTACCACAATTAATAAAGATTCATCATGTATTTTACATATCTTTTCTTATATCTTGTATTATAATCAACATATCAAGAAGAAAAGAATTACTACCATCTCTTATTGAAATAAATAACAACCAAGAATTTAAAATTTTTTCAAACTTTAAAATTTGGGGTTCAAATTCATAAATAAATAATAAATTTTTTATTATCTAAGTTGGTCATATATAAACTATATCTAGATGAATCTAATATTCTACAATTTATTAGATACAAACTCATACTTGCTAAATTTAAATCATTGTGCAAATAGTTATCAATTTTTGCATTACCTTTGATTTGTAAACACAAACAGAATACACACTCCGTAAACCAATATTAGATAGAGAAGTATAGCCAAAAAATTTGTTTACATTCATTGTGTATATCCTTCAATGATTTTTGAGACAAGGAATTGGTTAAATATTAATATTTTTATATTAATCACTGTTTAATTGTATTTTTTTTAAAATTTGACTTAGTTTTTTTATTAAATTATTTAAATATTGTAAAGTTAAAATTTTTTTTTTTTTTTTTTTAAGATTTTAAACTGTGATATTATTTTAACACTGTTTCTAGCTTCATTTGCCACAATTTACAATTATTTTTATAACATCGTATGATAATCATATAAATTAAATATAAATATATTTTTTACTTTTTATATGTACAATTGAAAACCAGCATTACACCTTTAAGAAATATTATGACATGTAGCTCTATCATAAAACAAAAAGCTTCAAATAATAATATTTGAATTCAACTATTTTGCCATTTTAATTATAAATGTTTTTTGTTTAAATAAAAATAAGAAACCACTAAAACCAACAAAATTAATGAACATCGTTAAATGGATGTGTAACCATTATTACTAATAAATCAACATGCAATCTCAAAATGGTTTGTTACAATGCACTTTTCTTGTCTGAGTTGTCTTGTTGGATGGATATCCTTTAAACCATACATCAACTAAGACCTTAGATACTGTGCCAATATGTTAGGGCCAAGGAGGAAATTACTACATATTTTTGTTTTTACTTGACGCATTATATACTTGGAAAGAATTTTGTAGTTGGAAATTAAGATGTATGTATTAAATTTAGAATCTATGAATTAGGATTTTAAGTATGGATTTAGGGGGACATTTAATCACCTTGGCAACTGGTGGGGCTACTGGCCAGGAGTTGCCCTAACAGTCTTACAGTCCCCCTGTAAAAAGAAATGCAAGTAAATTTTAGTGTAATTTTGGCAAAGGATTACAATTGGTTACATCTAAAACTGTATTCTAAGCTCCAATTCCATGAAGCTCAAATAAACGCACAATCAAATTATCTGTCGAAGTTTCATTTACTTTCATGACAAGCAATCCCTCATCTACATCAAAATCTTCACATTTATCGTCGTTAAGACTCTAAGGAACTCCTGATATGCAATGTTTTTTTTTTTTTTTTTTTTTTTTTTTTTACACGAATTCCAGCATACTGTTATAGGAGAGAATCACTCCATCCCTACATCCCTCTTCCTCGTCCTCAAGATTCCTTTGCTCATGATAAGAGAGACGTGGAGCAGACACACTTCTGCTTGCCTTTGAGAACATGTTTTTGCTTGGTTTCTTTATCCGAACCAAAGGACCGCGTGAAGGCTTGCTCACAGGGTTCCAGGGATGAGCACCATCACTCAGAGTATCCGATACAGCAGGGACAGATTTTGGTCTCCCAGGGTCTGCTAGTCTTGATGGGGTAACAGCCGGAGGTGTGTTCAAGGGTAGCTGCTCATGTGAAATCTTCCTCACTCCCATGCCAGAAAGACCAGGAAGTGATTCTGTTCCGTCTTGCTGTGGGTCCAGAATTCGAAGGACCTGGAACACCCACGTGTTTGATATCAATGAACAGTGATAGATCACGTACTCAAACGGGTTAAGCAAACACAAAGTCAACTACGAGAGTACAGACAACGAGTAAGAACAGGTTTCGCTGGCTGTAAGTTACGCATCCCAAAATATTTCAATCAATTCGCATCTCATTCACACCTGAGCCATACGAGGTCGCATTCCAGGATCTTTCTTTATGCATTGTCTGGCAGCATGCATCATGCAGTGCATCTCGAACATATTGTTGTCATATTCCGCTCCTCTGAGACGTGGGTCTATCAATTCGAGATCGGATCTATCCAGCAGCGGCCTTGCCTGCAATTTTAGAATATATCATGTTTGGTTTAGAAATAAAAACACGCATCATCTGATTAAGATCGAAGTACAGGACATTAGAAAAGGTAAATGATCAAGTATTGGTTAGCTGGAAAAGCCAACGTCTAGAACAACATGATTGCTACGAACACTTCATCGTGGTGTTGGTTCTAGATTCCAAGTTTCACTTTCAAAGTAAAAAACGAAGAATAACAGTCGAAGTTAAAAACAAAATGATTGACTAGTAAGAGTTACGAATACGAAATGCAAAGGTACAGCTAAAATAAATACTCCCCTACAGTTACTTGATAGAATTCTCTTGACAACCACTAGAATTCTAGTAACAGATAGTTGTCAAGCACAGTAAACCTCAATATATCCCTTACCCAGTCTGTTAAAAGAACGCCGCCTTTAGCTCCCTGCTGAATAACTGCTTTACGCCCTGTCAAGACCTCCAGCAACACTACACCAAACGCGTAAACGTCTGCCTTCTCCGTAATCTGACCAGTCTCAGCGTACTCGGGTGCAAGGTACCTGAAATTGTCATAATGAATGCAGATGAAATAAAATTTCTGTAACAGATTCTTACACACGCAGGTTTCTTTATATCAGACCTCATTTCCAACTCCTCTTGTTGATGATTCTATTTACAACTGATCACCATAAACTGTTAAGGTAGGGAACATAAATCTTTGAAAAAACGGAATCTATTTTGGAGACTCACTGAAGTGATATAGTGAGCTTTATAAAAATAGGATTAATCATAAAAGGTTCGCTGCTGCAATTTTAAGGATCTCCCAGTAGCAGCTATCAAAATGATAAGCCTCGTCAAAGTTCACTCAAAATACTTAAAACTTACCCTAAAGTACCAAGCACACGGGTCTCTTCCGCCATGTCCCCATGCATTTGCCGCCTGGCAAGACCGAAATCTCCAACCATGGGCGTAAAATCATGAGTGAGCAGAATATTATTGGGTCGCATATCTCGGTGAACGATGCAGCCAACTCGACATTCTTCATGCAAGTACCGCAGTGCTCTTGCTGAGCCAAGGGCAATCTTCTGCCTGTATTTCCAAGGCAAACACTCCCTGTTCTTTGCTGCACACATCAAAGTATGAAGAGCTTAAAAAGGACTAATCTTGAATGACATAATCAAAGAGGACAGAAAAGCAAACCCAAAGAACATTTAAAATATCAAAGTCCGTATGTAACTCACCAGAAAGATGTCTGTCTAGTGAACCGTTACAAATATACTCGTAGACCAGTAACCGTTTGTGGTTTTCCACGCAATAACCAATAAGTGTAACAAGATTACGATGCTGTGCACAACTTAGAACCTCCACTTCAGCACAAAATTCTTCATCACCCTGCGAGGTTGCAATCTTGTGTTGTTTGACAGCAATAAGCTGTCCCTCCGGCAGAATCCCTCTGTACACGGACCCATATCCACCTTGAGCTAAATAATTGTGACTATTAAAATTATCCGTAGCGTAACGGAGTTCGGCGTAAGAGAATCTTCGTACTGCCTTGCCAAATTCTGGGGTTTTATGCTTGCAAATAGTGCAAAGGAAGGGAGCTAGAGGACCTGTTTTCTTTGCAAACATTGGTCGTCTGACAACAGCTGATCCATCCGTTACTCTCTGAACTGGCATCCGAACAACATCCTGAGGAACTAGTGGTTGTATGGGGTTCAAATATTTTGATGTCGATAATTGCACAGGATTCAACCGAGTCGAAGACAATGCTTGCTTAGATCCCTTGGGTGAAACTAGTCTTGAGACTGGCACGACATTGCTCTCCATTTCTTTGGTGCTGGCTTTCCCCAGCGGAGACAAATAACTCCCAACATCTCCATTCAATAACTCCGTCAGATTTTGTAATGACCAACTTGCATCAACTCGTCGAGGTTGAACAGATATAGGGCCTAGTCGTACGCCACCACTATTTCTAGGATCATAGTCTGCCGGTGACGATGAATCAGATCGTCCTAATGCTGATGTTCTGGGACAGGTGGAAGTCGAAATGACTGCAACAGGATTGCTTGCTGCTTGATTGGGACTTACCAGATGTCTAACTGATGGCAGTTGCGGTTCAGTAGATTGAGTCACAGAAGAGGGAGAGTCGTCTGATGCTGTTGAAGTACATGAATTGGGAATTACCTCTGAGATCCCCTGCTGCAACGAATACATTGTTCCTACTCCGTTGTTTGCACCTTTGCTTTGGTCGGGATAAGAATCCTCTGTAGAAGGACTATCAATATCTGAAATTGGCGACTCACTAAGCTGCAGCGATTCCTCCCGCGCATAGATACCTGCCATCACATTGACCAGCACAGACGGTTACTGCAGCTCAGTTGAGAATCAAGTAGCAGCAAGTCGACGAATTTAACTTACTGGAATACAAAATAACAAAACATAAATGAAGAATAGAAATATAAATATAAATAAAACGCATATCATATCAATGCAGTGGCCAGCCCTACTTGATGACGTTGAGTGATACAGATATTTGATAGTATGTGAACTAAATTACACTTACTGGAACTTAGTCCAGATGTATTAGCAGCATCTTAATTAACTCCAAGCAAATCAAATAGCAATTTGCGACTGAAAGAATGAGGTCGGGTCTTACCAAGCTCTGGACTACCTTGATCCTCCAGCCACTGTCTCACTGCAATTATATCATGTCTCATAACTGGATTGATATATGCCGTCCTGCCCTGGTCGGATTCAACTTGACTTTCAATGTCTTCGGCATGGTCCTGCGTACTGAGAAGATCGCTGTCTACTGTCATAGAAAGCTGTTGGGAATGACGATGAATACCAGGATTTTGAGAACCGATCACAGGGCTAATCGGTCGCACCATCATGTCTGGGTGCAGCCCAGGACGCAGTGGTTGACAGGAGTCGAAGGACTTCACACGCGTTACGTAGCATGTGAGGTTGTCGATGTAGTATTTCTTATCTTTCTTCATATTTCTAATTAGCAGGGTGGTCATAATATAAATTTAGGTTCGATTAAACAAGATTCACCTTTTGGGACAACTCCCTGTAATATCAGAATTACATCCTGATTTGTTGAAAGAACCTGCTCTGGTATACTAAGATACTAGACTTACTTAGGCAGATGATAAAACATGTGAGAAGGAATAAAAAAACACACCTTTCCAGTACAACATGATGCGCCCCAAAACTCTTCGCTACCTCCACGACAAGAGACTTGATATCACGACTACTTAGAACATCAATGTCCAACGTCACCTGCATGAATAACAAAAATGAAAATATAAGCTCCTGGTTCAAGGTTTAAGGTTGCCGCAGGAAAGACACCATACCAACTGAAGGACTACTTATGCATTCAACCATTCTTCTAGCGCTTACGTCACAATCCAACTAAATATACTCCCCAAGCTAAAACAGGCACGAAATAAGGAGCAAGCTTTGATGAATATGTTACTTTACCCCTAATTTCTGACATCTCAGATGAAGATCTAAATTACTTAGAAGGGCCTGTTTTTTGCTCTGCAATTCTGAACCCAAAACAGAGCGATTCAAACCCTTCTCTTCAGCCCAAGATTTGTATCCCACTGCACCAGGTCACAGCAACAGGTTGAGAACCAGCACTGCCACCAAAGTGTTCTGAATAATAACCACCTCACCAACTATAAGTCGATAAGAGTTCGTCGAGGGATAAGGCCTCCCACAGATTTTTGACAAGGACTGCACTTCAACATAAAATTACTTTCCAGGCGGCTGAAAAGAAACTAGACTGGAGGGAAAAAGGCAAGCGAATCCAATTGCAGTTTCAATATATTACCGAATTTGCATTCGATTGAGGCACTTACGTATTGAAAGACCTGCTTGAAATCCCGCCTTACTAGAAGTAGAAACCTGCTGCATAACACCAAGAAGCTTTAAGATATCCCCACTTTGAAGGACATTATCAAGAGTCCAATCCACAGCTGTATACGACAATTCTTTCCCCGCGTCGATGACGACTAAGACCCGATGTGCCTCATCACCACCCCATTGAACATTTGCGGGCTCCTGAAAGCTCTGCAAAACTGTGAAATTTCTTCGACTTTTAAACGCGTCCATCTTTGAAATGGTCCAACACCCGTCCTCAAAAGGGGAGGGAGTAAATCCTGATATGTTCTTCAGAATTCCGGCTTCAAGTAGTACACCTGGCTTGGAGATGTACAGACTCTACACGGGAAGATGGTCTGTGATGTATCGTGCATGATAAAAGCTCTCATCTGAAGCCAGTGCCTCATGAGCATTTCCCAGTATCTAATGAGACTGTCTGAACAAAGATGCAGAGTTTAGGTGAACGGGAGAGAGCCTGTATCACAAAATTTAACGTCTAAACCAATCATTCTCCGAACCCAAACACAGAAACCATGCCCATTGTGAGCCCAGGGGATGAACATGAGTCTCATGCAAAAGTAAATACTCTACACAAGGTACAGAGATTGTCGATCAACATCCGACACGCCACCAATCACATATGGTCTTCCAAACAGCGATCGCATTGCAAACTGGAGGCCCGACTGTTTAGCCAGCCTTGATCGGCTCCAAACCTGATAGACACAGCCGTAAGCGCACCACGGAGCCACAATACGTCTAGTTTCAGATAATGAACTCGACCGTCGGATCTCAAGCGCCCAGAACTTGCCGACAGTAGAGAATCAAAACCAGGATTCTGCATCAATAGCACAAACAACGCAATAACTCCTTGCGCTTCGATTCTGAACTCGGAACCCCCGATCCCGTAGTGGAAAATCTGCTGTTCGCTGCGCAAACTCAGAAGCTCCACTGGCAATAAACCTCAAACCTTGCACCTCAACCCTCGAGAACAAGGCACTCCACTATACCAACTTGCTGTCCCTATCCAAGCTCTAAATCACAAATATCTTAACCCGACAACTACGTCTCTGCACTCTCCTCTCTTGCGTAAACCCCTGTGCTACAGCACAACAACCTCCTTAGACCAACAAGCGAGCCCTTCCAAATCCGGTGCAGGTAAGACTCCGTGCAAAGAAGCCAAACACACGAGTACAAAAATAAGGAATCTAATTCACGACTCAAATCGTGCACACAATCTCAGCTCGAGCGCCCCCTCATTCTCCGGCCTTGCTCTTCCCCTCCTCTGTCTCGTCTCGTGCCGTCTCTCTCACCCTCTCTCCCCCCCTCCCTCTCTCTCGCTCTCTCTCGATTACTCCCAATACCTGGCATTGCCCTGTGAACTCGTCCTCTTGGCGCCGCAGTTCAGTGAGGGTGGTCTCCCCGCGAGTCCTAAAGTGACCTGCGAGCGTTGGCCAATGAGGAGCAATGCGCTTGATTCCCACAGAGGCCAAGGGAGGGCCCGCCTTCCCGTCCAGATGCTTCGCACGCTCCCCCATTCCCTCCCAACTCCGTCCTGGTCCGGGCCCACGCTCAGCTCCGCTTGCGGAAGCAGCTCTCGTTTCTCCTGCTCGCCTTCTAAACCTTCCTTCCACCTGCCTGCAATGATCCAGGGCCACTGCCCGCTCCCGTCCAAGCTTCCTTTTCTCCTCTTCCTCCTCTTGCTGGCTCCTCTTGCAATCCTGCATCCGGCTACCATTACAATGATTTCCGATCCCATCCTCGGCCGTCTTTTTCCATTCTTTCACCTCAATCTCTATCTCTCTTTCGACCTTATTTAATACCCACGGCCGTGCGCTTTGCCGAATCAAGCCCTCCGGGCCGCGACTCCCGTGGCTTATCCGTTGCAGGCCTTCCGCACACTGCAACCCCTCTCTTCCCCTCCCGCCATAGCCAGCCGTTCCCTGCAACTCGTTTCACACCGCGCCCCGTCGAAATCCCTTTTCACACAAGACCACGCGATGATTCTACATCAAGGCCCGTTTTCACACTGGGCCTCGACGTGAATCTTCATCGAGGAGGCCGCGTCACTCTCTCATCCACCTTGGCGTCATCTTCCCCACACAACCCCCCCCCCCCCGTCACGGGCCTTTTGTGACCACACTGTACATCCTCATCACAATCCATATTCTTGCTTTTTTTTCTTTTTAGCCCACAAGCAAATTCTTCTTTAAAACGAAGTCGTGATCATTTTTTGTCATCTAGTGATCAGGTGTGTACAATGTGTATACCTTCTTGGCACTGTTGTATAGTTTTTGATGTTGCAAAATTGTGTTTGGAAGTTGCATGGTGTATCCAAGATGAGTGGACTTATACTTTTTTGGATTGGTTGAGATTTTAATTATGGGGAAACTACTTGCACATGATGAATAAATCTATAAAATCACATGTCGAAATTCTTTTGCCTTGCCTAAATATAGACTTTCAATGGAAACTATATAATTGAATTACAAGCTCTTGTGAAACCATCCCACATGAGTAAAAATCTGAATTTCTAAAGACTATAATTGATAACATGCATTTTATACAAAGCATAAAATTTTATGGTTGTGAATGAGAAACTTTGCTGTTAAGAATTTATTTTGCATTAAATTCAACCTCCAAATAAGTTCATAACCACTCTCTTTCACAACACCTCCTAAACAAATTTTTCAGAGTCATCTTTTTACCATGCATGCTATTTGTGCAGTATTTTGACCTTCACATGAAACATCTAAAAATTTGTTTAAGTGAAAGTTGAATGCAATGTTCATGCTGAAACCATAAAACCATGAATTAAATGGGACTTGATTGAAGGCCTACATGGGTTCTTTAATCAAGCAATAAATTTTATATTTCTTTAAAGTTGTGGTACAATAAACATTATTGGTTGCATAATAATAACCTATATACAAAAACAAACAAACAAACAAACAAACAACATGGTTATTGAAATATCTGTATTTTAAAATAAATAAATAAATGTATGTAATGTTTATTTATTTGTTTAATACAATATGTTTGGTTTAAATTTTGAAGGTTAGATTGAGATTTGTTAACAACCCTTATCATTACTTCCAGTTCAACAACCAATGGTTTAATAAATATAAATGTTCTGGATTTGTGTTTTGCAATTGGATGTTCTTAAAAATAAAAAACAAAAAAATCATTAGATGTTATTCTACTTATAATACTATATTTGAAAGATATGAGTATATTTTACATATTGTAGTAATTTTTTGTTTATCAATCTATAAAATGATAATAATAATAATAATAATAACAATAATAACAACAACAAGTCCAACTTCATAGAATTTGTTTATATGGTTTTTAATTCCATGTTTGAATAGCATTGTGACCATATAATGTATTCTTTTAGCTTTGCTGACTTACCTATTTTACAAGATTGTACAAGCCATATTTGCAAAGGAACAATGACCTAACTAAGCAAGCTTCTTTTAAGTGCTTAGGTAGTAAGTCTTATTAGGTGTGTCTTTTGGGGCATGTACAAGTAACTATACTTTTTAAAATTACAAGATTACAGTCCAGCAATATATATATATATATATATATATATCATGTTATTATTATGATTCATTTAATTATTTATTGTGTATGTGTGAAATTCTCCACCTATTTTTAGAGTTTTAAAATATTGCCTTAAATTTGATTGTTTGTATTTGAATAAAGCATGGATGTGCTTAATGTAATTTTAAAATTATATCGATTTTCTTAAAATAATATGTTAATATAATGCACGGGGTATTAAAAATTAATATTTCTCAAACATGGACACAGTGATTGTATAATTTCTTTTGAATTTCGTATGTGTTTGTTAAGGGAACTACTTGTAAATATCCACATAATGTGGTTAACATTAAGCTACATGATCAATAGAAAACCTAGGATGTAGTAAAAAAAATAGATAGTTATTAAAGTTTTATTAAAATTATTTGTATGATATTTATCTGTAAATCTAATGCATATAATTCAATTAACCAATGAGTAATTTGTCACATAACTATTCTGCTTTTGTCTTTATTTATTTCCTCTTGTGTTTTTTTTTCCCATTGATATTATACCATTACTTTTTTGCATTCTAGCAAAATTAAATGTAGGTAACAAATAAACATACATATATATTGAAAAACATATATTACATTGACTATGGCCACTTGCAAGATACACAAGTTCAAATTGGCACCAACACCTTCTTCAAGCCTTTTTTGGAAAGCTCCACCAATGTCCTTTACCATCACCTTTGAATTCTTTTCTTGACCAATGGCAACCTGCAGGCATGGTTAGGTTCATGAAAAGCACACCGTCAATGCACCAAATAATTGTGGAGATGCTTTGTTCTTTTATTCACAATAAAGATGAGCAAAGCATTGCAACATAATAGGGCACAAGGAAGGTGTGTGTTTTCTACCCAGAGCAGAATCTTTATCCAAAAATTTATCACGAAATTGGTATAGATTAGCTGCAAGGAACAAATAATTAACACACTTTTAATAAATAATTCCTTCTATTTCTGGTGCCACTTTCTATTTGCAAATCAGCATTCATATATGCTTAGATTGTCATGTCTCTTTGCAGAGTCAACCAACAGGTTTGCTTGTTTGCTGAACATACACTAACTTTATGTTGTATTCCACTGCTTTAATAAGTTAAAAATATATTATGTACACAATAAACATTTTTAGGATTGATATATCTGTTTCAGTGAGGTTCTTTGCTGTTTGGATATATATAAACAAAAGTAACAAGTAAGCTTCTTTGAAAGTGGGAATATGTGGTTAGCAATTTCAAATTTCATCAGTACATTCATACTTACTATTACAGCCATATGTGAGATTTGCACACTTTTTATTTTATTTTAATGTTCAACAATCTCAATGCACAAAATTACTTGCCCTGTGCAACTGTGTTTCAACTAGTATTTTAAAGTCATACTTAAGTTATTGATAAATGGTTATCACTATCCACTTGATCAGAATTTTAGTCTGATATTTTCAATGATAAGATCCTGTCAAAAAAAGATGCACTGGTGCTGGCAACATTCTTCTTCATGTTCCTTTTTTGTGGCTCTTTTTCAGCCATAATTACTTCAGATATCAGTGCCATCTCTCCTGTGTATTTTGTGTGTATGTTTTACTTCTTGTACATAATTCATCCATCTTGCATAGCCAAATCAGAGCATGCATCATTGCATTGGGTTGTGCATTTAGTACACCACCATCCATTTTTCCATAGGATTTTGCTATTACCTTAGTTATTTATTAGGTCATCATGTCTTTTAAAAGATTTAGCTACTAGTGAGTTGAGTGTCAGTTGAAGGCTACAAGATTACAGTGGTGCCAACTACCATGAATGTTCAGTGATATACTTTTTAATTCAAAAGTAACACCTTAAGTGCATATTAAATAGGGAGAAGACATTATATATTTTTTGAAGAATTAAGATTGCATATGTTGTGTACCACCAGAGTGAAGTGAGTGAACTGGGACCTACAAGGAACACAATCTAGTGCAATCATATAAATAATATAGACATACTGTGAACCCTTGTAAATCTTAGAAAGTATTTTGCATTAACAAACTCTCTTAATCCCAGACAGTGTTTCCATCTTCTTCCATGTTATTTTACTTAAGTTCATGCCAAAAACCAAATGAAGAATACTGAACAACACCTAATATTTAGTGAGCTTATGTCATTATTATTACATATTAGTAACAAAATGTCAATGCAATGAATATTTCGAAAATAACAGCCTTATCATGTAGAAGCAGACAACACTTGTTGAATAAAACAAATAATTCTAATGGAGTCTCCATTACTTAATGATTTACACATATTTTCTTACAAGCAAGTAAAAAAGTTAGATCTTTTGGATATTTTAAGATGCAGATGATTTGTTGCATACTTATAGTTTACTAAATTTATAAATGACTGTCATGCATTGTCAAAGATTTGACATTGATTTGGAATTCTTTATGTTGTTGCATAGAACATAAGTAAAATATTTTTCAAATAAAATATTTCAATTATACAAGTGGCACACAACCTATTTTTTTCTTACTACTATAAAAATCTCCAAATATCAACTAAACAAACAAAATTAGTTGAAAAGAAAAACACATGCTGTTCCTATGCAATGAACCTCAAGTTGAATGTCTACCCTTAATCAGGAAAGCATTCAAAAAACTTTAAAACAACTTCAGTATAAGTGAAGCTCAAACAAAAGTATATACAATTGAAGGAATATTCAACCAAAGTGAAACAAAAGTGTTATCACACATTACCTTTAGCGGAGTCACCTACATGATTAGTTCAAATATCACTCCATATTTTATGACTTCAAAGATCAAGCTCAATCATTTGGTGATCATTGGTTCCAAAATCTATTCTACTTTCTTGAATTTTATATTATGAAATGGCATTATACTATTCACTAAAGGCTTCATATTTGTTAAGAAGGTTTTGAAAAAGAAATTTGTTGAGAGAGATTGAAAGGCTTCATATTTGTTAAAAAGGTTTTGAGAAAGAAATTTGTTGAAAGAAATTGAGAGAGCTGCAAGAGAGTTTTCAAGAGAGAGAGTCTATTAATCTACTTGAGTATACATATAAAGAGAAGTGGGGGACATAAACAATATCTTCCCAACTAAAATTTGACATTGTAGCATACAACTATAGTAAACATTATGAAGAGCGTCTACTAGCATTTAATGCTTTTAACACTCCTCCTCACTTGTCATAATATTTATATAATATAAAATTTATATAGAACTATGATTTATACTTTTATGTAATCTTGCAAGATCTATAGTTGCTGCCTCATTAAAACCTTATTTTGAAAATTTTGATTGTAGTTGAGGATAAAACCACAAATGAAGGAAAAATAATACATCTTTTTTCAATCCATACTCATGATAAAAATCTATCAAGTGGATGAAAAATGATTGTCCAATTATTATGAACAGTCTCTTCTTTAATATACTCACTAGTTTTCTTGCTCAAGAAAAACAAATCACCACACACCAATGCCATAGACAAGACAACGATGGATGTATAATGGAAGAGCCTTGATGAAGAGATCAACAATATTATTTACAAATGCTATTTTCTTGATTTTAAGCATCCATTTGGTCACCAAATCATGGCTATAATTAAAATATTTTAGATCTATATGTTTTGTTCTATCACCTTTGATGAAACCAACTTGTATCTGTGCAACTTAAGTGCAATTACCTTTATATGAGACAATTAGAGAATTATCATATAAAAGCACACATATTGTTTGAATGAGCTTGTCAATTGATTGCAATTGACGTATTCTTGAGATGCTTCATGTAAAACAATAATTTTTACATGGTTAAATGATGTTGCAATTATAATTTGTTTCATTGACTTTCAGGAGATTGCAGCTTCTTACTACAAAAGAACATATCCCAATTGAGACTTAGCTATTGTAAGATCAAATTTATAGCCAACATCGGCATATCCAATCAATTTGGAATTTGTAGATCTTGAATAATGTAATCCCAAGTCTTTAGTGCCTTTTAGATAATATAAAAGGTATTTAATGACATTCCAATATCATAATGTTGGATGTGCACTATGTCTTAGAAGAATACTAATTGTAAATATAATATCTAGTCTTGTAGATGTGACCAAGTATAAAAGTGCTCCAACCGCTTTAAAGTATAAATATTGTTCACGAAGTGGTTGCACTTCCTCCTTGGAAGGGTAATAGAGATCATTTCCATCACAACTATGACCAACCATTGGTGTTGAAAGTGGATAGGTATCAATCATATTGAATCTTCATAAGATTTGTCTAATATATTCTAATTGATAAAGAAAAATGCTACCATCATTTATATGTACAACTTAAAGACTAATACAAAAAGTTATTTTTTTTAGCATTTTGATTTCAAACTCATGAATAAAGAGGTTAATAGCAATGACACATGTAGATTTAATATCTACAAGGTTAAGATCATCAATATATAGTACAATAATGAAATAAGGGATCAATGGATTATTAATAAAATTATTTGCAATCAAATAGTCTTATAAGTGTTGATACTATATGTGTCCAAATTATTTCAGACCATACAAGGCCTTTTATAATTTGACACTATGGGATCATCCTAGAATAGGGCTATGTAAGTTTCTTGTATCTATTTTTAGTAGTACCTGCATGTATATATTTGCATTAAGAAAATTATAGACATAAGTAATTACTACATCTATGAGATATATGTCAAGATTAGTATATATTGGCATTTTGTTTATATGTTAGAAAGTGATTGAATCTATTATTAGAAAGTATGTGGATTTATAATCAATTCCAAACTATTGGATAAAGCCTTGTGCTATAAGGTAAGCTTTGTAGCAAATTACATGACTTTGAGTATCACGCTTGCGCACCAATACCATCTTATATTCTAAAGGGCGAGAAGTAAGAGTGTCTACAATTGGACTAAGATATATATATTCTTCATTGATAGCAACTTTCTATTTTAACCAGTCACGGTGATGCATTGCTTCCTAGACAGTTCTAGGTTTGGAATTCTTTTCTTTGTAAAAAAGAGCTTCTGCAATCATGTAGGCAAAATTTCCATCTACCATAGTAGATTATCTATCCCAAATATCATTTGTCTCATATTACAAAATAGATAATTCTACATTTAATTTGATCTTATTCCTTTCAATCTGAAGGATCTTTCTTGTAGGAATAGAAGGAATGGTTTTCATTGATGGCTCCATAGGATTGATAGTGGTTTCTACAGAAATAATATTATTTTCAAGAAGATCAATAATTATTATAGGCTTTTTTCACAAGGTGTTTTATTTGGCCTATGAATCTTTTTCATTGTTGGTGTGGCAATCTAAGGTATTACAATACAAGCAAGTATATTTTGAGCCTCATTGATAGGAATTTTAGTAATTCATAATATATCATTAAAGCCATCAGGTGCTTGGTCCGTAATTTGCTTTAAATACAAAATCTTAGCAACCTGAGTTTTAGCTAAAGATATTTTAAGATCAAGATTCATTGTGAATATTTTCAACACTTTAAATAAAAGTATTGTAGTACTTTATTAATCAACAATTTTTTCTTGAAGAAATAAAAAAATATCCTCTTTAAAATAGCAATTAGCAAAATATACACACAACAATATACTAGTTAATAGATTAATAACACTTAATAAGTCAAATCCATGTCAAGGACACGAGCTGAAATAGATGCATAAATTAGTAAAAACTATGTCAAAGAAAAGTAACAAATTAAAAATAAAGACGTATGTATATTAAAGAAGAAACTAGAATGGCTATTGCCAAAGATTAGAAAGTACAAAAGACTCTTGAACTAAATTAGAGGCAAGAAAGGAATTGACAAGAATGAAGAAGACTTCACTCTTGTTTCTATATATATTATCTACCTAAGAGCTATGTGGCGACATTCTATAGAACTTTTAACATGTGCTCAATTTGCAAGACACATGTCCAACTTGCAAGGCAAGTTTTCTATATATGCGCCACGTATTTAGCTTGTTTTACAAGCTACTATCATGTATGACACATGGCTAGCTTATTGGCTAAGTTTCTAACCTATCAATCACTTATAGACATGTATTAAGGTGAATCCGTGTCTATGAAGCTTCTAGGAAGCTTTTCTATAAGATATTATCAAATTAACCTATTTTTATCTACTTCTATCTATCCATATTAACTAGATAGTTATTAGAATAAATCTTATATCCGTGACAATCTAACATATATACCTTCTTGTTAATAAGCTCTAATAGTATAGTGTTGGGATTTCAATATTGGAACCTATATATGGCAATCAAACAGTTATAGGTGAGAGACATTGGGAACACGGTCCAAAAGCAACTCTTATGGTGAAGTAGTCTCAAGAGAGGAAGGATGAAAGTAAATTAATATCACAACATATCAAACCATGTGGCTTTAGATAAATAGAGGTAAATTTGTTTGAAGGAGAAGTAGTCAAGTAATGAATTGAATACGCTTGATAAATGACTGTATAAGTCTATTTTGTGCATGTTTATATGGAACATAGTATATCAACTCAATTTCTATTGCAATGCAATAATTTTTAAAGGATTTTGATCCAAATTCTTTAGCATTATCTATATATAATATTTTCATAGGATAATAAAAGAAATATAATAAAAAAAGAATAAACATAGAGAAAAGATTAGCAAATACCTTGTTTTACATTGATAGCAATAAAACATATGATTGTTTGTTTGATGCATCAACAAAGATTAGAAAATAGAAAAATGGTCAAGAGAGCGGATTAATAGGACCACAAATACCTCCATATAGTTGCTCAAGCATTGGTAATAATTCTTGTGGTAGTTTCCAAATTGAAGGCATGACAATCATTTTTCCTTGTACACATATTTGATATAATTCCATGGAATCTACATTTGTAGGTCTTAAATTATGTCCAATTAAACATGGAATTATCTTCCTAAATAACATAGATTTTAGATGTTCTAATTGTCTATGCTAGAAAAAGACACGACTCTCATTGGTAGACAATACAAAAGAAAATATAGTTGGAGGTTGAATCACAATCTGATATAAGCTACTTGCTACAGTAAAGGATTTTTCAATAATTTTATTGTTCTTTGTAAGAACCAAAGCTTCTTGCCTATTTACAATGGTGGTCAAGAGATAAAAACCATTGGCATACATATCTTAGTAATTAATCAGACTCCAAGGTGTAGAAGGAGCAAATATTGCATGTTTACATTTAATAATAGAGCTGTCAAGCAATATTACTATTGTTGGTCCCTTTTGGAATCCAAACGCATTTGATCTATCTATGGTCATCAAATTTATAGTTTGCCAAGTTGAAAATTTATTTGTAGTAAAAAACCTCTTATTCTATAAGATGATATGTATTGTTGCAAAGTCTATAAGCGCATTATGAGACTTATCGATATATATTTTTGTAGTCATATAAGCGCATTATGAGACTTATCGATATATATTTTTGTAGTCATATAAGCCTCTAGATTATCATTTCTAAATGGATCCATAAAGACATCTATGGTATGAACTTCATGAGTCATAGGTCAGAGTTTTTTATTTTCTTGGAACATCTTGACAAAATGTTGAGAAGTTTGGCATGTATGCATTAGATGTCCAGTCATACCACATTTGTGGCAAGAATACATCTTTGATTGGCATTTATCACCGTGATGATTAATTGGACGTTTATCTTTTCCTTGTAAATGATGATGGTCACGACCATAACTACCTTGGTGTTTGTAAACACCTTTCCCATACTTTTGTAATCTACCTTTAAATTGTGATGCATTGAATGCATGTAATTTTGGAACCACAATTCTATCAAAGTGAGTCTTTGCATTATGCAAGAGGAATTCATTTTTTTTTTTTTTTTTTCACAAGAAGCAAATAGGATATGAGTTTAGAGTGACTTTGAAATTTCATGTTCTGATATTATTGTGCAAGTACAACAGGTGCTAGAGAAAAAGTAGAAAGGATTTTTTGAATCATTTCCCCTTCTAAGATGGCTTGTCCATACAATTGTAATTGTAAGACAATGCAATACATCTCTTTATTAAAAGCACTTAAAGTTGGAAAATCCAACACTCACAAGTGCATCCAATTATGATGGGCTTGTAGAAGAAAAATAGTCTTTTGATGGTCAAACCTAGATCTGAGCTTTTTCCAAAGTTCAGCAAGATCCTCCAATTTCAAGTATTGGTGTTGGAGAGTAGGAATAAGATGATGACAAAGAAAAAGTAATCCTTTCCAACAAATAGAAATAGGAATTGAAGCACTTATAGTAGAAAGTTCTTCAAATGAAATTACATCAAAAAGCTACTCCGCAAATATGTTAGCCTTTATCATTCTCACCTACAAGAAATAGTTACTTCTATTAGCAACCAATGGTTCGAACAGAAGAACTTGAAGGCATAAAGATTCAGTATTTGTAGTGACGAAAGAGTTTTCTATAGAAGTAACCATAACTGAAGCAATAGATGATGTTGAAGTAGTCATTTTAATAAATATAAAATAGATAATTAATGAAAACAAAAAATAAAAAATAAAAAGATATTTAGAAGGTTTAAAAAATTATTATCAAGTGAGATATTAAATAAGAACTAGTATGATTATAAGATCAGAAGTTTAAAAATGATACGGGATTATTATAAAAGTGAGAATTATTACTACATATATATATATATATATATATATATATATTTTAAAGAAAAAAACAAAATCAAAATCAAGAAAAAGGAGGAAAGAACCGGGTCAAGAGCCGAAAGGCTAGCAGCTTGGACTGGACTAAGAGGCGTGGATTAAGAGGTAGGGGTTGATGCGTTAGGAGGCTGGTCGATGGAGCGGATTTGATGAACTACAGAGTTGGAAGTTGGATTGACAAAGTTAGGGCTGGAGTTGAATGCCAGGGAGTCAATTGCATCATGACAACGGGGTCGACGGCGACGAGCACGGACAATTGGGTCGGGTCGATGTAAGGTGACGGCCAAGATCGAGGTCGACTGCAGAGGCTACGGTTCCAGTACCGTGAGGATCAGCAGCGAGCAAGGATAGAGCAGCGGATGAGAATAGAGCAGTAGGCAAAAAACAAGACAGTGAGAGAAAAAGAAACAACATGCTGATAACGTTTTGAGAAAAATATTTGTTGAGAAAGAGTTTATTAAGAGTTTTCAAGAGAAGTGGGGGAAATAAACAGTATCTCCACGACCAAACTTTGATACTATAACACACAGCTACAGGAAATATTATGGAGAGGGCCTAATACTCCAACATTTCATGCAAGCCATTCAAGCCCAAATTTGCTCACTATATACACACATCTACAGACTAACTAATAAACAAACACACAAAAATAAAATAAAATGTATTTATGTATATATATATATATATATATCTACATATTTTGCATGAATTTCGAGCGTTGGTTCGAAGAAGAAGCTCTCATCAGTTTACACAGCTCTTAATTGGTAGCATAGCTGGTTTTCAATGCAAGCCAGTTTTAGGGTTTGCTGTTGTTGTTGTTGTTGTAGCAGTAGTTGTTGCTGCTGTTGTTGTTGGTGCCATACAAAGTGGGCGAGTTTAAGTTGAAGGTGGTTATGGTGGGGATAAGTCCACCAAAGCGGGGCCCTTGCGAAGTCATCATCGCTTCCATCGCAAATCTGGCTTGCAACCATCGCAGTGCTGCATCGAAGCGCGCGCGAGCTCGTTGCGTGCTCGTTGCTTGGCCGTTGTGGATTTCCGGATAATTTTCGTGCGTTGTGCCGGAGTTTTTTCGTTTGCGCTGTAGCTGTTGATTTCATGATATTTCGTCCAGGAGTTGGGCTGCAGTGGCTTTGATCGCGGGGTTATAGTTAGTGATTGCTCACCGATAGGGTAGGATTTCTGGGGTTTGGCGGGACGCTGTGAATTGTGGTGGACGTGGTGACAATTATGGGATTGAGAGAGAAGGGGAAGGCGATTTGGGGGTTTGAGAGGTTTAGAACATGAGTAATCGGCGTTAGATTTAGTGTAAGGAAGGAGGTGTTCGCGGAGAATTTGGGCGGCTTGGTGCTCTGTCGATGAGCGGAGTGTGGAGCCGAAAAAAAGGGAAGACGGAAGTGGGGGGACAGGGAGAGGCGGAACGAAGACGGCGATGCAGTGTGCACTATGCAGGAGTTTCATCGGTGCAGTTAGGTTCACATTTCACTGCAGCAATTGAAGTCAATTGCGGTACGGATTTGGTTTTGATCTGGTGGTTTTTTTTCGTGCGTGGTTATTGATTTCTAGATGAACTTCGGAATAAATTATAAGATCCAATACGTGGCTTCGGATCAGTTTACTACTCATCGAGTGTGTTACGGGAGTAAGTCTGTAGTTTGTATTGATCTTCTCTTTCAGGTCTTTGTTCAGAGGATTATATCGTAACTTTTCCATTCTCTAAGATATGCGCGATATCCTCAGATGTGAGCTCTCTTTCGATGGAGAACTTGGCAAGTAGTCATGGCCCTTGCCTCTTCTCGGCCTCTCAAGAGGAAAATTATGCTTCTAGCTTAGAGTTAGAAACTTCCCTTCTATTCATTTATTAATGGTTATTCATGCATCTGCGTGCGTTCACGTTCATGTCGAAATTTCGAACTCATTGAGGAATTCCACATTCCTCACAAACGGGATGGATATCGTTATTTCAGTCGAGGAAGTTCCTGACCGACTTATGGAGTATTAGAGAGAAAGGATTCTGCTGGTTCGGAGAATGATTCTAAATTTCTGGGAGTTTTAAAGTGGACATAAGGTCGCTTTTCAACAGATTCGGGTTAATGGGGGTGGTGTGTAATAAGGATGCCTGGACCGATACTGTTGTTCTTTTGAGCCATTTGATCCAGCAATTAGAGTTCCAAGAAACTGATGGCATCACGACCTTAGTCTCTTTGCTTAATCTCTCTCGAGGACAACTTGAACCCAAAAGCACAGCAGTATGGTAGATTGGCTGGCTGGTAGTGGCACCACTATGAATAGATGTCGAGCAGATGGAGAACAGATTCCAGGATTAGTGTGCATGTACCGAGTTATTCTTTGTTGTGGTGTGGAGGTCGAACACTTGTAGCCTCTCAACTATCCCCACCAATCACAAGGTGAGAGTGGTCCAATCACATTCATGTGTACGATAACCACTATGTATTGAGATGGTAAGATGTGTTTCCTTTGATCTGGTGGTTGAAGTTGAATCGGCATCATACTATGTAACTACAAAGCATTAGCCACCACGATTAACGATTGCTGTGTTCTTGTTGGTTTATTTTATTTTACATAGAATAATTTCATGCTGTAACCTGCAGTTGTTGAGTTTGAGACATAATAGTTTGTGGTCCTATTGAAGACATTTAGTGTGCTCTGATGTCTGCATTGCTTCCCCTACATATAATAACTACGGAAGACGTTCCAGGGTTATGGTGCCTGACACCACATACATATTTATTTTTCCGGAAAAAATCCGTGAGAAGAGTGTATACAATTAATTCTTTTCAGAGATTTTCATTGCTTTGTTCAAATGTTGCAGGGCGATGGCTGTTGGGGATGATTGCATGTCGGGTTTACTCATTGATGAATTTATTCAAATAAATGGGGACTCTTCTCAGAGTGTAACCAACAAACATGCTGAAGGGGAAGTGATAGTGCTCATTCCTGGCCTACCCAACGACCTGGCCCTGCATTGTCTGGCTCGAGTGCCACGGAGGCATCACTTGAATTTACGATGTGTTTGTAAAGAATGGCGCAATATGATTGCCAGTGAGTATTACTATTCTTTGCGAAAGAGATTGGAGCTAACCGAAGGTTGGATCTATGCTTTCAGCCGGGATTACTTTGAATGTTTGCATTGGCATGTACTGGATCCAGTTACTCGCTTGTGGAAGGAGCTTCCTAGCATGCCGGGCGACTGCTTGCGCAGGTATTGTGCAACTTTCAACTGTAATTACATTGTATTGTAAACTTGGATCACTTTTATGTGGCAGGGTGCAGGTTGATTCCTAATTTGAGTTTCGAGCTGTGGATGGGAATTGACATGTACGTGTCCAACGTCGCCACTTCAAACATATGTTCATCTGCACAAACTAGGCTACTCTTTTATATCTCAGAAGCTTGGACCATTTTGCGGTTACCTCGAAGAATGGTCTAAGCTCTGAACTATGAGAGTTCTGGTTTAGTTTATGCTCGTTCAAGAATCACTTGCATTTATACATTGAGTCTGAATTTGTGAACCTAAGCTTGTTTGCTTTGGATGAATCTATTACTATTGGCATACTAATCTGAACCTTTTGTCGAAGGTTGGGAAAGTTTATTATTACAGTTCTTTGCCACACCGTTTTCATTCCATCCATTTAGCTGTCCATTGACTAAAAATATATGTTGAATTATGAAGTTTCTCTGAGAGGTTGTTGTTCGGTTACGTGCAACTGCTCCAGAATGACCTTTTTTTTATTGGATATCTTCACCTAAGTTGTCAAGATGGTTGCAGATATGGTGTCACATGTTCAGTCGTGCAGAGGGAACTCTATGTCATGGGTGGAGGCGGAGGCGGAAAGTTTCATGTTCCTACCCCTGAGGTCTACAAATTCGACCCAGTGAAAAATGAGTGGACAGAGGCTGCCGCAATGGAAACAGCCCGCTGCTATATTGTGAGTGGTGCCCTTAATGGCCGTCTTTACGCTGTTGGGGGTATGGGTGTCACCTCTTCGGCTCTTAGGTCATGGGAAGTCTTCAACCCTCAGACCAATGAATGGTTTTTCCGAGAAGATCCAAACGTTGTGCCTGACCTGGGGGAGTCGCTTGTAATGGATGGTAAAATCTATGTACGACATGCGAGCGCTCGTCCAGGTTATATGGGTTCATACGCTGCAGTGTTCGATCCAGTCGAGAGTTCGTGGGCAGTTGTAGATAACGAAATGGTGAAAAAGTGGTGCGGTCCTACAGCCGTCACCGGAAATGATGTGTACATGCTTGACCAATCGTTTGGTATCAAGCTCATGGTGTTGGACAAAGAGTCAGGTGAATGGGATCGTATCGGCCGTTTTTCGCCACTTTCTATCCGGCTGCCTTGCAGGTCCGCTTACATCAGACTTGGTCTTTTAAATGTTATATTTTCATGTTTGTGTGTGTATATGTATGAAATACGCACACACTTCCTTTTTTTTTGGATTTTGAATGATTTAAGGGTCATGCGTTCATCATGCCACTACATTATGGCAGCTATGATTGTGCTATTGATACGTAGTGTCTCTTATGTAGTTCGTATGCCGGTGGAACTTATCAAGTGCTACTTTGCAGATTGGCCGCTATAGAGAAAAACCTCTATGTTGTCGGCCGAGGTTTGAAGACTCTTGTTTTGAATACTGACAAGGCTAGCACCACCAGCGGGGGAATATTAGTGGCGTCAACGATTAATGGGTTGCCAGATTCTGAAGACGTTGTTTTAAGCTGCCATGTTATTGAGCTTTGACCCGACTTACATTAGTCTCACGTAGCCGGACAAAGGCGACCATGCTATTTGGTTTCAAGATTTACTAATCTCAAACTTGCCTACGTGAACTGATTTGAAGTCTCAGATCAATCCAACCATTGCCGTCATCTGGACATCTTACGTTGCTATAGCTCCTGCTTTTCTTTAGCAGATGAACTTTCTGGTATGATTTTCTCAGGCAAACTCTCATTTGTAGCATGGAGCTCTTTTAATGTAAACTTGTAGGCCTAAATTCCCTTCAACTTTTATATATATTTTTTATTCACTACAGCCGAGCTCATAGTGTGCGCCCCGACTATGTCCAGCCTGGGTGCTACTCTTTCAGTTTTATGTAAGTAATGGCTACAAGTCCTTTTACAGGCAAGGGTGCCACAATTGGCGAAGACAATTCAAACCCAAAAAAAGCTCAACAAGGGAACTTAGAAAACCATTTGGAGATACCATTTGTAAAATTTATGCTTATTAAACTTTCACAAGCAATTATGCATCTTGTTGACACTGTAGTTTCTCTTTTCTTTTTCCTTTCGACTTTTCCATGCAGTTTACAGGATAAAATGAACCGAAGGTGTGGAAGAAGCAACTAGAATTCAAAAGCTTGAGCTTCTTTAGAGTTGACTCTGATTTTGGCAGTGGAAGATCATGCACAATTGTTTTCCATACAGAATCCATACTTAGATTAATAGGAAAGAAAAGATTGTTTAGTGTTGGTAGCTTTGGTCACGATAACTAGTTCTGTGACTTTAATCACATATTTCAGATTATCTTTGTATTTCCTCTCAAATATGATTTTATGTAATTTTTGTATGAAACAGGAAACTTACGATATGCATTTCAAAACATCTTACATAGAAAAATGGTTTTGAAAGTAAGCAATTTTTATATCCAGTGTCAAGCGAAGATACATGCATACTCTAATATCATGTATTTCCTGAAAAACTGAAGTTTGGGTTTCTATTTTTCAAAAATTCTTTTAAAGTATGCATTCAAGAATTGTCTTACGTAGTGTTGGACATGTTTAGTATTATTGCTAGTATTTTTATATGAATCGTGAACGATGAACATCTAGAATTATGAGATGGGATTTCTTACTTGTATTATATTTTCAATACTAAAGAAATCATTGCTTTGAAGGTGACTTATAAATTGTTTTATTCAATTCTCATGAATACTTTAAACATGACAAATTATTTGATTCATACATGCACATGCATTTTATTTTTTTATTTTATTTTATTTAAATATTTTTATGTGTTTAAATAATCTCATAATTGTTATTTTATATCAAACTTCTAGACTGAAAAGAAATTTTTATCATATATATATATCATCATCATCTTTATAAAGATTCACACCAATAATAATAATAATAATAATAAAATAATAAAATAAAAATGTAATTTTACAATACTAGTTGAAAATATAAGAAAGGGTTAAGTTGCATCTTCTTGGTGATATATAAATATAAATATACATGTATGTGTATATATATTAAAAATTACAATAGAATCAATATATTTCCAAAATTAGTTATCATCATTGTAGTGTTTAAAATTTTCCTTGTTTATTTGGTCCATGGTATGTCAAAGGGCATCAAAGAAATGCGACATGCATGGAAGTTTGGATGAATGTATGAATAAAGAAATGGATGAATTAATCAACGGACGACGAGGAAGCGACAACCGAGCAGCAGGAGCGGTCCCAGGAGGTCATCAAGTGGGGGAGCTGCCGGGGTGTGAATGCAGACGGAAAGTATCAGGACCGTGGGAGTGGGTGCACACGTGGAAAGGACAGCAGGACTGCCACGGCAGCAAGCAAGAATCAGTGGGCACCCAATCAAAGGGCGGGGTCGATGGAAGGGGTCTTGGGGGGGTGGGTACGTAGGATCGTCCGTCCGCATTGCTAGGGCAGCGTCGTCTCGCTTCGCAACAGCGAGAACAGCGTCCGTTTAAATCAGTCAGCCAGTCGGTCATTGTGTTTGGACCTAGAGAGATTGCGAAAGAGATTGAAGCCGAGGCAGGTCGACACACCAGACCAGGCAGTGTAGATACTCTTCCTCTGCCACGTCCTTGTTGGGTTACACATATCTGCCAAGCAATACTATCCACATCCGCCAGCGTCGTCAACGACGGTGAATATCGACCCAGCTGCAGCAGCAGCAGCAGCAGCAGGAAGACGAGGAGAAGCAACTGGCATCTTGTGACGATTGTTTGGATTTGGATTGTGTGCTCGATTTACTGGGTTGGTAAGCAGTCGAGCAGCTGTTAGGGTTGGAGAGGTGAGAGGAAGAGAGGAGTGTGGAGGGACGAGGTCGAAGTTAGGGTTGGGGGTGGATTAGCCCGGGGTGCAGGTGGTTTCGTTGCGAGAGGGCGTCTTTATTTCATGCTGATGCAAGAAAGGATAGACTGTAGCACGATCCATGGCACGAGCCGCAGGTAGCAACTCAAAGTTTGCATCTGTGAACTTGAACAAGAGCTATGGCAAGTCTACGACTGGGGCTGGGGGCAGCGGCAACGGTTCAGGGGCCGGGAGTGGATCCCTGGGGAGTGCAGGGCGGGCCGTGCGGAACTCCTCGCATGGGGGGATGTTGCTGCTCACACGTCCCGGGGTAGCCACCTCCGTGCAGAAAGGGAAGGTCATCGTGCCACGCCCGGTCAATCTGCCATCGCTTCGACGGGAGCATGCTGGAAACGATCCCTCCATTGCGCTTGTTGGCGGTTCCGGTGCTTCAGGATGGACCAAAGCGTCGTTGCACGAAGAGCAGTCGCCTGCCGCTGCTGCTGCCACTTCCGAGACTTCTACGGGTAGGTTCGTTCAACGTATACACATGTTATGGCATTCTGCCTCGGTTTCTATGATTGGACCGCCATCCATGTGCATGTGAGCTTGATTGATCTGTACTCTGAATAGTTCTATCTCTCTCCTTCTCCTTTGGTGAGTTGGTTTCTTTGTTTGATTTATTTATTTATTTTTGTAACTCTCACAGTGGTGGTGGTGGTGGTGGTGGTTGGTACATTCTTTCTTTGTTGGGGATCCTTCCTGTTTTAAAAGCGGTTACAAAGTCTGAGGTGTCCCGAAGGTGTTTTGGGTGAGAGGATGCAGCGCAATGTGTCCCGATTTTAATTATGTTTTGGTTCTTGTTTCGCATAGAGATTTGTTTAAAGATATTTCTGACGTATTCAGCAGCTAGCTTGGGGACACGGCTGGTTTATTACAACTTGGAGATTAGAGAAAGTGAGAGGAGTTTTTATTGGTTTTATGAAATAAATACATTTAACTTGAACTTACTCACGGATCAATAGAATGCTTCTGTCATCTATTTACCTATTTAGGTTCTTACACCGGTCAATCGGTGTCTGCACGATAGAAGAATAACTGAAGTTTGTGTCATATAATTTGCTTGCAGGCGTGCTTCAATTAGTGGTAGTTGACATTGATTTACATTCAGGCTTGGGAATGTGTTAACGAATTGCATTATTGAGTTAGAGAAATCATTAAGAGGTTGTACTAGCCGTGGGTTGAAACCCTTAACTTAGTTCACGAATTGATTGTCCTCGTATGATTTCTTTCGACATTGTGATCACCACGTGTCAATAAGTCACGGCTTTGGCTTATTGACACGTGGAACGAACAATGGATGGTCCAATGAGAATAAGGCCACGGGTGTTTGTAGTGATGTTGTTTCGATCGCAGTTTTTGCTGTGTTACAGTTTTCGGACTTCAGGCATTAAACTTCTCCATTTTGATATTTTTATGTAAAGACGTCGTGGCTCCACTTGATATTTTTGAGGATTTTTTATTTCAGGAATTGCAAGGATTGGTCCAGCATTGAGTGTCGCATCAACTTGGGGGACTTCACCTTCTTTGTCAGGTCAACCTTCGTCAGTATCTCTGAGCGGAGAACACTGGGTAGCGCCTACACAAGCTGAATCCTCTGGAACCAATTCAGGTGTTGCGGGAAGGCATGGTGTGTACACTCCACCCCGTGCGCGTGCAATACTAAGTCCTACTGTGGCGAGTGGTCACGTGGTACCTGCCGTTGAAAAGGCTGTAGTGTTGAGGGGAGAAGATTTCCCCACCCTGCAAGCCGCTTTGCCTCCTCCTCCAATCCCTAGCCAGCAAAAACAGAAGGATTTGCATCAAAAACAGAGGGAAAAGCAACAGGAACTCAAAGCTCAGCAACACAAATTGCAACTTCTGTCTGAGCAGCACCCAGTTTTAAAACCTGGCGAGGTCTCTCAGTCTCCGGTTGGAGGTGGGTCTTTGTTATGGTTTGCGCTCACATTTGATCTCAATGTGTTACTTAACAGTCACAAATCATCAATGTTCGATTGCAAGACTTGGGAAACCAGTTTACAATTTTTCAAGCTTGGACTTTTCTAATGAAGCTGGTTACGAGCTTGGGAGGCCGTTGGGTTTCACTTTTCAAATGACGCCTTTTTGTATCAACGTTTCTGTTGGAAATTCTATGACCTTTTCTGTTCGTTTCAACAATTTCTCGATTTATATTTCGTCTTTGTCCTTCTACCTACTTGATTTCTCATTTGAAGCCTTTTGCAGGTCCTCAGCTGCATCCTGTACAGTCATCATCAGTGCAAATGAAGAGTGAGCAGAGCCTCAAGGATGCAGCAGAGGAGCACCAATTAGTGGAGCAAGTTCGCTTTATTGACTCAGGAACGTCCGCTCGGTCCACTTCGAAAGCTGGTAGTTCTTCATTGGAACCTGCAACATTAGGGCCTTCTCAACCACGTCAGTCAAATTGGACAGACGATGAGAGAGACTCTAACTTTCGTGTACAAGGTGGCAGTTATTTTGACTTGAGTGATCGGTCAGATCGAGAGTCTGAGCTGCAGTCTGCGAATCGTGTCGGGGAGGTTTTTGGATATGGTCGGTCCCGATCCTCCAGAGAAATGGCTTCTACTCCAGGGAGAGATGGTCACATCGGCAAAGTTGCTGAAGGCCGAGAGAACATGGTTAGCGGTGACGTTTCATTTGGGCGTGAGTCGTCGAGCACCGGATATAACGCAGATAATAGCTTTTTTCGGGGTAAAAATTTTGTTAGAGAAGGAGGGTTTCGAGAAAGGGAAGGGGGAGTGAACAGGGAACTTGGTTTTGGTGGTCGAGGATTCAGCCGAGAAGGAAATAGGGACGTCGGATCCAGCAAAAGAAGTGCGTATGAAAAAGATGGAGGTGATGGACGACCCAGCAGTAGAGGTTGGGACGGCTTCGATGAGCGGCACGGTTTTGGTAATCGGGACCAGGGACTTCTTCGAGATGCGAGCATGGGTCGGGATGGTGGCTTAAATAGGGAGATCATTTTTGGTAGAGACAGCAGACGCATCCAAAGTGGAGATAACGATGCTAGCTGGGGTCGATTTGGCGGTGATCGTTTTCCAAGAAATGGTGCTTCCGGCGACATTTTAAATGGGAGAAGTTTCATTGGTCAGGACTCTGCTGAGAGAGATAGGCGATCACATGAAGGATATCGTTTTAATGTTTCTCATGGGCGAAGTTTTGAAGAGATTCATGGCTTGGACAACTTTCGACCGTCTCAGGGGGTTGGAATAGATCCTCCCGTGATTCCAATGTTTGGTTTCCGTAAGAAGAAGGAAGAGGTGAAAGAGATCGACTTTCGAGATGAGGAAAGAGAGGCTTTTGAAGCTGAGCTGGAGAGAGTACAAAAGGCTCAGGAACTTGATCGATTGCGTAAGTTGGAGGAGAAAGAGCAAGCTGTTGAGATGGCCCAGAAGGAACTAGAAGATCGTGAAAGACAGGCGAGAGAGGAAGAAGAAAGACAGGTGATCAGTATTCTAGATTTCACGCACTCGTGTGTAGAGTTAAGCCAATTGTGCATCACTGTTGTGACTTGAGGAGTTCTGATATTCTTGCGTAAATTTAGCTTCGAATATGTTGTGTTGGTTTGTGGGCTGCACCAACTTTAAAAAGCGTTGTAATTCTTACCTGTGGTCTAGCTCTTCTTTGAACCTGTGAAGTTTGATAAAATTGTTCTTGATGTGGTCAATATGATTTCGGTCTTCTAACCTACTTTAAGCGTGAGCTCCTAAGTTTAATTAAGAAAGTGTAAATTCTGCATTCAAAATATTATTTTCTAGAGTTTTTACATGAATTAGCTTTCACAGGCTAAAATGGAGGAGGAAGCGAGAGAAGCAGCTGCTAGAGCTGAGCGGGAAGCCTTAGAGGTAGCTCAGAAGGTAGAGGATGAGCGGAAGGCTTGGGAGGAAGAAAAACGACAGTTGCAACTTGAAGAGGAGCGAAGGAAGGAGAATGCACGTCGTAAATTGTTGGAATTGGAAGAGCGTATTGCTAAACGAGAAGCTGAGAAGAAGCTGCAGGAGGAATCCAGGTCTTTAACATACACTATCGCACAAGTCTCTGGTGGTTTTTGGCATAGGCTGCTTTTGCTTCCTTTCAAAAGATGCGATTGTAGTAAAATATTACCTGCTAGTAATAGAGCTGTACTCTGTTAGAATCGATGAATATTTTCTATTCATGTTAACATCAAGTTTCTAATGTCTGTCGTTGAAAAGCATTGTAAGCTCAAAATTCGGTATAGGAGCTATTTCCGTGTTTGCGAAGTCCGTAAGTTAAGATCCAATGCGGGTTGAGCTGCAGCTTATGCCCCATTTTAATTTTTGAGAGCAATGTCAGCAACAATGAATAATATAGTCATCCCAAACACTCTAGAGAAGTGTAAATGTTTTAGGAAACTAACGCAACTAATGCTATTGTTTTCTATTTTCTGGAAGTTTAACGACAAATGTATGTGTTTACCTGAACAGGCAAATTGTGGAGGAAAAGCCTGTACATGTGTGGCAGAGAGGAGAAGAGGATCTTAGACGGCGGGAAGATGATGCGAGAGAAGTGGAAGAGAGGATGGTTACGAATATCGCGGGGAATTCTCAGGATGATAATGACCGAGCTGCCCTGCGGCCCTCAGTTACACTTTCCTACTCTCAGGTGTCTCAGGGGGCGTTTCAGAATGAAAATCTTCCTGTTAAGACTTCGGAAGTGCAGGCCCCACCTGCAGGGTTAACATCTCGTGTCACTGAATCTCGTGGCAATAACTCGGTAACTGAAAATGAGCGTAGAACCTTCATGCAGTGGCGGAGGGAGCAGTCTTCAGACAGTGTATTTGGATCCGCAGTGCAGATGTATTCTCCTTATGGCAGGAATGAAAATACTGATTTCCAAGCTTCAATATCTCGTGATCGGGCCTGTAATGGTCGAGGTTATGGAGATAGAGGAGAGAATTCTTACGGTGGGGCCCCCAGTACTGCTGGGCTTGCGTCAGAGGGAAGCTCTGGAGAATTTGTTAGAAGACCTCATTCCAATGATGAAGGATGGCAAACAGAGGAGCCTGTGTTCTTCAATAAACAGACATATTACAACCGGGCCTCTACTTCGGGTTTTGAGAGTGGATCCTTAGAGAATTTTGAGGCCAGAGATGAACGTCGATGGGGTAGGGATAGGATGGATCGGTGGCGGCCTGGACGAGAGGGTGTTGGTCAACGACCATCTTCTCCTCAAACTCCACCTTATTTCCAGGGCTCGGACCCAACAGAACCTTCCTCCTATGGTCGTCTTCGCCATTCTTTGTCGAAGCAGCCTCGTGTTCCCCCTCCACCAGTCCGAATGGGTACTGTGCGACCAACTCCTAGATTTTCTAGCCAGCAGATCATTGTAGCAAGTTCAGAAGCTGAGGAAGAAGATATCAAGGATGTGCTTACACAACAGGAGAGAGCTGTAGAGAGCAGTCCTAAATTTTCTAGTCAAGATGTTAACGATGATCAGCACGCTAAAACATCTAGTGTGACGAACTCTGATTTAGAATTGCGACAAAAAGATGCTCCTGAGCAACAGAGTAAGCCTTGGAGTTCGACCCAAAGGAGTTGGGAGCAGTTTCCAACTTCCTCCCTCGGTCTACAATGCTCTTTATCTCAGGTAACCAATGACAACATTCATATTCTTTTGTTTTTCTACCCGAGTTATTTCATTTTGGTATTCAGTTTTGCATTGGAAGTCTTACAAAGATTGGGTCACCCAGGTGTCTTCAGGTCACTCACATGAGGATTCGAATGTGCAACTCTTTTCTCCATCACTAAAGATAAATGATGATAACCAAAATGGAGATTCGTCTTTTTCCATTCAATCACAGTCAGACGGCGATTATGAGCAAAGAGATTCAGGATTATCATTTGTTGTTTCAAAAGTTGACCAACAGGAAATGCTTGTAACACCTGACGGTCTAAGCGGTGATCGAGAAGATTACACGATTTCAACTGATGTAAGTTACGCCTATATAGCTATTTCGCTTACATGTACTAGCACTCCCCGACTATTATTGCATGCACTATCTTTGGTGATTCTTTTTTCTAACGTAACAACGAAGCGTCTGATAACTGCTGATGATACTGAACAACTAACATATTCTGGTTCTCGGATCTGTTTCTTATAGATTCATTATAGGATGTCAGGACTTGAGCTTTGTGCGCCATACTTTATCTCTAAGTGAAGCAATTTGTGTACTTGGAAGCGCCTAAAAGAGGTTCTGACACTCCAGCTGTGTTGTAATTTTATTGCTTGCTTACCCGTGTCTATGTGTTGACACAGGATGAGGAAGGCGAGGATGAAAATCAAGAGCGTTATGAGGAGGGTTATGAGGCTTTTGAGGGTTATGATGATGATGATGATGAGGATGATGAAGATGAGGACGATGAGCTAGATCACGGCACAGGCAGGGCTGATGTTGTTCTTGAGGCTACTGAAAATGGACAACATAATGAGCAGAACATAGATGATGCTATTACAGAGCAAGATGCAGCCGAAGAGCTCGCCAATTCTAGACAACTACAGGTAGAGAGTATCTCTCACATCTTTGGTTTGTGTGATCTATATTAATGTTGGTCTTAACCTCTCTTTTTAGAATTCACCTCATTTTGTAGTATTCTTCTGCTTTGCTACAAGATCACTTGGTTGCCTCTGGCGGCTGCTATGTTCTGTTAGTCTTGATACATATTCTGTGCAGTTCATGTGGCTTCAGAGGACTGAGGAAATGAGGAACAGTCATCTGCCACATGAAGAGAATGGGCAAATAAGTCTGAGACCTTCAGTTGCTGGGTTAGTCGAAGAGTCTGATTCCTGTGATGCCCAACAAGCATCTTTACAACAATTGCAACCGCCTCTTTCTTTCATGGCTTTCGCAACCTCACAAAAAAATGACGCACCAAGTTCCTTTTCGCAGCCTGCTTCTGTTGGGATACCTGGTCTCATCCATTCTTCAGAAGTTCCTATGACTCTACACTTTGGGTTCCTTCCTGGCACAGCACTTCCTCAGGGGTCAGTTCCTGCGATCCAGATTGGTTCAATCCAGACGCCACTTCACGTTCCTCTTCATAGTAATCTTCATCACGTTCCTCATTCTTCTTCCGCACCTCCTGTAATCCAGTTTGGACAGCTTGCCCATTCACCTTCAGTGTTGCAGTCGGCACCTGTATTTAGTCAGTCCAATGTGTCGACACAAGTGCAGGAGCAAATCTCAGAAGCCGTTTCTACATCTAAGGTTAGTTTGTAACCTCTTTTCCGCCTATTCTACACTGCTGTGGTTCTAATTAGATTGTGGTTATTCGTAGTACCTATTGTCAGCATCACGGCAACATGTGTGGTTTGATTGTCAACATCAACTAATTGCTGCTGATCATTTTGTGATCTTAGGTTTTTTCGAATATCAATTAAGGATTAATTTTTACCAAGTCTGCTGTGTCCTTTTTGAATGTACTTTGTGATTTATGTGCTTGTGTGATGTATCTGTGCATGTAGGTGTTGCATGAGGAAGAAATTGTTGATTTAATATCTGCATCAGATCAAGGGCAGCCTAGAAAGGATTCCGTCTCGGTTCAACCCCAGTCACCGTGGATGAATCAGTGTGTTTCTTTAGACGTCAAACCTCAAGTAGATACAGAAACAAGGGAGAACAGGCTCATTACTGGAAAACCAGGCCAGCGGTCTGAAAGGAGAGTGCGTGATAGAGGTGTGATTCATGAAGGTTCAAGTAGCACAGCTGGTCCAGAGGCTTACTCACGCCTTAAAAGTTCCCGCCGAGATGCGGGTAATCAACGTGTATACCAGGACTATGCAGCTTCACGAGGTAAGCTTATATTTAATAAGATTTTTGGTTATATCATGATAGGACAAAATTAGAAGATATGCTGTTATAAGATTAGAACTTAGTCTCTGCATCATCATATCTGAATTGGTACCCGAGAAGATGGTGAACCAGAGAACTGGTAAGAATGAGTTCTATCTGGTACGTGACATTATTTGCTGCAGACAATACCTTTCTTGATTTAGTACGAGGAAATAAGAAATATGGTGGTTGCAGAAAAGAATGTCGACCCGAGAATGTGCTCGGACGTGATAAATTTCCTTATTCCGGAAGATCTTTTACTCAAAGCACTTATGAAAATGCAGGTATCTATACTGGAACAATCGCATCGAATGCAAATAGTGATGGAGCAGCTCTTCGACCGCGTCCTAATCGACGTGGTAACTTCCGTCGAACTGATCTTAAAAGTCGTGACTTTGCCGAGCAATTATCCGATGTTGCTGGAGGAAAGTCTTCAAAGCAAATAACGAATACTACATTCGAGATTTTGGACATGCCAATAGGTAGTACTGATGGTAGACTTAGTTCCAGGGATGTTACTTCACAATTGCAAGGAAGCAACTACCCTGGAGATAATGGTCGGAAATTCCGGGTTTTGTCTGAAGGCGCGTCCTCATCACGATCTGAACGGGGGAATGCTACTAATCCTTTGATAAAGAATGGTGGGAAACTCTTAGGTTACTCTGACAGAATTCCTCCTTCTGTCGAGAGCTTACTTGGAAAGAAAGCCCCTGAATCAACATCAGATGCACCATTACAAAGTGGTGTAGTTCATGTGTTCAAGCAGCGTGGTATTGAGCGTGGGGATGAAGATGATTTTATCGAAGTAAGGTCAAAGCGACAGATGTTGAGTGATCGCCGTGCAGAACGTGAGAAAGAGGTAAAATCCAAGTCGAACTTGAAGGTGCGTACGATTATAAAGTTTTGCTTAATTATTCTATTGAGATGGATTATCCATGTGCTGCTGTTACGATTTTCTTTGGTGATGTGTTATGAATGTTTTGATTTTGTTTGCCCGACCTATCTTAAGTGATTTGCGTTGTTCTATGATTGCACGTTATGCAGCATGTGTGAAAACTTGACAAATTGGTAATTTATTACAGGCGAAGGAACATGCAGCAAGGAAGCAAAGGGGTGTTGCAAAGTTGGAAACACAAATGGAAGCAGCATCCGGACAGGGAACGAAATCTATCTCATTTGTAGAAATGCGTACCATCGCAGAAAATACCGGCACTACTACCCGGACACCTCAATCCGGAACTACTCCAACACCAACTGTTGCGTCATTGACTATAGTAGCTAGAAATTCTCAGGGTCTTCCACTTGCTCCTATTGGCACTCCGTCTGGTGGATTACCTGATATACGTTCTAACGCGTCCAAGTAAGTAAATTATACTTCAAGCTTATTTGTTCTAACAGTGGTCAGCTGAAATACTATCATTTGTACTTCTTGAGAATTGGTTAAAGCTATTTTCTTAGTTTTGTTCTTCGTCTTTGACGTTGATATTCTATGTATTTTTTGTATTCTTGTTGACTGAAGAGCTTAGAAATCTGACATTTCTGTTGGACTTTAGGTCTTTGCGATCAAATTCTGTATCAGGAGGTAGTTTAATGGATTGTGAGACTGGCGCAGCAACTGCCTCTTGTGATAATCAAAATCTACACCAGGAGGGTATGGCTGGCACTCCAATTGCCTGGGGCGGGACTCAATCCACTAGACAGGTTCGTACCTTGCAATCCACATCTTAGAATTACTCGATTATATATAATAAATATTTATACTTTTGTTTACTATGTTAAAATACTAAATGAGTTATGTTTTTGATAGTTCATGTTTTGAGTATGTACATGTGGGTGGACATGTACCGTGTATATGTGAGTGGGTATAGTTTATAGGATATTTAACTGTTGTGTATCGCGTTTGAGCGCAGTATGCCTTCGTTGAAATCATTTTACTCATTTCATTTCCTACCAGCAGGTGGTGAGCCTAACCCAGATTCAACTAGAAGAAACTATGAAACCAGCTCGCTACGAGGCTCCCGTTGCAGAGAAATTACCCGTAGATGCCCGAGGCAGCATGGTTCTGGATCCAGGAACAACTGTAGCATCCATGGCGGCCAAAGAAAAAATATCCGTCCCTGTAACAGGTCCAATTGGCTCACTTCTTGCTGGAGACAAAATCCAGTTTGGTAAGAATAGGCACATTTTTGCGTTTTTTGGTTTGCACCCCTCTATGGTTGTGGCGCAAGTTTCAGCATGGAAATCAGTGAATTTGGATAATGCTTAAACTTTCGCTGCTTCATTTCTCACATGTGTCTTCACTCTTCAAATCATGATATTATTTCTGAGATCTGGTTAGATACATTTTGTCTTTAGAAAAATTGTGTAAAGTGTAAGTACTTTAGATCTTTCATATTTGTCCATTCTTTGAGGATGGAAACACCGGATTTGTGCAGGTGCTGTGACATCACCACCTCTTGGGGTATCCAACAGCCGTCCTCATACACCTGCTCTCATTAGCGCTGTGGGTTCCACTTTTGGGTCACATGTTAACGGTGCGTCCGAGAAGAGCGATTTGAAGAAGTCTAATCATATGCCTAGCTGTGAACTGGATATGCCCTCATTTCCTATCAAAGGTCAGCTTCTTATTTGTGCACAAACTTGATTTGATTTTTTACTCATAATAGATGAACTAGCAAGTTTCTTACTTCAATATGGAAAACCAATCGGGGGATTTGGATCTGTATTCTTGTTTTACAGATAACTTTATTCCGGCTTTCTTACTTTGATTGTGTCAAATATATCAGGTAAGCGTACACGTGGACACGAGGACAACGCAGGAAACACAGATGGGGTTATTGATGCTGAGGCTGAGGCTGAAGCTGAAGCAGCTGCATCAGCTGTGGCTGTGGCTGCTATTAGCAGTGACGAATCGGTTTGCAGTACTCGAGAGCCGGTTGCAATCAGGAAAAGCACGATAATCAGTTCGTTTGGCAGTGGGGCCTCCACAACTAACCATGCTGGTACCTGTTCTATCCCACGGATATTCCAGTCACATGAGCCGTGATATTGACTGGGTAATGTTCCATAATATGCTTATGTGGTGACAGTAGTTTGAAGGTTATTATCTTAGTAAATGTTTGCGTATGTCTTCATGTACACGCTCTTCTTTGACCTTGTTATTGAAATACAGGTATGGGGCTAGGAAATTCTATTCCTGTTAGCATGCAGAGTCCAATGCTGGAAGACTCAATGGCTGCTGCTCTTCCTGCTGATCTCTCCGTTGAACCCACCTCAATTTCTATTAGAGGATCATCAGGACAGGGTTCAAGTGTTCTTACAACTTCTGGCCAAACTTCTTTCTCTGGTTTGGAGATGAGCAAAATGCTGGGTTTTCCATTTGCACCTAGCAAGGATGCTGCCGTTCTGCCGGGCTCCAATGACCAGGGTGTTCCAAGTGCTAGCCCTAGCGCTAGTGGTTGGCAACCACAGCACTCAGGCGTTGATTCTTTCTACGGAGGTGGTCCTCCCTCTGGATTTCCTGGCCAGTATATTAATCCTGGTGCAGGCATGCCTCCCCATATGCTGGTGTACACTAATCCGTTTTCTTCAGTTGGTCAATTTGGGCAGCTTGGTTTTGTGGGTCCAACATATCTTCCATCAGGCAAGCTCTTCGTAACATTTAGAGTCATATTGCGCTTTCAAAGAATCTCTTCGTGCTCCTTCATAATCAGATGTATTTTGAAGATAGAATTCATGAACTTTCTTTTAGCTGGTCTTATCATGATTTTGCTAATGGGTTTGCATGATTGATTTGGGTTGTGTCCATAGGTATAAAATCTAGGATAGAAATCGTCTTGAATGTTTGTGGAATTGGAAGCTTTTTGTTTATATAGAGATGAGGTTGAGTTCTTATTAACCTGTGGGTTGTCAAATTATTCGGTTGGTTAGGTAAGCAACCCGATTGGAAACATACTCCTGTTTGGTCATCAGGCCCAGGTGTTGTTGGCATGAACAGCAACGATAGCCTCGGCGGCATAGCCGGTACGCAGCGCGGGTCTGGAAATATTCAACGAATGGCTCCTGGTCCAGCTGTGGTGCCAGTTGTACAGTCACCAGGACCGTTCGACTTGAATCTATCTGCTCCGTTCCAGGTAGTCAATGATGAAATAGTTATTTTATTATTTCTAATGCATGCTGTGTGCCACTCCAATGGGGAGTTGTAACTTATCCTTGAGCTGTCGTAAGTAAATAGCTCCTTGGTGAACTTCCTACAGCTTACGCGATTTTATGTTGTGTGTCCTGTAAGCTGGTTTTCAGAACACTCCATGCACTTCTTGTTCATCTTTCCATATGAGCTTATTTGAAATGCTTGGGTCTCCTTCGCAGATCCCGAACGTGGATAGTTCTACTGGCTGGTCGCATGTACCAGGTCCAATGCATGTACCCATATCTATGGGCTACTTGCAGCAGGGAAGACGAGGGTCCTCTAACTCATTAGAGAAGGATGGAAGTTTCAATCTAGGTCTAAGTTCCAACCAATTGAATGATGGAAATTTTACGTCCATGGATGCAGCTGCTCAATTTCCAGATGAGCTTGGATTGGGTGATACATCCTCCGTTCCCGGTATTACCTCTGGTTATGGGTCCTCTCAGAATCTGGGTCGAAGTCCCATTAGCAACCAAGCTGCACCTATGTCATCATCAGCTCAGAGTATGAACCCTGTACCTTTATTTGCAGTCTGTTGAGAGGTTGTTGGTTGTTGTGAATTGGTCAGAATTCACCTCCGGAGGATTTGGAGTAATTTTGTAAGGATATGCATACACTAAACACATGAAGGCGTCTGACCATGATATATATTGAAACAGGTAATAATAAGTTACGTAGTAATCGCCGTTCATCCAGGGTGACCCTAGGAGGTAACATAATGGCTATGGGAAATGGAAATAACATTTGTTCAGACGACTTGGGGATGGGTGTTAATTCTGGAGCTTACAATAATGCTGGGGCGAATGGTAGCCGGGCTCCTCACAATCATCTACAACCTCAACCTCCACGTCATCTTTACCAAGCAATGGGTGACTTAGGACAATCCCATGCCCATCATATTAACAGCCATTCTGATCAAAGAGGTTCCTCGCAACAATATTCCCCTCGGGTTGGGTCCAGCAATTGGTCAGGACCTCAACGCAAAGGGGGTGGAAATCAAGGACGCCCACCTGTTGAACGTGGGTCCTCCGGAGAAAAGATATTTGTACCTCCTTCAAAGTTGAAACAGGTCCATAATCTTCTATTTGTCTAACACGTTGCTCGTTGATTTGTTGTTTTTTCTATTCGTGCTTGGTAAATATTTTTGATCAGACTGAACCGTGTGAATCGTCCTCACTGCTTTTGAAATTCTGTAACAGGTTTATGTTGCAAAACCCACGTCATCTCCAAGGAGGATCAGTGGTGAAACTGCCATATTTACTGACACAGAAGGAGGTCAGGCAACTGTTTGATTAACTTCGGACCACGCCTTATTGTCATAATTGTGCTCGTTCCTTTACAAGGAGCTTAGTACAAGAGGGGCTGTTACTATTTACACTCAGAACTACAGGCGGTCTCCCTCTCAAATTTTAACTAATGCTCTCTAATACTCTTGGATATTTACTTATGTCTTCCAAATTATTGGCACTGAACTTTAATTTCTCTAATAGCCAGGGAATCAGCTAGATTTATCCCGCTTGTACTTTGTAGCTTAGATTTGGGAAGCTCCCTCCTGGAAGTCATGAAGTTTAAACGTACTGGTTAATCAGCTGAATGCTACTCGCTATCGCATTCCTTGTCTAGTTGCTCCTAGTCCTGGTTCTTTATCGCTTTCGGGGTAGAACCTCATTTGAAGGACTTTTTTTAGGTGAAGATTGTGTGTGTGTGGGTCTTCCCAAGCCTTTGGCAAGCAATCTCTAGTTTCGGATTGCTCAAGCTGGTAATGTAGGCAGGGCAGTTGGATACGCACATGCAAAGCGCAATGTCCAACAGGTCCTCTGGGAGCTCTCGCTAGTTTTCCAATCGAATATTGATGCATCGATTTTGTAATGTAACACATTTTGTAGGCTAGTAAAAGTTTTGATTGTGAACTGTGCATTTTTGGATTTTGCAGACATAAGATACACCGTGGAGTAGTTATGGTTCGTATGCTTTTCTTATCTAGTTCATTTTACAATATTTTTCTTGTACAATATAGTCTGCTAGCATGGTCTGGTATTGCAGGATTTTCTCAACATGTCACAAGACTGCCTATTTAACTTGGTACGAACAATTTGTAACACTGCATTTGTTGCAAAGAGTCATGGTTATTGAAGCTTGCTTCACATATCAAGTGTACTTGCCAGTTTTCACATACCCCCGTACCACACCATTTATTTTCAGTTCACAATAATGCGCCGCTATGTCAACTGTATAGGATGTATAACCTGTATAGGATGTATCTGGCTTGGGTCATAGTTTCGAGCGCATCCATCTTGCGGGTTAGTATTCATTGCATCGTCCATTCTTGATCATGGCTTTGTGCCTCACCATTGTCACCTGTTTCAAACACCAATCCTAGCAGAATGAGTTCTTACCACAGTTACACCTGAATTTAACAGTAAACAACATGGAAGTGAACAATGAGAATCCTGTACTCTGAAGATTTGAGGATGAAGTTTCGAGGTTGTATGACGCTCAAATTCCACATATTACGACCAAGCCATGGCACTCAGCTCCCTCCTCCCGTATTCCCAGAATTTTTGAAGGAATATCGTAAACAGCACATAGCATGAGCCAGCCCTGTCATGAGCTTGACAGGTCAGCACATAGCATGAGAGGCTAGTTGGCAGTACCATTAATTGCAAATCCAGTCGTTGCTGTGGGAATCACTTCCGATCGTCGAAGTAGACTTTTAATGAAACCTCCCACAACCTCTGTGAACTTCGAATATCCTTTAGAGGTTTCATCATTGAAATTGTAAACTGTCCTGTGATCCGTCCCCTGCAATTCCATGAATTCTGTTTTATAAAGTTTACCTCGTGCTGAGGCACAATCCACCACCTTCATTTCACAGATGCGACTTTGAAAATTAACTCAACGCCGAACAACATATAACATCAACCTCCACTATTTACAGAAGCTAATAAACCAACAAAATCATACTTCCTATTCAAGTGTTCAACAGAAATATATGTAGGTTAAAAAAATCATCCATGTGAAGTATCACTAGATCATACTCCAAGTTCATTTCACAATGCACCTACAGCGAGTTTAACCTGTAAATGGATAGATCGGAAGTTAAACATGTCTTTCAAAAACTAGGACAAGGCTCGTATGTATGTAAGTAGATTTACAGCTTTTCGACTAATAAAAAGTACGTCCTACATTTATGGTTAAGTCACACACTATCCGCTTCGTCTGGCCAAATGCAAAGTGCCTCTCATGTGAAACATTACAAAGCTCCTCAAATTTTTTGGTCAGATTTTGAATCTTCTAACTCATTCACATATCTTCCAATGCATCTAGGAATGCACATGGTCAAGAAACTAACAAAATTAGCAAGCTTTGAACCCTTTTTGTGGCATGCTATCGGGTAGAAAGAATTCGCCTTGAGAAATCGCCGGGTTCCTAACTGCTATTAGAACTAGCAGGGAACATGAGAAGAAGCCATGCAAGTAACTTCTATACTTGCACAATATTTGTTCAAGTTTTCAAATTATACTTGTATTATACTTATATAAGACTTGTACAAATATAAAATATAAATCTTTGAATGATACTTGTATAAATATTGGTATAATACTTATATAAATACTTATATAAATATTTGTATAAAATAGTGTATAATCCTTGGTAAAACATATCAAAATTTCACAAATAGATGACTTATCGTTTAAAAGTTATGGCTAAAAGAAATAGGCACCAAAATTTCCCAACAAATGCAAAGGTAGTAAAGCTCCTCTTCACTTCAGCCTTCGTTGTGATTATTTCCTTTCTCCAAATTGGGCATGTAATAGCTTTTTAGAAAGCTCACTCCATCATCTAATTTTTTCTAAAATTTTGCATGCATGCCTCTCAAACTCCAGATTTTATAGCTAGTTGATTCTATTCTTCAAACCCTAGTAACAATTTGTCCTCTTGACACTTCACGGCTCATAAAACTTTCATTAAAGCTCCAAATATATTGATTTTTATTTTCATAGAAAGCTTATACAAGCTAATATAAGCATCTAAAATATCAAAAAGATTGAAGATATTGTCCGACTTGGGTGGTTGAACAAAGTCTCTACCTCTCTTCGTCGGGTGGTAGCAGGCCCTTTCTCACTCTCAAGCTCACAACTTTTCTTCTCCAACTCCAAATTCTATAAGAGATGTCTTGATAGAAATCTAGCACAATTTTCCACATTCTTTATAAATTTCACTAAGAAAGACTCGAAATCAAACTTGTAATGGCAGATCGAAGTTTCTGCCGTCACTTTTCGATAGCAACAGACCTCACTCTACTAAAACAAACATAACTTTTTGCTCACAATTCCAATACAAGCAAGTGAGTAGGTTCTAGAATCCTCACAACTTGAAGAATATCTACCTCAATTTTCTTTACAAATGCTTCTATCTCCTTGGAGCTATCTCTCTCCAAAATTCGCCATTCAAAACTTCCAAACCCTAGGTCTAGCAAGAGGAGTATATCCCCCTTTCCTTCCATATTAGACTATGACACGCCCACATGGGCAGCCAATTCCTATTGGATAGGCCCTATTTATCCCATGCTCTTCTTTATTATCCCTCACAAGGTCCATTCTATCTCAAAAGTCAACAAAAAGGTAAAACAACCTTTACCTTTCTTCTAATTATAAAAGAGTCTATTCTAGGATATAAGTAAGGTAGGAACAAAACAAATAGCCATCTTAATTCACTAACTAAGTGGCTGTAATAAATCCTCTCCTTATAATATCTTCTAAAATAACCTCTAGCACTCACATATGTAATAACAATAAATACAAGATATATAATATTTTTACACACTGCTTATAAATGCAGTATGACAACGCTAAAAAATACACAACCTTTTAGGTTTGCCATGAATTGTACCTGTATGTCAATTGGAGAGCTATATGTTTTAATGTGATCTAGCTTGGATATGCAATAGCAATTTATCACTAAAATTTGCAAAGTGATTCCACTATAACTATGACCAACTATTACAAATGGTCTTCTTCTCAATGAACAACTGCACAAAATTTAATAAGATGGCATTACTAACAACCATATTGAGGATGAAAAGTGACCAACCCAAGTATCAACTACACGTAATCTCTTAACATCATTGTTCTAAGACAAATAAATCATCTGAGCAAAATAGTTAAAGATTACTACATAGAAAATAATTCTATTATTACACAAAAATAGGTAAAACTTGTGCAGTTCATATTTGGAGGAATAATGATGAGGTTAAACTTGCCTTGCCATACAATTGATTTAAAGACACAATAGAAGTTACTTATAAAAATAATTATATTATACTACTGTACTATTATTAATATTTTTATTTGTGATATGTATTTTGGACAAATTTATACTTTTTAAACTTCAATGTGTAATAATTCTCGTGTCATTTTAAATGTCTTTTTAAATAGATTAATTAGACAAAATGCATGACACTCTTATAATAAGATTACCATGTATAATATATTTTATAATAAAATTGATATATAATATGGTATTTATTATTTTTTTAAATGGATAATTTTTAATAATTTTTATTTAATTTTTTATATTTAATATAAAATATATTATTATATGAACACTTTACAAAATATGTAAATGAAAGACTATATTATATATGTGTATATACATGCATATTTTATGAGTCTATATTAATATTTTTAACTTATATATATATATATATATATATATATTTAGTAATATTAAATTTCATGCTATATAATAACTAGATCTCAAACAAAATGAAATGGAATTTACATACAAAACATTCTTTTATTAAAAATATAGTTAAAACACTTTTCCAACAAAGTCACATCCATAATTTGTCCAAAATTTGTACTCAGCTGCTATAGTATCACACTAAAATAACTCTTTTAATCTGTTCAAAGCATAATTATATTTCAAAATTTGGCATGCAAATCATATTGACCAGTATCACCATTACAAAGAAACCTCTGTTTGAACAGTGCTGTGCAGTCCTAGCATTACAAAGATACAGTAACGATCATTTGTTAGACATATGAATGTGTTTTCATTCGTTCATATTTTTAAAAATTGGCTACTCATATTTTTAAAAAAAATTAAATCATGTTTGAAAAAATCATATTATCTGTGGTAAGAGTGTTATATCCTTCTCTTATTTATTTCTGACTTGATTATAATTATACTTTTTATTACAAAGTTTGATTATAATTTGCATAATACTATCTATTGCAAACTCTTGAAATACACTTGAAATACAATTAAATAAACTCATGATTTCATTTATAACTAATTTTATTAATTAAGGGAGGAATAAAACCCTAATTCTGCGATTCAACGTTTTGGATTTTCTGCTGGTGATGTCATCTTCGAGACTCACAATTTTCATACGCAAACCTGAATAACAATTCTGCTGTGAACAAGCTATATTTTCTTTAACACTATTGTTAATGTCCCTTGCATCTAGTAGACCGTACAATCTGGCTCGTTGGATAGTGATAAAATCGGGATGGAGGTAGGGTTCACAAACCTGCTATCTTTGAAAGCAAGCGGCTATGACCTCCTGTTCGTGGTGCATTGGATCCGGCTATAATTTCCAGGTCTTCAATTTTTTTCTCTAGTTTTCTGCAGCATTAAATACTATGATCTTTTACGTCTTGACCACTACTTATTTACTCAGTTGTCTATTTTTTGGTATTTCTTTTCTTTTGCAACATGAGGTTAGAATTGAGATTCAATTTCAAATTGGTTTTAGATTTATGTAAAAGAGAGTAGACGTCGAAATTTAATGGTAATGATACAGAACCATGCAAGTCAAGCCCCATTATTGTACGTTGTCACAACCAGTGAGAATTCCATTTATACCACAACTGACGAATGTTGCGAATTTTTGAAGTTCAGAGAAGCAAATAAAACCGACTTCTGCTTTGCTCGGAGACCCTGAAGGTGAGCTTTGTGAGGCAGGAAGTGGTAAGCCTGATCAGCCGCCGCCTCCTTCAAACTTTGCAATTCATTTAAAAAAATTTCTTTCTCAGTGTACTTATTGAATTCCACCTTCCGCACTTTAACCTCGGGCGTTGATTCTCTCGCATTCACAACTCACGTTGTTCCTTCCATCAGACGCGTTATAGCCGAATTGGAACCACCTGCAAATTCTGAATTAAGATCAAATCGACTAGGAGATTGCCATCTGTATCTGCACCCACATCGGAGTATAAAGCACGAAACAAACTATAGTCACAAATAAATTTGCAGGAAAATTTGGAACATACATGTGTGAGGTATTCAGAATGCTGAAGTTTCTACATTGGGTTACAAATAACGTCGTCATACAGTAATCGAAAACAGTGCCACAGTTCGTATCACTGTAGCCAAACACATTGCAACAATTCGATACATTCTAGACAAGGATTGGAGGCAAGTGAAATATTGCAGGCATCGACGCCCTACGCAGGTGAACGATTCGGCAAAAACATGGCTCTCACTTTGAGACCGCCGAGGAGAATCCGCGATCCGGACCGTTTTGATTGATGCGCAATGTTGAGATGCTCATCTCGAGAGAGCTGCGTCGCAGTGCAATTCTCAACAAAAGGGCTCAGTTTCGAAAAAGAGAGAGAGACGACATGCCATTGCTGGCTGCCGCGGCAATCGACCCCACTTAAATTATAAAACCTCGCTTAATTTATAAAATTTCGCGGATTATAAATTACGCGGGGTACAAGTGTGTGTGTGTGTGTGTGTGTGTGTATATATATATATATATATATCTTACTGAATGTGGCACATTCACTCAGGTTTGAAAGTCTATGTTTACAAATTCTATGTATGTATTTATGAGGATAAATTGATCTCCATGTAAAATCCATATATTTTTAAGCTTATATATTTGATATAGTTTATTCAACTGCAATTGCATACATACATACGGTCAAAATCCTCATAGCTTATGTATAAGAACATAAGCAATTACATCAAAAAGGAAAGGAAAAAAGAAGAAGTAGAAGGAAGTGATTTATCTTTTAATAGTTTGTTCAAAACAATTTCATTAGCATACCATGTCTAGTTTAGACATTGATTGTTGTAACCTTTGACTCAATTATTTCTTTCCTTATTCTTTTCAGCTATTACAGAATGTTCAACCGAAGATACAAAATAAATGTCAAAAAATTAAGCAAACATCAAAATCCTTCATTTTTTGAATATTTAAGTGTTAAACGACTTTGAAAGACCAGAGAGGGTGACAAATAAGTAACTCCAATGTTTACATATGTATATATAAATATATGGAATGTGAAATATTTCCATATATTTATATATACATATTACATTACATTAACATTTTATACAGAATAAAATCTCTTTTCATAATAACTCAATGAACAGTGCTTTATTCAAATTCATCCACTATCTCATTTTACATAATCACGTTATTGATCATTGTAAAATCAATTCCCCTCTATTCTTCAACACTTCAAATACATTCTGATAACATTCAAGCCAACATTCTGATAACACTCATGAAAAAAACCATATAATAGCATGCACACAAATATTCTCAACATTTGAAACAACACTTATAAAAACGAAATAAAAAAATAATCACTCATGTTACGCTTAACAATACTCCACCACTGGAACAATATCATCCATAATACAAAAACTTTAACATTCTAGTATTTTCATATAAATCAATTACTAACTTCCAATATGAACATCCACTGTGGCCTCATGAAGCAAAAGGAAGGCATAGTATCGTTACAGTCTGAATAATGCAATGTCCCATATGCTTTGGTTCGGGAGAATTAGGGTTGCGGCAGCACGAGTTGGCTGTGGCTAGGGGCTCACAGAGGAGGAAGCTGGCAGGGTGCGAACTCGCACACCCTCTGCAACCAATACAAACAGAATGTTAGAAGTACCATACAAAGCTCTGAAGCTACACAATTGAAAGATGCCAATCATTGCCAACAAAAGGAAGGCAATTCACAGCGCTCGTGGAAGAGTTCTGCACAAACAAAAGCACAAATACAGTAAATAAAAGCACAGTGAACAATAATACAGTAATATAGTAAACTAAAGCACACAGTAACACACAGGACATCGACACAACCCCGTCACATCCCCCCCCCCCTGTCTGACTCTGCTCCAGCTATCTGCCTCCAATCTTCACTTCCAATCTCCTCCTTCCTCCATTTTTTTCCCTACAGAAGAGCCAAAATGAGAACCTCCCTTATTCTCAGACCTCGTCCCCACACTCACCACTGTCGTTTCTCCCTGCAGTAGTAGAGCTTTGACATGAGAACATATCAACCTTGTATCAAGACTAGGCTATTATTACTAAAAACAAATTTAAATAAAAAACAAAATACATAATATGCTAAAAATAAGGGTATTGCTAATACCACCGTAGTTTTTACTATTGCCACCACAATCCCCCATCCACTACATGCCATCTACACCCTTTGTCAATGCTAAATTAAAAAATTATAATATTTTTTAAAATTATTTTTATTTTTATTTATATAATAAAAAATATATTTCACTAAAAACTATAGAAAAATAAACTTAATCTTTATAAGATTTAATTATTTTTTATTTAATTATATATATATATATATATATATATATATATATATTGGAAATATTAACATAATTTTTTTATTAGAAAAAAAAATAAAAAAAATATGTTGTGTATGTAACAGGTTGTGGTGACAATTATAAAAATTGTGGTGGTATTAGCAATACCCTAAAATAATTGACTAAGGATAATGATATATATATATATATATATATATAATTAAAATTCTATTTAAAAAAAATTTTGAAAAAAAATTAATTAAAAAAATACAACATTATAATCATCAAAGATGTTGTCATAAAGCTTGTGTAAGCTATGAGGATTTAAAACAAATATATATATATATATATATATATATATATATGCATGTATGTTTTTTTAAGAAAATATTATAAAAATACAACCATTACAAATAATTTAAGTTGCTTTTTAATTCAAAGTATAAAAATAAATTATAAAAGTACTAATTTTAAAAATTAGATCTACATAAATATATAATTTTAGATTTTTATATAAGACATTTTATACATAATACATTTAAAGATATACAGTTAAGGTTCTACAAGATTTACAACCAAATTAGAAATTTAATTTATTCAATACAAATACTACCAATTTATAGCAATTTTTATTAGTATTCAATGAAAAATATTTTTGTAATTATAAATATATTTTAAAACCTTCAAAAAATCTATCCAAAAAAAAAAATACAAAATCAAAAAAAAATCAATTGTTTCTTTAGTTTGTAAATTGAATATGGAATAAATCTAAATTTTGCTCAAGTTGCTTGAAATATCTTTAAGTTATTGTTTAGTCTATTTTTTAAAAAATACCCTATTAGATTGCTATTTTGTTTGTTAATAGTTTTAAAAGAAAAACATTGAATTTTGAATTTGCAATAGTTTTTTTTATTTTTTTATTTTTTTAAATAGTTTATTTGCTATTTGATCAATTAATTGGGATTCGTACAGTTTTCATTCTTATTCAAATTCTCTTAGACAAGACTTCTTTCTTGAAAAAAAAAAGATAAAGGGAATGTAGCTGAATGTTTGTGTTGCTTTTTATCACATAATATATTTAAATTTCAATGGTTATATAGTATCATAATTAATATCATGAGCAATTTTTGACTTTTTTAAGAAAATTAAGTTGTGCTTAAAGAACTCTTATATGTACAAGCTTCAAAACCGAATGTTTAAAAATATACTAATATTCTAATCAATGAAAAGAGTATTTATACACATATGTAACTCATGTTAGACATAATGCCTTTAATAAGGAGAGAACATAACATCCCATGCCATTCTATTGCAAGACTGTCTTCTTCAAATGGTCTTCTACAAAAGCTCGTTTGGAATATAGTTTCAGTAGCAATGGTGCCAGTTGCCTAAACAACAAACTATCCTACTGCATCCTAATCAATTAATCTTTAATTCATAATTCTAAAACCACGTAAGAGGACCTCTTCTCTAAGAAAATTGCAAGAACTGTCTTATTAAACTTCCTAATTAGTATGTAGACAATTGACTTAATATTACCTGATAACTATTCCAATAAATAACACAACCACTTGCAGCCTCCGCGCGTGCCATCTCAACTTCTTGCTCTGGCTGCAAATTCAGATTCAAAGCCATTCATCGACAATCAGCACATTTCCTACACCACAACTTTACAAATTTAATCTTCATGTTTAGATCCCCCCAACACAATTCTAAAACGTTCCTGAACAGAAGTGATCCACAGAGAGAGGGATAGCGACTCCACCGCGAGAAAAGACAGCTCAAGAATCCCCGCAATTTCCAATGATAATTTGACATGCACCCACAACTGCCACAATAGTAGTTGTTCCAACTGTCTCTAGAGCAATAGGTTCAGGACAACGTCTGGGATTATCGCACTCACTTTCCTTCAGACAAAAACCACCCACTTTAGCTGTTAAAGTTCAACAAAGAGTTTGTTGGAATATTACAATATAGAGTTTAAACCATAGTAAGTTTCTAATAGTCAAAAGGCAACTAGGGATTAAGTGGCGGTTAGGATCTCGACGGTAATTTGGTTAAGTGCCGACAGGCCCGGTGGATAGGGTCTCGAGAAGCGCTAATTTAGAGTCTCGAGGCTGACTAGGTTAGAGTCTCGAGGCTCGTTATAGATGAATGTAGATGAAGCCCTATGCATAATGGATGTGAATTCCACTTATAAGTAAAGGATGTTGGAAGTGAGAGTTGTCATTCCTTTTCTCTTTGTGTACAGCCAACTAGCGATCTGGTGTTGTGACTTGAACTTCTAGTTTCTTTAACAGTTATGGGCCTAAAATTTGCTGTAGAGTTTTTAGGATTTATGAAGTCTTTGTTGTTGTGTGGAATGAGTACACGGCGTTGTTTCTCACGAGATCCAGATATTCGTTCTTAGCTTATGTTATGGCAAGAAGAGGTTTTGATTTGTAAGCTTAGAGATCTCTAACATTGCTTTGTGGGTTCTTATCTCCTTGGATAGTGAATTTAAGACCATTGTGAAAGACCTTGATAGTGTCTTTATGTGTTATTGAAACTGTTTCATTAACCTTCTGCATTTCATTAAATAGTGAGTTGAAGGAGTGAAAGAACTTGATTGAGAGGTTCATAAGAGTGCATATACTGATTAGAAGCTTTAGAAAATCATCTGAGAGTGCTTTGAAAGAGAAATCACTCTTTTGTTCACAAGAGGATACTCTAAGTTTCTGCTAGTATAAATTTATTTTTTGGTGATTTTTGATCACATAGAAACTTCTTTTCTCAATATTCTTTGATACACTATTCCTTAGAGATGGCTTCTAGTGAGGGTGAAGGTTTGAGAGTGATTGAAAAGTTTAGAGGTGACAATTTCTATCATTAAAAGGTGAAAATGGAGCTTTTGTTGGCATCTTTGGACCTTTGGGACATTGTAGATGAAAGTGAAGATCCTCTATGCATAAATGCAAGTATTAAAGAGAAGAAGGACTTTAAAGGCATTGAGGGCTTTTTGTCGTTACCTAAATGTGGATGACTTTTACACGACTACCTCCGTGTAAAAGGACCCGGTAGGAGCGTGGAGAGACTCTTTACTGATATTTGAGGCGAGAACTTGTCAGCATATCTTACAAGGAAAATTCTTCACTTAGAGATGGAAGAAAATTGAAGACCTAATGAACTCACGTCAACGAGGTAAAAGGCTCTTATGAATCAACTATTTATTGTGGTAGCTTTAGAAGATGGTGATATTATCATGATCTTGCTCATGATAAAAACCTTCAGTCCCTACAAATTTCTCTTATAGTACATTTGATCATCAGTTGAAGGAGCTTCTGATGGACTGTAATGACAGACTTTTTCTTTCATGAAGTGATAAAAAGGAAAAAAATGGCGTAGTGAAGACTCGGCTCTCTTCTCAAGACAAGGCAAAGGTACCTATTCCAACCAATGTGACAATGGAAAAAGTATTGTGAGAACTTGCTTCATTTGTGGAAAATCACGTCACTTTGCAAGAAATTGCTACAAGGCCAAGAAAGGAGATAGAGAGAATGGTAACAATGCACGTGATGAATTTGGAGGAGATGACTTTGCATTCATGGCAAGTGAAGGCACTTCTATGGCTGCCATGTCTAAGTGGATTATTGATTCGGGTGCTACCAAGCACATGACTCCATACAAGTGTTCCTTTAACACTTATGAAGAAATTCCAATAACAAATGTTTGGTTAGGAGACAATGGCATGGTACAAGCTGTTGGAATTGGCTCCATTGTGGTGGAGATTGTTGTGAAGAATGAAACCAAGAGGATCAGATTGAAAGAAGTCCTACATGTACCAAAGATGAAGAAGAATCTTCTTTCGGTGAGCAAACTTGTGTCAAATGGTTGTAAGGTTCAATTTGATATGAATGGATGTTTTGTGAAGACATTAGATGGAGATAATGTTTTAAAGGGCTTTAGAGATGGCAACCTTTACATTCTCAATTGTAAGAAGGTGAATGGAGTTGAAGTAGCAGCATTTGCTGAATTTCCAAAAGATGAAGACAAGTTTGGAATTTGGCATCGACGCCTTGGTCATTTGAATGCCAAAAGCATGAAGGAGCTCAAATCTATGGTAATTGGCTTAGATCTTGGTCAATCATGCAACAATGCCACGACTCTAGCTTGTGAAGGTTGTATTTAAGGCAAGCAACAAAAGGCCTCATTTCCAAGTGGAGTAGCAACACGAGCAAGCAAGTTGTTGGAGATTGTGCATTCAGATGTTTGTGGACCTATGAAGACACCATCAATTGGAGGAGCAAGGTACTTTGTCACATTTATTGATGACTTTTCAAGAAAGGTGTGGATTTTTATCCTTAAAGCTAAGAGTGAGTGTTTCTCAAGATTTAAGGAGTTTAAGGCACATGTGGAAAAGCAATGTGAATGCAAGATCAAGGTATTACGCACGGACAATGGTGGTAAGTATTTGTCAAAACATTTTGATGAGTACTTGAAGATTCAAGGTATTGTAAGACAAACGTCTACTCCTTACACTCCACAACAAAATGGAGTTGCTGAAAGAGCAAATCGCACCATTGTGGAGATGGCAAGGAGTATGCTTCATGCTCAAAATCTTGGATATGAATTTTGGGCGGAAGCTGTGGTGAATGCAGTATACACAAGAAATAGGTGCCCTAGAAGTGCACTCACATCAATGACTCCACAAGAAGCTTGGAGTGGGAAGAAACCTTGTGTTTCACACATGAGGACATTTGGATGCATTGCTTATGCAAAGATACCAGATTGTATGAGGTCCAAGCTTGAGGCAAAAGGTACAAAATGTGTATTTGTTGGATATTGTGAAGGTACAAAGGCATATAGGCTAATGTATTTGGATACCAAGAAGATCATCAAAAGTCGTGATGTTGAGTTTATTGAGCATAAAAGTGCTTATGAGCACTTGGAGATGTGTCCAAGTGGGAGTAATGGTGTGTTTGTGGACACATCTTTAAATCTAGCAAAGAAAGAAGAAGAAGATGAAGACAATGAAGATAGTGGAGACATGAATGAAGGTGAAGAGCTAAAGAAGATGGAGAAGAAAGTCTCTTTGATTCCTGAGACCAATAATGAAGGATATGAAAATGTTGAAGATAATAATGATGAAGAGTATCAACCTTTGAGTGAGAAAAGACAAAGTTTAAGAAAGAAGAAGCTTGGAAGAGTAGTTGGAGTACATGAAGGTGAATCTTCTTCAAATGAAAGGAGATATCCTATGAGGGAAAGAAGACCACTTGGAGAATGGTGGAAGAACCACATTTTTCCTCAAGTAAGTGAAGAACATGCAAATGTTGCACTCCTTGCTGATCCATTATCTTTATGTGATGCAATGAAGTCCACAAATGCTATGAAGTGGGAGAAGGCTATGGAAGAAGAATACAAATCTCTCATGGACAATAGAACATGGGAATTGACTCAACTTCCACCAAATCGATCTTCTATTGGTTGTAAGTGGGTATTTAGAACCAAAAGGGATGCAATGGGCAATGTTGTGAGATATAAGGCAAGATTAGTTGCCAAAGGATATTCACAAGTTGCTGGTGTTGATTTCAATGAGACATATGCTCCCGTGGCTAAATTCACCACTATCAAAACCATTGTGGCAATTGGGGCAGCAATGGACTTGGAGATGCATCAAATGGATGTGAAGACGGCTTTCTTAAATGGAGAGTTGGAAGAAGACATCTATATGGATCAACCTCAAGGATATGTTGAAGAAGGCAAACAACACCTTGTTTGTAAGTTGAAGAAATCATTGTATGGACTCAAGCAATCACCAAGGGCATGGTACCAACGGATTGATACATTCTTTGTGAATGAAGGGTTTGTAAGGAGTGAAGCAGATCATTCCATGTATGTGATGCAATCTCAAGAGTTCCTATTGATTGTAATCCTTTACGTTGATGATTTAATCATCTTGGCTAACAATGTGAAAAAGTTGAATTGGATGAAGGCCATATTAGAAAAAGAATTTGAAATGAGTGATTTGGGAGAACTTCACTATTGCTTAGGAGTGGAGTTTATAAGAGATCGTAAGAACAAGACCATTACAATGAGCCAAAGCAAGTATATTAAAGAAGTGTTGAAACGATTCAACATGGAGGAGTGTAAGCCAATTGGAACACCTTTAGAGGCAAATTTGAAGTTGATGAAGCTCACGGATGAGGAGTTTGCCCAAGTTGAAGGTGAAGATGCAAAGTATTCCATACAAGGCAGCAGTAGGCTCACTTATGTATGCAATGGTGGCCACAAGAGTGGATCTTGCATATGCGGTGAGTGTTGTGAGCCAACACATGTCTAAGGCTGGACCTTTGCATTGGGCAATGGTAAAGAGGATATTGAGGTACTTAAAAGGTACTAAAGACTTCAAATTATGCCTTGGTGGTAACAACATTGATTTGCAAGGTTATTGCGATGCGGATTGGGCTGGAGATGCAAATGATAGAAGATCCTACAACGGGATATGTGTTCTTTATTGGAGTGGGAGTCATTTCATGGAATTGCAAGAGACAATCTACTATTGCAAGATCAACCATGGAGGCTGAGTACATGGCAGCAAGTCATTGTGCAATGGAGGCTTGTTGGATAAGGCAACTTTTAGAAGACATTGGATTAGTGCAAACAGAAGCAACTCCAATAATGTGTGACAATCAAGGATGTCTTGCATTTGCCAAGAATCCAAAGCACCATTCAAGAACGAAGCACATTGATATTCAACATCATTTCATACGAGAGAAGATTGAAGATGGTATAATAGGTATGAAGTATTGTACTACAAAAGAGATGCTTGCTGATGTGCTTACAAAGGCATTAGTGAAGGATAGACACCACGAGTTGATAAAGGCATTAGGCTTAAAAGCCTTTTGACAATTAGAAAAGTGGGAGTGTTAAAGTTCAACAAAGAATTTGTTGGAATATTACAATATAGAGTTTAAACCATAGTAAGTTTCTAATAGTAAAAAGACAACTAGGGATTAAGTGGCGGTTAGGGTCTCGACAGGCGGCTGGATTTAGGGTCTCGACAGGCGGCTGGATTTAGGGTCTCGACAGGCGGCTGGGTTTAGGGTCTCGAGAGGCGGCTCGTTATAGATGAATGTAGATGAAGCCTATGCATATTGGATGTGAATTCCACTTATAAGTAAAGGGTGTTGGAAGTGAGAGTTATCTCATTCCACACTTCTCTTTGTGTGCAACCTTGCTGATGCTAAGTGTTGTGCCTTCGAACTTCTAATTCTTTAACATCAACATCTATCCTCCTGAAGCATCGAGTCATGGCCGTTTATCATTGAGCTTCCCAATCAGGTGGGCTTTGATAAAGATCTTGACCCTATGCAAAACACGACTCAACTCCCTCTGCTAAAGCCTGATACAAATGCTCCGCGCAAAAATTTGCTGCGTGATACAAATCAACACACAAATGTACACAGTAGGTTGAAAATCCAGGGTGCAGAGAGAGATGTCACACTAATAAATAACAGATAAAACCAGAATGTTTCCTTTCCTTACCAACAATGCAACATCCCTTGTACATTACTACTTTTAGTGTCTTTCAAGGTTCGAAGGAAAGCCAACTCATACGCCAATAAATATGAGATTTTTTGTAGATGTATGTTTACAAAACTTTTTTTTGTTTTTGTTTTGTTATGTTTTTTTGGATTTTTCGTTTTCTATTTGTACTGGTTGAACATCTTGTTTCTATCCGAAATGATTAAATTGGAAAATAACAATAATAATTTTTACCATACAAAATTGTTTAGAAGTTACTTTCATAATTGGAGGAAAAAACTACTTCTTGTTAATAAGATTTTTTTATAAGGTTGTTTATGAAAGTACAAGGAATTTATTTTATATACATATATGCATAGAATTAAATAATAGAAGGGTAATAATTTAATACTATTATACAATACTATCAACTTTTTTTAGTATTCTTACTGAAAGAACAAGAAAGTAAAAGAATTGCATGCATAGATTTATAAGCAATGTTTAAGATACAAAAACATTTCATAAGCCAATTATACTTGGTTTGTATATTAAAGAAAACAGAAATAAATGTAGGTGATGGTACCATCATGTATAAAAGCAAGCTAAACAAAAGACAATGATCTTTAAAGACAATCCCTGAAATGCATCGGGGAATGCACTTGGTCAAGCAATTAGCCAAATTGGCAAGCTTTGACCCTTTTTCTGGCACGCTAAAAAAAACACATCCTTTGAGGTTTGCCAAGAATTTCGCTGCTTTGTCAATATGGGGTCCTAATCTGTCAGTGCAGTCTAGCTTAGATAGGTCCCAGCAAAACTTCACTAAACTTTGCAAAGCTATGCCGCAGTAGCTATGACCTACTAGTACAAATGGTCTACTTCCCAATGAACAACTGCACAAAATCAAACAAGATGGCATTATTAATAACCATGTTGAGGACCAACCCAAGATTCAACTACATGTAATATCTTCCCATCATTGTTCCAAGAAAAATAGTCATGTAAGCAAAATAGTTAAAGACTACTACATACATGCATCGTTGGTATTCTAATTAGGTCAAAGGTTGGTAGAATTTGTACCTTTCAGAATTAACCAGACTCTGAAACAAATATCCAGAGGTTCTCTTATGACCATTGCCTACTACACCATAATTACCAAGCGCATAACGAGCTCAGAAATTTGATTTCCAGAGGGTTGCTTGAAGTGAAAAACTCGCTAGTATAGATTTTAGACCGGAAGTATGAATAAATGAATAAATTCAAAAAATTCAAAAAAACAGTAGGAACCAGGTCTGCAAGTTCGTGTCTGCCATGACTCTGGAATTGGTTACTCCCCGGGGTTCTCCGGAAAAAAAACGGAACGGCATGGGAATCGTCGGCTCCTCCACCTGAATGCATAGAATCCAAGGCAATAAATTCGTAAGCAAGTTCCTGCTGATCACTAAGCACGAACATTTGCATTCCGTTTCAAGCGAAAAAAAGGAACTGAAACGCGTGCTGGCGGAGGAGGGAATGGCCAGAGAGCGATGTCGCAGCTGTGATTGTAGCGGCAGAATCGACAAAGCCGTGGCAAGGATGCAAGGAAGCACAAACCACGCACCTACTATCCGGCAAACGAGGTATGCAAGTCTGAGAGCGAATAATACTAAACAGCATATCCCTATAAAGCATTAAATATATACTCTTGTTACAATACGAGTATCACTCCCAACACTCGACCGAGAAAAACGATGGATCCGATCGAATTTACGGTTTTCGCAGAAAAAGACAAGAAACTCCGCAGAACATTCCGTATAACGGGACTTTTTACCGCAGCATTTCATCCATCCGCGGTACCAGTCTAGTTTCTGCCCGCTGCCCCCGCTGGCCATGGGGAAACGAGATAATTGAGTATATATTCCATGAGAGTTGTCTCTTTGACACTTAGATGTAAATCTAAGTGTCGAATCTTTTGTAATGATTCATGTCTTGGTTGCTCTATTTCAAATCTAGTTTTGTACTTGATTAATCTAATATGTTCAGTAATTACAAGGTTGCAAATTTTACAAAGTAAGCTTTATGGCATAGATTTGTAACTAATAAATATGTTAATATAGTTACATAAAAGATGTTGCATGTAAATGTTGTAATAGTATATGTCATTATAAAAGACAATTAAGTTTGGTTATTAAAATATAATAGATTTTAATCTATAGTTAAATTTATTTTCATTAAAGAAATCTAAGCTATTATTAAAAATATATTAAAATAAAACAAAATACATAATATGCTTAAAAGAAGGGTGTTGCTAATGTCACCACAATATTTGCTACTATCACTATAATTTGCCATCCACCCCATGCCACCACAATTTTTGATATTACTACTATGTTCCACCACCCACTTAATATATTTTTTTAGTTTTTAAAATTCCAATCAAAGTTTTTGTTAATATTTCTAATATGTCATTTTTTTTAAATTATATAAAATATAATTTTAATTTTAATAAAAAAATAATTAAAACTTTTATTAAGAATAAGGTTGTATTGGCAATAACTATGGTGACAATAACTATGGTGACAATAGCAAAAATTGCGGTGGCATTAGCAATATCTTAAAAGAATTCACAAAGGATTATAGTATATTTTTTTAACTAAATATAATATATATATTAAAAATATAATTTAAAGAAATCTCATGATTAAAAATTATAATATTATAATCATAAAAAATATGGTCTTAAAACTTATATAAGATAATAATATTTTAAAATTATTATTAACTTTTTATTTGGTTTAAAAAGTACAATCATATAAAAATAAATAACTTGAGTTTCTTTGAAATTTAAATATATATATATATATATATATAAAAATACTAAAATTATTTAATTAGAGCTAAATAAATATTTATATATCAAATATTTTAAAAACAAAATATTTAAAAAATATAATATATATTCTATTTATAAAAAATATTTAATATTTTAAAAATTTAGAATTTAGATATATTAAAAATAGATATTATATATAAGACAAATATCTATAATAAAACTAGAAATTGAAATTATGATGATGTATCCATAATATTTAATTAATATTTTATATAATCTCAAAAATTAAATCAATAATAAATATATTTATTTATAAAAAATAACTATTTAATTACTAAAAATATATTAATAATATTATTTATATTTAAATTTTTATTTCTTAAGATCTAATTTATGACATATAAATTTAGATAATTGTCATACGATTATTTGAATAAATAATATGATTCTAGCCAATTTAGCTTTAAAATATATATATATATATATATATAGATAAGAGATTATAAATATTTAAATAAACAAATATATATATATATATATATATATATATATATATAATCATGGCTATATTAGCACTAGAAGTAATAATATATATTAAGATTTGGTCAAAATTAACACAATGTCATTTGATAATATGAAATAAGAAGCCAACTTTAAAAATATGAATTTGATAGTATTTTTTAAAACGTTTTATTTATTTATAATATGAAATAGTATAAATAATATCTAAACAAGTAATTATATATTTTTTGTTTTTTTTAAGAATAATTTTAATAAATTATATTATTATTATTAGATATAGAATAAATAAATAGAAATATTTTATATATTTCTTTTATCACTCTATTTTTAAAAATAAATTATAAAGTATTAAATTTTTTTAAAAAGTTTGTATTAAATTAAGATTCTACAAAACTTACAATCAATTTAATAATTTAATTTATTTAATATAAATACTACTAATTTATAATAATTCTTATTAGTATTTAATTAAAATATTTATTATATATATATATATATATATATATATATATATATCTTTATAGAATGTATCCAAATACAAAAAATACAAAATCAAAATAAAATCAATTGTTTTTTTAACTTATAAATTGAATATGGAATAAATTTTGCTTATATTGCTTAAAATCCTTAAGTTATATTTTGCTTAAAATACTTAAATTTTGCTTATATTGCTTAAAAAATCCTTAAGTTATATTTTGATCTATTTATAAAAAATTACCACATTAGATGGCTATTTTTTTTGTTAGTAGTTATAATATATATATATATATATATATATATATATATATATAGTTTTAAGTTTACAATAGTTTTTCTACTTGTATACTTAAATAAGAAGATTTTTTTATTTTTTATTTAAAAAAATATATAATTATATATTTTATTTTAAAATAGATTTAAGAATAATTATATAATAAGTTAGGAAATGATATTGTAAATAAAAAATATTTATTCACATAGATGTATCATTTAGATTCAAAGTTGTTTCAGCAACTTATAAACATCTAAGTTTTAAAAATCTATTAAAAATTGATCATATACTTTCTTTTAGACAATTTTAGTTCTTAATTATTATGATAGTTCATCTTATCAAACTTTACTTATGGTTTTAATAATTTAAAAATCTTAAATTAGTTATAAATTTTAAATAAATATATTTAAAATTTAATTTATAAGAAATTTAAACCAAAATACTTGTAATGATGGTGTACTTATATATACTATTGTTACATAGGAATTAGTTAATTTGCAACCACTATCATATATTAATAGTATATAATTTTTTAATAATATTTTCTATTAAATTAATATACTATATTATCTACTTTATTTTTATTTATTTTATTATTAATTTAAAAATATAAATATGCTATTTAATCTTTTATATAAAAATATAAAAATATTTTTATTTTAATTTTGGTCATTTAAATTTTATATACAAAAATTATTATAATTATTATTATAATTATGCACATACAAAGTTTCATTAATAATATTATCTAGTCTATTTTTTATATATCTTAATTATTATTTAAAGCCAAGTATAATGATATTATTGTAAAAATAAATTGAGGTTATAGTTTGTATAGACTTAAATTATTAACATTAATTCTTTAAACATTGGTTTAATATAATCTATAATGAAATAAAACATGTCTTATTTTTAAATCTCAATAGTAAAATAATATAAGATATTTTGAATATTTTTAATAATATAGTTTTATTTTTTATAATCATGTTAAATATAATGGATGTCCATATTATTTAAGTAAATAGAAGTAGATAGAAGTGAATAGAATTAGGTAGAAATTTGTAGTGAAGATAATATCTTCATTAAGAAGCTTTAAAGAAGTTCTTTAGATGCAAATTAGATATTTAGACTTTTATAGATATATCACACAGCTATTGAAACTTGTCCAATAAGTTTCTTATTTTTAAAAAATTGTATTGGACGCAACTTACAACTTGGGGCTTGAGCCAAAAGCCTTGTGGTTCCTAAGAAGCTTCTACAAGACCTTATTTATAGCTAGTATATATAGAAGCAAGATTGAAACTATCTTCAATCTTGTCAATACCTTTCTTGTATTTTAGTCTTAGTTCAAGACTCCTAAGTCTCTTTGTATTTAGCAATAGTTATTTGAATTCTTTTCTATCTTATTTCTCTTTTTTAATTTTTTAATTTTTTTCTTTAATAAGACATGAATATATTGTCTTTTGGATTATGTCATGATTCATGGCTTTAATAATTTGACAAGACTACTAAATAGTTATAGTAGTTTTGTTTAAAAAATAAGTGGATTACTCCATTTTTTAAAGTGTATTATTGTATTTTTAAGATTGCAGACTATCTACCTTTAAACTAATATATATATTTTTTTTAATACTAATTTTTTTTTTAAAGAAAATATACTATTCTTGTTTGTGGAAATTTTCATTTAATATTAGAGGTGATAGATTACACTCATCTAATTCAACTTGTATAATTATTAGTATTGTTTATTATTAATATTAAAAGAAAATAAACTATAAATATTATATTTAGTAGAAGTGAGAATAGATTTGTAACTATTCAAATCTTCATAAGTTTTTTAATACTATTCAAGCAAAAATCTCATGTATTAGCTATTTTAACTATAGAAGTACTATTCTTATGCTTATAGAAGAAATTAAGAATGAGATCTAATATTTATGCTAAGAATTTGTAAAATTAAAAGCAACCAGTTCAAGTAGATCAATTTCACAAGTGAATCCTAAAAGTCTTGCTACTATAAGTATAAAGAAACCAAAGATTAATATGCAAAAGAAGTTTTATAGAACAAGATCAAAATTTTGAGGATTTCTACAAGAAGTCAAGCTCTTTTTAAAATTACATCTTTTTTGATACTTGGACAAAATCACTTTAGTAAGATTTATAAGCATACTTCTATCTCAAAGTGTTCTTTTTTGATTTGTATCTGTGATAAAAAATGATTTATAACTCTTATATAATATAAATTCATTTTTAGAAGTATTTAGGATCACATTTAGAAACATTAATTTGAAAAAGAATAGCAGGAACTAACTTCTAGTCTTTGTGATAAGAATCATATTTAATTGCTATTAATATTACCAAATTCTAGCAACTTGCTTGCAACATGGATTGGAACCATAAGGCTCTTATCAACCAATTTAGGTATGGTTTAAAAAAAAATATCAAATATCTATTATTGATAAATTTAAAATCAATTTTACTATAATAATTTTTTTCTTAAGTAATTACATACAACAATTGACTCTTTGAAAGGCATCTAGAACCAAGATATGATTAGATATAAACAAATTAAATAATGATAATAACTCTTAGGTCTTTAGAAATTAATTCATCAAGGCTAGAACTTGTATAAATTGATACTATTCAATTTTGGAAATTAATGACAAAAAAAAAGAGATAGGTGGTATTATAAAAATTTATATTTATAGTGTGGAAAAACAGATCATAAGGTACAAGATTGCTACATCAAATCAATAAAATTTAAGGCAAGGTATACAAATTTAAATATGAAAAGGTTACAAACAACTTATTACAAAACAAACTTATTGCTTTGAAAAAATATATTGATGAAAATTTGGCATAAAATTTTATTTAATATTAAAAATCCCTTGCAAGTGTATCAATCTTTTTTGTGAAGAAAAAAGATGGATCTTATGAATGTATATAAATCATTATGGATGCAATAAATTAACCATCAAGAATTATCATTCTTTGTCTTTGATATTGAAACTTCTTCATTGAGTTAGTAAAGCTAAGATCTATACTAAGCTAAACCTCCAAAGAGCATACAATTTGGTATATATTAAAGAAGGAGATGAATAGAAGATTATATTTTGGATTTAGTATGGTTATTTTGAATATAATGCCATGCTTGTTGGACTTACAAATGTTCTTGTTGTTTTCTAACATTTGAAGAATAATACATTCTATAAATATTTAAATAATTTTGTAATATATTATTTGAAAGATATTCTCATATATTTTGAGAATATAAAGAAATATAATTAATATATTTTTCTTCTACTACAAAAACTTAGTGATACAAGATTATTTGCCAAGATGGAGAAATATAAATTTTATACAATTCAAGTAGAATTTTTAGGATATATTATTTTAAATGACAATTTACAAATGGATTCTAAGAAAATATAAATTATTTTTAAATTAAATAATTCTAAAAGTTATATATGATATTCAATATTTTTTAGGATTTCAAATTATTATTAGATATTTATTAAGAACTTCTGTCAAATTATTGTTTCACTTATATAATTATCTTCTAAAGACAAATTATAATGGAAAAAAGATGCATAAGTAACATTTTAAGATTTAAAATCAATTTTTATTTTATATTGCTGAAATTTTTCAAAGCCATTTTTTACAGAAACAAATGTATCAAATTTTATATTAAGTACAATTCTATTACAAATGTATGTATATAATAGACTTCATTCTAATACCTTTTATTTAAGATAATTTTCAACAACTAAGATTAATTACAAGATTTATAATAATGAACTACTTGCTATTATAGATTCCTTCTAAAAATGGTATCACTATCTAAAAGTTACTCTTCACTTAATCATAATTTATACTAATTACAAAAATCTTAAATATTTCATATCAACACATGTTTTAAATTTTTATCGAGTCCATTAGAATATATCTTTGTTATAATTTATATTTAATATTATATATATCTTAAAAAATAATAAAGCTTATCAGATGCCTTATTTAGATATTCTTATCTTATATCAAAAGAAGTAGATGCCACATATAATCAACAACAAACTATTCTTTTAAAATCAAAGTAACTATATCTTTAAGCCATTAAGTCAAGAATTTTAGTTTATAGCACTTTCTTTGATGAATTTTATTTATGTATATTAATAGATCTTCTTATTTTTGATGATAAAAATAATCTTTATGATAATTCTAACAAATTTGAATGCAAGAACAACCTTTTTTTTTAAATTATTAAAAATATTTATATATTCCAAAATATTAAGTATAATTATATACACTTTAAATATAACATGATTTTTTTGTAGTAATATACTTTAAATATAATAAAACTTTAAAAAATATTTTAAGATATTTTTGATGGCCTCAATTATAAAAAAAGATCAAAGTAATTTTTCAACTTTGCAACACTTGTTCTAGACTGAAGACTACATCATTGACCTTAAAGACTTCTTCAACCTCTACCTATTCCAAAGCAACCTTGATCATTTATTCTAATGTATTTTATTATAAATATTCTAATATCAAATTCTTATGATTTTATTTTTGTGATGGTGGATTATTAAATCAAAATAATATATTTTGTATCTTGTATAAAAACTATTACATATGAAGAAATAATAATTTTTTAATAATAATATGTATTAATATTTGTGAATTTCTAAGTAATATTATATTTGATTAATAATTTCCATTTATATCAAGATTTTGAAGGGTAAATTTTAACATATTAAAGATTGATATTAAATTATCTTTAAATTTTCATCTTCAAATTGATGGACAAATAAAACATGTAAATTAAATATTAGAGCAATATTTGCAATGCACTATCAACTAATACTAATACACATATCTCTTATTGAGCCTTATATTGTAATCAATATACTTAAAAGAAAATAATTATTACTACCTCTTATTGGAATTGATAATAATTAAAAGTTTGAAGTAGAAGAAGCCTTAAATTTAAGGCGGTGCTAAAATAAATTAAAATATTTTATACATTGGCACAACTATCATAATAATGAAGGCACATAAGAGCCATCTAAGAATCTTCTAAATGAATTAGAGCTTATTACTTCTTTTTTATTAACAATATCTATCAAAACCATAGATCAACTATTAAAAATATAATAACAGAAATCAAGGAGAAATTAATTCAAGAATCAACTTATAGAATTTTTTTGCAAATATAGAGAACCAATAGTAAGTAAATTCATCTTAAGAGTTGTCATTTGCTAAATTGCTAGATAAAGCATTTAGGTTGTCTCAACTTAGATGATATTATAATTGTAATGAAGATCCTTAAGAAAGATATATCCTTTCAATAGATAGTGAGATATAGTGTATTTGATACTATAATCTTAGAAGAAACTTCTAATGTTTAGTAATACTATTGGAGGTGGATATTATACCTAATAGAATATAAAATATATTATTTGAAGATAATTATAAAGGCCTTAATAATGATCAAATAATTTGGTGGTATTCTTGCCTTGATATGAGATATTATTGATGGTAAAAGAGCTTATCAATCACCTTTGTGCAAAACATAAATCAAAATTTGTTACTAACAACATAGAATTGATCTTGGACTTTATCAATTTATGAAGCAATTTGATTACTTGTCATGGAACTTATTGTCTAAAAGAGGGAGTAATGTAATAGATATCCATATTATTTAAGTAAATAGAAATAGATAGAAGTGTGTAGAAATAGATAAAAATATATTATGAAGATAATATCTTCCTTAAGAAGCTTCAAAAAAGTTTTTTAGATGTAGATTAGATATTTAGAATTTTATAGATATGCCATATGGCTATTAAAACTTGTACCACAAGTTTCTTACTTTTAAAAAATTGTATTGGAAGCAACCTACAACTTAGCCCTTATATAGGAAATCTTATAGTTCTAAGAAAATACCACAAGACCTTCTTTGTAGCTAATATATATGGAAGCAAGATTGAGGCTATCTTCAATGTTACCAACAACTTTCTTGTATTTGAATCTTAGTTCAAGACTCCTTAATTTCTTTATATATAGCACTAGTCATTTAAATTCTTTTCTATCTTATTTTTTCTTTCTTTACTTTCTTTTCTTTTTAATAATACATGAATATATTATCTTTTGAATTTTTTAATAATAAATATTTTTAATATTAAATCTATTTTATTAAAAATTATTATTAAAAAAGAAATCTATTACATTGAATTAAAAAAATAAAAATAAAAAATTTAAGATATCATATAATTATATTTTAAAAATAATATTTTAAATCTATTATAAATAATTATAATATTTGATAAAATAATATTAAAATTTATATTTATAGTATAATTTAAAAAATACTCATATTATAGAACGATAAAAAATTCTACAATCTTTATAACTTTTATAATTCATTAGGATTTGTATGATTTTTTTTTATTTTCAGTCAAATTATCTTACAATTTTTTTTTTTGAAAAAAAAAAGATAAAAGAGAATATGGATAAATATTTGTGTTATTTTTTATTTTATGTTTCATAAAAGTTTCAATGGTAATTGTTGTGAACTCACAACTCAAGTAGAATGAGACTTTAAAAATTCAAAGAATTAAAACAAAAGATGTTCATTTTATATTACAAACAAAGAACTACAACAAGGCATAAGAATAAGATCAAAAGGCCTAAGCTAAGCCACAAAGATTATATTGTCAAGATTGAGAATCCTCTTAGCCTTAACTCCTATATATACTAATTACAAGAAATCTTCTTGAAGAATTTTTTTAATGCTAGAGGTGAAGGAAGTCTAACAACATTTTTTGACAACTTCCTAAAAAATATCTAAGCCTCCAAGAACCTTCTATGACCATCTAAAATTCTATAGAAGCTTCTAAGAGCTTTTGAAACCTTCTTAGAACCTATTAGGACCTACCGGGGCCTTTTTAGAACTATTAAGAATCTTTTAAGATTAAATAAAATCTTTTACAATCTTCTAGAATCTTTTTTCTATTGTTTGTTTATAACATCACTTCCTCTTTTAGCTCCAAATTTTATAAGGTGTCAAGGACATGAATCATGAAAGAACAAAATGTCAACACACTCTCATGTTACTCAAAAGAATAAAAAAATCACTCAAAGATGGAATAATATTAAATCTAGAATGGCTATTACTAAAGACAAAAAGACTAGAGACTCTTAAAACAAGACTAAGAATAAAAAAGGCATTGACAAGAGTGAAGAAGACTTCACTCTTGTCTCTATATATACTATCTACCTACGAGCTAGGTGGCAATGTTCTATAAGACCTCCAACATGTGTTCAATTTACAAGACACATGTCAAACTTGTAAGACAAGTTTTTTATATGTGTGCCACGTATTTAGCTTGTTCTACAAGCTATCAACATGTGCAACACATGGCTGACTTGTTGGCCAAGTTTTTAACCTACCAATCACCCATAAATATGTATAAGCATGAAATTGTGTCTATAAAGCTTTTAGGGAATTTTTCTCTAAGATATTATCAAATTAATCTATTTTTATTTATTTCTATCTATCTATATTAATTAGATAACTATTACAATAAATCTTATGTCCATGATACAAAGAAGGATAGAATCAAAGTTAATCAAAAGCAAAGAAAGTCAAAGATGTATCACATAATATCTACTACATATTCAAGTTGTCTTTTGCAAGTTAAAAAGTTCATCAATCCTTGTAACTAACAATAGTGACTAATGCCTTTTACCATAAACCAAGCTTTAATTTTCATACCTTTGTTGCAAAAATGTCCTTCAAAAATTGCTTTGAGATGTCTTTCATGGGCAAGTTCTATTTTAATAATAATTACCATAGAGAAGCAATTAGATATTCTACAATGTCTTCTTGGTTGAAGTAGTTCTTCATCTCAAGGTCAATAACGTGAAATACTCAATTGAGATGGCTTAGTTGGCATACTATTGTCCTCTTGACTATCTATATCTAATAATATAAGCTAAATCAAAGATGTATAGTAATCTTAAGGTAGAATGAAACTATTTTTGGATTTTCTAGTTTATATGTATATGAAGATTGAGCTCTAAAACTTTTGAGATTGCTTCAATCCCTCTTACAAAAAATTGCAAAGACTAAAATGTACCATATTAGAATATATCAAAAAGAAGTATTATCTAACATGTGTTGCTACTTTAAATCTAGAAAGGTGTTGTTGATAAAATTCTTGTACCTACTATGGCACATTGATTTAATTTGAAATTAGCTCCCATATGCACTTACTAATGTTGTAACCACACTAATGTACAAAATACTCCAATTATCCTTGCCTTAGCCTCAAATCAAGTATTTCTTCTACCTCAAATTTTTCATAGCTATCTACTTTAACATAAAGTAATGATAATTGTATTTTTTTTTATATACTTGATTCTTTACAAGATTTCAAAAGAAATGTGTAAAAAATAAGATGTATCTTTATGGATGTTGGTAGTTCTAATTAATAAGCAATAAAGTTGATTTATTTTTAAATAAAAAATGGTTCCAACCTTTGATAACTTATATAACTAAGTTGACAATAAGTACAAATTTTTTTGAAGAAGATCCAACTTATAAAATAGAAGATAAATCCAAAACTTTGCTTAGGTGTAGGCTAGCCTTTTTTTCCAACCTTGATGCTAATATTTTAACATTGATATTTCTTTTTTGCACCATTCAATTTCTTTCAAAAGTTATGAATATATAAAAAATTAAGTGTATCACCTATATATATAATTTTTATTTCAATTCAATTGATAGATTGCTAAATATCTAAGAAATCCTCACTGACCCTCAAAATCCAATTTTTACAATCCCAACCCACTTGAACTTCAATAACCTTTAATCTAATCATTTAATCAAGCTCAAATTTATAGCATGCACTCAATATAATTATAATTACAAGTCCACAAAATTTCACTTATTGATCTACCAAACTTATAAAATTCTTAAAAATATAATTTTTTTTCTTATTTCATAAAACCTAGATTCATCCAAAATAATCCTAATTTTGCAAAGCTCTTACAAAATCAATATCTATCTAAATCACTCCAAGCTAATGCTCAAAAAAATCTTTTAGAATTTTGAAGTAAATTTTGTTAAAATCTATTTTCAATTTTTTTTTAAGATACTTATATTATTTATTTTTTTAATCTACTTTGTTTTACCTTGTTTATAGCCATACAAAGTAAATAGAAGCCTCGTCTACAAGAAAGTAGCATTAGCATTTTTTTTTAAATTTTTACTACTACTTTGTCTATTATCTATATTTTTTTATTATATCTTTTTAATTAAGTTCTTTTATAATAGAATCCATATTCTCATCTTTCACTATATAGTTGTATTACATTATGATAATGCCATCTTGAAGATCAATAATACAATTATATAAACAATGTTCTAGTAAGGTATCTATATATATATATATATATATATATATATATTTTTAAATATATCTTTAAAATCTTTGTATTTATTTACAAGGATTGTTGGAATATTTATTGCTTCTCATATTGGAATTGCATAAACATTAAAAAAAATGTCCTTCTTTGTTGCTTTCATAAAAGCTCTAGTTCCAATAAAAAGAGGTTTTATAGTTTTAGATCTATAAGGTATATGGTATTTTCTATCAACTTTAATAATAATAGGTTTAACATTCTAAAAAATTTTATTTTACAAAATATCCAATCTAAACAAGGATTTATCTTTCAAGTAAAAAAAAAATCCTTAAATGATGAAATTAGTTAGAAATCTAATGATATTAAATACAATCTATCAACCATGATTCTTTGATATTATTTCTAATGGACAAGTTTTATAAATAACATCTCCAAAGGATAAAAATTGACTATCTATGATCTCTATATAAATGAGCTTGGTTTTTTTTATTATAAATTTTTTATAGATCTTTAAAAATTCTAAGTCACTAAAGTAAGCAAAGGCTCCTAAATCTATTAAATCAAGGGATTTGAGTTTTTAGGTATCCAAACATATTGGTATAATAAAGCAACATGAAGAATTAGATGATAATATAGGACCTTTTTTGGTTTATGGAGTAGAAAAATTCAACAGTATGGTTCTTATTATGACTACATGCTCTTATTTTTTTTGGAGCATTTGATGATGTGGCCGCTCTTTTTATTTGATATGTATATTGATACTTTTTACAGTAATTATTAGCCTTGTGGATAGATTCTATATAATACAAATACAAGCCATATTCTTTTTGATGCTTCTTTTCTTACTGAAAAAAGAATTTGAAGTGAATTGCATCAATTACCATATCTTTTATTTCAAAATATTTGTTAGAGTTAAGAGATATAAAAGATGTCAAGTAATTGATATAAATTTATGGTACAAGTAGTGGACATTTTTTTTGTTAATATTAAAATAGCCGGTTATTATGTTTTATCATTTGATTGATGGCTTTATTTAAAGGTAAAAAATAAACAATAATAGATCTTTTATATTGTCTCATAATTTTCAATATAATTAATTTATCAATGTATCTTCATCCTAATTAATATCACATGCTAATAAATAAATACATGCTTCAAGAATATTTACAGTGATTCAAAAAATTATTTCAATGTTGACATATTTAAAAAAGAACAGTGTATTAAAGGTGAATTATAGTGAATTATAGCATATGATTAATTTAGCAAATAATGTATTCTTTTATAGCTATTAAATGGATCTATATTCAAAATAATTAATTAGGTAACTATAGAACTATGACCAATCCTATTTGAAAAAATATTGAAACAGTTTTTTAAGTATAATATTTAATTATTGGTTTCTATCAACTACTTAATATTACTTCATTCTATCATCATCATCAAGTATATTATGATAATATTATTACTAATCTATTAACATCTTTAATACTTATTAGCAATTATAAAAGAACCATCCTCAATCACAATCTCTATTATGGATATATTCTAAATTATTATATTTTAGGACCTTTTAAAATCTTTTATAATTTTAGATACTTATAGAATCTTTTATAGGCTTCTACAAAGTTCCATAGGCTTTTAGAAGCTTTTTTAGACTTCTAAAAACTTTAATAAATTTCTAAAAGCTTCCATAGAAAGCACCATAGAATTTTCAAAATTTCATTATAGTATAAATAAGAATCTTTGGAACCACTCTTACTATTAATCTTATTCTTTGCCTTTGATCTTGATATACTTTTTTATTAAATTCTTGTGTCCTTGACAATTCTTTAGACAATTATAAGATCTATTTTTCACTGTCTCCAAAACAATATCACCTTTGCTCTTCTTTACTCTCAAAAATTCTATGGCCAGATTGCTTCTGAACTTGGCTATAATAAAGCTACTATCTCTAAGCTAGCAAAAAAGGTCACTTTTGATAGGAAGAATCTTAAAAGAGGCAAGTCAAAGAAGCTCACTATAGTAGATGAAAGAGCAATCATTAGCCAAATCAGCATTGAAAAGGTTGAAAATGTTGTTGAGGTTGCTAAAAATCTTAATAATATTATCAATAATCTTATGCTGATCCAAATAATTAGAAATGTTTTCAAGACATATAATATGAAGGTTGTGGTAAAGAAAAAAAAAACCACTACTATCTACATGCTATCAAAAATCATACTTGGATTTTGTTTTAAAATATAAGGAATAGACTATGGAAGATTGAAAAAAGATTATCTAGTTAGATGAGACAAAAATCAACAAATTTGAGTTAGATAGTAAGAAGTGGGTGTAAAAACAAAAGGATTAGTCTTTGCTTGACAAGAAGATTAAAAAAACAGTCAAGCATGGAAGTGAAAATATAATGGTATGGAAATATATGGGTTGGAATGGAATTGGGAGCATGGTAGAAGTTGAGGGGAGGATGGATACCAAGCAGTTTGTCACAGTTCTTGAAAAAAATCTACTCCCTAGTATTGAAAAATTTAACATTTTTTAAAAAGATGTGATCTTTCAGCATGATAATGACTCTAAGTACAATTCAAAACTGGCACGGAAGTGATTTGATCATTATGGAATTAAAGTAATGGACTGGCTTGTCTAATCTCATGATCTTAATTCTATTGAATATCTTTGGAAGCACCTCAAACACCAATCCATTATCTAGAAGACAAAACCAAATGAAGTTTGGAAATTATAAGGAAAAACAAGTGTGGAATGGAATAAAATTCAAATAGTTTTGTTCCAGAAGTTAATAGAAAGTATGCTTAGGAGGTTGGAAGTAGTTATTAAGATCAAAGAAGGTCCTACAAAGTACTAATATGTAATTAAATACCACATTCAAAAAAATATTTCAAAACTGCTTCAAATTGGAATGGTCATAGCTCTGCAGTTATTTGATGGATTCTTTTGAACATATGCCCATTTGGTAGCTATAAAAGAATATTTTATTTGCCATATTAACCTCATGTTATAATTCAGTACGGTTCATATATAATACACTATTTTTTAAAATATATCAATATTGAAATAATTTTTTGAATCATTGCATAATTAAATCCAATTTGATTTCTTTAGAATTTATAATATTGAACTCTTTATTACCTATTATAGAAATGAATTAAGAAAAAATAGCTACAAATAATCAAGAATAATATAGTTTGAAGAGAGGATAATTTGTAACTTTTAGAGCGCTTTAGTACTTCCAAAAAGAAGATAATCTGCTTTCTATTCAAAAAGATTGAATTCCAATATTGTACTATGTTAGTTTCTACAAATTATTATGAATACATTCCTCAAGTAAAATAAGACTCTAAAAGTTCAAAGAACTAAAACAGAAGGGATTCACTTTATATCATAAGCAAAGAGCTACAACATGACAAAAGAACAAGACCAGAAGATCCAAGGTGAACCACAAGGATTATATTATTGAGACTAAGGATGCCTTCAACCTTGATTCTTATATATACTAGGTACAAGAAAGTGCCTTGAAGAATTTTTTTGGTTCTTGGAAGTGAAGCAAGCCTAAGATCCTTCTATAATCATCTAAGATCCCCTAGAACCTTTTAGGACCTTTCAAAATCTTTTTGGAACCTACAAGGACCTATTAGGGTCTTCTCAAAATCATTGGTGTTATATTACGTGTTGTCTTGTTTGAGAATGCATTAGGCACTTGATTGTAGAAGGTAAATTTATATTTTACAATTAACCAAGATCGTAACAATTAAAATAAAATCTTAAATAAATTCCAATTGAATTCTTAATAATTTTAATTAAATTTTAAAGTAATCTTTAAAAAATTCTAATTGAATCTTTAATAATTCTAATTAAATTCTAAAATAATCTTAATAAAATCCTAAAAAACTTTTAAAAAATCAAAATAAATTTTAAAGAATTTTTTAAAAAAATTTAAAAAATCATAAAAAAATCTCAAAAAAATCCTAAAGAAATTATAAAAAAATGCTAATGAAATATTAAAAAAATCATAAAGAAATCATAAAGAAATCCTAACCAAATCTCAATTAATTCTAAATAAATTCTAAATAAATTCTAATTAAACTTTAATCAAATTCTAAATAAATTCTAATAAAATCTTAATAAAATTTTAATAATATTAATAAAATTTTAAAAATATCTTAAAGAAATTATAATCAAATCTTAACCAATCTAAATAAAATCCTAAAAAAATCTTAAATAAACACAATCAAATCTTAATCAAATCTTAATCAAATCATATAGTAAATTTAAAATCTCTATAATTATTAAATTAACTATTGATCTTTATTCAAAATTCTCATACCTCTTAATCTAATTGTTAAAAAAAAGCATAGAAAATTTGAAGGATTTGAATTCACAGATTAGGAGAAAAAACTCCTAATCTTCTTGGATATGAATCGTCCTCCTTCTCCAATCTTGATATCAATCTTCCAACATCACTAGCTTCTTTTTGTATCATTGATATGTTTTAAAATATTTCAAAAATATTTAATATTAAGTCAACTATCAACTCAAAAAAAAAACTATTCTAATTTGATTGGCAAATTGTTCAAAATCATAGAAACCCTCATTGATCCTCAAAATCCAATTTTTGATATTTTAGCCTATTTAAATTCTAATAACCTTTGATCTAATTGTCTAATTAATTATAACTCATAAAAAATATTTAATACAATTATATTTAAAAATCTATAAGTTTTTATTCATAAATCTGCTATAAAACTCATTAAATTCTGCAAAATATGAACCTACTATATTTCTCAATAAATAGAGTCACTTGAATAGAACCTTGACTTTACATAGTTCTTACAAAATCATTACAAATTCAATAACCTCAAACCAACTCTTAAAAAAATTCTATTAAGCTTATTTTTCAATGTTCCTCTTTGATCAACAAAAGAATCTTCTATTTATTGTAGGCACATAGTTTAATACCTTGGAGTTTGATTTCAACCTTGGTTTATAACTAGCCTTCTCCAAGTATCAATTTAAGATTTCCTTAAGTAAGTTTTCAAAAAAACTATCCTTTTCTTTTATCTAAAGATATTTATAATATTATTTTTTGTTAATTTATCTTATTTTGTCTTATTTATGGTCTTACAAAGTAAATAGATTTTTTTTTAATAAAATGGTAGTATTAACACTAAATATTTTTACTACCTTTTTATCTTTTATCTATGTTTTTAAAAATAATTTTATTACTAAATTTTTAATTAAACTCTTCTATAATATATATCTTATTTTATTCTTTCATCCTATAGCTGTATTACAATATCACATTAGAAATCTTTTAGGACCAAATAAAATCTTTTAGAACCTTTTAAGATTAAGTAGAACCATCTAAAATCTTCTAAAATCTTCTTCTATTGTATATTTGTGACATTTGGATCTAGAAGGCAACAATATATCTAACTTTGGATAATATCCATAGTTGGCATAGAAAGGCATTTGTTGAATAGAAATATGAGTGGTCTTATTATAGGCAAATTTGACAAATAATAAGTAGAAAGTCTAATTATCTTATTGATAGATAATAATATATCTTAGATATTATTCTAGAATTTGATTGACTCACTCCATTTGAATATCAATTCATGAGTAGAATATTGAAGACAATTTAATATCTATTTAAAAGATCTTAAATAGTGATTTCTAAAATTTAGATATAAATTATGGTCTTTGATCTGATATAATATCATTTGACAATCCATAATATTGATAGACATTATTAATGAAGAATTTAGTTTTTTTTTCTTACATGATTGTTTTTTTTATAAAGAATAAAATATGCTATCTTAATAAATTGATTGACAATTATAAATATACTATCAAAAAAATTAGATGGTAGAAGATCCATGATAAAGTCTATGGAAACAAAAGATTAAGGTTGTCTTAGAATAAATAGCAGTTAAAAAAATCTATATGGATAATATTGAGGATTCATTGATTTAAAACATATGCCGCATGTAAGTACAATTTTTTTAACAATCTTTTATATTTGAGGACACCAAAAATCTTAAGAAAATATTTCTAACATCTTATTAAATCCAAAATCTCCAACAACAAGAAAGTCATGGCATGCTTACAAAATAAAAAGGCATGCTAATCCCTTTAAAATATATAAATATTTTTTAAAATAAAAAATATTATTTTAAAACTTAAATTTGCTAGGATCATCTTAAATATTATTAGCATATTATTTAACATTAAAGATAAGAGGATCTATAGCTATTGTTATATAAATGTAATCAAGATGCAAAGAATCCACTAAAATTGATATAATCAAGATGAGAAAATTTATCTTTGAATAATGTCTAAATAGTATGACATTGTATTCAAAAATATCCATATCATATTTAAAATGAAATCATCTATTTGTCCTCTTCTTTGAAATGTATCAAATTGTAGGCTCTTTAAAGATCTAATTTTATATAAATCTTTGCTTATCTTAATTTATCAAGAAGTCCAAATATCAACAATAATAGATAAGAGTTCTTTATCATCACCTTATTAAGCCCATAATAGTTGACACACATTTGTAAGGATTTGTCTTTCTTCTTAACAATAAATATTAGAACACCAGAAAGAAACTTTGAATGTTGTATAAAATTCTTTGTTAGATTTTTGTCAATGTATTTTTTTAATGTATAAGTTCATATTATAATAAGCTATAAATAAGTCCAAATGGTAGTTATGCCTTATTTTGAAGATCAATAGCACAATTATATAACTAATGCTTTGGCAAGGTATCTATATTCTTTTTTTCAAATACATCTTAAAAATCCTTATAATACTTTGAAATAGTTGTTAATACAGTCATTACTTTAGACATTGAAATTATATAAATAACAAAAAAAGAGCCTTCATTTGCCACCTTTATTAATGCTCTTATTCGAATAAATAAAGATTTTATGATTTTAGACTTATGAGGTTTATAAAATATTATAACAAATTTTGTACAAATAGGCTCTATTATAGAAAATATTATTTTATAAGATGCCTAGTTTATATATGAATTATGACTTTTAAGCCAAAAAAGTCTTAATATGATTAAATTAGATAAAGATTTGATGATATTAATTATAATTTGGCTACTATAATATTCTATTATTATTTCTTATGAAATTGTTTCATGATTAACATCTCCAAACAATAAAGAAAAACCATTAATAACTTCTATATAGATAGATTTGGATTTTTTAATCATAAATAAAGACTCTTGAGTCTAATAAAATAAGAATTTTGAATTTTTGAAAGCTTAAATAGATTAGTATAGTAAAGCAATGAGAAAGATTAGTAAATAATATAGAACATATTTTGTCTTGAGAAGTAAAAGAGTCCAATTATACAATCCCTATTCTAGTTGGATGCCTTTATTTTCTAGCAATGCATTTGTTAGTATGGCTGTATTTTATATCCAATGGATACGTTGGCGTTTTTTAAGACAATTGTTAATCTTATGGCTGATCTTTCTATAATATAAGTCCAAATTTTATTTTATTTATTGTTTTTTTTTGTATTTAGAAAGAAGTTTAAAAAAAATTATATCAATTTGTATATCTTCTATTTTAAAATAATTATTAGAATTAGAATTACTTGCCAAGTAATTAATGTATAGCTGTAGTGTACTTAAAGAGCATTTGTCTTATTGGTATTAAAATAACTAATTATTACTTCTCAATTATTCATTGATTGCTTCATTAAGAATTTGAGGATCAGACATAGATAATAATAAATCCTATATATTGTCTTATGAAATTGAGTTATCAATACAACTTCATCCCAATTAATATTACATGCTAATTGCCAAAATTTTGAAGCATAAACAAATATAAAACATATTTTTTGTTGAAGGATTTGGATTTTATTTGTAATAGTATAAATCTTATCATATTTGCCAAATGCTTCCACAAATGTCACCAAAAATATTTCAAAGTTATGCAATATGAAAGAATTCTTCTCAAACAATAAAGCAAACTAAGACAAAGCTTCATTTGAGAGCAAGGCTCTAATTAGACCAACATAATATCATATTATGTATTGTTTTGTTTGAAAATACATTAGGCATGTGATTGTAAGAGATATAGTTATATTTTGCAACTAACCAAAAATCCTAATAAGTTTTGGTTAATAAAAAATAATATAATTCAATTTTTATTTTAAAATATTTAATATTAAAATAAATTTATCAATAATATTTTTTTAAATAACCTCAAGAATATATAAATATTAGTTTTTTTTTTACTTTCATCTTTTTGTAACTTCAAATTTTTCTTACAACCCTAATCCTAGTCAACAAGCTTCAACAAGCTCTAAATTTTAGTGTGTAGCTTGGTCCTCAAATCTTCTAACTTTATATCAAATTTTATCTTCTTCCAACAATGGATATCTAGATCTTGTAAAAGTCCTAATCAATTCCAAACTACCAACTTTTGGTTCTTTCTTACACATATGATCAAATATTCTCTATCCTCATTGATACAATTATATGATATTTCATGCATATTTATTACACAGTTTGTTATACACTTATCAATTTTTAACTGTAAATATTATACAGATTACATAAATTAGCCAAGAATACTAATCCTAATTTTATTGCATAAATTCCACATTACTAATATAAACCTTGACTTTGAATAGCCCTTTGAAGGTCATCCCAAAGCCAATAGAAACTAGTCTTATTCTTTTGGAATAAGCTTGAAGTTTGTTTTTCAATCCTACCTACCAATCTTTGAATGCCCTCTTGTCTTACCTTAAGCAATCATTTTAGTAGCTAGGATTTGATTTTGACTCTGATTCACAAATAATTGTCTCTCAAGTATCAATCTAATATATCTTAAGATTTTTTTAACATGATTTTATCATCAATTTTATTCTAAAATCAATCATATTAATTATTTATCTAATCTACCTCACTTTTATTAATCTATGGATTTTTTCAAGGTGGTAGAATTATTTTTGTGGCCTAGAAGGAAAATTTGCTAATAAATTTTATTCTATTAGCTATTAAAGAAATAAAAAATAAACCAAGAGGCTTTTATAAAAGTCTTTCTTAATTATTATAAATTTTTGTTGAATCAAGATGATAGAACATTAATTGTAAAATCATTATTGTCTAGTTTTTCACCATATAGTTGTATTACAATATGACAATGAGATACTTTTGTAGAATAATTTTGAGGTTGGAATAAAATAATAAGTTGTACTTAATTTATGAAGCCAAAAAACTTTAAACAAGTTCCATCAAATTCCTTTGGGAGACTAATTTTTAATTTTCTTACTGTTAATATTAAATTATTGTTTTAAATACATATATCTTTTAATAAAGTAGACCTTAATGATGGAATTCTTAGGAGGACTTGTAAGAATGGCTAAGATGGTTCTATTCTTTGACTATTTTATATGATCATATAAAATTCTTCATTTTGCTTAGATAAGGTCTTTATCTTAACTTTCAATACTTTAAGAGTATTTACAATTGAATCTAATTTGGCTTCTTTGAAATCTTTCATATTGAATTCTTTACTTCTTATAATAGAAATAAAATAAGAAAAAAATATATAAAAAATTGAAAACAATACTAATCTAAAAGATGATAATCTGTAAACTCTAGAGTGCTATAGTATTTCAAAGAAGAAAAGTAGTTTGCTCTTAATCTAATAAGACCAAGCTTTGATATTATGCTATATCAATCTCAATAAACTATCACAGACAAGATTAAAGAATTATGTAAGATTATAACAAAATAATGGAATATATAAGTCTTATTGTTAAATAACGCAATACTAGAATAAAAGCAAAATTAGAAGGTCCAAATTAGACTACAAGACATCCATTATTGAAACTAAAGAACCCCTCAATATTAATAATAATATATATTAGGAATTAGGAAGCTTCCAAGAAGCTTTTTATAAAAGACTTTGGCTTCAAGTCATCCTAGGACACTTCTTGAGTAGCTTTTTTATTGCTTCAATATGGAGTAACCTCAAAAATCTTCTAAAACTATCAAGAATCTTCCAAAATCTTCCAGAACTATCAAAAAACTTTTAGAATCTTCTAAAATCTTTTCTAAATGAATGTTTGTGATACCTAAAGTCTGTAATAAAGATTGTTCCATAAATTTTTTTAATTTTTTCAAATGAACTTGAGGCAATTCTGCTCTATATATGCATACACATCCATCATATATTATTAAAAGAGCCAATTAGCTTAAAGAAACAAGGTTTCACTAGCATGCATCTAAAGCATGTAATTTTAGAATTGAAATTGAATTATATACTTAGAACCACCTTGACTTGCTACTGTATCTTCATCCTCAGCTATAAATGCACTTTCATTTCTTTGAAATCCATTCAAAGGTATATTTAAACTCTATCCGTCTTCCTAATTTGGAAATAGAAGCACATAATGAAAAGATGAATAAGATGAGTGCAATATAGAAATATAATAGAGACTCCATCAATACTTTTAAATAATAATGTTTCATTTGTTGAAATTGCCATTGTTGCCGTCTTCTACCATAATTATACCAACTTCATCCATAGCTCACATATTATACCATCAAGTATCTTTTTGCCAAAGCACTAAGAGCCAAACAATAAGATCCTCTATGGATCTATTTAACCTTTAGCCAATACTAACAAACAATTGTGCATATGGATTACAAGTGTGCAACATATTTTACAAAGCTTCCATCATTTTGCACTCTAGGTTTGCAAAATTTGACATTATGTTGTTCAATGTAACTTTTACATTAGAAATATATAATGTAGCAAATTTGAAAGTTTTATCTGTAATTAATAAAAGACTGTCTATTTGATAGTATAGCTCTCTATATAAGGGGTAAGAATAATTATCAATGCATATAAAATACTAATTAATGTTTGCTCCAATAGACTTAAAAGCTAATGCATTGTTATATTTGCATTCTTGCAAAATTATTTAGCTTTGCAACTAATACCTTCTAACATGCCATGCAAAGGTTTTGAAGGAGGATTGAGTGGGAGAAGGATGACTTTTCTATTAGCGCAATATATATTGAAGCGCAGATTCATGCTTGAAGTATTAGACACATGTTCTTCTATCCAATAAAGAGCTCGGCAATAGTTGCAAGGGATATTCATTATGCTAAATGAATGGCAGAAATTATCTATCTGCCTATCAAAAAAATGACACACAAGAGGATCTTTGTATATTGTATGCCTTGCTGTAGCATATTAACAAAAATATGTATTATATTATATTATATAAAATATATTTTAATACATATATTAAAAAAAATTATTTGTATATATATTATATATATTATACACTTTTTATTAAATTAAATTTTATACTAAAATAATTAAAATTTATAATAAAAAAAAATTAATGAAGTTTTAGTCCATGGTATTAAGTTTAAAAATCTTCTGAGCTTTTATATATATATATATATATATATATAATTATATTGTGAAATATATTGCATTGTATATATTGAATTGTATTGTATATTATATTGTGTGTATATATATACATAGTGTATGTACATTGTGTATATATTGTATATTATATTGTATATTATATTGTTTTAATTGAATAGAGTCTAAGCATTGCTGTAATCCACTACACAAAAAGATAAAATAAAAATTACAACAGAATCAAACACAGCATGAATTGAACGTACCTCAGACTGGATGGCTGCAGTTCCATTGCCTTTGAGCACGGTGAACTTGAGGCCTCCTCCTTACGCTCCGAATCTCCTCCAACGCCAACGGCACGCTAGCCACATTCCGCAGACTGTAGGCCATGGTGACAGCACCAAAGCTGCCCTCCTCGAACGGTAAAGCAAGCGCATCTCCCACTCGTCATTCAATCTTTGTCCCAATAAGTTCGAGTCGTCATCTCGCAGGGCTGCGACATCCAGCTGCTCCTGGGCATAATCCAAGCCTACAACGTTTCCGGTGGGCTTTACTTTCTCCGCAAGAAGGAAAAACACATCACCGCTGCCGCAGCAAATGTCCAAAACTCGATCCCCTCTCTTCGCGCCGCTCCACGCTAATTCAGAAAATCCGCTACAAAAACTCCAACAAGCACTTCAAAGCACATCGTACCATATGTCAGCGGCTGGAGTATAACATAATCGCTTCTGACCAACCTCCAACATCTTTCGAGCTGTAAAATGTAATAAAGAGAAGTCCGTTACAGGTATCAGTGTATTCAAAACATTTCATTTCTCGAACCTGACACAATCCTCCACCAAGGTTCACAGTAAGCCTGGAATACAAATGCGACAAACTTATTGCTTCATTTTCGCACTCTCAAGATTGCGGAAGCAGGAATGCTGAATATTTAGCAACAAGCAATTTCTGGAATCTGGAAGCAGCAAGCTTGGATAGGGTGCAATCAGATTGAGTTAGAGTAATATAACAGTAGCTTTGATGTATAAAAAAGTTTTATATATCAATAGCTCCAGTTTTTGGTTTTTAGTGATTTTGATTTTATTGGACAGACATAATTCTATTATATTATAGATATTAATATTATTCATTATTAATGTATATATTATTAAAAAAATACTATATATTATATAATGTAGATAATCAAATTTAAAAAATTATATATTTAAATATAATACAAATATATATATAGTAATTTAATAATTATATTTTTAATTTTATGATTGTGATCTTTTACTTTATAATAAATTATATTTGTATAATTTTTATATTATTCTTCCAAATTCATTCAAAACCAAATGATATTATTTTGAAATATGTGTGTTCAAATAAAGATGTTTAAATATTTAATTGCATAATACTTTTGATATGTTGTTATTGTTAGATACTCATAATATTGTAAATTGACTTAATGTGTATTAAATTAATAACTCATTATACTTATATTTTTATTAATTGGATGAAAATCAATTCTTTTATGTGTAAATGTGTTTTATGTGTCAACATATTAAAAAAAATTCTTAATGTAACTTAATGTAATTTAATGTATTATAAATATTTTTGAAAACATCAATAATTAGACTATCATATATAGACAAGACAAGACAATCTTGAATTAACTTGCAACCAAGTGGACATGCATTGGAACAAGACCATCACAAGCTTTGCAAAATAGTCCAAGAATTCCATCTTGCTGAGCTAGACCACAATGGTAAACCCACTTTCTCTTTGCATTTCTAAGCTTGATGGCATTGTGAGTATACACACATATGTTAATTACTTGATCAATCAATCTATTAATCAATCAATAGATATGTAATGTAAATGTCTAAGGCATGTGCAATAGTAAGAGTGGTGAATCAATGAGTGATTCTTGTATTTTGTGATTAGTGTCACTTCATGCCCTTGACATGTTGATTTTTGAAAACAATACACATGAAACACACTTTTGGAAAATATCTGTTGATGAAATTTTAAAAATACATTAAATGCTTATTTTTGAAGTTCAACAACCACAAACAGTTTTAATGTTTGAGTTGAACAGATTGTAGTATTTGTGGTTTCAACAGTACTTGTGTTTGACTTCAATCCATGATATTTTTGAAGTTGATTAAATTTATTACTACTGAGAAGTTTGTAGAAATAAAAACTGCAATTTTGATTCTCCTCCTATCGATGTCTGTACAGAACCGGCATTGTGGTGCTAGGGTTGAGCGGTGTAGTTTGCTGCTGTATGACCGTCGATTTCTCAATCCGGACTTACTTGCTTATAGCACCTCCCCTTCCTTTATTGCACATTCTTATTAGGTGAGTCGACACATCAAATATTTTTAATATTCAAAATCATGCTTACATATTCAATACTTTAACTAAATTTATCTCATTAATTATTTAAATTTATATATTAATTTAAGATTTAATTTCTAATATTCATATTAAAATCTTATTCTTTTTATTTTTACTATTTTTTAATAATTTTTAATTTAATGTCTTTGTAATTTTTTAAAATTTACACCATTTTACAAAACATGTTTTGTGTAAACATGATTTTATGTTTCTTTTTTTTTCTTTTTTCTTATTTGATGATTAATAAATAACATATGTATCTATATAATATTTGTCTATTCCTTAAGTCTTAAATGCACTTCTTATATTTTATAATATTTGAGAATTAAATCTTAAATATATAAAATTTTAAATAAATAATTTTAATATGATATAATTATATTCTCTCTTAAACATGATATTTATTATGATCTTGTTTCTTTTCAATGCTAACAGATTTATTTTTCAACAAACATGAGTAATTATTTAGTAGAGTAAACAAGATAAAAACTTAATGCTAAAAACTACTATAAAAATATATCTATAAAAAAGTAAGAAAACCAAACTTTCAATTAATGGAAGTCGGAAAGAAAAAAGAAACCAACACAAACTAGTTGGATACAATACTATAAAGAATATATTTCTTCTTATATAACCTTTTGTCTCTATACAACATAACTTTTATGTATTGCCTCCTATCAAATATCTATTTAATCAAATCTTTTCAAAACACTTTATAAATTGCTTACATTTCTTTAACAACTTAGTTTAGGTTAAAAAAACCTATCTTACACGGTGTACTTTTTAACACATGCCATCAAGCCATGTGGACATTTAACCATAGATTGTCACTTAGTCAAGCACAATTATCATCTAACTACATAATAAGTCTACAACTATGTCATTTTAGTACATTTACAAAATCCATAAAACAATTGCATTAATTAATGTTTCATACTTCATGAAATTTATAAAGAATAATATCCTCATGACTTGATAGCAAGTGTTAGTTCAAAAGCTAGCTATGATCCTATGCATGAACAATAGGTCCTCAATTTGTTCATAATAAAACCTACTTAATTGCATGCATTGGGTGCACACACAATATTTGATGCTAATTGTATTTTTCTATGATTGGATAGCAAAACCCAACATTCCTTTTGATCCCCACAAATTCATAAACAAGCTCAGAATCAGGTCAAATTTCCCACAAGCAAGTTGCCAGATTTCCAAGTCTCAGAAGAAAGGCAAAAGAGATATATGCACGCACGTAGGCGAATTAGAACGTAGACTGGGTTTACTCGGTTCAGCTGACGGATGAACCCAGGAAACGCAGTCTACGTCCAAAGACCCCGCGGGCTGGACTTCTGCAGGCTACCCTTTCAAAACTACCCTTGGCTGCCTAGGGGCCTCGCATTTTTAGTAGTATAATATCCGTTTTCTTTTCATATTCACTCTCATTTGCTGTCGTACGCCGTACCATGTACTCTCCTCCTCCTCATCCCCGTCGTAATGCTGGTTTATTTGCTTGTGGAATGCTGAGTTGCCCGCTGGTTTTGCTGGTTGTTTGCTGGTTTTTTCGATTTGCTGGGTGCTTGCTGGTTTGATTGCTCCATTGCCACGGCGATTCCCAGTTCCTAAGCGACCCCTCCTCCGTTCCCTCTGCGCTTTGGTTGAGCTTGCAATGTTTAGCGCAGGTGCGGCTCTGGCCGCGCCGCTCAGTTGCTTTCGCATAGCTTTGACGTGCAATTAGGAGACTATACTCTCTGATTGCACTTCGAAATTTCCTGTTTTTTTAATTTTTATTTTAGGATTTGTCGGGGCGCAATGACTACTTTCGCTGCGCGAGCCAGAGGAGATTTGGCGACTACACCAACTGGCCCGGCAAATGGAGGTTCTGCCAAACCTTTTGCCGATCGGTCTCACCCACCGCTGCTCATCCTAGGTGACTCTCTACCCGTAGGATTTTCCAGAAGCTATGCCGAGTTGTTTTTGCACATAGAATCTTGCGAAGTTCTGGTAAACCAAAAAATTGTGAGAAATGCCGTGTGTAAGCTACGCCGCGATATCATAACCGCGTGCTTCGTGGGCGACAAAAATGAGTAGGCGGGTCTCAAAGCTTGGAAGGACACCTTCAATGTTTCATGAAGAGGAGCTATCTCCTGTGGCAGGCTATCTCTATCTCTAAACCGCTTCGGAAGAAGTAACTCGTAGGGTACTAGTTCTATCTTTATTCAGGATCTTTTAAAAATTCCGACCTAGATCGCGTTAAAGTACGTCCTCGATGAGTTTCTACCTATGGAATCCAAAGTCGCGGCCGGTCAAGGGCACGTCCTCGGGTCGGGTCCAAACAATGAAAATTCGACAGAACCGCGGTATTGTATCGTGATGGACTCCGGCTCGGGGTGGGAGTTTGAACTAAAAGTGTTAAATCCGGTGACCAACAAAAAAAAGATCTTTTTTTATTGATTATTTAAATTTGCCAATACAGTGCCGGTTTTGTTTAGATATAACCATTGTATCAACGACTGTCCGGTGCTGGCTAGGTCTAAATCTAGACCAAGAATTATTCCATCTAAACCCGGGACAGCGACTCAGCCTCATTGCAACAGACCCGAGAAGAGCACTGCACTAGATCACCAATCCAGACACGAATTTCACCCTGCCAGAGCACACCGTCAGAAGGACCAACGTCGGCATCGCCTCGGAACAACATGAAAGCTTCTTGGGCAGATCCATCTTCGTCAATACAACTGCAGGATCAATCCTCTGCTAGCAAGGAGTTTCATGCAATTTCTAATCAAGAACTCATGGAAATGGATACGGTAGCAATCACCGGCAATAAGAGAGCACATAGTAAAATTTTTTCGGGAAAGGACAAAGGTCAAGACACCGAGAGGAAGAGAGATCACGTACCTGCAAAACTTATAGGTGAGGGAGCACCCTCACAACCTTCCGCTCTTAACAATGACATCCATCTGCCGCCGCAAGGTGAGAGAATATACGCATAACTTTCTACTCAAAATTACATCCTCCATGTGCCGATGCTGCCTTGTGATGCTGAGATTCATGTAGTTGCAGGCCGGCGTAATGTAACCTCAACAGTTTGGGACCTTGATCAGAGCCTAGATGGCAATCGGGTTCAGAACCATCGGCAAGCGGAGATGTAGAGCAAAACTGATCATACGGAGGGTGAGCTCCCTGATTTAGATCATCTGGCGTCGTGGCCAACCGACTCGCCGGTCGCAAGAAATGGCGCGGTCCATGCCACTCCCAATGATTGATTAAGAGAGGGGGCACCAATGTCCGCCGGGACCATAAAGGATCCGGCGGGCGGGTCCCCCTGGTCTGGTGCTCTCAGAGGGGTATTCCCTCCTGGGTATACCCCCGGAGCCTGATACCCTCGAGGCACTAGCACCTGCGAGTATACACCTGTGGAGGCCCGCGGCTAGGCCGGGCCTTGTGTCCGCGGAAAGTCTTACCTCACTACAAGAGAGGTGGAGACTATTGTTACCCAGGGGCTATCCTTAGTCACAAGTTCTCCCAATTGCTCACGATAATATTTTTTCTTCAGCATGCTTTCAGATTATCCTTGTCTCATCTTCTACAAAGGAGCAAATAGCCAACAATGAGGAATTTACAAATAACCCATAAGAACACAACTCACATAGAGAAGAGGAAGGAATTTCCAGCCACCTACAATAAAGCAAGTGGATCAAGATTGGATTTTTATAGATAGGTAAGCCCTCATTCTTCTTTTGATCTGAATCACATTGTATGTAACTTTTATGTGGAAAAGAAAAATACTAGTTATATAAGAGACCTGTCTCCACCAAGCTTTCCTAGAATGAGAAGGGGACATATGAGGACACATTTATCATAGGACTCAATGAGAAAGAATTGTTAATTGACAAGATGTGATAAGTTTCTCCCCCCTCTTCCAATTCTTTATGGAGTTAAATATTATATCCTACAATATTTGTAGACTTAACAATCCACCAAAAGTGTCATTGTCATGTAGTAACACGGTGTCATATGTCGTGAAGTCTTGCTTGAGAATGCTCCGGGCACCTGGCTGTGGAAAATAAAAAAGAAATATGCAACAAAACTAGTCTTAACCTCTCTAATCAATCTCTAAATAATCTTTAATCAAATCTTAATTAAACCCTAAAAGAAACCCTAGTCAACCCTGGTCAAATCCTAAAACAAACCCTCATTAAATCCTAGTCAAATCCTAACCAAACCCTAAGAAAATCCTAAGGTAGTTTTAGAATCTCAATAACTACCAAATAAACCGTTGATCTTGATTGAAATTTTGCACACACCTTATTAATTAAGTTAAAAACAAGCACATTAAGTTTGAAGAAGATCTAACTTCACTAAAAGAGGGAAAATCCATAAATTTGCATGGGTGACGGCCGGCCTCCTTCTCCAATCTTAATGCCAATATTCCAGTACCTAAATCTCCCTTTCACACCATTCAATTGCTTTCAAATTTTGTATGTGCATAGAAAAACAAGTCTTCTATTCACACACATAAATTTCACTTCAATCCAACGAGTAGATTGCTCAAGATCTCAAAAACCCCAACTGACCTTCAAAGCTTAATTCCCAAGACCTTGACCTACTGAAACCTCAGTTACATACAATTACACCATTAGATTGAGCTCAAATTTATAACGCATATTAACAACAATAATACTCAAAAGTCCACAAAAATTTAGTTGTAGATCGTCTATAAAACTTCTGTAGTTGTCCAAATCATAAACCCTCTTTTATTTCACAAAATCCAAAGTCGCCCAAAATAACCCTGACTTTGCAAAGCTCTTACAAAGTCTTTTTAGATCCAAATCACTCTCAACTAAATTCTATACAAAGCCTCTTAAGTCTTCTCTCTAACCCCATCTTTTGATATGCCAAAAGACTCTTGATCTGTCCTAGGCAGCCGTTTTAGTAGCCAAAGGTCTGATTTTGACCCTGTCCTACAAACGGCCAACCCTTGGGTATCAATCTAACCTATCCTAGGGATTTTATAGCCCGACCCTATCCTCAACTTAACCCTAATGTCAATCATACTAGTGATTTATCCTTTTTATTATATTTTTACTATTTTATGGCCTTTCTAAGATAGTAAAAGAATTACTACAACCTAGAAGGTAAAATTATTAACTAATTCTTATCTACTAGCTATTAAGTGAAGAAAATAAACTAAGAGATTTTCATAAAAACATTGTTAAAATATGTTGAATTTTTGTTGAATTAAGATAATAGAGTATTAATTGAAAAATCATTTTTAATCATAGTTTCACCTTATAATTGTGTCACAACACGACAACGGCCATTAGGTGAAAGAGGGAAGGAATGATTAAAATATATAGGAGCTTAAATAGAAATATTTTAGCAAATTATCTTAGAATTATAGATCATAGAGAAGAAAGTAGAAAAAAGTTAAAAGGCTAATGTTGCCTTTTTATAGAAGAGGCTTCTATTTACTTTGTATAGCCATAAATAAGGCAAAACAAAGTATATTAGAAAAATAAATAATATAGGCATCTTTAAGAAAGAATTAAGTTAAGATTTTATAAAATTTTACCTTAAAAATCTTAAAGTTGATACTTGGAGAAGACCAGTTATGAGCCTGGGTCAGAATGAGATCCTAAGGTACAAAACCGTGTACCTATAGCAAGTTGAGGCTTCTTTTGCAGATCGGAGAGTGGAATTAGAGACCAAACTTAAAAAGGTATGTTTTAATGTTGATTTTGAGTGATTTGAAGAAGAATTGGCTTTGTAAGAGCTTTGCAAAGTTAGGATTGTATTGAATGACTTTGGATCTTGTGAAGTAAAGAGGAGTTTACAACTTTGAGTATTCTGCAAGTTTAATTTTAGATCTACATGTGAAAATTTGTGAGTTTGTGATTGGAATTGTAATTAACATATTCTATAAGTTTGAGCTAGATCAAATGATTTGATTGAGAGTTATTGAAATTCAAGAGCGCTAAGATCTTGAAAATTGAGGTTTGAGGGTTAGTAAGGGTTTCTTAGATATTTAGAAATCCACTAGTTGGATTAAGATAAGAGTTTCTTATATAGATAGTAGATAAGATTTCTTATCTATATATGAAATTTAAAAGCAATTAAATGATACAAATAAAACATACTTATATTAGAAGTTTGACATTAAGATTGGAGAAAGAGGATAATTGACACTTGAGTAGAAATGCGAACATAACTTTTGTTAGATAATTGATATCTCTTTCAAATTTTTTGTGTATGTTGTCAACATAATTGTTGAAAGGTATATAAAATTTAGACTAAGATCAATGGTTAGATCATTAGCCATTATAGTTTAAATATGCTATAAGGTTTGATTAGGATTTATTAGGATTCAGGTAGGATTTGTTGAGATTTGACTAGGATTGTTTAGGATTTGGTTAGGGTTTAGTTAGGATTTGACTAAAATTTGGCTAGAATTTGTTTAAGATTTGGTTAGGATTTGATTAAGGTTGTTTAGGATTTAATTAGAATTTAATCATAATTTGATTAGAAATTATTTAGAATTTGATTAAGATTGTTTAGAATTTGACTAGAATTATTTACGATTTGGTTAAGATTTGATTAGGATTTGACTAGGATTTGTTTAGAATTTGACTAAAGTTATTAGAATTTGATTAGGATTAAACTAAGATTTGACCAGGATTGTTAAGATTTGACCACGATTGTTAAAATTTGACTAAGGTTTGACTAAGGTTTGTTTAGGATTTGACTAGGGTTTGACTAGGATTATTAGGATTTGATTAAGATTAGATTAGAGCTTATTTAGGGTTTGACTAGGATTATTAGGATTTGACTAAGGTTTGACCAGAGTTCTTAGGGTTTGATTAAAATTTGACTAAGATTATTAAAATTTGTTTAGAATTTGGTTAGGATTTGACTAGGGTTTGATTAGAATTTTTTTAGAATTTGATTAAGATTAGATTAGAATTTATTTAGGATTTGATCAAAGTTTGATTAAGATTGATAAGATTTGACTAGGATTAGATTAGAATTTGTTTAAGATTTAATCAAGGTTGTTAGAATTTAATTAGGATTTGTTTAAGATTTAGTTAAGATTTGATTAGAATTTGATTAGGATTTGATTAGAATTTGTTTAGAATTTGACTAAGATAATTTAAGATTTGATTAGAATTTGGTTAAGATTTGATGAAGGTCTAATTAAGATTTATTTAGGATTTAATTAGGATTAGATTAAGATTTATTTAGGATTTGACTAGGATTTGAGTAGGATTAATAGGATTTGATTAAGATTAGATTAAGATTTGTTTAGCATTTGACCAAGGTTGTTAGGATTTGAATAGGATTTATTTAGGATTTAGTTAAGATTTGATTAGGATTTGATCACGATTTGATTATGATTTGTTTAGGGTTTGATTATGATTGTTTATGATTTGATTAGAATTTGGTTAGGATTTAATGAGGATCAAACTATGATTTGCTTAGAATTTGAGTAGGATTTATTTAAGATTTGGTTAGGATTTCATTAGGATTTGATTAGAGTTTATTTAGAATTTGATTAGATTTTGATTAAAATTTATTTAGGATTTGATTAGAATTTGACTAGGATTTGTTTAGAATTTGATTAGGATTTGATTAGGGTTTGTTTAGGATTTGATTAGGATTTGTCTAGGGTTTGATTAGGATTTGGTTAAGATTTTATTAAAATTCGACTAGAATTTATTTAGGATTTGGTTAGGATTTGGTTAGGATTTGACCAAGATTTGACTAAGATTTGTTTAGGATTTGGTTAGAATTTGACCAAGATTTTATTAGGATTTATTTAGGATTTGACTAGGATTATTAGTCTTTGACTAGAGTTAGACTAGGATTTATTTAAGATTTAACCACGTTTTGATTAGAATTATTAAAATTTAATTAGGATTAGATTAAGGCTTATTTAAGATTTGACCAAGATTATTAGTATTTAACTAAGATTTGACTAAGATTTATTTAAGATTTGACCAAAGATTGATTAGGATTTTTTTAGGATTTGATAAAGATTGTTAGGATTCAACCACGGTTTGAGTAGGATTTGATCAGGTTTTGACTAGGATTTGACTAGATTTTGACTAAGATTTGACCAGGTTTTGACTACGATTTGACTAGGTTTTGCATAGAGTTATTTAAGATTTTTGGTATATTCTTCTATACCTAATTGAAAAATCTAATTAAACTTTTTAACAATTATACATACTAGTTAGTCTTAATTACAAGTTTACACAATTCTATTAGAAGTAATAATATATATATATATATATATATATTTTATCTTCTACAACCAAATGCCTAACACATTCTGAAGCAAGACTTCACAACATACAACATTGTAATTGAGAAGTTATATTTAAAGTCTCTCTTTAAGATGTAATAATCTATTACTTCAAGAATATAAATTATGTGGTTTTATAGTACACTAGTTGAGCAATGTTTTATGGTCCAATGTAAGATTTTTTAGTTTAAATATAACATTTGAATATATAAATAATCCAAATGATGTAGAAGCAAGTGAAGTATGTATTCTCATATTCTTCTCAATTAAACACTTAGTTACTAATGTTGGCTCAAATCTGTACAATAGAGTCCTTTGAATCTTTTTTATTGGTATTTCAAGAGATTTACTTGGTATAGCAAATATTTATGCCTCTAATTAATAAAATAAAAAAAGACAAATGTAGTTAGACTTAATGGACACGATACCAATTAATATTTTTAAATTTTTTTGGTGGAGCCTAAAATATGGTGGAAAAAGCTAGAGACAAATCATCCTTTTGCAAAAGGATTCTATCCAAAGTTAAAGAAAATACTTAGAAATTATTTCAATCTCAACTTTTGTAACTAGATCCTTTCCAACATGGCAATGCAATAAATTAATCCTAGAGCAACAAAAGAGATGAGATACATGTGTCAGCAAGACTTGATAGATTTTATATAAGTACAAATTTATTACATGTAAAATAAATATAAAAATATTATATTAGATGTAATATTGCCTTATTAATCCACTTTCTAAATGAACTACAAAAATCCAAACAAAAAAGCTTTAATTATAAAATGAACAAATGATTTTTAAATAATCTATAAATCTTATAATAAGAGAGTAAAATCTACACTCAATATAGACATTAAGGATCATTTGTCCATAGAATGAGGATGTTTATATATTTTTATAAATCATTTTATAAAGAAAAAACTTTTTTAAGATCAATAACATATATAGAATTTAAAGGTTAATTACAATTGGCTCATGCTTAGTTATATATCAACCTGCAAGATCTCTATGCATAAAAGTGGCTTGAAAATATTCAAAGTTAACTAAATCAAATAGAAGAGTGGTAAGAAGATGGCCAAAGAGCTCGTGCTAGGATATATTAGAAGCAATTGTGAGATAGCAATAACAATATATTTTTTAAAGTTGAAAAGACACGTCATCCACAAATAATTAATATGGATTTAAAAAATTCACAATATATTGCTCAAAGAGACCTCTAAAAATTTGAAAATATTTATTTTAAATTTTTTTCTAATCCTATAAAAAAATAACTTATTTTAGAAGAATCAATGAAAGCCTTCAATTTTTATTAAGTAAAATTCTTTTATAATTTAATACTAGGATGAATTTTGAATTCTTTTGTTCTTTTAGTTTTAACAAAATCAAAGAGATTCTTAAAGATATGACCAAAGATAAAGCGCCAAGATCTAATGATGTTAGAATAGAATTTTTTCAAATCTTTTGACACATTTTTGGAAAGGATTACATAGCAATGATTAACCAAGTACTTGATAAATGACACTTCTCTCAAAGTATTATCAAAAGATATATCACATTGTTGCACAAAGAAAAAAAAACTAATTTCTATTAAAAAATTAGAGATCCATTATCTTATTTAATACAATCTATAAGATTTATGCTAAAATTCTACAAAAGCATCTCCAAGCTATATTAATGGAAGTTATCGATTAAGATTAAATTATATATATTTTTTTATGGTATATTCTTAGTAATATATTGGTCACTCAAAAAACTATTAGTTGGGCCAAATCTTCAAAATAACCTCTTTTTCTTCTAAAAATTGATTTTTTAAAGGCATATGATAAAATATTCTGTAATTTTTTTTATTCCAAATCATAGAAAAAAGTTGGCTTCAATGTCCAATTTTGTCACATGATCAAAATAATATTTTAAGGTACATATATGGCAATGGATATTAATGGTTTACTAACTAAATATTTTCCGCTAGAAATAGAGGTGAGACAAGGGTGTCCCTTAGCCTCTTATTTATTTATTTATTTATTTTGGTAGGAGGAATAATTAACTTAGATATTTAAGAAGCAATTAAAAAAAATTTAACTTTATAATATTAATATTTTGTAAAGCTTAGATTAGCAAGTTATTAGCCAATATACAGATGATTCTATTATCATCATTAAAATAAAATAAAAAATTCAAATCTTATTGCATATACTCAAACAATTTAACTTGGCTTTTAGATAAGAAATTAATTGGTCTAAATTTGTTGCTTACTAACAATATAAAAAAATTCTTATATAAAATTAGACTAATAATTTTTGGATAGGCATAGGCCTCCTCTAACAATATCAGCAAATTATTAGGTACCTCTTTTGGTCTTTTTATTCATACATAAAATATTAATCAATTTCTAATTAATAAAATATTCTAAAAGCTTAAATATTTTGTATTCTATCAAAATTAATGTGGTTACAAGGGTTTTTATTGTGAGCACTATTTTACTATCATCTCTTTATTTCTTTTTAATTATCTAGGTAGATTCTTTAAAGATAATTTAAAAAATAAAATCATTAATTAAATTTTTTCTATTAAATAATATATTTCTATTAATTTGATCCAAAATGACATGGTCTATATATTGCAAGGATTGAATTCATAAGCACTTAGGAATAATTGATCCAAAAGACGCAACTATAGCTCTCATGACTAAATAAATTGTAGATGTCCTACAACTTGGACAATTGAATATTCAATAGTTCTTCAAATTTTGTTAAGGATACAAAAATACAGATGAAGAGACTTGAATTAAAAAGAGGTTTGAAGAATAAACCAACAAGGACTTGAATTATTTAAATGAGTACATGAACAACACCAAGAAAGATGAGCTAGAACTCCAAAAGATGAGTTGTTAAGATTGAAGAGTTTTTTAGCTTTAACTCTAATATATACTCCTATCTAGAAAGCTTTTTGAGCGGCTTTTATCAAACTAAGAAGCTTCTTAAGTAACTTCTACTAATTTGGAAGCTTTTAGAGCTTCTTCTACTAACTACGAAGCTTCTTGAGCTACTTCCACCAATTAGGAAGCTTTTCAAGCAACTTTTGTTAATTAGAAAACCTCTAAAATTCTCTAAAAGTTTTTGTGAACTTTTGAAGTATATATTCATAACAGATTCAAAATGATACATGTCAAGTCAATTGCTATTGGTGTCAAGGATAAGAACTCGATGAAAGCAAATAAACATATGAAACTTCTATTAAGAAGTATAATAAAATAGAAATAAGAAAGTATGTATATTAAAAGAAACTAGAATGGCTATTGTCACAAAACAAGAAAACTATAGACTATTGAAACTACACTAGAAGCAAGAAAGGAATTGACAAGAGTGAAGAAGGCTTCACTCTTGTCTCTATTTATATTATCTATCTAAGAGCTACGTGGCGGTATTCTATAGGACCTCCTACATGTGTCTAATTTGCAAGACACATGTCAAACTTACATGACAAGTTTTCCACATGTGCGCCACGTACTTGGCTTGTTTTGTAAGCTACCAACATGTACAACACATGGCTAGCTTGTTCTATAAGCTACCAAAATGTGCACCATGTGGCTAGCTTGTTGACCAAGTTTCTAACCTATCAATCACTAATAGACATGTATAAAGGTGATTCTGTATCTATGAAGTTTCTAAGATATTATCAAATCAACTTATTTTACCTATTTCTATTGGTCTATATTAATTAAATAATTACTGGAATAAATCTTATGTCTATGATATTATTCTTCTTTCTAAGGACGAGTTCCACAAGGAGCAATGATTACATGTTGAAGAAGTCCAAAATACGTTGAATTATGCTTGTGTCATATTCTAATCTTTGTTCTCTTTGAAGGTAGTTGACAGGTCCTTTCAACCATCGATAATATCTCATATTAAGGTCAGAGGACCATCCTATTATTTGATTATTGTTGAGGCTTTGATAACTCCCTTCAAAGAAAACATTAGCAACACCATCAGGACTAGTTTCTACCTCTAAAAGTATCACCAAATATTGGGAGTCTCTTCTAAGGTTGTGATACCAAACATGTTATATTTTGCCATGAATCCAAGCAAGGATATGTTGTTCTTGAGGGTCCTTATCTCTATTCCATCATCTTGAAGGTTGTGATAGTCATAATGTCTCATCTAATAAGTCAGCAAATGAAGGTTCTTAAGTTAAATCCGTTGGTTGTTGGTTTTCCATCTCCTTAATGTTACAAATACAAAGAAGCTATAAACAAAGATAGAAAGAAGAATGTTATCTTGTCTAAATCGTGTTTCTTTTATAGGGAAGATCCTCATCTTGGTTTTGATGGATGTTATTGATAAAAAGCTTCTACTTTCTTTGCTACATTTGCAAGATTCTTTGTTGGTTCCTATATGCATTCACTAATATCATATCTGTGCCAATGAATAAGATGTTCCAACCTATTTTGGCATTGCCTCAAATCTAAAACTTTTTCCACTTCAAATTCTTTATTATTGTCCATATGTATAGGAGGAGGTGGTACTTGTCTTCTTCTTGGTATGTTTATTATCTTATATGGTTTAAGAAGAGACACATAGAATATAGGATGGATCTTCATGGACTTTGGTAGGTGTAATCGATATGCAATTAGATTGATTTGTTTAGAAATAGGAAAAGGTCCAAGCCTATGATAGTCCAACTTATCACAAGAACGAGTAGTTTTGATATTGCGACAAAGTAATCATACCTTGTCTCCCATGTTGAATTATGGTTGTTCCTTGCAATACGCATCTGCATTTATTTTTTGTCGCTCTTGAGCTTCTTTTAATTGCACCTTCATTATTGCATGTAGCTCTAACAAACGATTTGCCAAAAATTTTGCTGCTAGATTATTAACTTTTGAAAAATCAAAAATATCAAGTCATGGGTGGTAATCATAATTGATAAAGAAAGGTGTTTGTTGCATAGAAAAATATATCATATTATTATAAGAAAATTCTACCAATTGTAAGAGAGTTGTCCAATGATCTTGTTGATAGTTGATGGTATACTTCAAATATTGCTCCAAGACTTAGTTTACACGCTCCGTTTGTCCATTAGTTTGAGGATGGAAAGCTGAAGATAGCTTTATGTCCACTTTTAAAATCTTAAAAAGCATTTTTTAAAATCTTGACATAAAGAGCATCCCTCTATCTAATATAATATCCTTTGATAATCCATGATAGCAATAGATGTTGTCAAGGAAGAGTTTAGCTATTTTTCACCTGTGATAGATTTTGTACATATTATAAAATGTGCCATCTTGGTAAAGCAATCTACAATCATGAATATAAAATCATATGAACTTGAATTTGAAAGATCCGTGATGAAATCCATAGAAATAGAAGACCAAGATTGTTTTGGTCTAGATAATGGTTGAAAAAGTCTGTAAGGTCGATGATAAGGAGTTTTTGATCTTGAATAAATATCATATGACTACACAAATTCTTTAATAGCCTTTCACATTTGAGGCCACCAAAAATCTCTTGAAATTAGCTCTAAGGTCTTATTGTATTTGAAATGTTCAACTGTGAGGAAGTTGTGACGAGCTTCAAGAGCACATAGTTGTGTTTCATCTTTTGGGACATATAAACATACCTTAAAATAAAGTAAATTGTCCTTGAACTTGAACTTTGAAGTATCATGAGATTTAGAAGAATTATTCTTAATATCATGAATAAGAGGATCTGAGGACATATTGAATTGGATTTTCTTGAAAAACATTAAATCAATAGTTAATGTTGATTTTATTGCTCAAATATGAAATTGCTTTGGTTTTAGGAGGATCATTCTTTGTTGATCAAAAGCTACATCTTTTTCTTTTGGTACAAGATAAGATTGTCTAGAAAGAGCATCGGACAGACTTTGTTGTTTTTTTGGCCAATAAGTGATGATAAACTCGAATTTTGATAAAAACATGCTTCAATGAGCTTGACGATGATTTAACACATGTGCTGACATGAAGTACTTAAGATTCTTGTGATCTGTATACATAGTGATTGGATTAAAAGCGCCTTTTAAATAATAGCGCCATTCTTGAAAAGAATCCATAATTGTAAGAAGTTCTTCATCGTGGATTTTGTAATTGATCTATGCTATTAAAAATCTCTTAGAATAGAAAGCTATTACATGGAGTTTGTTATCTACTCCCATTTGTGATAATATTGCATCCAAAGCAAAGTGTGATGCATCTGTTTCCATAAAAAATGCCTTGGAGAATTTTATACGTCATTCAAAATTCTTGGCTAAATTTTTATCAATATATTCTTGGAGTTCAGCCAGCTCATTTTGTGATAATCTGTAGATTGGTCCAAATGAAGGTTAAGCTTCCTCTTTGAGGTCAATTGAACAATCATACGGACGATGCTCTGGAAGAATATTTACATTTTTTTTTTCTCAAAACGTCTTGATAATTTAGATATTAGCTTGGAATACCACTTAAAATCTTTTTGCCATCAAAAACAGGTGTGGCATAAATAATAAAAGTTGAACTTTCTTTTGCTGCATGTATAAAAACTTTTGCGCCTAAAAGTACGGGTTTTACTATATTAGACTTATAGCTTTTCATTTGGTCGACAGGATGTTTAATAATGTATTGAAAAAAATCAAGTCTATAAGAATTCCAATCTATTTGAGGGTTATATTTTTCTAACCAGGATAAACCTAAAATAATTAGATTAGATAGAGATTTAATTATGTTAAAAGTTACGTAGTTATTATGACCATCTATTATTACTTTTATAGGATGGATTTCATGAGTGACATCTCTAGAAGACAATAGATGGCCATCTATGACTTCTACATATACAAGTTTAGTTTTATGTAGTAAAGATATTTTACAATTCTTAACAAATTGTTCATCTAGAAAGCATGTTGACGCTTTTGAATCTAATCAGACAGAGGCTTTGTAGTTTTTTGGTCCTAAATATACATCTATTATAAAATAAAGAGAGGGTTCTAAAGAAAGAATAAGACCTTCACTAGAAATTGTACAAGGTTCCAACTACACAGTCCTTATTGTAGCTGGACAAATTTATTTTTCAACATGTTGTCTTCTTTAAGAGCCGTACTCCTCATTTTGTAGTTGTGTCATTTCCTTGGACAATATTGAGCAATGTGCTTAGGTTCTCTATAATATAAATATAATCCTTTTTGATGACATCAAATCTTTTTTTATTCAGTAAAAGCTTTAAAACATACAATATCAATTTGTATGTCTTTTACTTCTAAATATACATTTTGTGAAGACGTTGATATTGCCATTGAATAATCTTATTGAGGCTTCCTTATACAACTCTTGGATTGAAATTCAAAAAATCGATTGTCACACTTCATAGCAAAAAAAATTGCTTGATTCAATGTCTAAGGATCGAATAAGTTAAATATTAATTTTTTTTATCTCATATTGTAATCCATAGAAAAATTGGGTGATGAGAGTAGCATCATTCCACTTGATATCAGTCACTAGTTCTCAAAATTATGAAGCAGACAACGACATTGATCAATTGCCTTGTCGTAGGATGCAAATCTTGTTGATTGCAACATAGATTGCATCATATTTTCCATACATAGATCGGAATTCCACTGAAAATGCCTCCAAATTATCCAATATTGCATCATGTCATTCAAAAAAAGATAAAAACCATGATAAAATAGAATCCAAAACTAACGTTCCAATAAACCTAACTTGAGATCCTTGTATAGGATAACTCTGAGGTTGAAGTTCAATCACCAATTATACTTGATTGACAAATCCTTGAAACTTAGATCTTGTACCATCAAACTTCTCAAGCAAACTAATTTTTTGTTCTCTAATGTTTGAATGGTGCTCCATCATAGGTGAGGTAGTATGATTTGATGTAGATATTGACGGAGCTCCAACCATCCCTATATCTTTGCTTCTTGCTAATCTTGTTGCTCTTTGTGGTGATAAATTGAGTTGATGCATTGCAAGCATTAGCTCTCTTATTTGCTCTTGCATTTGTGCCATTGCACTTTTCATTTTTGTAAGCTCTACCATAATAATACAATAGGAAAGAAGGTGTCTACTTTCACTTCAAGAAATGCAGAATAACACATTTAAAAGAAAAAATTCTAAAAATAATATCAATTTAGAAGTGGGTACTCCACAATTTCAAATATGCTTATATCTTATCAAGAGAAAGGGATAATCTACTCTTAATCAAAAAAAGACAAAGCTCTGATATTATATATGGACTCTTGTCAATCTGTCAAGGACAAGAACTTGATAAAAACAAATAAATATATAAAATTTCTATTAAGAAGTATAATAAAATAGAAGTAATAAAGTATATATATTAAAAAAAATTAGAATGGCTATTGCTACAAGACTAGAAAACTATAGACTCTTGAAATTAGACTAGAAGGAAGAAAGGAGTTGACAAGAGTGAAAAAGGCTTCACTCTTATCTCTATTTATATTATCTATTTAAGAGTTACATGGTGGTATTTTATAGGACCTTCTACACGTGTCTAATTTACAAGACATGTGTCAAACTTACACGACAAGTTTTCCACATGTGCGCCACGTACTTGGCTTATTCTACAAGCTATCAACATGTGTGACACATGGCTAGTTTGTTCCACAAGCTACCAAAATGTGCATCATGTGGCTAACTTGTTGACCAAGTTTTTAACCTATCAATCACTTATAGACATGTATAAAGGTGATTCCATATCTATGAAGTTTCTAAGAAGCTTTTCTATCAGATATTATCAAATCAATTTATTTTATCTATTTCTATTGGTCTATTTTAATTAGATAATTATTGGAGTAAATCTTATGTCTATGACAATTGGACAAGAGCTCCTTGACTTTGCATAGACATTAATATCTAAGCATAAGTAGAGCACTAGTTTAAAAACATAGAATAAGATTGATAAAGTTTGATCTTAGATGTTCTCTACATATAATTTTATCCTCCAAATATTCTTTACAAGGTCTAAAATTGATTTTTATGGTAGAATCTTAAATTTTGTTTTATTGACTTTTATATCAACTCTCATTTAATGACTTCTTTATACTCAAATAGCCTTCAAAGCATCAAAAACCTCTTTAATATCTCATTTCAATTCCTCAGTTTAGAAGAAATTGGCCTAAATATCAGATTTTTAATAATATAGAATATATTTGATATTAATTATATATCAATTTTTTTAGAATATAAAAAGTTTTTCTTCAATAAAACATGATTCTTTTCAAATGTTAAGATTAGATCAAACTTTATATTTTAAAAAGAAACCAACTACTTTTGGTGGTTTTTCAACTATCCGGGATATAAAAAAATTAAAAAAGATAAATGGTTTGTTCTTCTTTCACCTATAAAAATAAAAACATATTAAATTGGTATTCAATTAAAGATTCTTTATTTTAATGAAAAATTCTCATTAAATTTAAAAAACCAACTCTTAAATGATAAAAAAATCAAGTAGCAAATATTTTTTAAATTGTTTAAGTAGCTCCAAAAATAAGTCTAACAAGAAAGGAGACTGCTAGCATTAATTTATTTTAGGACGTAATATGTGAAACTAATTTGATTCTAAGATATATTCTTGAATAATATAAGAAAAACTAATTACCTATATTGTTAAATTTAAGTGTAAGCTTTTATAACAAAATAATCTCTTTTTTGAATGTCTTGACAAACAAATAGATAATGAATAACATACAAGATCAAACTTTTCTTTGAAATGAAATAAAATTTGGTCTTAGTTCCAAGCTCATAAAGGATCTAAGTTTATTTGGCTTATTTAATACAAATGAATAGCAATTAATACTTAGAAATGACAGATCAACCTCCATATTGATATCTACTATATAATATGATATTTCCAAAAATCAAAAACTATCATATATAGTATCAAGGATACAAATTAAAATAGATGTATAAATTAGTGAAAACTATATCAAAGGAAAAAGACAAAATAAAAATAAAGAAGAAAATATATTGAAAAAAAAACTCGAATAGTTATTGTTAAAGACTAAAAATTACAAGAGACTATTGAACTAGACTAGAAATAAGAAAGAAATTGACAAGAGTGAAGAAGGCTTCATTCTTATCTCTACATACATTATTTACCTAAGAGCTACATGGCGGCATTCTATAGGACCTACAACATGTGTCTAATTTGCAAGACACATGTCAAACTTGTAAGACAAGTTTCTTATATGTATACCATGTATTTAGCTTGTTCCACAAGCTACCAATATGTGCAACATACGGCTATCTTGTTGACTAAGTTTTTAACCTATCAATCACCTATAGACATGTATAAAGGTGAATCCATGTCTATAAAGCTTCTAAGAAGCTTCTCTATAAGATATTATTAAATTAACCTACTTTCACCTATTTCTATTTATTCATACTAATTAGATAGTCATTGGAATAAATCTTACATTTATAATATTATCCTTCTCCTTTTTTAAGGATGAGTTCTACAAGGAGTGGTGATTATATGTTGAGGAAGTCCAAGATACATTAAATTATATTTGTTACATATTTTGATCTTTGTTCTCTTTGAAGATAGTTGATAGGTCTTCTCAACCATGAATAGTATCCCATATTAGGATGAGAGGACCACACTTTTATTTAATCATCATTGAGGCCTTTATAACTTCCTTCAAAAAAACCATTCAGAACACTATCATGAATAGTTCCTACTTCTAAAAGTATTACTAAACACTGGGAGTCTCTTCCAAGGTTGTGATATCAAATACGTTGTATCTTGCCATGAATCTAAAGAAGACAATGTTGTTCTTGAGGATCTTCATCTCTATTTTGTCATCTTGAAGATTATGATAGTTGTAATGTCTTGTCTAGTAAGTCAGCAAACGATGGCTCTTGAACTGAATTTGCTGGTTATTAATTCTCCATTCCTTTGGTACTAACAAATTTAGAGAAATAGCAAACAATGATACAAGATAAAGTGAAACCTCTATTGAACTTGCTTTGCTTTATAGCAAGGATTTTCTTGACTCTTCATCTTAGTTTTGATAGATGTTGTTGATGAAACGCATTGATTTTTATTGATGTATTTGCTAGATTCCTAGATGGCTTCCATGTCCATTCACTAATGTTGTATCTACACCAATGTATAAGATATTCTAGTCGATTTTGGCATTGTCTTGAATCTAAGACCTCTTTTAGTACAAATTCTTTATTGTTGTCTATTTCTATAAGAGGTGGTGGCATTTGTCTTCTTTCTTGTATATCCATTGTCTTATATGATTTGAATAGTGACATATTGAATACAAGATGGATCTTCATAGATTTTTGTAGATATAATTGATGAGCAACTGAATTGATCTATTTATAAATAAAAAATGATCCAAGCCTACACTAATCTAGCTTATTACAAAGATGAATAGTCTTGATATTACAATGAAATAACCATATCTTATTGCCTACATGAAATTGAGACTGTTCTTCGCGATAGACATTTGCATTGATTTTTTATTGTTCTTAAGCTTCTTTTAATTGTGCTTTTATTGTTGCATGTAGCTCTGACAATTGATTTGCCAAATCTTCCTCCACAAGATTATCAACTTTTGAAAAGTCAAAAGTATCAAATTGTGGATGATAACCATAATTAGCAAAGAATGGAATTTGTTGAGTAGAAAAATATATCAAATTATTATAAGCAAACTGTATCAATGGCAAAAAAATTGTCCAATTATCTTAATGATAGTTGATGATACATCTCAAATATTGCTCCAAAATTTGATTTATATATTTTTTTTGTCCATCAATTTGAGGGTAGAAAGTTGAAGATAAATTTATATCCACCTTCAATATTTTGAAAAAGGTTCTTTTAAATCTTAATACAAATTACGTTCTTCTATCTGATATAATATCTCTTAATAATCTATAATAGCAATAGATATTATTAAAGAATAGTTTGGTTGTTTCTTTACGTGTAATAGATTTGGTATATATTACAAAATATGCTATTTTGGTGAAACAATCTATAATCATGAATATAAAAATATATGAACTTGAATTTAGAAGATCTATGATAAAATCGATAGAAACAGAAGACTAAGATTGTTCTCATATGGATAATAGTTGGAGATGTTTGTAAGGTCAACGACTAGGAGTTTTTGATCTTAAACAAACGTTGCACGACTATACAAACTCTTTAACAACCTTCCACATTTGACGCCACTAAAAATCTCTTGATATTAGGTCTAAAATCTTATTATATCCAAAATGTCCTATCGTAGGGAAGTTGTGATGAGCTTTCAAAGCACATAGTCATGCTGCACCTTTTGGAATATATAAACGTCTTTTGAAATAGAATAGATTATTTTTGAATTCAAACTTGGAAGTATTATAAGATTTAGATGAATTATTCTTAATCTCATAAATAAGAAGGTTTGAAGATATACTTGATTAGATTTGCTTGACAAAAATTGAATCAATTGTTAATGTTGATTTCATTGCTCAAAGATGAAATTGCTTTGGCTTCAAAAAGATTATTCTTTGTTGATCAAAAGCTGATTTTATTTTTATTTTTTATTACAAGATAAGAATATCTAGAAAGAACATCAAATAGACTTTGTTGTTTTTCTGGCGAATAAGTGATAATAAACTCGAATCTTGATAAAGACATATTCCAACAAGTTTGGTGACAATTCAACACTCTTACTCATATGAAATACTTGAGATTCTTATAATCCATTGTCATGATTTAGAATCAAATAATAGAATATTCTAAGATATCAATTATAGAATCTTAGGATTTTAGGATATCAACCAAAGAATCTTAAGATCCTAAAATATCAATAAAAGAATCTTATAATTCTAAGATATCAATCAAAGAATCTTAGGATTAAGGGATATCTTAGATCTGGATATCAACCGGATATCACGCAAGCATCAGGTGAATATTTGCATACACCAGATATTGTTTGGATATCGGCTAAGCCGCCTATTTAAACCCTTTTAGGATTGAAAATAAATATTTTTCTTTTCTTATTTTTTGAATCTTAAATAGATTTATTTTGAAATGAAAGAAGGATAAAGAATCTTTGAAAGAATCTTTGAAAAAATCTTTGAAGAAATCTTAAGATAATCCAAGGATTTTGACTAAAAAATCTTTAAAGTAACTTAGAAGAATCAAAAGATTTTGACCAACGAATCTTCAAGATATCTTAAAGGAGTCAAAGAATTTTAATCAAAGAATCTTTAAAGTATCTTAGAAGAATCAAAAGATTTTGGCTAAAAAATCTTTGAGGTATCTTAAAAGAATCAAAAGATTTTGATTAGAGAATTTTTAAGATATTTTAAGAAAATCAAAAGATTTTAAACAAAGATTCTTTGAAGTATCTTAAAGAAATCAAAGGATTTTAATGAAAGAATCTTTGAGGCATCATAAAGGAGTCAAGAGATTTTAATCAAAGAATCTTTGAAGAAATTTTAGAAAAATAAGGATTTTTGACTAAAGAATCTTTGAAAGAACAAGATGATTGATAAAGAAGATATTTTGAAAGAAATCACAAGGATATAAATTGAGATATTACTAGTTTTTTTTTTCTTCACTTAATAGGCAGGCAGAATCTTAGTAATTTCTTAAAGAATGCTCTCTCTTTCATGACAATTCTTGATGTTTCCACTGAAAGATTTTTTAAGACTATTAAGTATAAAAAAAATAGAAGAAATAAGAGGATCTACAAATGCTAAGGAGATATTGAAGGCATTTTCAAAATATATAGAAAAGCAATCATAAGAACAATCGAGGATGCAACATATGCAAATAGAAGAGAAAAATGTTTCTAAGGCTCTACTGTCTATCATCAATCAAGCAGGGAGGTTCAAAAGAAGAAACATATCAAAGTATCTCAAAATCTATATGGGTGCAATGGAAATATATCAAATTTCCTATAGAAGGATGTGTTTGAATTTTATACTTTCTTACATTCTTGAAATTAAAAAAAGAGTCAAAGGCTTATATAGAGATGATATAAATTCTTGGAATCAATATAAAAAAATTTTAAGGGAAGAATTTCTTAAAGAAGATTAAAAAAGGGAGTCCAAAAAATTATTCTTGGAATGGATAGAACAATAACCTAAGAAGCAAATGGGTCCTAAGGAGTTACTTGGAGAATTTGAAAGGAAATTTTTTCAACTTTCTATAGTAGATAGGCAGTTGCTCAATGACAGGAAGGTGGAATTTTTTCTACAAGCAATTAATGGAAATTTACAAGATATGTTGTTTCTACTTCTGATTAATAAAGGTGGCAAAAAAGGCCTTATTAATGACTGGAAATAAGTTAAGGAGGTTGTGGCAACAATCATGGAACAGAGAAGGATAAAGGCTTAAGGAGGTGTAGTTGTAGAATTAAGAGTGGCTCCTATTTCTATCCTAATAGCTCTAATGGTTTCTATTGATTCAGTATTAGTTCTAAAAAAGGGTGTTCCTGATGAAACTCTTGAAGAACTTATCAGAGATATGAAAGAATTAAGGATCAAGTTCAATGAATTGTAAAAAAATAAAAAATAAAAATAAAAAAATAAATTCTCTTAAATTTTCAATAAAAACCAAGAAATAGGTGAAGAGGTATATGTATTTTGACAATGAAGACTATGGCAAGAGGAATTGCTTAGCCTATGAAGAAGATTTAAAGAAAAGAATGATCTCCTTCAAAGAAAATAAGATAAGACTTATTATAATTGGAGAACCTATTGAATTAAATTTTGGCAAGGATAGAATGAAAAAACTTGTACAAGGCCACATTGGAAGTTCTAGTGGTACATCTGTGGTTAAAGAAGCAAGTACATACCCTGTTATTATGAAAATGAAAAATGTACGGGTTTCTACAATTCCTAGCAAGGATGTTATACTTAAGGCTGCACATGTTATTAGAAAGAAGATTCGATAGAGTGATTTAGTTGATGCTAGCAGTATTAAAGCTTACTTGGAAATTAATGAAGAAAAAGATGGAATCTTGGAAGCTATGATTGAGATTCAAAGAGGCAGGGTTCCAAAAGAAAAGAAAATAGAGGAGCCCAATAGTAAGAGGTAGAACCAAAGATCGATAGATAAGAATCAAGAGAAGAAAACTACTACTCCAATAGAATTAGGGCCCTCTTTTTCCTATCTAGGTAAGAACACTGCATTATCTAAAGAAAAATGAAAGAAGAAAAATGAGAAAGAAGATTTAAAAAAGGATAAGATTAAAAATACAATATTTAAATCAAAGTCAGATATTGAATCCTCTATTGATATGAAAGGTATTCTTGAAGAGAGGCTTTTAGATGCCAAAATTGAATTTTCTTTAAAGAAGGTTCTTAGTACAAGCAAGAAGGAATTTTATGAGATCATCATTAATATCATTAAAAGGAAGAGACAGATGACATTTGAAGCAATGATAATGAAGGCTTTGATGGACACAAAAGAAAAAAAAGAAAAAAAAGAGATACAAGTATTTATCTTATTTGGTCATAGCAAAGAAAAGATTACACAAAATCAAGGGCGTACAAATTTTTATGTTGATGATGTGAATGAATTTGAAAATGAAAAGAAATTTAGCAAAAAAAAAGAGATTAAGGAATCTAATGTCTTTGGTACTTCTACCAACAAGATGCATATGAAAGAGGTTAAAGTAATTGGATGTGGAGTGGAGAAGGCCAGGAGTAAAGGATGTGAACAAGTGAGGGCCTCTATTTGTAAATATGAAAGGATAGGAGTTGAAAAGAAGCCTGCATTTTTTTGTATATATTGTTCTAGGGCTACTATAAAAGCTAAGGTGAATATAGAAGATTGTAAGAAAACCTATTTGGCATTAGTTGATTATGGGTCTGAAATCAACATAATATCTAAAAATATTTATGAAAAGAGAATGTAGCCTATTAATACCAACTATGGATAAATAATAAAGGGTACAAATAATGAAAGGGGTGAATTATATGGAGCATGTCTAGCAGTTAGAATAAAAATTAGAGATGTTGAAGTAGAACAAAATTTCTTTGTACAAGAATTTGCTGCATATCTTATGATTTTGGAACAGCCATATATTACAGCTACAAAAATAAAAACTAAGGTGTTGGATAATGGTTCATATTATGTAAGGAATAAGAGTTGTGATGGGAAGAGATCAATATAATTTTTAAGTGTAATAACCAATAATGAAAGAAATAGGGAACAAATTAAAAGAAACTTCTTTAAAAATTGGTGATAGTTTTTTGAACTTTTGAGGAGTATTCTTAAGGATGGAGAGTCCAAGGATGTAGATAAGTCCTCTAATTTTATACTTTCTAATGTAGATAGGTTTAAAAATTGATTTTTGGATTATACAAAATTTAGATTTTTAAAGGTTTTAAAAATTGAGGATTTGGATTGTGAATATTGAAAATGCATGAAGAAAACTAAGAAAAATCTAAAAAATATGGATTTGATTTCAAATAATGAATTTATTTTTAGAATGATTGATGAAAAAGATTTAAAAGAAGATTTGAATAGTATTTTAAAGAACTTGGAAGGCTTGGTGTTTGGAAAAGATATGGATAAACATGAAGGAATAATTATGGATTTACATTCTAGAGAATTATATGAGACAATTAAAGAATTTATTTTTAGATTAAAAATAATTAAAGATTATAGAATTGAACAAGAAGCAAGGATTAATACCAAGCATAAGACAATGGCTAAGAAGATAAAACCGATTGCTACTCAATTATCTGTTGATACTTTAGAACATATCAAGAAAGCAGTAAAGGAATCAAATCTTAGAGAACCAGGGAAGATTGGTCACAAGTTTACTTAGAAATTACTATATAGATTGAAGATTAGAGGAAGTGAATTCTTGATTGAAGAAGAAAGGATGAAGTTTTTGGAGATGATATCTAAACATGATAAGATTTTTGTCCTTATATAAAAAAAAATTAATTGTATTGATTCAAGTGTGGTTGCACCAATGGTTATTTTTATTGTGCCTCATGTACCATGGGATTTGAAGCCGATTCATATGCAAAGAGCTTTATTTCTAAAGTTGGTAGATTTATTGAAAGAAAAGGTGAAAATGGAGATTCTTGAACCTTCTATTGCACCTTATTCCAATCATTGGTTTATTATACCTAAGAAGTCTGGAGCATTAAGGTTTATTCAGGAAATGCAACCAATTAATAAAGTTACTACAAAGAACATGGATACTAGGCGAATTTTAAATAAGGTAGTTGATGCATTTGCAAGCCACTCTATCTATTATATTGGAGATTTGTATTCAAGATATGATCAATTTCAACTAGCTAAGGAAAGGAAGGATATTATAACAATGAAAACTCCATTAATATTAATATGCATGTGTACTTTATCACAAGGTGCTACTAACTCTGTAGGATATATGCAAAGTGCCATGAACCAGATTTTAAGAGACTATATTCCAAATAAGATAATTTCTTTCTTGGATGATATTCCAATTAAAATTTGCAAGATTGAAGACATGGATACAAAACTAGATAAAGATGGATATGTGACATTTGTAAAGAAACACATTATTGATGTTGACTACATATTGACCAGACTTGAAGGGGTAAATTTAACTCTATCTCTTAAAAAATTAAGTTTTGGAATTGATGAGATAACTGTGGTTGGTCATCTGTGTAGCTCATATGGAAAAAAATTTAATCCAAAGAAGGTTGATACAATTTTAAATATGAAGCTATACAAGAATATAATTGAGATAAGAAAAATTTTGAGAGCCTATGGTTTTTATCATATTTGGATATCTCATTTTAGACACAAAGCAGAACCTTTATATAAGTTATTGAAAAAGGGTAAAAGATTTTCTTGGGGACAAGAGCAAGATGGAGCCATGAAGAAATTAAATGTGGTTTTGAAATTATCACCAGTATTGAGGTATGTAGATTATTAGTGTGGAAGAGTAATAATTGTGATTGTGGATACAAGCGTGATAGCCATTGGATGGGCTGTTAGATAAAATGACAATGAATGTAACAGATTTGCTATCAAGTTTGAAGCCAAAGTTCTTACTGAGAAGCAAAAAGCTTATCTTCAAATTAAAAGAGAACTTTGGAGTGCTTTAATTGCCCTAAAGACAAAAAAGAATTATTTGGTAGGCACAAATGTAATTCTGGAGACAAATTATTTGTCTTTACTAGATATGATTTCAAATTGTTTAACTCTCGATATTGCTATGTTGAGATGGATAGTACATATCAAATCTATAAATCCTACCTTAGTATATATTTTTGAAAAGAATAACTATGTTGCAAATATATTGTTTAGAACAAGATATTCCTATGAAAAAAAAATATTTACTTATGACAAAGATGAAAAGGTTAAAATGGATTATATATGTATAATAGAAGTAGAAGATCCTATTGGTGAAATCTTACCTTTCAATATAGATTTGTATGAGGGCAAATAATAGAACATTGATTTATACTTGAGTATTTTAAAAAAGAAAGAAGGTTGGATTAAAAAATATTTTGAAGACATTAGACATCAAACTTACAAGTATATTTTGAAAGAAGGATTCTTATGGAAGAGGCCAAAAAGAATGGATGGAATTCCTTTGACGATTATTGATGATGTTGAGACTAAGTGTTGTTCTTGTTCGTTTCACTTACTCTACTAATACTGCCCACAGTAAATCTGTAAAGGAGGATTTGAACACAGGGAGAGACTATCCGCATTGAGTTGAACTGTTAGGATCACATAACTAACTACCTACTGAATATTAGAGTCCAATGCACACGTACATTCTTTTCTCTAAAATACTGCCGTCCACTCTATTGGTTCTGCTATTCCGCAACTAAAGATACTTTGTGACACAACCCTCCACCAATACTCCTACTGTAATCTTCTGTCTTCTTCTGAATTCATAACAACAATTGGCAGTGTTACACCATTTCCACAGACTGCATACACCTGCTTCTTTCTCCAATCACTGGAAATAATTCTTCACCTACAACGTCTCTCAAAACAAATTGTTACTCCAATATTCTTCACCGCTCAACTCTCACAGTCAATACGGCATGATACTTACATCTACAACCAATTTCATTGAGAGCTAGTCTTCAACCTCCAATTCACCGCAAAGAACTTCACGTAACAAACAATCATAATTTCTTACTCATCCACATATATATAAATTTTTCGTTTTATTATTATACTTCATCATTGACATGGTATAACCTTTCGGAATAGAATTCGGATCCTCTGCTATAGTCTAACAAAAGAAAAGAGAGAGAGATAGCACCAAGCTTATCCCGGCTCAGGACTATCACAGTCTGGTCCCGACTCCCCCGTATTGAATCAATTTATACTTGCCCCGTCTATGTTAACCGCTTCACAACCGATGATAACTACTTTTCTTAACTTCCTCATCTATTTTGCCTTCTAAACTGGCCATTCATCGGCTTCCTGCCTATTCTTAATCTTACAAACTATGTATTGTAAATCCTAAAATTCCTACCCATTCTACACTAAGCATCAAGTTTTAAGAAAATTTCATGATACATTATAGGCTAGACATAGGGGAGTATGGACTACCTTTATTAAGTTTAAAGAGAGGTATTGGTGAAAAGGTATGTATAAAGATGTGATAGAATTTGTAAATTTATGTTTAGAGTGTCAACTACAATCAAAGATTAGATATAGAGATGATTTGCATCCTATTTATTCATCTAATATATACTTTCAATGGATGTTAGGCTTAGTTGTTATGTCAACTGGCATATGGGATTTGAAGTATTTGATTTTAGCATGTGAAGAGTTGTCAAATTACATAAAAGGAAGGACTTTAAGAAATAAATTCACAAAATTAGTGTGTAGGTGTATTTTAGAGGATATAGTGTGTTGTTATGAAAATACTAGAAGAATGAGGGCAAACATGGATGAACTAGATGCAGCAGGAGCTCATGCATTCTTTAAAAGATATGGAGTCTAATTGAAGCTGATCACAACTTATAATCGAAAAGCTAATAAAAAGATTGAAAGAAGGCATCTTCCAATTATTTAGGCTTTGGTCAAGGTATGCAGAGGTAAAGCTAAACTTTGGCCTAAATTACTACCGTTTGCCTTATAGGCAAACAAAACCACACATAACTCTGTTACAAGCTATATGCCAATAGAATTGATGATGGGACAAAAACTTATGATACCAATTGAGGAAAGTGTGTCTAGCTTGATGTTCTTGGCCTGGGAGGATAACATTGATAAAGAATGGTTATTAGAATTTCAAATTAGACAATTGGAGAGGCTACCTGAGGATCATCAAAGGGCTATTGAGAAATTGAAGGATGTAGGATTATAGAATAAGATCAGGTTTGATAGAATATACGGATTAAGACTAAATCCTATTCAAAATAGTGATTGGATACTTGTATTTGATAACACATTAGATTATCAACATAATGCTTAAAAAAGTTTTTTGGAAGATGATTTGGACTATATGTGGTGATTGAGGTATTTGATAATGCAATCTACTCTTTGAGAGAATTAGATGGGACACCATTGAGGTCTAGAATTGCTGGAAAACGGATTAAGCTATTCAAGAAAAGGAATAGACAAATTTATGTTGAAGATATCCAAGAGATAGAAACTTAGAAATTAGATCAAAAACCACTATTAGAAGAAGATTGGGAAGAAAAAGACTTGGAAGTAAGTAAAAATGAAGAAGAATAAAAAACTACTCTCAAGTTGCCGCCTCTTTTATGCAATTGACATATAATGGCAAGTTAGAATGGAGGTATCAAGTACAAAAGGCATTTTAAGATCTTAAGATGGCATTTACTATAGCCTCAATATTGGTGCATCTAGATTTTATAAAGATATTATATCTAAAAATTGTTGCTTCAAATTTTGCACTAAGGGCTATATTTTCAGAAATGGATATAGATAATAAACTCCGTCATATTGCATTCTATTCTTGAAAGTTTTTTGCTGCCAAAATCAATTTTAAAATCCATGATAAGAAGCTTCTTGCTATTGTTGATTCTTTTGAAGAATGGCATCATTTGAATAACATTTGTATATTCCAAAAAGACCAACACGATTGCGCATTCTTCCATCTCGCCATGACTTTCCAATTGCAGATCATTTTGGATTTAACAAGACCTTGGAACTTATTTCTTAAGATTTTTGGTGACCTCTAATGTGAAAGGCACTGAAGGACTTTGTGTTCTCTTGTGACATTTGTTCAAGGTCCAAAAATCCTCGATATTGCCCTTATGGATTCTTGCAACCCTTGTTTGTTTTTAGATAGGCATGGTCTTCTATCTCAATGGATTTCATCACAAAGCTACCACCATCCAATTCATTGAATAGCATCTTTGTAGTAGTTGATCGACTTACAAAAATGGCCCATTTCATCCCTTACAATAAGACTGCGTTTAGTGAAAAAACAGCAAGGCTTTTTCTTGACAATACATATTGATATCATGGCCTACCAAATGATATCATATCCAATCGAGGATCCTAATTCATATCTAAGTTTTGGAAATGTCTTTTTGAAATATTAAAGATAGATATTAAATTTTTTTCGGCTTTCCATCCTCAAACTAGCGACCAAATAGAACAAGTTAACTAAATTTTAGAGCAATATTTATGATACAATATTAACTATCGTCAAGACAATTGGATCTCGTATCTACCATTAGTAAAGTTTGCATATAATAATATTGTTCATGCTTCAACTCAGCAAATACAATTTGACTACAAGTATGGATATCATCCAAAGCTTGATCTATGATATATGCCAAAGAACAACAATCTAGCTGCTGAAGGATTTGTAGAGCAGCTATTACAACACCAAACAATCTTGAAGCTTCAATTACAAACAGCTCAAGATGCTTATAAGGCATCTATAAATAAATTTAGAAATCAATTGTCTGCTTTTTATATTAGAGATAAGATATGGCTTCTTCGATGGAATATCAAGACCAAGCGGCCATGCAATAAGTTAGACTATCGAAGGTTGGAACCATTTTCTATTTAGAAACAAATCAATCCAATAGCATATTGCTTGGAATTACCATCTGCTATAAAAGTACATGTAATTTTTCATCTCTCTCTTTTAGAACCTTATAAAGAGTTGCATATTCTAAGAAGAATACAACAATCACTGCCTAGTATTAAAATTGAAGACCATAAAGAATACGAGGTGGAAAAGGTATTTGATTCATGACGAAGGTGGGACAAATTAGAATATCTTATTCATTGGCAAGGCTATGACATTAATGAATACACATGGAAATCAGCCGCAAATCTTGCCAATGAGCCTCAAAAGGTATAAGAATTTCATTAATTCCATCTCTATAAATCCAAACGTATTCGATGATAACTTCTTAGTAAAGATTGGTTTCAAAGAATACTCATAAAGAGGGAGAGAATTAAACTAAAGCCTTCATCAGGGTGTAATAGTCTGTTCTAAGATATAATAGAGCAATAGAAGAAAGTTAGTTACCATGTCAAACCTCCAAGCATCAAGAAAAGAAGACTCAAGAGATTTATTTGCCATACAAGCTACGAATGAACCAGTGCAATTTTCACAACCTTCAAATGTGCAAAGTGAAGACAACACATTTTAGCGCCAAGTACGACCTTGATTGGAGCCATTAGGAGCAAGACCCAATTATGTAAGTTTTGATTCCAATGCTTTAGTTTTAATGATATTGCTTGAACTTGAAAAGGTGAATCCTTTTAGCCCTAAGATCTTATTTGGAGGATGTTTTAAAGGCTATAATAAAGATTAAATCCTTGAATGGGATATTTCAACAATGGAGGTATTAATTCAAGGCCATATGTGATTTCTTCAAGGACCAGTAGAAGCTATTGCTCAAGAATGGAGAACTTAATATATAGCTTCACTAGTGCAGCGTATTCTTGATTTCTTACATATGTAATAAATTTGAGCTCTTCTTGGGATTCGTCACTGGAGAAGAGGGTGATGTTAAGGACAAATACTTTGAAGGTTCACAAAATCTTTTAGAATATTCTAAAAGCTTCTTGACTTAATAAAAGTCGGTTGAGAAGCTTCTTAGTTGATAAAAGTCGGTTGAGAAGTTTTCTAGTTAATAGAAAGAGCTCAAAAAGCTTTTTAATTAGTAGAAGGAGCTCAAGAAGCTTCTTAGTTAGTGGAAGGAGCTTAAGAAGCTTCCCAGTTGGTGGAAGCTACTTGAGAAGCTTCTTAATTTGATGGTAGCCATTTAAGAAGCCTCTTAAACATGAATATATATAAGGGTCAAGGTTGAAAAATTCTTTAGTCTTGACAATGCATCTCTTGAAGTTCTAATTCACCTTTCTTAGTATTATTCATATATTCATCTATTTAATTCAAGTTTTTATTGGTTTCTTTTGGAAACCTTGTCCTAATTCAAGTCTCTTATTTTATATTCTTGTGTCCTTGATAGTGACTATCAAGAATGCAAGAATTGGACCAATAGTAGATGGATTTATTGAAGCATTTGCAGAAAAGAAAATCTATTCAATGGATGATTTATATTGAGGCTATGACCAATTTCAACTTGCAATGGAAAATAGAGATATGACAACAATGAGAATACCACTTGGGCTAGTTAAAATGTGTACTCTTCTTCAAGATGTTGCTAACTTAGTTGCGTATATGATGAGCAGAATGAACAAGGTCTTAAGAGATTTTATTCTTGAGAAGATTATACCTTTTTAGATGACATTCTTATAAAAAGGTACAAAGAAGAAGACAAGGATGAAACTTTAGTTAAAAAAGGATGTCGCGAGTATATTATTGATCATATATAAGATTGTGAAAAGATATTGACTTAGCTTGAAGAAATTAATCTTACCTTATCGGATACAAAATCTATATTTGGAATACAAGAAGTTGTAATTGTTGGACATTTATGTGGATTTTATGGAAGAAAATCGGATCCAACCAATGTTGATGCAATTGAAAGAATGAAAAAAAATTGCCATTCTTTAACAGAGGTGCGAAGGTTTTTGGATGCATGTGTATTTTATTATATTTAGATTCCTCACTCTACTCATATAGCAAATCTATTGTATGAATTATTATGTAAGGATTATTGATTTAAATAGGAAGAAAGACATGTTAAAGCAATGCAAAGGTTAAAGGATTTATTAACATCACCTCTAGTGTTAAGAAAAGTTGATTATAAGTGTAATAGATTGATGATTCTTATAATGGATATTAGTCCAATTGCTATTGGATGTACAGTAAGTCAAGATGATTCAAATAGACATAGATTTGCAGTTTGATTTGGAATTAAGATTTTAAGTACTCGCTAACGTGCATATTCACAAGTGAAAAGAGAATTATAGGGAGTTGTTTTAGCTATTAATGCTAAAAAAGATTACTTAATTGGCACAATGGTGGTAATTAAAACAGATTGTTTGTCTTTACTTGGGATGATTATTACTTGTACAATACCGGATATTGTAATATTAAAGTGGATTACTTATATTAAATTATTAAATCCAGAGTTTAGACATGTTGCAGAAAAAGATAATCTAGTGGCAAATATATTATCTCAAGGAAGATATGATAGAAAAAATGAGATAATTGAGGATATTGATGATGTGGATACAAAATTTTATTTAGTTTCACAATTAAACAAAGAAGATATGTCATTTCATGAACAAAATTATGAAGGAGAATTATTCGATATTGGATATTATTTGAGTACATTAATCAAGCATATTGATAGGTCTATTAAAAAATTTAAACAGATAAGAAAAAAAGCATACAAGTTCATATTATAAGCAGGATTTCTATAGAAGAGGCCAAAATCAAATATTGGAATGTCGCAACAAGTAGTAGGTATTAAAGAAGATCAACAAAAACTATTCAAGGAATTTCATAATAGTCTATAAGCAGGGCATAGAGGAATTTGGCCTGCTTTTGTTAAATTAAAGGAACAATATTGGTAGAAGAATATGTATCAAGATGTGGCTTCATTTGTAGAAATTTGTATAACTTGTCAAATATATTCAAATATATATCATCAAGATGATTTGCATCCAACATATCTTTTGGGTATTCATTTTAAATGGATTGTGGATTTGATTATTATATCAATGGGATTATGGCAAATCTTCAGAAGCCATATCATTGACCACTGCTTATAATCCATAGGAGAATGTAAAAAATGAACGTGGATACCCTCTAATTGTAAAAGCCTTGATTAAAGCTTATAATGGAAGAATAAAAGAATGGCCTTGACTTCTACTTTTTGCATTATGGATTGATTGAATAACATATAGTTTAGTGATGGAATATATGCTAGTGGAACTTATGACAAGTCAAAAATCTATTATGTTAATTAAAGAATATGTGCCAACTTGGAATATGCTATCTTAGGAAAATACATTAATTAGAGAAGAATTGTTAGCTATTAAAATTCAATAACTTGAATAAAGATCAAAAGATGTGGAATTAGCATTAAAATGATTACAAGAGGCAAGGCTACATAATAAGGCTCGGTTTGATAAACGACATCAATTGAGGCCTAGAATAATTGAAGAGGGTGATTGGATACTTGTTTATGATAATAGTTTGAATAACCAACATAGTACTTTACGGAAGTTTTCAAATCGTTGATTTGGACCATATATAGTAGTAATAATCTATGACAATGCCATGTATTCATTGAAGAAATTGGATGGTTGAAATGGTTATAAGGTTGAAAATACCTATTGCTAGAATGTGAATGTAGGTTTTTAAAAGACGAGATGGATAAATAAATGTGGAAGATCATAATTAAGATATCAATGACTATGAAGTAGATAATTATATTGAAATAGATGATGAAAATGATAAAGAAGAATTTGAGGTAGAAAATGAAGAGATGGTATGATGCCAACTATGAAATATGGTTCATTTGGCGTAGGTTTAGAGGAGGTGGATGTCGTATTGTGATATGTTTATATAGTGAAAATCATGAATAAGAATAATTTCTACTTAATATTTAATTATCTTAGTTCTATAGGAACTTAAGATACTTAAAAAAATATTTATAAAAGTCTCTTAGATTATTTTCTTGCTTTAATAGTGAATAGATAAAAATTAGTTATTAAATTTTTCTTCCAAGTTATAAAAACTCTTTCATGGCTTTAAAAAAATTATAAGTTAATACAAATAAGATAGAGGAGGAAAAAAGTTAATATGGTTAATACTAGAATTAAGTTGAAGATAGGATCAAGCTTAAAAATCCTTAAAATAAATTGGATTGATATCCAAGGATCAACCATGAATGAAACAGGGTCAAAATCAGACCTCTAGCTACAAAAACGGCCACCAAGGGCAAGGGGTCAGAGCATTTAGAGATTGTTGATTGGGATTGAATAATTAGCTTAAAGAACATTCCAAGAATGTTAAGCTTGTTTCCATACGGCTTAGGAGGATTTAGCAATCAATATCTAAAATCAGGATTTGTATTGGAGGTTAAGTTTTATGCAATAAAATTAGATCTAGCACTTTTAGCCATTTTGTATAATTGGTTTAATATCCACAGTCAAAATTTTCATAGAATGTGGTTAATTGAGTGTGCTAATATTGAATGAAGATTTATAACAATCTAACAATGCATTTGGGATTTATTCAATCTTTAGTACAAAGAGATACCAAAAGTTGGCAATTCAGGATTGGTTTGGATTTCTATGATATCTAAAGATCTATTAGTCAAATCAAGATGAAATTTGGCACAATATTAGAAGACTTAAAGAACAAGCTACACACCAATTTTTAGCTAAAGTTAACTTATATTTGCTAAAGTTAACTTATATAAGACTTATGTTTGTACTTATATGCAAAATTTCACACCAAGTTGATGGTTAGATTAGAAATTATAGCTTATTGAAGTTCATTGAATAGGATTAGGATTTACAACGAGAAATCTAGTTGCTTAATTATGACAAGTAACAAGGCAATTGGAGTTTTTATGTAGATAAAATTATCAAGAAGAGTATTTTTAAGAACTTTGTATTAACTTAAGCACTCTTATATTGATATTCAATTATATTCTTCATATATGGACAAAATCTGTCAAGGATTCTTAAATACATGTGAACCGCATCTTCACCCTCCACAACCAGGTACCCGATGCATTTGCAAACTGAACAACACATAATACAACAATGTCAATTTGTATTTCTTTTACTTTTGAATGTACGTATTAAGAAGATATCAATATTGTCATTGTATTATAATAACATGGATCTCTCAGATCAAAATTCAAAAAGCCAATTGTCACACTTCACAATAAAATCAATTGCTTGACTCAATGTCTAAGGATTAGATAAGTTCAACATCAATTTTTTTTACTTCATATTATAATCCATAAAAAAATTGATTAATGAGTGCACTATCATCCTTGTAAATCATCAAATTGACTCATTAATTGTTTTAGGATAAAAGAATGTATTTAGAGTTTCAAAAATATAATTTTAAAATAAAGATGTATTAAGATGATGCTAAATGAAGGAGAATAGTATTAGTAAGAAAAAAATAGAATCTTAATAAGTCTTGGAAGCAATTATCTTAGTTGATTTATTATTTTTTTTAATTATAATAATAAGTATTTAGTTATTAAAATCAATGTCTATATTAGCCTTCTATCTCTACATACCACTTATTAAAAATACATAAATATTACTTAGTAGGTAGAAAAAGCATGAAAAATAAATCTCATATCTTTTTTATTATTTATATAGAAAATAGGATTTTTAGTTAATTTAAAGTGATTTTATTATTATAAAAAATCACCAAGATGGAATAAAATAGTTTAAATTGATATTATCATTTTAAAAATATTATAAAAAAATAAAAATTTATTTATAATTTATTTTGAATTTATTTTGAATTTCTTAGGAATTTTTAGAACAATTTTGAAGACTTTGATAAAAATGAGTTTTATCACCTTGGAAGCCATTATGAAGAAATGGATCAAGATTTGAAAGCCATACAAGGTTTTTAGGCTAATTGGATGTTTTTAAATACCATGGTAAAGTCAAAAATACAAAAAAAAAAAAAAATTACTAATAGAAAGTAGGAAGACCAGCAACTAGTATAATGCTTGTAGGAAGGGAGGTGCACAAGTCCCATATGAGTTGTAGCACCTTAGATGTAGATAGGAAGATAAGACTAAGGCCTTGTGGCCTCTTTAAAGGACCCTTATATACTATTCATGAGCCTTAGTGAGTTTCAAACTCATGATCTGTTAAACAAGTTATCCTTGAGATAAAAAAAATTTATTTAATTTTTTTATTATTTACCTTTTATATTTGGACTATCATAACATACTCATAATAACTTGGATTTATATTTTTTTTATATCATTCAAAAGATAAAAAAGATTATCTATTCAAAAATATAATTTTATTTTTTATTTTTATTTTTTATTAGGTAAAAATATAATAAATAGACTGTGACATAATTTTAAATTGTGTACTTGCTTGATATCATTCACTTCTCTTGTTTTGTGGTTATTCTTCTTGTTGTTTTTGCTATTTGCTTCTTTCACTTCACACCACCAATTACAAGCAATTTTTAAGTAAGGCCATCATATAACTTGGATTGTGGAGTGAATTTTATCCTCTTAATTTGGTGCATTTGCTGGAAGGTGGTGCTTCTAATCATGTGGGTGAATGTGGAGTGAATTAATGGTGATTGACCTTGTATATAGACTTCTTGAGTGAGCATTACAACTTTAGTCTCTATCATTAGTAAGTCATCTACCTCTCTTTATTATTGTTCTAAACATATCTTTTATCATTTATAGCCAAAATATCAAAATAAAAATAAAAAAATAAATAGAAAGTAATTTATTCTTGGATTTTCATCAATGTGTTTTTGTGTGTTTTTTAGTTGACTTTGAAATTTTGTAAGATTCTGTATCTTTTTTTTTTCTTTCTATAGAAATATCATATATTTAATTTGGATCAAAATTAAATTTTTGGTGAATTTTTGATCAAAAGAGGATTCACTACCTTGAATATTTGCTCCCAAGAGTGATTTGCTCTCGGAATTTTGTCAATCAGTTTTTATGTATTTGTTAATTGACTTAGTAATTTTGCAAGGTTTTGAAACTTATTGTTATCTTTTTAAAGAATTATCATATATTTTATTTGGATCAAAATTGAATTTTTGATGATTTTTTTAATTAGAAGAGGATTCACTGCCTTAGAAGTTTGCTTCTAAGAGTGATTTGCTCTTGGATTTTCATCAATCAATTTTTATGTGTTTGTTATTTGACTTTGAAATTTTGTGAGGGTATGTATCTTAATGTTTGATTTATAAAAAGCTATCACACATTTGATTTTGATCATAATTAAATTTTCAATAAATTTTTGATTAGAAGGGAACTCATTGCCTTACTAGTTTTATATACATTTTGTTTGAAAAGGCATTTCTTAGTTCTTTTTGACTATTTTCAATTGAATTTTTTTAGAATAAAAATACTTGAAGGATGAGCTTGAAGTCATATAATTTTTATTGAATTTTCAATAATATTCAATTTGTGACAATTTTTGGAATGGAAAAGAATTGTTATCTTTGGTGAAATATAATTGAAAGATGGAACTCATGTTTAAAGGTATCATCACTTCCCTCCTTGTAAATTTCTTGTTGAAGGTCCATCTTTAGTGGTTGAAGGATTCAATCACCCTCTCCACCCCTTGTATCACATCTTTTTATAAGGAAGAAAAGATTGGTTATTTGAATAAATAATCTTTTATTTTATCCTTATAAATCTTCTTGTGGATGGCTATTTTTTAATAATAGAGAGAGTTAATTATCCTCTCCACTTGCCATATCCCATCTTTTCATAGATGTAGCATAGAAAAGATTTTCTAATAGTAGATTAAACAAGTTACTCCATTTACAACACAAGAAGAAGAAGAAGAAGCAATCACTTAAGATGCCATACTTCTAAGATAAGCCTTCAATTGAGCAATTTGATTGAATTTTTATTTTATTAAACTAATATATGTTGTGGATTGAAGAGTAAAAAATATAGAATAAGAAGTAGCACTAGGAAGCTAAGTTTTAGTAAGTTCTTTTATTCTTGTTAATTTATTTTAATTCTTTTAAATTTTGCAGATGCATATAAAAACAAGGAGTTGGAGCTAGGAGTTGGAGTGTAGAATGTGAGGAGAAAATGCGACAAAAGTAAATCTCCAATCTCTCTTTTATACATGGATGTAGAAAATAGATAGAACCTTTAACCTGTTAGTTTTAGATCCTAATCTTTATTAGAACGTGTAGCTCAAATCAAGTAAAGAGGCATTATATATTTATTAGCCTTTGTTAATAAGTATCAAGTTGATTGGACATACAATAAAGTAAATTTTTCTTCAAAGTAGTATAAATTGATTACAAAGAATCTTTTTTGTAATGTAACCTTTGTTGTTAATCGTTGTTGGGTAAAGAGAATCCACCTTGGGAAAATATCAAGTTCTTAGCTGCTATTAAAGCTAATAAGGAACATGGAAGGAAGCCATGTAAGTATATTATATACTTGTATAATAATTATTCAAGCTTCCATATTATACTTATATTATACTTGTAAAAAACTTATACAAATATAAAATATAATCTTTTATATAATACTTGTATAAATATTTGTTTAAATATTTTATATAATACTTATAAAATAATTATATAAATACTTAATATTAATATAAGTATCTATATTTATATAGTATATATAAGCAGAGTATGTATATATTCAAATATACCTCAAAATACAACCGCATATGAGGAATACAAGTTACACAACTAGCTGAAATTAAATAAATCACTAAAATTTTATCCAAATGTCAAATCAAGCATGCATATAATTTATGGAAAGATAAAAATATATTGTAAAATCTATCAAAATTTCACAAATAAACATCTTATCATTTAAAAGTTATGGTTAATTGAGGTAGATACTAAAAATTTCTAGTAGACTGTAAAGACACCAAAGCTCTTCTTACTTCAGCTTCTGTTGTGATCACTTGCCTTCTCCAAATTAGACATGCAATATCTTTTTCGAAAACTCACTTCATTATCTAATTTGTCTTCAAATCTTGCATATATACCTTTCAAACTTCAGATTTGATGGCTAGTCAAAACTACCCCTCAAATCCTAGTGATAATTTTCCCTCTTGTCACTTCACACCTCATAAAATTTTCATAAAAGCTCTAAATATGTTGATTTTTATTCTCATAGAAAGCTTATACAAGTTGCTAAAAGCATCTAAAATACCAAAAAGATTAAAGAGACTGTCCAACTTGGGTTGTTGAACAAAATCTCTGCCCCTCTTCATCGGGTGGTAGCACACCCTTTTCCACTCTTAAGCTCACAACTTTTTTTTTCTAACTCCAAATGCTTCAAAAAATAGCTTGAAAAAAAGCTAGCACAATTTTTCACACTCTCTACAAATTTTATTAAGAAAAAATTGAAATCAAACTAGCAATAGCAGTTCAAAGTTTTTGCCTTCACTTCTTAATAACAATAGATCTCATTCTACTAAAACAAGCGTAACTTTTCACTCATGATTCCAAAACAAGCAAGTAAGTAGGCTTTAGAATCCTCACAACTTAAAAATCATTTTCTGTAAATTTCATTACAAAACCTTTTGTATCCTAGGAGCTATCTCTCTCCAAAAATCACATACTCCAAAACTAAAAACTCCTAGTTCCAACAAGAGAAGTGTCTTCTCCTTTCTTTCCACATGGGCAGCCAAAATCCTATTGGATAGGCCTTATTTATCCCATACTCTTCTCTCTTACCCCTTACAAGGGACCATGTTACCTCAAAGTCAATAAAAAAGATAAAATAGCCTTTATCTTTCTTCCAACTACAAAAGAATCTACTCAAAGATAAAAGTAAGGTAGAAACAAAACAAATAGCCATCCTAATTCACTAATTAAGTGGCTAAAACAAATCCTCCTCTTAGAATATCTTCCAAAATAGTCTCTAGCACTCATACATAGATAAAAAAAATAAATAAAAAAATATAATATTTTTACATATTGCATATAAATGGAGTATGACACCGTCATACTGAATAATTTTTTGACAACTTTTGTGTAAGAAATAAAAAAAAAAAAAAAAAAAAAAAAAAAAAAACTCGGACTCCCTATCATCCTAATACAAAAATGTTTTTTACATTATAGTTGATTAGGATCACTCTTACACAGGGTTGTTCCTTATAATAAGTAAAATTAAAAAAAATATTGTTTGAGATGATATTTAAGCAATCATTCTTTCTTTACTTGCTTCTATTTTATTTTTCTTCTTTATTGAAAGATATTTTAAGTGGATTGCAAATAAATGGCAAAAAAATTTATAAATTAATTTTTTAGGGATTGATATGCTAAAATTATAAATTTATGTGAATGTTATGTCTATAATGGTGTTAAATACATTGTTCTACTAGATCTAGATAACCTAAATTAATTCTATCTATAAAAAATTTAAAAAAAATTCTTAGAAATTCTACTCCAATATTTAGAGGAATTGAGATTCAGCGATTAGGCAACCAAGACATACCTATAATACCACAAGACATATTTGTATTCAATCCATTAGAATTAAATCCTAACTAAGTAGTAGAAAAAAAAATTAGACTCAAAATCCTTTAATCTTATTATAAAAGTAAATCAAGAAGGAAAAGAATCAAAATCTAGTTTTTTTTTAATGAATCTTGATAAGGAAGCCTCTCCCAATCCTATACCTATAAATCCCTTGATCTAGCTAAGAAATTTATCCATTACAATTCCAAAGGGATTATAAGCAACTCCCATATCTCACAATCTTCCAATCTTTAAAGATGCTAGGAATGACAACCCAACAGCACATGTAAAAAGGTTCATGAAACTTCTCACAACATATTTGATAATCAATCCTAGATATTATCTTGTATGATTTTTGAACACATTTAAAGATGGAGCTTATAAATGGTATAGAAATCATGCCCTCCAAACCTTTAAAAATTAAAATATATTTATAAGAGCATTTATAGAGAAGTTTAAATCAAAAGTGGGATAAAGTAACACCCTCATGGCCCTTTCTTCTTTGAAATAAGGAAAAAAGGAGGAAATTAATGAATATATTCAGCAATTTGATCTAGTAGTAAATCCATTTGTAGGAATCTTTTTCATGGATGACACTCTTATCTATTTTTTATCCAAAGATTCAATAAAGAAGGTACAATTGGAAAAATCCTCAAAGGAATGCCAAAAAATTTAAAAAATGTCAAAAGGATAGCATGGGTGATTGAAGACATTGACAAACAACAAGAAATGATGTAAAAGAAGGAAGACTATAGAATCCCAAGTTTTATTCTAATCTATACTCAAAATATGGATAAGTTTCAAGGATACCTTTATGAAACTATGGAAAATCAATTCCAACCTATAAACCATTATCTTATACCGGTAGAGTATAGACTACCACCTAGCCTCCTAGAATTGACATATTCAAAGGATAGAAATACGTTGATGGAAGAATTTAAAAATGAAGTCTTTCAAAGCCAAAAGAGATTCTAAAACAAATTGATACAACAAATAAAAATCATATAAGAAAAAATCACCTTGTTAATTAAGGGCCAAAATCCAAACCAAGTCCCACCTTCCATAGAATCTGGTAGGTACACTTCAGGGTTGTAGTGTATTCAATGTAATCAATCAAGGCATATTAGCCAGTTTATTTCAAATCTACAAAATTATCAATATGATTTTAGATTGCAACAATCTTATATGCCCTTTTATAAAAGCAAAGTCAATATAAGATCGAGTTCTCATTCACAAAGTCATGATTATTCTAATCAAGGTTTTAAAAACCAACTAAGATCAAGGTAGGAAATATATCACTTTTATGGCAAAAGACACCCACTTGGTAGTTATTGGATAGAAAATAAAATTGTTTGTAGATATTGTGGAAGAAACCACCTTATAAGTGTATGTAGTCAAACTAATAAAGTAATTTCTTTAAATTTTTTACAAGTGAATCATCATCAACAAGCTCAAGATTAATTGAAAAAGGCAAGAAATTAAAATTCTGATAATACCTTAAAACCTCCAAATCTATTTTATGACCATAGCAATAATTGTCAAAATCAATATCCTCACTTAGGTTTAAATACTAAGCAAGGATTTATTCCTTTAAATGGTGGTCACTCTCAACATGGCCAACAATATGATGGTCACGGCTCTCAAGATATAAGATTTGTATACTTAATCAATGGTGGAATGATTAAGGAACAAGCTCCTACCTCCTCTCTAATAATCTAATCTATACTTTTTGAATCAAATTTGATTGTGCACAAATTGTTCCAATCCAAGATACAAACACCACCTATGATGCTAGTCTTGGCAGTTATGACAAGGTCTAGGTATTCTAATCTTCTCCCTCCTACTTCAGTTGATAGGATGAATAATTCAACAGATTTTCTTTACTTTTCAGATTTAAACAAAATGACAAGAGAAGTAATGGCTAATATTAGAAATTTTAAGGAATTTTTTTAAGTCCTTGAATCTTGCTTGAATAGATTGCCAAGGACTTTGAAGGAAAATATTGAGACAAAAGAATCTTCTTCTAAAGAAGAGTGGGAAGGATCTAAAGTTCTCAACTTTGAATTTAACCCTTCAATTTGACTTAAAGGTAAGGATCAAGTCAAGTCATATGATTTATAGGAGGATTTAAAGAAAATTAAGACAAATATCATAATCACTTAATTATTGGAGATTTTTTCTCTAATAAGAAAGAGCTTTAAAACAAGTCTTCCCATTAAAAGACGGCGATGATCTAAAATAAAATTCCCAACTTATGTTAGAATAATTTAAGTGGCACATGAGGTGAAGCTAATTGAACTAGAGGTGTCTATAGTAGATAAAATCATATTCTATACTATTATGGATGGAGGTAGTGGTTTGAATATTATTCCAATAAAAACTATGGAAAAATTAGGACGTAGTATCATTAATCTCTTTATTTGTGATTAATATGATTAATCAAAGCTAAGACACACCTCTAAGATAAATTAGTAGTTGTAGGATGATAACAAAAGGTAAAAAATATTCTCTCACTTTTCATATGATTTATATACATCTTAGTAAAAATTCATATTCATTACTTCTTAATAGATCTTGATTAAGGGCAACTGATACAAAAATTGATTGAAGAAGTAAAAAGCCCCATATCATCTATAGGCCACTAGAAAATCTAACTAAAATCTTTATTCAATCTCAAAAATTGTCTTCAGCCAAAATTTCATCTCACTCTTTAGAAGATGAGATTTTGAATCTTTAATCATAGAAAGAGTTCAAAAAGAAGGTTAAAATTTGCTAATTTGGTAACAAGCAAGAAAATTCATTTAAGTATGGTCCAATCAACTTCATTAAGATATATGGATCCCACATTATATGATTGGAAAGATGATAGAGAGTTCACTTAGTGGTTAAAAAATCATCTTACTTCAAGTGGAGATGAGGTTATAAGTGTTAACTTCATAGATGGTTTTGCCACTTAGCAAAAGCATAAAAAAGAAGTGGATTTGAAAATCCTAATAGACAACATTAAATATATAAATGCCTTTGGAGTGAACTTTAATGGCATTCAAATTTATGAGTTAGACAAATTAATAGAAGAAAGCGACCTTATTCCACCTTTATAATTTAAACAAATTTTCAATAGCCTTATAGCTGAAAATAACATGATTAACTATCTACAAATATCAAATGATTGATATAGAGGATCTATAGAGCAATTTCATATGCATGATCTTGATTATAAGTTGATGGATGTATCTTTAAAGAATAAAGATCTAAAACTAATCAAAGTTGGAATTCAATTAATAGAAGATAATTGTCATAGATATATTTTAAATTACCACTTTTTAGAATTTAATATAATCTTCTAGAACCTTCCATATCTTTTTAGAATCTTCTAAAATCTTCTAAAACCTTCTTTAGTCTTCTAAGAATCTTCTATAATCTTTGAGAAATCTCTAGAATCTTCTTCAACCTTTCTAAATCTTTCGTAGACTTTTTAAAGTCTTTCAAAATCTTCCTCAAGCTTCTAGAATGATCTAAGATATTCTTAGAAGGTCCAATAGGACATAGTAGTATAAATAAGAGGCAAGACGGAGCAGTACCTCATTCTTGCCAAAACAAATTTTGGAATAATCCAAAATATTGCCTTGATATCAATCTAGTTGTTTATTCTTGATCTAATTCTTGTTCTTGTCCATCCAATTCTTTATTTTTGAAATTATTTTGTAATCTTTTCCTTGTTTCTTTATTAACCCGCTATCTTATATCCCTGGTACTTTGGCAAGACTACTTATATAATCATATTAGAGCTTTGATCTCTTGATAGAGAGTGAATTATCCCTCTTCAAGATATTATTGCGTTCTAGAGGAATGTGGACTATCTACTTTCAGACTGATATGTTTACTTATTCTAATTGATTTTTCTTCAGAAAGAATGGATTATTCCTTTCTTAAGATATACCATTACATTTTAGAAGTTGCGGATTATCCACTTCTAAATTAATTATCTAAAAGTATTTCTTTTAATATAAAAAATATTATACTAATAGCTTATTGATTTTTTCTTTTTCAATATGGAAATAGATCAGGTTAATGGAGGTGCATTCTCACAAATAAAAAATAGAGTGGCAATTCTTGCAGATCTTTGAGCTCTATTAGATATTGTTTAAGAAGAAATGGTATTCTTCTACAATCCAAAAAAAGAACTGCAAATGAAGTAAATATCTAAAAAAACTAAGTGAAAGATTTATAATTTACAATAAGAGATTATTCGATTGAAAAAAAGAAGCAATAGACAAGCTATGCACATAATTCCTCTAGAAGTTCTAAAGGTTGCCAAAAGCTAATATGCATAATAAATTTGATAGAACAAGATGTAACTTTTGAGGATTTATACAACAAGTACAACTTTACTTATGACTATATCATTCTCGTTACTCAGATAGGTTCATGCAAGTTGCTTTTGTGGGCACCATTTTATCAAGAAGTGATTAATCATGATTTGTGCCACTGTTTTAAAAGAATTCTCCGATCTTATATAATTTGGAGGCTTTTATAGAAAGATTTACTACTGCATTTGGAGATAGTGATCGAGAGAGGGTGGCAAAAGAAAGATTCAAAATCTAAGACAAAACAATGTTTAGTGGTAATTTATATTGTAAAATTTCAACAACTTACTTGTAATCTCGATTGGAATGATAAGGCTTTTATGACTTGATTTCATTATAGCCTAAAAGATGATATAAAGAATTTATTGATTATAATGCCAAGAGTTGAAAGCTTAGAGGAACTCATAGCTCAAGCTATTACTTGTCACAATTGCCTATTTGAATTATGATAAGAGAGATGATCAATTTTCAGCAATATCTATCAAAGAACGTCTACTATATCTTTTAAAATATTAAAGAAGCCATTAATATATCATGAATTTATACAGATTGATGCAACTCAATTCAAGCCATTAACACCAATAGAAAAGACTAAACATTGGCAAGAAAATCTATATCTTTATTGTGGAAGATTCAATCATAAGGCAGCATACTCTCTAAACAAGTTTAGAGAATTTGAAGGCACTAGGTATAACATCTGAATTTGAAAGGTCGGAAAATGAAGATGTCCAGCCACAGTAGGGACCTTGCGATTGGACACCTCCAAATCTAAAGTACCAGAAAAAAATCTCTTCCTACCTTTGAACCTAATATCCTATTTTATATTTTCTGTATATGTAAGAATCCTAAAACAAGAGATTTTTATTAAAATCCTTTTAGATACTGGAGCCTCAACATGCTTTATGGATAAGGATTTTGCAACCAAGCATGATCTAGTACTTGTAAAGAAGATCCATCTTGCACCTATTGAAGTCATTGATGGACAAAATCTTGTATCAGAAGATGTTATCAAAGAAATTCAACCATTGGAGGTGATATTAAAAGATCAAGTATTACAAATTGTTTTCAATATCATTTGATGTCCAACAAATCCTATTGTCATTGGACTTCTTTGGTTTGAGCTACATAATCTTAATATTAATTGAAGTTTATGAAAGATTTCCACAAGATCTAAACATCAAAAGAAGAAACAAGATATTGTTCCATTCTTTAGAACTAAATCATTTATACAAGGAATAAAAAAAAGGGGTTGTATTTGTATTCTATGCCATTCTAATAAAAGATCTAATGGAGCAATTAAAACACGATATTCTTAGTCAATATTACAACCTTGAAGACATATTTAAAAAAAAAAAAAAAAAAAAAAAAAAAAGAAAAAAAGATATATTATTAGAGCACCATCCTTATGATTGTATAATCAAATTACAAGATAGAGCTCAACTTCCATTTGGTCCAATTTACAATCTGTCATAAACAAAGCTTACAGCCTTACAGGAATATATTGATGAAAATCTAGCCAAGAATTTTATTAGACATTCAAAATCACTTGCAGGAGCTCCTATCTTTTTTGTAAAGAAAAAAGATGGTTCTTTACGTATATGTGTTGACTATCGAGGTTTGAACAAGGTAAGTATAAAAAAATCGCTATCCATTACCATTAATCTTAAGATTATTGGAACAATTAGGACATGTAAAGATCTTTACAAAGATTGATTTGAAAGGTACATACACCCTAGTTAGGATTAAAGAAGGAAATTAATAGAAGACATCATTTTGTATAAGGTATGTACATTTTGAATATAATATTATACCTTTTGGACTTACAAATGTATATGCAGTCTTTCAATATATGATAAATGATATCTTACGAAATACTTAGATGACTTTGTAGTCATTTATCTAGGCAATATCTTGATCTTTTCTAAAAACAAATAAGAACATGAACATATACGTAAGATATTGGAGAAACTACAAGAAAGTGGATTGTATGCCAAATTAGAGAAGTGCTCTTTCCATCAACCATCAATCAAATTTTTGAAATATATTGCTTTTAAAAATAAAATTTTTATAGATCCAAAGAAGATACAAACTGTTATAGAATAGAAACAACCATCATCAATCAAAGATGTACAATATTTCTTGAGATTTGTAATTTTTTATAGAATCTTTATTAAAAATTATTCCAAGATTGCGGCTCTATTAATGCAATTCATAGGTAAGGATAAATTTATTTGAAATGACAAGGCTGAAAAAGCATTTAAGAAGCTAAAAGAATCTTTCACTTTAGCTCCTATATTTATCTACATAGATCTAACAAAACCATTCATTCTAAAAATGGATGCCTCATTTTTTGCACTTGGATTTGTACTCTCTCAAATTGGTGATGATAGACAATTACATTTGATAGAATTTCACTCTCAAAAAAATTTAGTTGTAGACATCAATTACAAGATCCATGACAAAGAACTATTGGTAATTGTTGATACTTTTGAAGAATGGTGCCATTTGCTAGAAGGGACTCAATACAAGATTATGGTATATACCAATCACAAAAACTTAGAGTATTTTATAAGTGCTCGAGTTTTGAATTGCCGACAAGTACAATGAAATATGTCATTATTTCAATTTGATTTTATGATTATATATCGTCTGAAAAAATTTCAAGGAAAAATAGATGTTCTTTCTCAACAATCATATCTTGTAACAAGAATAGGAGATATTGTATTGGATCAACAAAAATTAGTCATATTGAAGCTGTCCAATTTACAATTGAAGACATTGATAATCTCTATCTATACAAATATAACTTTCAAGATAGAAATTCAAAAAGCAATGAAGACAAATTTATTTATAATGAACATTCAATAACATATAAAAAATGTACATGTAAAAAAAATCAATAATTTCAAATTTAAGGATGGATTGTTATATTTCAAGGATCTCTTATATGTTCTCCCAAGTCCTATAAGACTTCAAATTCTTCAAGCATGACATGATCTTCCAGTATCTAGATATTTTGGCTTCAATAAGACCTTAGAATTAATATCAAGAGACTATTGGTGGCCTCAAATGTGGAAATTGGTGAAAGAATTCATCCAATCGTACAAAATTTGTGTCCAAATAGAGATCCTAAGATACCAATCATATAGACTTCTTTAATCCCTTCCAATTCTTAAAGGCCCATGGCAATCGTTATCTATGGACTTCATTACAGACCTCCCAATTTTGAATGGAAAAGATTCAATTTTTGTAGTAGTAGACTGTCTTACCAAGATGTGCCATCTTGGTGGTAGGAAGTACCTTGTGTCAAGCAAGTAGAAAAGGAAGCAAGGACTATCCTATAGCCTTTGCATATAGACAATTAAATCCTACAAAGAAGAATTACACTATCATAGAACGGGAATGTCTTGCCATGGTTTTTTTTCCAAAAATTTAGACACTACTACCTTTTAAATCCAATAGTACTTTTTATAGACCACATGGCAATCAAATACCTTATTAATAAAGAAAAATTGAGCGATAGATTGGCAAAGTGGATGCTTCTATTAAAAAAATTTGATTATACGATAGAATATAAGCTAAGAAAAATACACATGTAAGCCAATCACTTATCTAGGTTGTCAAAACATATGGACAAAGATCCAATCGATGATACCTTAATAGATAAAAGTTTATTTATTATTTATAGATATAACTCTACTTGATATAAATTGATTATCAAATTTTTAATTATTCAAACCTTGTATTTTTATTTATTTAAAATAAAACGTCAAAAGATCCAAATTAATTGTAGATATTTTATTATAATTGGAAGCAAATTATATTGGCGCAGAATAGTTGAGATATTAAGAAGGTTTGTGATAGAAAAAAAAATCCCTATGATTTTATTAGAATACTATGATAGTACATGTAGAGGTCATTTTGTGGAAGTATTGACAAGACAAAAGATCCTTAGAGTTGATTACTACTGGCCTATTTTATTTTAAGATGCCCAAAAGTATACTAAAACATATGATGTATGTCAAAGATATACTAGAAATGACCTCCAAATCAGCTTATTTCTCCATGTGTCTTTATCTTTAGTCTTATTTGAAAAATGGAACATAGATTATATTGGAGAAGTTTATCATAATTCTACTAGTGGAATGAAGCACATAGTTGTAGCAACCAAATACCTTACCAAGTGGGTTGAGGCAAAGGTAATTAAAACCAACAATGCTAAACAAGTAGGCAAGTTTTTTTATGAATAGATTATCTAAATAGGATTAGAATACAAAGCTTTCTATAGCTTTATAGGCTTATAAGACCACATTTAAGGTGACCGCTCAAGCCACTCTACTTTCTTTGATTTATAGTATAGAAGCCATTTTATCAATTGAATTTGAAATCCCTTCTCTTCAAATTGCCTTGATAGAAAGATTTTCAACTAAATAATCTGTGATAGATAGATTAGAATGTCTAAAAGATCTACATGAGGCCAAAAGATAGATTGCACAATATATAGAGGCTATATAAAGAAAAAAAAAAGATTGTCTTTGACAAACAATATAAGATCAAAATTCTTAAGACTAGTATGTTGATCTTTTTACAAGATGCTAGAAGATTAGATTTTCCAAGAAAATTTGATGCCTTATGGTTGGGCCATTATGTAGTTAAAAAAGCCTTTTCAAACAATTTAATGTGATTACTAACACTAAACAGAGAAGATTTCCTACTAAAATTTCTATGAATAGATATAAAGAATATAAAGTATCATTTGTATCATACACCAAAAGAAAAGATCTTATCCTTATGTTCATATTTATTCAAGGTAAAAAAAAAATTAAAATTAAAATTAAAATATTAAAACTTATAATTTTGTATCTAGTAAATATGTAAAGAGAATTGAAGTATTGGTCACAAGAGAGGTTGTTACTAAAACATCCCAGATTCAAATCCTGCTGAAAAAAAAAAAAAAAAAAAAAAAAAAAAAAAAAAAACAATGCCAATTGAGAGGATAAATTTCACTCTTCAATCCAAAATATAAGGTGGCCTCAATTAAGAGTTGCTTTTAAATTGTGGTGTGAAGTATAAAGAGTAATAAACAACAATGAAGGAGAAGAACAACACAATACAAGTGAAATATGTGCAATTAAGTAATTGCTCACTACAAAACTAGTCATAGTCTATTCATTATGTTTTCATCTAATAAAAAATAAAAATAAAAAGTAAAAATTATATTTTTAAATAGATAATTCTTTTATCTTTGTAATGATATAAAAAACATATAAATCCAAGTTACTATGAATAAGTTATGATAGCTCAAAAATAAAAGGTAAAGAATTGAAAAGTTAAGTGAGTAATTTTTACCTCAAGGTTAACTTGCTTAAGAGATCAAGAGTTCGAGCCTCACCAAGGCTTACAAGTAGTGTATAAGGGTGTCCTAGAAAGGCCATGAGGCCTTAGTCTTATCCTCCTACTTACATCCAAGGTGCCACAACCCATATGGGACTTGTGCACCTCTCTTCCTACAAGGATTAGGTATCTAAGAGGATTTTAGTATCGACCTTCTAAGACCTATATATCCTTTGGGTGTCAAGGTTAGTCTTTTCCTGTACTAACACTAGCTCATTGGGATAGCTCATTTTTCTAACCGGATTCAAATCTGAGATGCTCCATTAACAACCTCTCTTGAAACCAACACTTCTACTTCTCTTACATGTTTAATAAGTACAAGTTACAAATTCTAATATTCTAATTTATTTTTTTTATTTTTTTATTTTTTTTTAACACTCAAAAAATATGAGGATCTAATTAAAATATCTTCTTCATTTACTTGGAATATATTTGATTGCATCATGAAGGAGACTAATTTTTGAGAGAAGAAAAAACTAATAAATAAATTTGTTGCTTCTCTTCGACTGCAATGTTTATCTTCTTGATTTCATTAAGTTTTGATGACTCTAATTTTTTCTTAGGCCTTAAATAAAAATGAATATAAAGATGAGGTATTTTCTTTTGGTGTGTAATAAAAATCATATTTTATATTTATTACATCTAATCCCAAAAGTTCTAGTAAGAAAATCTTCTCCGTTCAGTGTTTGTAATCAAATTGAATTATTTGGGAAAACTTTTTTAACTAAATAAGGACCCAACCATAAAACATTAGACTTTCTTGGGAGATCTAATCTCCTAGCATCTTGTAAAAGGACCAACATGTCAGTCCTAAGTATTCTGACCTTGTGTCATTTGCCAAAGGTAAGTTTCTTTATTCTTTGTATTGCCTTTGTGTATTCTCTATACCAATCATTTGATATTTGTGGGTAGTTGGCCACATCATTTCTAATTGTAAGACCACTAGAAGTCTATTTAAATTGTAAAGGTGGAGTAAGGTCATTTTCATCTATTAATTTGTCTAATACATGAACTTGAGTGCTATCGAAGTTTATTCTAAAGGCATCTTTATAATTAATGTCATCTACTAGAATTGCTAAATCATTTTTTTCTTCATGGTTTAGTATTCAGGCTAAATCATCTATAAAATTAATACTTATGACCTCATCTCTACTAAAAATAGGATATATTTTCAACCATTGAGTGAATTCTCTATCATCTTTCTAATCATATAGTCTAGGGCCCATGCATCTTAAAAGAGTTGATTGGACCATACTTGAGTGAATCTCCTTACTTGCTATTAAATCAACAAATTTAACCTTCTTTCTGAACTCTTTTTGTGATTGGAAATTCAAAATCTCATCTTTTGAAGAGTGAAATGAGGTTTGGGCTAAAGACAATCCTTGAGATTGAATAAGGATTTTAGTCAAGTTTTCTTATAATCCATAGATGATATGGAGCTTCTTACTTCCTCAATCAATTTTTATATTAGTTGTCCTTAATCAAGATCTACATAAAAATAATGGATATGAATTTTTGCTAGGATGCATATAAATCACATGAAAAGTGAAAAAATATTCTTCACCTCTTATCATTATTTTACAACCACTAATTTATTCCAAAGGTGTGTCTTAGCTTTGATTAGTCATATTAATCAAAAATAGAGAGGGATTAGTAATATTAAGTCCTAATTTTTCCATAGTTCTCACTGGCATACTATTCAAATTACTACTTCCATCTATAATAATATAGGATATGATTTTATCTATTATAGATACCTCTAACTCAATTGCCTTCATCTCTTGTATAACTTGAATTATTCTAATATGAATTGAGATTTTTGCTTTTGATTGTTGCCATCTTTTAATGGAAAGGCTTATTTTAAAGTTCCTTCTTATTAGAAGAGAAACTTCCAATAATTGAGCAATTGTAATATTTGCCTTAATTTTCTTAAAATCCTCCCATAATTCATATAACTTGACGTGATCCTTGCCTTTAAGTTGAGTTGAAGGATTAAATTAAAGGTCGGAAATTTTAGGTCGTTTCCACTCTTCTTTAGAGGAAAATTCCTTTGTCTCAATATTTTCTTTCAAGGTCCCTGGTAATCTATTTGAGTTGGATTCAAGGACTTGAGGTAATTCCTTAAGATCTCTAATACTAGCCATTGCTTCCCTTGTAGCTTTGTTTAAATCCAAAAAGTGAGAAAAATCTTTGAAACTATTTTTATTATCAATTGAAGTAGGAGGGGGAAGACTAGTGTATCGAGACCTTGTCATAACTGCCAAGGCTGGTATATCAGGGAGTTCTTTAGCCTTCTCAAGAACCTCTTCATGTGAAAAGTAGTTGGTTTGAGAAGATGAAGGTTGATTCCTAATAGATTGAAAGCCTTATTCTTCATTTGATATTTTTAAATACCTTGCATCTTGTGAACCTTGGCCATCATATTGTTGGTTATATTGAGATTGACCAACATTTAAAGGGATGAATCCTTGTTTAGTATTTAAACGTGAAGGATGATGTTGATTTTGATGATTATTGTTGTAATCATAGAATAGATTTGGAGGTTTTAAAGTATTATCTAAACTAGGATTTCTTGTCCCTTTCAATTGATCTTGGACTTGTTGATGATAATTCCCTTGTGTGAACTTTTGAAGGGACTATCTTATCGGTTTGCCTGCATACCTCCGTAGGATGGATTCTTCCACAATTTCCACATATTACTTTGTTTTCTATTCAACAATTACTACGTAGGTGTCTTTTATTACAAAGGCGATGCACCTCTTGCCACTGTCGTGATTTGTTTTTAAAGCTCTGATTAGAATTCTCACGGTTTTTTTGATGCATGTTAAGCCTTGAATTTCCTTAGTTCCTATGAGGTATAATATAAGATTGTTGTTGGCTAAGATTATATTGATAATTTTGTAACTTTAAACAAAATTGGCTAGTGAGCCCCAATGTTGTGTTGTGATTTGGCTACTATGTGAAAAAATTGTACATATATATTTAATGTATAATTTACTACATAACTAAATGAGAGCCATATCATTGGACTTTTATTGATTATAGGATGTGGTTAGGTTGCTAGTTTAGAAGGGATCTATTAAAAAGATTATTATTAAAGTTTATACAATTTTTTTTTTTTTTAGTAGTGACTTTTGAAGTTAATTTTATATTGATAGTAACTTGTATATATCTTAAATCACCTATGTTAGACATTGGTGATCCTTAAGATCTTATTTATTTCTTTTATTTGGTGCTTAAAGCACCAAGTATGTAAATCTTATAAAAAGAAGGGTTAAAAAAAGGTTTCTAGTGTAAAAAGGGTAGTTTAGCCATCCATATGGATGAATAGAGGTGGATGATAGAAATCTCTATTCTAATTGGCCAAATCATGCCCAATGGGCTTCAAGGAGGCTGCCCGAGGGTTTATTAGGAGTTAGGGTTTGTTATTCAGAGGGAGTCAAATATCAGAGGCTAGGATCATAAGGTTTAGGTTTTTGGATCTGGTTAAGGTGCAAATTTTGTCCAATTTGCACTTTTTATAAAGAAGTTATAGGCGCTCAAAGTTAAGGTGTTGATTTTGGACCTACTGTCATTCTTTTGGATATAACTTGCGCATACAGAGAGCAATCAAGGATCGGCGATTAGGATTGGAGAGAAAACTTTCTTGGCTACATTTTTTATGTATGGCTTGATAAAATCCTAGCCAGAATGAAGGAGATATTGGGAGTTAAAGTCAGTGCCTATAGACTTAAGGGCAATAAGTGACCCACTTACATAGTGGTTACATTTTGAGCTACATTTTATGCAATTTGATAGATTTTTGCTTCAAAATTTTTAGGAGTGTATTTGTTTATGTCACAAGACTATAAGCAAAAATTTTGTGGCATTAAGATTTTGGGTTTGTGAGATATAAGGAAAATAGTGCTCGGGTATCTATGAGCTAGGGTTTTAAGTACTTGCTAGGGGTTTTGAGATATCAGATGATTAAAAATGAATTAATGGTTGATTCTTTCTTATGGTGAAATTCAAGAAAATTATCTACACTTTGAATTAAATTTTATAGAAATTGAATGGTTAGATCAAGAGTTATTGAACTCTAAAGTTTAGCAAGAAATAAGTCCCTGCGGGTGAATAAAGTTTTGAAGGGTTTTTGTAGAAATTTGAACCTTTTTTATACAAACTTACTTGAATACAAGAGGGTTTATATATATAACTTCTCTTTTGTGAGATTATTGTATTATTTATTCTTTTAATTAAGGACAAATCACCTGTTGGATTTTTGCCATTAAGTTTCAAATAAACTCTTCACAGCCAGGTATCTAGTGTATTCCCAGATAGAAGGCCACGTCATATGACACCAGTTGATTACATTGAGTACACCACAACCCTGAAGTTTGCCTACCAAATTCTATGGGAAGTAGAACCTGGTTTGGATTTTGGCCCTTAATTTAAAAAGCCATTTGTTATTGCATGGTCTTTATTTGTTGTGCCAGTTCATTTTGAAAATTCCTTTAATTTTGAAGAATTTCTTTTTAAAGTCTTCCTTCCATCTATTCCTATCCTCTAGATATATCAATTCTGGAAGATTAGGTGGTAGTCTAACCTCTAAAGGTGCAAGATAATAGATTTTAGGTTGAAATTGATTTTTGACAATCCCAAAAGGATGTTCTTGAGACTTATCCATACTTGGGCATAGATTGGTATAAAACTTGGGATTCTATGGTCTTCCTTCTTCCACATCATTTCTTATTATTTGTCAATGTCTTCAATCACCCATGCTATATTTTTAGCATCCTCTAAGTTTTTTGGCCTTTCTTTGAAGATTTCTCTAATCGTACCCTCATTATTGAATCCTTGAATAAAAAAGTGGATGAGGGTGTCTTCTATGAAAAGGATTCCTACAAACTAGGTTACTACTAGTTCAAATTATAAAATATATTCGGCAATTTCCACTCCTTTTCCTTATCTCAAAGAAGAAAGGGTCGTGAAGGCGTTACTTTGTCCCACTTCTGGTCTAAACTTCTCCAAGAATGCTCTCATGAGCATATCCCAATTTTTAAAGATTTGAAGGGAATGGTTCCTATACCATTCATAAGCTCCATCCTTTAACGTATTTGAAAACCACACAAGATAATATCTAGGATTGGTTATCAAACATGTTGTGAGAAGTTCCATGAACCTCTCTACGTATATTGTTGGATCATCATCCCTAGTCCCTTTAAACATATGGAGGTTGTGTAACATAGGTGCTACTTGTAAATCTTTTGGAATTATGATAGGCAAACCTCTTGGTTGGACCAAAGGATTGATAGGTATTTCTAAAGGATTTCTAACACCTAAAGTAGGGTCCTCGGAAGACATTGGAATTAGCAGTTGTTCTAATCCGAGTTGGTTTGAGAAAGAAGTACTTATCAGATTTGGTTATCCACTAAAAGTAGACGTTGTTGGATTAAAAGGTGAATTGGCACTATTTAGATTGGCTTCAATAAAGTTGCTTGATGGACTAAGTGGATTAATTAAAATCCCACTAAATTCAAGTTGATTGCCTTTTGATAGGATTTTTCTATTTCTTGAAGGATTTTTCCAATATTGACATGGTTCACCTAGTAGTGGAATTGAAATTGGATTTTGAAACTTGATAGCTTTATACATCTAATTTAACATGGCCTAAGAGGAGTGAATATTCTAAATATTAAATTTCATTGCTTCTCACTTTAGTGGTAGGTCACCTCAAAAGGGAAGGAAGGGCCGATCTTATCCCATACCTAGTCACTTAGCCCTTCTCCTTCGGCTAAGGAATTCATTGCTTTTCAGCGTGGGAGGGCCTCAACCTTTCACCCCCTAGCTTCTTAAGTGCATATTTACTCAAAGATGGAAGAAGATCATCAAAAAGTTTGGAACTAACTTTTTAATGTCAAGCAAGGCCACACTCTGATTCCACCTCCCCACTCAATTAGAATATGAATTTGATTATTCTATATAATTTCTTTTTTCCAAATTTTTGGATGTCTTATAAGTGGAATTAGTTAAGTTATCTAAATTTAGTAGAACAATATATCTAGCACAATTATAGACATAATGTATATTTTGATTTATAATTTTAACATACTAATTTCTATAAAATCAAATTAAAATATTTTTTTGGCCTTCCACCTGTAATCTATTTAAAATGCCTTCCAACAGGAAAAGAAAATAAAATAGAAGCAACTAAAGAAGGAATGCTTGCTTAAATATCACCCCAAGTAAGACTTTTTTCAATTTTAATTATTATACGATACAACCCTATGTGGAAGTGACCCTATTCAACAATAATGTGAAGAAAAATCTCATTCCGAGATGGCACGGAATCCATGCTCTTTTTTTTTCTTATTTCTTCACACTAAAGCAGTTAGGAAATTATCCACTACAATGGTTAATGACAAAGATTATGTTATAAAAAAAATTCCTTGTAAATAATTCACACCATGTTGAAGAAGAACTCACCTAATTGCATCTTCAGCCAATCAGACACTTGTTAACAAACTTCCAAAATGAATAATTTCCTCCTAATCAATCCCGAGCTAAACATCTAAGTGAAGTCTTAAAGATTGAAGATATAAGATTTTATAGGTTCTACCTATTTTTCCACACTAATATCTATAAGATAGATTAGAAACTTACCTCTCTCACGTCCTCCTCCTAGATTCTATCCTCCAATTTCTAGCTCCTGCTCCTTGCTTTTATAAATATCCATTAAACTTAAAAGAATTGAAATAAATCTATGATAGTCAATGAACTTACTTGAAATTTAGATGTCTTGTGCCACTTCTTATCATGTGCTTTTTACTCCTCAATCCACAATTTGTATTAATTTAATAAAATCAAAATTCAACCAAATTATTAAATAAAGACTTACCTTGAAAGTATAGAATCTTGACTAATTATTCTTCTCTTCTTCTTCTTCTTCTTCTTGTATTGTTGGTAGAGTGATTTTTCTAATCTATTACCAAAGAATGATTTTTATGCTATATTTGTGAAGAGAAAGGGTATAGCGGGTGGAGAGGGTGATTAAATCCTTCTACCACTAGAGAAAGGCCGCCCACAAGAAGATTTACAAGGATTTCTTATTTGAATAAACAATCCCTTGTCTCCTATGCAAAGATGGGATATAAGGGGTGGAGAGGGTGATCAAATCCCTCAACCACTAGACATGGGCCCTCAATTAGAAGTTTACAAGGAAGGGAGTGATGAAACCTTGAAGACGAGCTCCACTCCTCATATCTTGGAAGTAACAACCAACCTAAAGAGAACCACCAAATAATGCTAATACTACCACTAAATTAATCAAATATTATTTAAAGTTAGAAATAAAAATCTTACAAAATATATAACTAATGAATAAATAAAAACATACTAAACTTATCTCAATACATAAAATTTATCATGCATATAAAAAATAATATAAAATAATATTAGTAAAAAAAATAAGAATAAAAATTTTAAAAAAAAAGTAAAGAAAAAAAAGACAAGTAAAAATAAACATAAAACTAAAAAAATAAAATAAAGAAAAAAAATTAAAATTAAAATAAAGATTAAAAAAATTTAAATTATAAATTAAAGTTAATTTTTATTAATTAATTAAAATATAAATTTTTATTTCATACTATATTTTTAATTCTATTTAATTTATTATTTATTATTATTATTTTAATTTATTTTAATTTTTAATTTTTAATTTATTTTATTTTATTTATTTTGATTTATCTCTTATTAAATTTATATATATATATATATTTATATTTATATAATTTAATATAGGTAAGAATAAACTTTTAAATACAAAAATTAAAAATATAACATAAAATCAAACATATAAATGAGTAAAGAGATAGAATTCACTAACCTCAATTGTATGCCGCTTAAGGCAGCAACCTCTCTCCACTCCAAAATTTTCCACAAATTCAATTTTGCTTCAATTACATTGAAATTTTCATCTTTACAAACTCAACTTTAAGATGCTTGTATTCTCAAATTTCCACTATTAATTAATCACCAAGCACTAAGAAATGCCTTTTCAAACATGGGGTACATGAAACTGCCAAGGCATTGAACCTCTTTCTATTCAAAAACTCACTAAAAATTCAAATACGGTCCAAATCAAACATAAGAAGACTCTTTAGAAAGCTAAAAACAAGACAAAGAACTTCACAAAGATTTAAGATCAACTAACAAATATAAAAAAACTGATTGTTGAAAATCTGAGAGCAAATCACTCTTAGGAACAACCACTCAAGGTAGTAAACCTACTTCTACTCAAAAATCCATCAAAAATTCAAATTTGGTCCAAATTAGGTGTATTAGCTTTTTCAAAAGCTAACATTAGGATACACAACCTCACAAAATTTCAAATTCAAATAACAAATACAGAAAAACTAATTGATAAAAACTCGAGAGCAAATCACCCTCTATTTAATTTTTTTTTTTTTTTTTTTTTTTTGTTTTATTTTGACTATAGATGATAAAAGCTTTGTTTACAAAAATAATGAAGAAAGATAGAAAACTTATCAATGATGAAGAATAGGATTGAAATGCTCACTTAAGAAATCTACAAAAGGGATCAACCACCATTAACTCACTCACAATCACCCACACAATTAGAAGCACCATCTCTTGGCAAACGTATCAAAATGTGAGGGTAAATTTCACTCTTCAACCCAAAGTATAAGGTGGCTTCAATTAATAGTTGCTTTTAAATTGTAGTTTGAAGTATAAGGAGCAATAAACAATAATGAAGGAGAAGAACAACACAATACAAGTGAAATATGTGCAATTGAGTAATTGCTCACTACAAAACTAGTCATAGTCTATTCATTATATTTTTATCTAGTAAAAAATAAAAATAAAAAATAAAAATTATATTTTTAAATAGATAATTCTTTTATCTTTATAATGATATAAAAAACATATAAATCCAAGTTACTATGAGTAAGTTATGATAGCTCAAAAATAAAAGGTAAAGAATTGAAAAGTTAAGTGATTAATTTTTACCTCAAGGTTAACTTGCTTAAGAGATCAAGAGTTCGAACCTCACCAAGGCTTACAAGTAGTGTATAAGGGTGTCCTAGAGAGGCCATGAGGCCTTAGTCTTATCCTCCTACTTATATCCAAGGTGCCACAACCCATATGGGACTTGTGCACCTCTCTTCCTACAAGGATTACATTAACTGCTAGTCCTTCTATTTTCTACTAGTAGAACTAATATTTTTACATTTTTGACTTCACCATGGTGTTTAAAAACACCTTATTAGCCTAGGAACCTTGTATGGCCTTCAAACCTTGCTCCATTTCTTCATAATGGCTCCCAAGGTGGTAAAACTTATTTTTACCAAAGTCTTCAAAATTGCTCTAAAAAATTCTAAATAAATTCTAAATAAATTCTAAATAAATTATAAAAATTTATATAATAATCTTAAAGTGATAATATCAATTTAAAACTATTTTATTCTACCTTGGTGATTTTTTATAATAGAAAAATCAATTTAAATCAACTAAAAATCCTATTTTTTACATAAATAACTAAAAAGATATGAGATTTCTTTTTCATGATTCTTCTACCTACTAAGTAACATATATATATATATATATATATATATATATATAATAAGTAGTACATAAAGATAGAAGGACAATATAGACATTGGTCTCCATAACTAAATACTAATTCTTATAATTAAGAAAAAATACTAAACCAACTAAGATAATTGCTTCTAAGATTTATTAAGATTCCATTTCTTCTCCACTAATACTATTTTTTTTTATTTTAGCATCTTCTAAGTACATCTTCACCTAATAATTATAATTTTGGTACTTAAATGTATTTTTTTGTCCTAAAATAACTAGTGAGTCAATTTGATGACTCATACCAATGAGCTAGTGTTGGTACAGGAAAAGACCAATCTAGACCTTCCAATGGATATATAGGCCTTAGAAGGTTTATGCTAAAATCTTCTCATATTGAAAAAGAATCTAAAATTTTTTTTTTTTTTTTTTTTTTTATTTTTTTTTTTTTGATTTATTTTTAAATTATTAATTGTTAGATTTAATTTAATTTTTTCTATTTTTCTTTTTTGATTCTATAGAAAAAAATCTGCTTTAGTTCTTTCAAATTAGTAGCAATTTAATTATTTTTATCTTGAATAGTTGTTAAAACTTTTGTAAACAATTCTTTTATTTATTCAATAGCACTCTGAAGAGGTTAGTTTTGGATTCTTCTCTTTTGTAAGTCATCCTAAATAGCTGCCATGTATGAGTCATCAAATTCACTCATTAATTGTTTTAGGATAAAAGAATGTATTTAGAGTGCCAAAATTACAATTTTAAAGTGAAGATGTGTTTAGATGAGGCTAAATGAAGGAGAATAGTATTAGTAAGAAAAAAATAGAATCTTAATAAGTCTTAGAGGCAATTATCTTAGTTGATTTATTTTTTTTTTTAATTATAATAATGAGTATTTAGTTATTAAAATCAATGTCTACATTGGCCTTCTTTCTCTACTTACCACTTATTAAAAATACATAAATATTACTTAGTAGGTAGAAAAAGCATGAAAAATAAATCTCATATCTTTTTTATTATTTATATAAAAAATAGGATTTTTAGTTAATTTAAAGTGATTTTATTATTAAAAAAAATCACCAAGATAGAATAAAATAGTTTAAATTGATATTATCATTTTAAAAATATTATAAAAAAATAAAAATTTATTTATAATTTATTTTGAATTTATTTTGAATTTCTTAGGAATTTTTAGAACAATTTTGAAGACTTTGATAAAAATGAGTTTTATCACCTTGGAAGCCATTATGAAGAAATGGATCAAGATTTGAAAGCCATACAAGGTCTCTAGGCTAATTGGGTATTTTTAAATACCGTGGTGAAGTCAAAAATACAAAAAAAAGAATTTTACTAATAGAAAGTAGGAGAACCAGCAACTAGTGTAGTGCTTGTAGGAGGGGAGGTGCACAAGTCCCATATGAGTTGTGGCACCTTGGATGTAGGTAGGACAATAAGACTAAGGCCTTGTGGCCTCTTTAGAGGACCCTTATATACTACTTGTGAGCCTTAGTGAATTTCAAACTCATGATCTGTTAAACAAGTTATCCTTGAAATAAAAAAAATTTATTTAATTTTTTTATTATTTATCTTCTATATTTAGACTATCATAACATACTCATAATAACTTGGATTTATATTTTTTTTACATCATTCAAAAGATAAAAAAGATTATCTATTCAAAAATATAATTTTATTTTTTACTTTTATTTTTTATTAGTAAAAATATAATGAATAGACAGTGACATAGTTTTGAATTATATACTTACTTGATACCATTCATTTCTCTTGTTTTGTGGTTGTTCTTCTTGTTATTCTTGCTATTTGTTTCTTTTACTTCATACCACCAATAATAAGGAACTCTTAAGTAAGGCCATCTTATAATTTGGATTGAAAGATGAATTTTATCCTTACACTCTCACTTGATATCAATTGCTAGTTGTCAAAATTGTGAAACATATGATGTCACTGATCAATTGCCTTGTCACAAGATATGAATCTTATTAATTGTAATATAAATTGTATCATATTTTCCATATATAGATCAAAATTCCACTAAAAATATCTTCAAATTATCTATTATTGGATCATATCATTTAAAAATGGTTAAAAACTATAATAAAGCAAAATTTGAAAGTAGTGTTCCAATAAATCTGATTTGTGATCCTTAAATTGAATAACTTTGAGGTTGAAGTTTAATCATGAGTTGTACTTGATTGATAAATCTTCAAAACTTAGATCTTGTGCCATCAAACTTCTTCAACAAACTAATTTTTGGTTCTTTAATGTTTGAACGGTGTTCAATTATAAGTGAAGTGATATGGCTTGAAACAACTCTAATCATCTCTATATCTTCTTTTTTTGCTAATCTTGTTGCTTTTTATGATAGTGTATTTAGTTGATGCATTATGAGCATTAATTCTCTCATTTGTTCTTATATTTGTACCATTGCGTTCTTCATTTTAGCAAGCTCTATTATGATAATATAATAAAAAGAAAAAAAAATATCTACTCTCACTACAAAATAAAACACTCAAGAACAAAAAAAAAAAAAAATTCTAGAAACAATATCAATTTAGAAGTAGGTAATCTACAACTTCTAATATGCTTATGTCTTATCAAGAGAAAGGGGTACTCCACTCTTAATCAAGAAAAGACAAAGCTCTAATATTATATCTTCACTCTTGTCAATCTATGAGGGATATGAACTGAAACAGATGCATAAATTAGTAAAAACTATATCAAAAAAAAATCACAAAATAAAAACAAAGAAGTATGTATAATCAAAAAGTAATTAGAATGATTATTGTCAAAGACTAAAAAAATATAAGAGACTCTTGAACTATACTAGAAGCAAGAAAGAAATTGATAAGAGTGAAGAAGGCTTTATTCTTGTCTTTATATATACTATTTATCTCAGAACTATATGGCGGCATTCTACAAGACTTCCAACATATGTCTAATTTGCAAGACACATGTCGAACTTGCAATACAAGTTTCCTACCTGTAGGCCACATATTTAGCTTGTTCCACAAGCTATCAACATGTGCAACATGTGGCTACTTTGTTGACCAAGTTTCTAACCTATCAATCACCTATAGACATGTATAAAGGTGAATCCGCATCTATGAAGCTTCCATGAAGCTTTTCTATAAGATATTATTAAATTAATTTATTTTTACTTACTTCTATCTATCCATATTAATTAGATAGTTATTGGAGTAAATTTTATATCCATAATACATAGGTTTTGAGATTATATCCAAATTCAAAAAATTTGGGATTGGTCGACCTCTACCTTATATAAATTGGCTTTTAACCTATAGAAATAAAAACCTTGGAAGGCCTTTATATGAAAATAAGCCATATTTGCACAGAATATTTCTCCACTTCAAATGTTTCTATGAGGTTTGATCTTTATCAAGAAAACTATGCTTATGGATAATTTAGATTCAAAGAAATAAATTTGTCTTTGAAAAGAAAGTGTGGAATGATTTCCATACAAGGAGTACAATTTGGCATGGTCTAATTGAATATGAAAAATTGAATTAAAAAGCTATAAGGAAAAAACGTACAAAACACCCAAAATATAAAGCTACTCTCCTAAAGAGATAGAAAAAATTTTGGATGGCAAAATAGTTACTAGGTTGTAAAGCACATATGGTAAAATATTATATAGTGTTATGATAATATACAAATGTATATTCAATTAAGTAGCATCAATAACTACCTTATATAGTACACTTCATTCTATCTTATTGGATATTAGGAGCTAAGTTGTTTGTTTGTCTTTTCTTTACTTTCTCAATGCAATGGATAAATCCTGTTTTTGTGTCAAAAAAAAAAAAAAAAAAAAAAAAAAAAAATTATCATGGAATTTTTTTGTGAGAGGGCTACTAGTATTAGATGTCAGTCAAGAGTCCTATTTATCCTCCTAGTATATTGAGAAAGGTGCACAATAATCATGTTTGATTCTAGATCAATGAATGATGAAATCTGTTTCTTACATAGATACATAAATTACTGTTGATTTTAAGGGCTTTTATTTTATCATTATTAAGAATTATGTCCATATCTTGAAACTTAAAATTTTGGTGCATGACACATGATTCTTTACACTCCAAACATAATGTTGTCAAAAACCTCTCTAGGGCTATAATATTGCACCATCAAATTTCCTTTGCCAATTTTGAACCTGCAAGCCTTTGTTTGAACCATGTTGTAATCAGTTGTTCTTGTCTACAAATGTGATTTATTTATTTATTTATTTATTTTCTCTTCTCATGATGGCTTCAAAGTTTCCTACCTCAATTATTTTGTACAAAATCACTTGCAAATGTGTTTCATGTTCACATTGCAACCCTGAAATTCAAGAGAAGGCTACTATAAAGCCTTAGGTAATACATCAAGCCATTATTAATGGCTTCAGATTGAGCTTGATAATACAACTCACCATGATTATTTCATGGATTAAAGGGCATATTAGAAGACAAATGAAGAGGCAGGAATTGGCCATGCTGACATGTCCTATGTGGACCATACATCCAAGTCTTGCCCCAAAATTCTTCACCCCTCTGTTCATCCACAATCCAGTGCAGATTCTCTGGGCACCTCTGCATATTAACCATTCAAAAGACCATAAATATTTATTTTTAATTTATAAAACGTAAACATGATCATAAAAAAGATAATCAAGGGTGTGTTGTGGCTGTAAATTGAGTAAGGGCTGCCTTGTATTGTGGAATGAAAGTTAATTGCAAATTTTAAACACACAATTAATACATTTTGGATGCATGTAGAATAAAAGTACGAAATTGGATGATGTGGTTAAGCCACGTCATCCAATGCTGACGTGTCAAACCATGCGTATTGAATGATGTCCTTCGCATCCATTAATGTGGCGTTGAATCTCATTGTTGATGCTTTGTGTTGATGTTTTGTGCTCAAGGTTTCTTGGCTCTACATGCTGGAATTTGAGGTTTCGTGGAATGGAAATGCCGTGATGCGGTAGCAGTCGGAATTTGATATGTGGGTTGGTTCGTAGAGAATGTGCTGCACCTCCTTGAACGAGAAGAGATTTGATTGAAACCTAAGAAAGCTTCCAGTCAGAGAGGAGTGGATTCTACACAAGTCTAGATGATTCCCTACAACGACACCCAAAATTGTTATACTCGCGGCATTCGCTAAATCTGGCCGGAGAGGAGCGAAATCAGTTGAGCTACGTGGTCATTTAGACTCGTGAGCATGACCTGAACGAAGCAGCAGACTGGCGGTTGGTTGTGGACAGTGAAGAAGCACTGTCTTTGTTTCTTACTATCCGGCAAACGAGGTATGCAAGTCTGAGAGTGACTAACACTAAAGAGCATATCCCTGTAGAGCATTGAATACATACTCTCATTGCAATACGCGGTGACCATCATCACTCCCAACACTCAACCGAGAAAAACGACGGATCCGATCGAATTTACGCTTTTCGCCGAAAACAAGAAACTCCGCTAATCTTTTCTGCCCTCGCCGCAGCATTGGGCTCCAGATATGCTTTTCAAACTGTGGCCTCCAATACATAGTCTTCGTTTCTCCCTGCCGTAGTAGAGCTTTGACATGAGAACATCGTCTCAACCTCAAAGCAAGCAACGAGAAGCTAATTGGTATGTTGGATTCAATGGAGCAAAACTTTTTGGCTGCCATTCAAGTCTTGTGTTTAAGGAGGTGTTATGCCATGTGCATGGAGCATCTCTTGTTGTCAACAAATTAAGAGTGCGGTATTATCATTATTCAAGACTAATTGAGTATATGTTCAATAAGAATTGCCCCTTTGACACTTAGATGTATATTCTTTGTAATGATTTATTCCTTGGTTGTTGTATTTCAAATCTAGTTTTGTGATTGAATAAACATACTAGCATAAGAAGTTTAGTGATTATAAGGTTGTAAATTTTAGAAAGCAAGTTTCACGGCATAGATTCGTAACTACTTAACATGTTAACATAATTACACAAAGGATGTCAAATGTAAATATTGTAGTTATTTATGTTATTATAAAAAAAACTAAGTTCATTTAAAAAATCATGATAGAAAATTATATATGGTTAAATTTATTATAATCATAAACAAATAAGCCTGTAATTAATAAAACTAATAAAATAAATAAAATAATGGGCTTAACAAAATTAACTAAGAATTATAATATATTTTAATAAAATATCAATTTTTTTATTAAAAATATTATTTAAAAGAAAATTCATGATTTAAAAAATACAGCTTAGCAATCATCAAAGATGTGGTTTTGAAGATTGTGTATTCTTATAGGATTTTGAAAATTATTTTTTAATTTTTAATTTTTAAAGAAACTAATATAAAAATTACATCCAATATAAATAATTTGAGTTTCTTAGCAATTAAAATATTAAAAAATTATATAAAAGTACTAAAATTATTTAATTAGGTCTAAATAAATATATAATTTTAGTTTTTTATTTAAAATATATTTAAAAAATATATATGTGTATATTCTATCTATCAAATATTATTAAAGATTTTAGAATTTAGATGTAAAAAAATTTAGGTATTATATAAGACAAATATCTACAATAAAATTAGAAATTGTAATAATGAAGCATCCAAAATATTAAACTAGTATTCTATAAAATTTTACAAATTAGATTAATAATAAACTAATAATTTATAAAATATAACTATTTAATAATATGTAATAATTATTTTAAAAATATATATATTATGATAATTACATTTAAGACATTATTTGTATTAAATTCTTTACTTTTTAACATCTAATTTGTAATATTAAAAATTTAGATAATTGGCATACAATTATTTTAACAAATAACACAATTTTAACCAAGTTGGCTTAAAATAAAGTTATGTATGTATATGTGTGTATATATATATATATATATATATATATATTATTAAATGACCAAATATCTATAAACAATTGGATCATAAGTTATAAAACTATAGCAACAATAGTGGTGGAAGTAATAATATGTATTAAGATTTGGTCAAAATTAATATAATGTCATATGATAGTGTTAAATAATAAGCCAAATTTAGAATCAATAATTTAATAGTATTTTTTGAAAATTTTATGTTTACTTATAGTATTAATTGTTATAATAAAGTACTTAAACAAGTAATTATAGGTTTTTTATTTTTTTAAAGAATTATTTTAATAAATCATATTTTATTATTATAAAATATAAAAAATAAATATAAAAATACTACACATTGCCATTATAACATAATTTTTTAAGTAAAATTTTAAATATTAAATATTTGAGCAAAATTTATATAAATTTAATGTTCTTCAAAATTCACAACTAATCAAATAATTTAATTTACTTATTTCAAATACTATCTTTTTATAGTAATTTTTTTAGTATTTATATAAAATAAAATTTATAATTATACATACATATATTAAAAACCTTTGGATAATCTATCAAAATATGTAAAATCAAAATAAAATCAATTGTTGCTTTAGATTATAAATTGAGTATGTCATAAATCTGAATTTTTCTTAGGTTGTTTGAAAAATCCTTAATTTTTTTTTTAATATATTTAAAAAACAAACACCCTTTAGATGGCTTATTTGTTTGTTAGTAGTTATAAAAAAAAACATTGAGTTGTAGGTTTGCAATAGTTTTTCTACGAATATGCTTTAATAAGAAAAAATATTTTTTGTATTTTTTAAAATAATAATTACTTCAATTTTTAGATAGGATTACAAGTGATTATTAAAAATAACTTATTAATAAGTAAATAAAAGATTTATAAATAAAAATATTTATGCACATAGGTATGTTATTTGGATTCAAAATTGTTCTAACCACTTCTAAATAGATAATTGTCTAAGTTTTAAAAATTTGTCACAATTTTTCATATACTTATTTTAAAAATAAATAAAATAAAATAAAAAAGTAAAAAAGTTTTTAATTACTATGGCAGTTTATCTTATTCAACTTTACTTACAATTTTAATACTTCAAAAATTTAAAATTAGTTGTAAATTCTAAATGTACACATTTATATTGTATTATATATTTAATTTAAACTAACATATTTTTAATAATGCTATACTTACATATACTAGTGTAATATATACATTTGTTAATTAACAAGCACCATCACAAATTAAAATCATGTATATTTTTCAATGTATATTTTATCCAATTAATGTAATATAAAAAACTACATTGAACATAATGATGAATATATATACATATATATTATCCACTTTATTTATTTTTATTTTATTATTAATTAAAAATTACAAGTATGTTATTTAACCTATTGTACAAAAATGTATAAATATCTTTAACTTAGTATTGGTCATTTAAATTTTATATGCAAGAGAAAATATTTTTAAACTTATAATTAGATTTATGCACATACAAAGTTTTATTATAAAACTATCTAGTCTATTTTTTTATATATCATTGTCATTATTCGAAGCTAAGTATAATCATACTATTGTAAAGAAAAGAATTATGATTATGGTTTGTGTAGTCTAAAATTAATAAAATTCAACCTTAAGAATTTGATTAAATTTTTTGGACAAATGTAGAACTTGTAAAAGTACAATCAATTTATTTTTGGATTTTGGATTAAATAACAGATAAGTAATGTTTTGTTTTTTATTATATATATATATATATATATATATATATATATTTAGTAGTCCATAAATTAGACAAGATCAATAAAGTAGAAAATGTCTTATTTTAAAATCATAATGATAAATTAGTATAAAATAATTTAGATATTCTAAATCATACAAGTTGATTTTTTATAATCATATTATATCTATTTTATTAGAATTAATTGTTAGAAAAAACATGTATCTGTTATGTTTAACTAAGAAAAAATAAAAATAAATCGCTTAAAACACCATTGGGTTGTATTTGAAGGACAATACTTCACATCTATCTAAAATGATTCTAATGCTAAATAAAAAAATGCTATAATTTATATTTGCACCATAATCTAAAAAATACTCACACCACAAAATGACCAACAAATTCCACAATCTTTATAGTTTTTATCACCATTTCGTTTTGTACTACAATTAAATAATTAAATAACTACATATATATATATATATATATATATATATATACATATATCAGCAAAAAAAAAAATTGTGTAATCCATCTCATTATATCAATTACAAATGTATTATTCATCTCTATATATACATACATAGATAAAAAAAGTCCTATAAAATAATCAACAAAAGAAAAAAAGAAAAAAAGAAAAAATTATATGTAAACAAGTTGGAGCAATAAGAAATTCACAAAGAATACGACACAAGGTAGTTGGTAAGGTGGACTCTGATGTACGAAACCCTAAAAGAAACCCTGGTTCCTTCGCAATGGACGGGGCTTAGGAGTGTAAAGCAGGTTGAGCAAGCAAAAGCATGCAAAGCATGTTCAAGCTTTTCTCTTCCTCCTCCTCCTCTTTTTTCTTCTTCTTCTTCATCATCATCATCATCATCATCTCCTTCGTCGTCGTCGTCGTCGTCGTCGTCAGCTTCAGAAAGGGATAGAAAGCGGAAAATTCGTCATCAAGTTCACACAGCAGGGCTGGGGCAGTGGGCATCGTGCACTTTCGGGAAGGAAGGAGGGGCGGAGACGATTAGGGCTTATACAGGGGGAGAGCAGCAGGAGCAGGAGGGAGCTGGCGGAGGATATGGAATGAAACTGAAACTGACATGAAATGTAATCGAATGGAATTGCAATCGCATTCCCCGCTCCTCCTCCTCCTCCTCCTCCTCCTCGCAGCAACAGCAGCATCAGCACCTGCTGCATCATCATCGTACGTGGAAGCCTTCGTGCAACGCGGGATGATCCGTCGCAATGATGTGCTTGCCCTAAAGTTTCTGTGAACCTCCCCCTCTTTCTCTTCCACGAAGCCTCTTCCTCTGCCTCTCTCTCTCCCTCTTCACGATAAGGGCTTGGGCAACGTCCTCAGCCTTCCAGCTAAAGCCTGCACCCTCACTGCCCTTCCACAATCCTCCATCCCGTTCTGTGAAAGCGGCTGTGGTGGAGTGATTGAAGAAGCACCGTTGGCCGGGTTTAGGAGGAATTTGGGTTTTGTCGAATCGAGGGCCAGAGGGTTTGGAAGCAGGACGCTGAATAGCATTTGTCATTTTCTCCACTTTTTTTTTTTTTTTTTTTTTTTTTTTTTTAATTTTTAATTTTAAATCACGGTGCGTATTGCCTATCTTCATTTTTTTTCAGTTCTGCGCATCTGTATTTACATTGGGTTTCTTGTTGATGTAGTATCGGTTCACTGTTCATTCCTCATTCCCTCGTTGTTTTTTTTTGTGGCCGTTGGCATTTGGGTTTGCAGTCTGAGTTGCGTTGGTGTTGAATTGAATAGCTGGTGGCGGGGATTTTCCATCAACCATTTTATTCGATTATATCGGTATTTTGAAACGCGGGATACCTTCGATTGGATTTTAACGTCTCGGTAAGGGGTGTGTTAGGTGGCGTGTCGTGGGAAGGAATTCTGGTTTGTGAGTGCTGCGGCGATAGTTCGAATTTCAAACTTAGCTTTGGAGTCCTTTAGGGGTCTGGTGAAGTAGTCATGTGTCAGTGAAACAGTTAGGAGAGTGGAAGGCTGAAGGGGGTTGCGTATAATATCGATTTGCTGATTGTGGTCACAATGCGATGTGTCCATCCTGTTTCTTTGACATCTTTTGGCGTAGATAGCTTTAGCTCTGCTGATTTCGAGGCCTGATCGGGGTTTCGACCCACTTAGGGTAAGAATCAAGTGACGCTATCAAATGTGAAGAGTATAATGACGCTATCGAATAACTGCCTCTCATGATCATTTCTTGCAGGGAATTAAAGGAGACTACGAGCGAAATCACTTTGTAGGTTTGAGATTTTTCGAGTTTTTACCCGCTCCAGTAGTATGTGAATGGGAGCAATTAGGTTCTGTTGGTAAGTCCCGATTGGTCACATGGTCTTTCTATGTAGTGAATGTATCCAGAATCAGAGATGGTTTATTATTGTTGGTTTGTGTTTTGGGAGACGGGGGAGGTTGAACAATTTCACGAGGCTGAATTTGTTATAGTTTTTATTTATTTATTTATTTATTTATTTATATTTTAAGCGTATCCATTGTAGTGTATTTGTTTTGATGGGATACTGGCTCCGACCTGCAGTGCGCACACTTTCATTTTTTATTTTATTTTTTGTTTTATTTTTATTTTTGGTTACTTGCTGTATCTTTGTATCAACTTCGAGAACTGAAAATATTTGCTGTTGATTGCAGTTTATTAATGTAGTCCCCAATTCATCAGTCATTGATTTAGCATGCTGTGGAGATGCATCAGGATGAAGACACGTATGGTGGCCATCTCTGCAGTGATTGATATGGACTTTCTAAGCTCAGTTTATCGTGTTATTGTAACTGAAGCAAGATATTAGTATATTCTTGGTTGCTACACCGGCTTGTCTCAAAGTCGCCTTGAACGGATAGGGCAAGGAAAGAGGTTTGGATCTTCACGGAAGGAGATCTTTCATTGACTGGGGGAAGTCAACCTTCAGAATGGAACTGAGGAAGACTTAAGGAAGGTCGGAGGGCGTGGGAACAGAGAGAGGTGAGAGAGGTTGGTGAGGAGGAAGAGTACCGTTTTGGCAAGAATCGAGAGAAGGAAAGAGAGGGTGCCGCGTGGGGCAAGGGTTTGCATGGACCATCCTGAAAGCTGGCCACAGCCAAACGGCCTCACTACTGAAGGTGCTTCTCAGTTCGCTACTGCGTTTTCTTCGGCAGCTAAAAAGGAAGATGGTTGGTGGTGTAGAGTGGAAGGCCACACTGCTGAACTTATTGATTCCATTAAGCCTACTCGATCATCTGAGAAGAGACGGACAGCTGTTACTGACTTTGTTGAGCGCCTCATCAGAGATCGTTTTGAATGCAAGGTCTTTGCTCGCCACCTGCACTTAATGTAGAAATTACACATCTTTCTGTTCCTTCTCACAGATTTAGGGAGCATGTTCGCATCTGTGGCGGTTACATAATTTGTCATGGAAAGTTCGATTTTTTTTGGAGCCAAATACACTTTCAAGTTCGAAAACTTTGATGTATACCTTCACTAGTTTCCATTATTTTTAACCCACTTCTAAAGAAGCGTGCTTATTTCGTGGGCGTAGATTTGAATTGCACAGTTGGCAAAGGGTATTGATCCTGGCAAGGTTGCTTTTAATCTGTAATGTTCACCGTTTTCATATGTATCTCGAATTTCTGAATTGATCAGTTAATATGGTTTGTTTAAAGCAGTGCTGAACTGCAACCAGTACTCTTCACACAGCATAATTGATCTAGCAAGAGAGTTAAGTGAGCGCATGGCCACTATTCACACACATGGCTGAAATTAAATTCGATACCTCAGAGGCTTTCCTGCCGGAGACTGATAGTATGTGAAGATTTTTAGGTCGTATCCTTCTTTAGGTGCTATTAAATTGTCAGTGGTGTGGCAATTTTGGTCTTTACGCCCTTTCGGTTGCCCAGCACAAGATTCAATGCTAGCGCAGAAAGTGGGTGGGCAATGCTTCCATGTTACGTTTATATGGGCTGTACACTTCAGTCATTTTGTCAAGTTTCGTTTCGCATTTTCATTCCTCATATTTACGACGATTTGGTTGGAAGTGCTGTGCTCTATTAATGCGGTTAGTTTGCTTCTTACCAGGTAGTGAAATTTGGCTCTGTACCACTGAAGACGTATCTGCCAGACGGAGATATTGATCTTACAATATTAGCCCGAAATGATTTGAAAGAGACGTGGGCACAAGATGTGGTCAAAGCCCTCAAACAAGCTGAGGAGGATACTAGTGCAAAGTTTCGAGTGAAGGAAGTTCAGTACATACAGGCGGAAGTAAGATTCCACTGGCAGTTTTTTTCCTCTTTAACAATGTTCTTATTTTCTAAGTTAACCTATTGAGGTGGATAACATTTTCATTCCAAATATGCGTTCTTCACTTACTTTTGTAATTTGCGCGTTTTTAATGAACACTGTTTTCTTTAAAAGTTTTAGAGCTGTCCTCTGAAGTTTCGTTGTGTGTCGCAGGTTAAACTCATCAAGTGCCTGGTGGAGAATATTGTTGTTGACATCTCATTCAATCAGACTGGGGGTCTGTCTACTTTTTGCTTCCTCGAAGAGGTGAGTGGATTTGTTGTTCTTATATTCTACGTTTTGTTACATGTTTATCGTTTACAGTGTGAACGTTCAACCTTTTGAAATTATATTATGTGGATGATTCTTGGGTTTGAGTTTGAATGCGGCTGGACATCATCAGGAAGTACGGTTGGTGTTGCTCAGAATGCCTGGTAGAAGAATCGGATTGATGGAAACCTCGATCTTTTGATGAATTGATGTAATTTTCGCTGAACTTATGATGTAATATGTAAACAGATCTTCCGATGTGTCTGCGCGAGTAGTTTGCATCGTATCGCACACGGAAATTTCTTATTTTTATGCATGAAACTAGTATTACGTCTGCGACTATTCTTGAATATGTGTTCTTGTTTTCGATGTCCGATTTCTTCAAACTGCTGTGGTGCAGCCTGTGAAGTGAATGTGCATCGTAAGTTTAACAACATCAATATGGTGCAACTGCAACCATGTTGTAAGAAGTTATACTCGAACGAATTCCTTGTGTTCGACTTGTGTAGCACGTGACAGTGCGTGCGGTTTAATAGCACCCATACTGTCGTCTTTTGATGATGTTCTTTGGAAGATGCCGTTGAATCATTTCTGCGTTGAAGTTGAAGAGGCCAGGCCCTTGGAGGTTGACATTGTTTTGTAATAAGAAAAATTGTCTCGTTACTTCATGAGTACACCGATTTCCTAGTTTTCTGTACGTCATGTTATTTCTTAAGGATGTTGAAAAAAGACAACTAATGTATCTTAAAGCAGACAGCAAATTATATGAGAGCACATATACCGGTTATTATAGTTGGGATGAAAATACACTTCATTAGGAGCAAACCTTTGAAAATATTGATTATTTTTTACTTCAGGTGTAGAGTATAGTACTTCACCCGGGAGCTTTTTCCTGGTGAAGCACCTACTATTTCACCTGTCACTGAGTAACCTAGCAACAAGAGAACTCGTAATTACTTTGCACATCAATTTTAACGTCGCACTAAATCAGTAAATCAGTGGTGAGGCCCTCTTTGACATGTTGATCACCATTACCTCGACTATTTGTGCTATGATGATGTTTTTGGTGATTTTTGTTTTTTTTTTATCATAAGCAATATGGCTGTTCATTGTGAGAGCATTTGCTGTTTGCTTCTATTTTTGTAAGAGGAGTGTACACCTTCAACAGGAGCTAGTTCGTTAGAAAATAGTCAATGCTACCGATGTTTTCATTGCTGTGCAAGGATTTTTGGTTGCAGGTGGACAGAGAAATAGATCGCAATGATTTTGAATTGAAACAGACTCACTTGTTTAAACGAAGCGTCATATTGGTGAAAGCATGGTGCTATTATGAGAGTCGCATATTAGGGGCACATCATGGCCTTATCTCCACCTATGCTCTGGAGACCCTTGTGTTATATATATTCCATGTCTTTCATCCCAAGCGACGGTTACATGGACCACTAGAGGTTAGTGATACAAATGGGCAGATGTGATTTTAGAATATGACTTTCATTTTTATTCCTTCGTCAACTTGTTCATAGATTGAAGACTGCTCGTGAGGGAGGGTAATTTTAGAGAATATAATTAAAATAAGCAGTTAACACAATCTGTGATTCATGTTATGTAGCCTCATTTCATTACTGTTGGTGTCCATGCTGAGGACCTCGTAATTTCAGTGTCTGTTATAGTGCTTTAACATGCACTGTTGATGTATATTTTACTCTAATTACTAGTATGTGACTTTCTTTTACTGTGCGGATGCTTTGAGCTTGGTTTTTAATTAATTAATTAATTAATTAATTTTTCTTTTTTTCTTTTTTTTTGAATTTGCAAGTTTCAATCATCGTGGGATTGTTGTGGGTCCTTCTAGTTTGTTAACAGCCGCATAACTTGACATTGTCGCATTTATTGTGGCTTGTGGTATCAGCTGCTTCCTGGACATAGCATGAATTTAAAAAAAAATTAGTTTTTAATGATCACTATTTCTAGGTTTAGTATATGTGTGAAGAATGTGCAACGAACTACATTTCTTTAATTTGTTGGCTTTTTTGCGGATACATTTCAGGTGCTATACTTATTCCTGGTTTATTTCTGCAATTTCGACTGGGACAACTACTGTGTTAGCATTTGGGGTCCAGTGCCTCTAGACCGTATCACGGGAAGATCTTCTGGTATGTCGTCCGTTTATGGTCTGGTTGTTAAAATCGTCCTAAAATTCGAGACAAGAGGGTTTTGTGCATATTTTACTTTCACTAAAGAAAGTATTAGCCTTCTTGGATTAAAAGATTGTCACATGCCGTAGGTGACATATTTGCCTATGACATTCAATTGTGCTGTAAATTGAAGTATTATAAACTTGGCGCAGTATCCATGACTGCCTTGTATTGATGTCCTGCTCGTTGCTTATATCTGTGTGTTCGGACCAAAAATGGCCTTTTAAAAGATTGTCCATGTTCAAGTTCTGAAAATTACTTACGTTCCGACCTTTTCTTGAATTATTTAAACCAAGAAACACGGTTTTCTTCCTTTTGGTTAGTAGAACGATGCCTCTACATGCTTCTCATTGTCAAGAGGTGCTTATGGAAAATGCTTCCTTTTGTTCTTGCAGAGTCTGCTCCGAAGACGTTCCAAATAAGTGATGTTGCCGAGGCTCCTCGGAAAGATAGAGGGAGGTTATTGCTTAGTAAGGAATTTCTTGAGTATTGCATTGATTCATATTCTGGTGCTAAGGATGGTCAGGAGAGCAGCCAAGGACGCAATTTTATCACCAAGTTTCTGAATGTTCTTGATCCAATACGTGATACCAACAATCTTGGTCGCAGTGTTAATGTTGGTGCGTGTAAAAATTTCCTTTGCAAGCACTTGTGTATTCAGTATCCTTCCGATTATATTTTGAAACCTTGCACGTGCATTCGCTTATCTCAATATTTTAGATTAAAGACGTGTACGTGACAGCTAACATGGTGGCCTTGTAGAGCATTGAGTGTGACGTATGACACTGTCTCCATTTTGCTCTAATTTGCTTGGTTTTGTGTTCTCCGGTGGTCATAACCAGTGCTGTAGATGACGACATGGTACATTTTGTTGGATTTTGAGTTACAGGGAGTTTTAAGAGGATACGTTCAGCATTTGGTTTAGGAGCGCGCACACTTGGAGAATTTCTCGAATGTCCCACAGATCAGATAAATGAAAAGTTCAAATCGTTCTTTTCCTGTACTTTCAAAAGTCTAGAGCGGTATCGAATTGGCGGGAGACCAGACACTGGCAACCCCCTTTCACGTAGCTTTCAGCCTCTCATTCCTGGAGCTGGAAGCGCCCACTCTCAAGATAGGTTACCTGGTGGATATAGGCAAGAAAACGGAGCAGATCCTCTCTCTTCTCAAAGAACCCTAACTTACTCTGGGGAGAACGTTTGGCCCCAATTTCAATACGTAAGCCGGTCAGGACAATTGGACACTAGAGCTCGTAGTGATATGGATACTGCAGAGCAGATGAACGATGTGCAGACTGAATCTAATATGAGAAGGAAGGATACCACCGTAACAACTGATGCATCTTTCTCCTGTAATAGCGGTAGGGATTTGGGAAGTACAATCAACACAATGCCGTCTGCTTCGGATACTAAGCAAGAGAGGTTGAAAGGAACAGAGCCTGGCCCTGGCCAGTGCATTTCTGAAAACTCGATTGCGAGTTCCGAAGGACAGTGGAGGCAAGTTAGTGGAAAGGGCCGGTATCCCAGTGTTGATGGAGTCAAAGGTAGGGTGCAAAATGAAGGCTCCAATTATTACCATGTACAGGAGCAATCTGAAAAGTCTATGACAGCAAATCGCAGGTAACTCTTGATTGAACTTTCATTGCCCTGTGTGATTTTTGGTTGCATAATTATAAGAGGTTTAGTATAACTAAAGGTAGCTTCTTTTGGTGCAGGTCTACTGAGGAGCACGAATTTGCAAATCACTCTAAAAGCTCGATGACTGGGGAATATCCAGTAATAATACTTAGTCAAGATCCCGTAAGACGGAGATCCTCATTAGGCGATTCACTGAGACATGGTGATGTGCCTCAAAGCAAGAATATTTCCGACACTAATCTTCCTTATTCAGCTCATGACGTTGGGCGACCACCGGGAGTATCCAGGGAATTTAAAATGAGGTCTAGTCATGGAAGCTTTCATCGTAAGAATTTTTCTGATGACGAAAATGATACATCCACATCTGAAAGAGCAGCTGCTGAGGAGAGTGGTACCACTTACAATAAGCGGTTAACGCATCAGAAAGACTCTACCTCTTCCGGCGATAATTCCTCTCATGGGAACAATCAGGACTGTGGTAATCAGAATATGTCACAGCCAGTGCTTATTCCAACTCTTTTCCCTCCTTATTTTCAGCTGCAACCATTTCCCTACCCTGTTCAAATGAATTTGGCTGTATCTTCTGCCATTCCTGTTTCTATGCCGAGTATAGCAGGACCTCCTTCTGCTTCAAGTTTGCATGGAACTCACCCTAGTTCTCCGTCAGGGGAGACAGTTTTGAATCGGACGAATTCATATTTAGCCATGCAGAATTCAGGCATCTTGTCGTCCACCTTGCCAGCAGCTCCATCGTATATGATTCCGGTTGCACCATTAGGAGATGGTGCTGGCAGCCATGTTGGGGGCTTTTCTCCTCATTCCGAAGAGCAGCGGGAGCGTTTGCGATCACCTCTTGAGGTGAGTTCTATATTAGTAGAAGATCCTTCGAGTTCGTTTACACTTGCCGTATTGAAATATTGACACTGTGTAGGATGTGTATCATTTTTTTTCTTCTGCCTTATGAGTTTCGATTTCTTGTTAGTTTCTGAAATAAGGTAATGTTGGGATCTTCTCAATGGCTCTGTTATACTGCTCGGGGATGTTCAGCTATATTGCCTACTTATCTTAGAGAAATGTGTAGGTCATAGTGTTGCGACCGTATGCGATTAGGTGGATTCGATTTGTTACAGCTATATGCATTTTACCTTGAAGGAGATGCGGTGATCTTTTCATCTTTTGAGCGAGTGCTTTTGGCAAGTTGTATGATTTTTTGACTTGGACCCGTTAAATGCTCAGGACCAAGTGCAGTCACGACATAGGGCTTCCGTTTCCTCCAGCGCTTCTCCAGGTCTTCCCTTCTTTACAGAGAATCCACCTGTCTCTATTGGCTCTGCTCGTCCCTACTCTCGTACTTCTCCGATGCTGCCTCAAGTTTCCGGGAAATTAAAACACTCTTCAGTAGATCGTGTCCATGATGTTGAGACGACGGGATCGCGAGCACATGGAGCAATAGATGTAACCCCATCTCCATCATCGTTGAGTGATGAGAGACAAGCTGAAGCTTCTAGCCAGTTGGAAGAAGGGGTGGAGCATGTGGAACCAGACTTGAGAAATCGAGAAAGTCTTTTAAGTTCCTCAGATGTGAAGACCTCTACGAGAAAACTTTTGAAAGAAACAAATGGTACTAAACAACATAGTAGAAAAATCAAATCACCTAGTGATGAATCACCTAATGAAATGGAAGTTGTTCGAAGTGTGGATGGCAGTGCTGCTGAGTTGTCTCTTCAGTGGCTAAATCAGCCAAGCTTAGAAGCTAGCCAGGCTTCGGTTGGGAATCTGCAAGCTGCCTCACTGCACATGCCACTTTCTGCATCAACTCATAGCTACGAGGAGATGCCGCCTATTGTCCCCTCTAACTATCACAAAAGCTCTGTTGTTCAGTCTAGTACCCTGGAACCTGGCGGAATGGTTGCATATCAGTCTCCTCAAGTGCCAACTTATCAAGGAGGTGCTGGAAGCGATCCGACCTCCTCTTCCACATTGGAGAGAAAGCTGCGAACGCCCATTTCTGCTAGTATACCTGGCGGTCCCTCTGGTTCTTTCTATCCACCTATTTCTGAGTTTGCAGCTGTTTCAGTGGGTTCGTCCGTAAGAAATCGTCACATAGAGACGGTTTTTACGGCAATACCCCAACCAATTTACAATATACCAACCCCGTATTACCCTCATATTTACATCTTTCCTACAGGCTCCGATGGTGTCGTTAGAGTGGACACTGTGGGTAGTGCACATTCCAATGGCTCCATGGATTCCGCAATAGACATCCTTGGATCTCGATCACTTGAAGATTCGAGGATGAGGGCAATGCCACAGGTTAGTTATTCGTTTGGGAGATCGAATGAGCATGTTTTACTGTCTTGGCGTCATTGTTTCTGTTGGTTTAGTTCGTTCTCTTGAATTATATTATTTTTGTTTATACAGAGTGGTAAATAGTGTCATCAATATCCTCTTAGGATAGTGGTCCTCTGTACGAGAGAGCTACACAAATGTACCCGGACAAGAATCAGCTTTCATTTTGTTTGCCTATCTTTCTTTCATCTGCAAATAGCAATTCTTAGGTGAAGATTCTCGGATTTTTAGGTCGGTATTGGTGTTGCTGAGCGGCCAAAAGGGGCGGGCAATAAAACACCTCGTCACTCGGGCAACAAAATGGAAGCATCTCATATAGACGGGAGCAGTCAGAAGGCTGACACTGGTGATGTACAGGATGATATACTCCGTGGCGACCTCGAGAGTCACCGAGAGCATCTTTCGCGCTCATTTCAGTATTCCAACATGGCTTTTCCTAGTCCTAATTCTACAACCAAGTTTCAACAAGGCCCTCAATTATGGGAGGGATCAGCCAGGTTCCATGGAAACCCTCATGGAGGACTGAGCATTCCGTATCCAGTTGGAGTAGCGACTCCGCCGTATCCCTCTCGTGGTCGAATAGCAGATGGATTACATCAACCGCGGAATTTTCCTACCCACGATAATGAGGAACCCTTGCCGAAGTCTAGGGTTGGCACAGGCACCTACATTCCGGCTCCGGTAAGTTTTGTATTTTGAATTTTGTGAAGGCTGTCTTTGCAATTTGCACGATCTTGTATGCTTGAACCTTGTCTATGATGTGGATGTCTGTTCAAATGATCCCTGGCCATGCATGAATTCTTCTTTATGTTATGGACTCGCGACGTTGGATGCACGTTAACTCCAACTGATGAAGAACAAGTGTTCTGAATGACTACTTTTGGTTGCTGCAACTTGTTTGAATCAATTGCAAGTTTCATATCAATGTCTTTGGGGTGCTCATCTTATTGTGACTAGTCATCCCTTTGAGTTGTAGTTGTGGAATTTAATGGTGTGGAGCTTTTAGACGAGGGTTTGGTAACTGTTGTACTCGGCATTTTTCTTTCATTGAATAGAATAGGTTTGAAGTACAAAATTGTCATGTCTTCTCTTGGGGCACCTACGCAGTGTTCTTGACGAAGGAATTTACATTCTGCGTCTAGCTCTCTAATGTGTCCAGTGTCTTGATTTACTCAGAGGCACGCGTTTTCTAATCGAGAAAGGCTCCGCTCTGGAGGACGGGGAGGAAATCAACATGGAGCTTACGGTCAACAAGATCGGAAAGATTGGGAAGGATCCAATGAATTACATACACATCGGCACAGGAATTCTGGGCAAGGTATTGGAATGAACTTTGCCAGATGATGATGGGTTCTTCTGAACACAGTTGGATATCTTTTTCAACGATTTCATTTCTGCTCGATTTAGATCTTTTCAACTTTTTATTCTCCTAATTATTTAGTATTTGTACCCGTAGGTCGTGGACAGCAGAACAAGCATGAACCTCGACCACAAAACATGACGAATTACCAAAAAACTCCTGCTGCTGACCTGGAGGGGAACACTAGTTTAGTGCATCAGACAGCGGGTAAAAGAGTTGCACCTTCCCTGAGTTCGCTCCCTTCTCCTACGAGTCAAAACACCTCCTCTGGGTCTGCCATTGAAACCAGTAATGGTTATCCTGGAATGGGCTCAGGCGCACCACCTGTTATAATACAGCACTCTCTAAATGATGGAAATGCACGACTTTCTCCAGAGCTCGAGTTCGGGTCTCTAGGACCAGTTCAATCCAGTTAAAGTCGAATCAGAGTTCATATGGTCGTTAGACAAACATCGTAGATGTATTTGTCTGGGGTCTTAGATGCTTCTAGGTGCTTCTTGGTGCTTCTAGGTGCTCCACTTGGAGGTAGGTCACTTCAGTCTTCATCACCTCATAATTGGTAATATTGAATCCATTAGTCAGGATCTGTGTACAGCTGTAGGGTAGCACTTGAATTTTGTAGCTCAATAATATTAGAGTCTAGGGATGTAAAACATTGTTATCCAGATATTTGAGTAATTTCCACTGTTATCAAGTTATGTTTCAGTAGTTCGGATCATGCAGTTCTTCAGTTGTTTCAGTATATTGTTTATCCATGTGATTTGTATTGACAGAGGCGATGATTAATCTATCGATACCGGTTTGGCGGGGAGACCACTGCTGGGTCTACATAAATTGTATCGAGAATCAATTGTTGAAGTTGGAGTGGAATGAACCCACTTGTTTCTGACTGCAAATACTTGGCCGATTTCACCATCTCCACGTCATCATATACTAATTTAGCACGACATGCAAAGTAATCAAATTATGGATGTCTTTCGTTTATTGTTTATTTATTATATTTGATTTGACATTCATTTGATAAAATAATATATTTCAAATTAATTTTTAATATCAATAGTCTTTACAAAAATTATAGTTTAAAGCACGATTTTATGAAGGTTATTTTCTTTGAAAAAAATTTTGCATGATTTTTGGATGTGACCAAACCATCATCAACCACTGCAATAGTTTAATATGAAATTTTCACCTCAACAAAAATAGTTCCTGACAACAATATGCAACTTGATATTTGCTACTCACGACACAGTTTTTTTAATATATTATTTTACATCCATTCTCTGTATTGAATGGTTGTCATGTAACAAAAATAAGAACTGCCTTAGCCCACTGATTGTGAGTTCTCACACACCCAATTGTAAAAGCAGTATGAAAATTAAAGTAAAATGCCATGATGATACGTGACATCGAAAAACCAATGATAGACCAAGCCGAGCCGGCTAGGGAGAGAAACAGAGATGGGGATCCGTCGCGGCGGCAACGGGGCATTGCCGGTGTGCCGCCCGCTCCAACCGGCGACCTAAGCTGGACCACGGTGGTAAAGAGAACCACGCGCGCGGTCACAGGGCTGTCTCCGCAGCTACTGAAACATGTACTCCAGTTTCATCGCCAGCGTGAGTTTTTCTGTTGAACGTGTTTGCGGGGCTCTGAGTGCTGCAGTGCCATTCCCATTGGGATTGATGCATGTTGCAGCGTTGTTCCACTCCCCCTCCTCGATTGCATTGCAGACCTTGTCGCTGCTCTGCTCTCTTATCTCCCTGTAAGTCTCACTTCTCGTGTTCCCCTGGGTCCATCTCTTTCTCCGCTGTTGTTGCGAGTCCGAGGAAAGAAAAGCTTGAGAAGGGTGTAAGGCGGTGGTGCAGTTCGCGTGGCACCCCAGAGGAGGATTGGATGTTTCGCATATTGGGTTGGTGTCTGTTTCTTGTCGCAGGCGGATTAATTTACCGATTTCAGGAAGTGCAGAGATGAGGATATGGTCGTTTCCGAGGGGGCTATGGGGATATGATGGTTGTCTTGTATGCGGTGTCGGTAGGAGGTTAGAGAAGATTCGGCCGTGGATTGAGTGGGATTCCTGGGCGGGCTTTCGTGTTGCCTGATATGAGGATTTTCTCGGACGGTGTTGGCGTCAAGGTTTTTTTTTTTTTTTTTAAGATTATTGGGTGTTGAAGCATTAGTGGTTTAGTGTTGTAGTGTGATGCGGGGCACGCGATTGACAGCGTATTTGGATGTCAGTACGTTCGGCTTTACTTCTTCAGGTGGAATAGGGTTTGCGTTTTTCCTCTCAGTTAAGGCACAGCGTGGGGGGGGGGGGGATTACGGGCGTGTCTCTAACGAGTCTACCATTTACATTCCGTTAGTTTCCGTGTTTGAGTTGGATTCTCTCACGTTGCTAGCCTAACTATCTGGTTGAAGAATTATTAGTTTGTTGTGTGTTTCACGTTAGGGTTATAGTTTGAGTGTATATTTTAGACTAGGGATAGTGCTGTGAATTTGGAATCCTTTAACATCTGGCTTCTTCTCTTTCATTATGAAGTTCTGGGCACTGTCTTCTCTGTTGCAATCACGTGCTCTGACCAACCACTTCCGCATGATAGTCCATATGCAATCTGTCGCTCTCGGGATCGATGCTCCACACTCTTTCGTTGTCGAATGTGGTGATGGACTTTGCAATTGTATATGTTGTCGTCTTTTGGAATACCGCGGTCATGATTTCTGCTCCTTGTCGATTAGTGTGTGTTGCACACTAATAGCATAGATATGGATGTCTGTATCTGCGCTTAACTTCCATACACGTTGAGAGCAGACCTTGCCGTCGGGTGTAAACTTCTCTACTCGCAGTTAGCATTGTTGGCGGTTCTGTGTTCGAGCGTGAAACCTGAAGTCGGCTTTAGGGTTTTCTGGATTTGACCTCTAATGTCACACGTATTGGATTAGAATGAGAGAACTATGAACTGGTAATTTCATCTGCGTGGGTTTATGTTACTTGTTTTCGTCGCCTCTCACGTTTGTGGGCAGTTGTTCTCATTGTTGGAATTCCGGAATTGGGACTGTGACAGGGTATTCGAGCTGTGCCGACAAACCGCAATCCAATCTTTGGGGGTTTTCTTTGGGGACTTGAAGGTTCTCCTCGCTTTTCTTCACATGTATGGGCTAGCCATCGGGTTAACGCCCTTACATGGGAGGAGATAGTGACGTTGGGCAACCCCCCTTGAAGCGACAGAAGCTTTCAAAACCTAGTCATAAAACTCCCTTTGAGGGGTCTCGGACAGGTGTGGCAGCCACGGGGTCCGCCGCCCTAATGGCCAGAAGTATTTCTTCTAATGATGGCGAAACGGTGGGGTCTCATGGTCAAATTCGGAAAGTGGAATTTGTGAGGATCATAGAGCAAGCGCTGTTTTCTCTTGGCTATCAGCAGGCAGGTGCGGTGCTGGAAGAGGAGTCAGGTATTCGGCTTCAGTCGCCAGCTGTGCAGCAGTTTCGCGAGGACATCCTGGCAGGGCGTTGGGATGAATGCGTAGCCACGTTATCTAAAATTGGTGTCCTTGAGGAGTCAACCTATAAGGCTGCATTATTTCTTGTTTTGCAACAGAAGTTTTTGGAGTCTTTAGAGGCTAGCAATACAACTGCAGCGCTGGAGACTCTGCGCTCAGAGATATCTCCACTTGGAGTCAGCACTTCCAAAGTTCATGAGCTGGCGAGCTTCATAGTATGTTTTCCAGAAGACCTGCTTGCGAAAGCCCAATGGAAGGGTGCTGGGCAAGAGTCTCGTCAGAGTTTGCTAGAAGAGTTACAGCAGCTGCTTCCACCTTCAATCATGGTACCTGAGAGGCGATTAGAGCATCTTATTGAGGTTGCGCTTCAAGTGCAGCGTGAAGCATGTGTTTACCACAACACGCTGGATCATGTCCTGTCTCTTTACTCAGACCATCGCTGTAGTCGGGACCAAATTCCAACACGGACTTTGCAGGTGCAGAGGTCTATTTGCCTATTGTTTTCTTTACCCTCCGTTGTGTTCGTGTTCTGGTTGTCTTTTCACGTGAGAAAGAATTGAGTATCAATGTTTGGAATAAAGGTTCTTTTATGTGCCTTTGAGTTGTTTATAGATTTTCTGGTTCAACGTATTTTAATAGCCGCAGCAATTTTGCTGGCTCTTCAAATAATTTTTTATCACTTTTGCGCAGGTTTTAGAAGAGCATGATGATGAGGTCTGGTTTTTGCAATTTTCGCATGATGGACGTTACCTTGCATCTTCATCTAAAGACTGCACAGCCATCATTTGGGAGGTTAGTTGCTTTATGTGGATGATGTCTGGTTCTCAAAACAAGCAGTTATTATTCCCTTTTCTGTTCATGTGTTGTAGGTATCTGCTCACAATTATCTAGTGAGTAATGCCTCAAGCAGACAGTGAATGACTTATGTTTGCTATTCGACTATTTGCAGGTTGTAGAAGGTGATTCTCTGAAGGTGAAGTTTAAATTCACTGGTCATTCGAAGCCTGTATCTTTTGTAGCCTGGAGTCCTGATGACACCATGCTACTCACGTGCGGGAATGAAGAAGTCGTGAAGCTTTGGGACACTTCTACTGGACAGTGCAAATATACCTACGATAAACCAAACAGCTGCTTTACGTCCTGTGCATGGTTCCCAGATGGAAAACGATTTGTGTCTGGTGGAGGTGACAAGTGTATCTATATGTGGGACTTAGAGGTATGAAAATCTGGTTGGTATTCTATGTCGGTTCATGGCCAAGTCCCTTTACTTTATTGTTTTTTCCCTTGTACTTTTCCTATCTTATTTAGAGGTTTGAATATTGTAAATTTGCACTGCACATTGAGGATCCACAGACCTGACCTTCTGTTAAGACACGTTGTTTGAGAGGAGGACGCTCAGTTCGTCACTATTTGAGAAAGAGATTGATTGGACCGTGGCAATTCATTCCTTGGCTGTTCTATCTCAGATATTTTGTGCTTCAAATCTTACTGATTTTATATAATTGTCCTTGGTTCTGACATTTTCGCACAGGGGCATGAGTTGGAGGCTTGGAAAGGTGCCCGCATGCCTCGCATCAATGATTTGGCTATCACAACTGACGGAAGTCATATGGTAAGCATTTTTTTAACATTTGATGTTCTGCATGTCAGTATATTTTCTGATTGATCTGAAGGATGCGTCATACATTTAGGTTGTTTCCTCCGAAAAACATAACTAAATATACATATATCTTGAACTGTCCATGTATCACTTCGGGTTCCGAGTTTTTCAAACCTAGCATCATGGACGATGCTCCATGTGTCGCAGCATTCGTTAAGAGTTTTGTCACTGTGATGTTAACCACAAATGTACCATCCTTTATCAAGCATTTTCAGTGATGAAATTATGACTTATGGATCATGGCAGGTAAGCATTTGTGATCATAAGAACATCCGCATTTACAACTTGGAGGAAAAAACAGAGCGAGTCATCGAGGAGGAGAAGCCAATTACTTCACTTTCAGTGAGCAAAAATGGAAGATATTTGTTGGTTAACTTGGTGAGCCAGGAGATTCATTTGTGGGACATTTCAGCAGCTACAAAAGATCTGCCTAAGAAATATAGAGGTCACAAACAAGGGCGATATGTGATTCGATCCTGCTTTGGTGGAACCGATTATGCATTTATTGTCAGCGGCAGCGAAGATTCTCAGGTCTCTCTCTCTCTCTCTCTCTCTCTCTCTCTCTCTCTCGCTGGTGTTTTTGAGTCGCGAATGGATATCCAGGTCTCTTTTTTCTTTCCTTAAAATTTTCTTTTTCTGTCATACATCTTATTCCCTCTTTAGCCGTTGTTAGTGCTTATGCATGGTTGTCGTCATTCTGGGTCAATCAACCCAGTAATTTTCATCAGAACCGATAGACAGTAATTGCCACAACTAAGGAAAATGCTCTAAGTTTTTCGTAATTTCGTTGCAGGTATACATCTGGCACAGGTGGAATGGTGAGTTGCTTGACGTGTTGTCAGGTCATTCAGGCACTGTTAACAGCGTAAGCTGGAATCCGGTGAATCCTCATATGTTTGCATCTGCCAGTGACGACCATACAATTCGGATATGGGGTCTGAGCAACAGACCGATGTCCAAGAAACATGATGAGAAACCAGGCTCATCTAATGGCATTGATCATCTAGTCAATGGTGGGACAAGAGACCTATTAGAAAATCTGAGGCCCTTTAATTCTGATACGGATTAGTGTTGTCATTATATATGGTCCAGGCTTGCAGCACTCGGTTTGTTCCTCTCCTTTGTACATTTGATCTTGTCATCATTTATCTTCTTTATCTGGTGATGTAAGCATATGTAGGGATTCTTCATTTTCTTTCTTATTACAGCCAAAGGTTTGATTTCTCCATAATTTGTGCTCCTTAAGTATTGTTCACATGCGATCTGGTAAGCACAATGGATTATTTGTGTGCCCAATTTTCATGTTGCAGTTGTCAATGCTTCTGTTAAGTTTGAAAGAAATTTGGTCTGGCTTGAGAAATTGCATATTTACTTTCAAGGAACTAAATTAATAGAAAATCTAGTTTCTCTTCCACTCCGCTATCTATTAACTTAAGCTACGATACTTTCAGGTGGGTTCAAATGAATAGAAGTTTCTGGTCTCAACTCACATTATATATTCTGTACTTACCAGGTAAAATCTGGTTAGCAGGAAGCACTGTAGGGCTTTTGAAATCTGAAACGCCTACCCCCTATTTCCCATACTCAGTGCAGGTTATCCTTTCTCTCATACTGGTTTTCTTGGTCAATAGTAGGGAGTTTAAGCCTTTGCTAGCATGGGCTCTTTGTTAACCCATACTATCAACATCAGAATCTAAATATGTTATGTTAAAAGTCAAACAATGATTGTAGTGGAATGATTGCAAGTAAAATCTCATAGTAAATTGTACTAGGTTTTGAAATTGGATCTTGATGGAATTTGTATTTTGTTTCCTAGTTGCAAGGACTTCATTCTGTTTCTTATCAGACATAATTTGTGCCTGTAAATTATCCATTTATCTTCTAGGTGTATTTGTATACATGTATGTATTTCGGTTTTCTTGTTTGGTGGAATTTCTACATCAAGATTTTCTTGATTGCCACAAATATCTTGAGTTTCCAAATGAGAAATTATCCTTCATGAATTTCATTGCAATAGTTGACGCTTATTTATTTCGGATAGTGAGACTAAGGTCCACAAATTTAATTCTATAAATGTATAGACATGGGTGTCTTGATTTCGATTGACAACTGAATACCCATTCAGGATGGAACTGAACTACATTGTTGATAGTTTAAGTACTTGTATATACATTCATGTCATGATATTACATGCAAGCTGAAATTTTCGTTTACACCACAAATCCTGCTTTCTACAATTGCATATTTCAAAAAGTTATAATCTTCTCAATCCGTGGCATGAAGCAATAAACAAAATTTAGAACACAACTTGATCTTAATTTTATTAAGTGGCAACGCACTGAACCACACTCTAACAACATACTACTTTACATTATTTACAGAGTAAACCTTTGAATGTGACGCCGCAAACGACCTTTTGAAAGGATGACTTTATTTCGACCACAATGATTGGCGACACATGCTGGACAAAACATTCACAATCAGCAGTACAGTTCTAAGAACGAACTTGCACCCTGTAATAAAAACAAAATAGCAGATCCTTTTTGGTCCACTTGAAGAAACTTCTTGTGCTCCACTAACTTGGAAATTTGTGAAGTGCTAATCGTAAGTACCACTAGTGAAATGCTAAGTCAGACTCAATAAACGAATTCCACCTTTTCCTATGCACTGTCAGAGTTAGTCGGGCCAGACCATAAAGCTCCTGAAACATGTAAACGGCAGCAAGGCGTTATATACAAACTCCCGAAAGAAGATCCTTGAACACATTTGACTGAAATTAGGTCAAGGCTGATTCCAAGGACTTCTTAGTGCTGTCAGGAGATCGCTCCAATGATTGAAGGAACTTGCGGAGGTGCTTGATATATTCTGGATACAATTCCAGATTACAATGACCAGCACCTTTCAACCACAGCGGCTCGTACTTCTCCTTGGATAGATCATGTAGTTGCTTACCGTGTGTCCAATCAACTACTTCATCAGACGTTCCCTGTAAATTATAAACCCGTTTTTTGATCAGACATCTTAAACCATTTACGAAAAAATAAAACAAAAAAAATTAATCTCGGATTAGCAACAAATCTACCACAAAACTACAAATTATGATCAGCAGTTAATACATGAAAAAAAATAGCATATAAACCAAACTACTCCATTCCGAGCACGAACAAGAGAACATTTGTAAGTTTTGGGCAAAATATGGACACAGTTGAGGAAATATTTTTAGGGAGGAAAGCGCATACTTACATGCATCACAAGTACGGGACAGGAGATTTGACCAATTTTGTCAATGTTCTGCAAAATTAATTGTAGAAAATACATATTTTAGGAGAAGCATTAATTTAACAATTTCCAGCATTATTCAGAGGTACAATAATGATGCGACTTCAGCCAAGTATTTTAAGAGTGAGTAGAGATAGAAAATCGAAATATTAAAAAAGAACCGATTTCACACAGCCAACGGCAAGGACATAATAGCAGTTACAGTCTAATCTTAGTGAAAGAAAGGAAAAGTAGTCCCACAGACCGCTGAACAAGTCCCTAGTAATACCAAGATGGAAATGCTACAATGAATGATTCTTACTTTTTATTTTCAGTCAGAAATAAGTGATTGGTCTGCTCATTTAAAATAAAAACTTTGTAAGAGATTCCGTGTGAACTAGTGAAAGCTGCATTACGTGTTGCTGCAATAAGGAACAGTTCATCAGCATACCTTGTAAATGTCAAACCAGTACGTGCGTTTCACTGGGTACATCACTCGAAGTCCAGAAAGAATTGGACTGTGAAGTACTACACCTCGAAGACTGGGTAGCCGAGTAGCCAAATCACAAGTAGGTCCGCTGCCCACTGATTGCCCGTATAACACAATATTCTCTTCGCGAATACCATACGTCCCCTCCAGGCACTTGTATGCTGCTTCTATATCTGCATATGTGTTTGGTTCACTTGGCTAGAAAACCAAAAAAAGCAAAACAAAACAAAACAAAACATATCAAAAAATTAAAACACCAAAAAAATAAGAATGAAAACAAAAAAAACACGAAAAGAGTTCGATCAGAACAGGATCACGTGGAGGAAAATCCGAAGTACAAACCAAGTCAGGTACTGATAAGCGAATATCCCAGTTACCAAAGCACGGAAAAGACACATTTAGAAATTCGATTTACCACGGTTTGTGGGTAAGCTTTTTTGTACTAATCCAAAAGGTGTTAACTATGTTGGCATTATGTGAAAAGGCTCATAAATCTTATCAGAATTAGATCAACCTAGGTGGAGTACCTTAACTAAAAACGATTCACATGAGTTCATGGGTAAAATAACGAAAGAAAAACTTAATATTGCCTAGAAAGACCGTCCACAACCCCGTCCTGGATTAACAATATACCACTGCCTTGACAAGAAAGGAGAGACTAACCTTGCCAGTGGATGCACCATATCCTGAGTAATCATAACTGCACATAAGGATCAAGCAACACACTTAATGAATCGACATATTTTGAATTAAAAATCAACCAATTCAATATAACTGAAATTGAAACATTGTACACACGGGATAGGAAGGAATCGTTCCGTTCACAGGAGGCCCGCCAAGGTTTCAAGATTAGTGCTTCTTAGACACAATGCAGGCTAATCCAGTGCCGCAGGAAAAATATCTGGTTTCATAGGCCTCAACTTCAATGGCCAATATACTACATACATGACGAACTAATCTATTAACGATACCTATGCTAATGTAGAAAAATCAAAGTTAAACAAGATGGAATGTGGAAATTATCGGATATGGAAAGTAGTTGTTCATCTAATTAAATCTAGTAGCCACGTTTTACCGGTCGTCTATGATTAAATTCAACGTCGATGATATGAGTTTACAAGAAGTGCCTCACAAAAAAACATAAAACCAAAACTAAGTACAATTAGAATCGTACGTGAACAGAGCTACAAAAAGTATGCGTTGAAATTCACTGTCGACTATGACCTCAAGACCATATCATCAGTCTCGTCAGAGTACTGGTATAACGGCTGTTTCAATCGTGGAAGAAAAAAGAGATAGACATAAAGAACGAAAAACAAATTAAACAAAACGGAACGGAATGGTAAAAATAAAATGCAACAATAAAAAAGACATCTACACAAGTCTCCTATCTACTGAATGACCACAATGTCCACCATATAAGGGAGCGCAATTTTCAACCAACTCGGAATACTTCCAGAAATAACATCACTAGAAGATGTTCTGGTTCGACATTCAAACCCAAGTACAAAGGATGTAAATGAGCACAGCAGTGGATGCTGACCAAGATTGATGACTCTATACTGCCACAGAGTCTCCCGGAGAGCTGATGCTCAGGCATACGCTCGCCAAAGCCGAGCCAAAACAGGTTGAACGTCTATGACATTCAAACTGCAGCCGGGGTGAGTGAAACCATTCGACCTCGACTAAGAGAGTGATTATCTTCATTTTGTATCCTAGCTCATAATAATATTCCGCCGGGTGTTTCGGCAAGCCATTTTCACATTCAACTTAGATTTCAATCTCGAATCGGCTGGCTATGAACAACATATTCCAGTACTCACAGATCGAACTGGGACCTATCATGAGCGGCGCTAAAATAAGGACCGCATCTAAGCCGCCTTATTACCCGGAAAAGAAACCGTTTCTAGAACTCATTCCGAGCGGGTGATTCCGAGATTTAAGTGATTATGTATCATATTTCGAAACCATAATCCCAAGCGTGATGCATGCTTACGATTAATATTCATACAATCTGTCTACAATAAGGGCATACCATGTACAAGTGAAATTAGGAGATTTCCCGGAACACCAAAACAGAGATAGAAAAGGGAGGAGAAGACTGGGGAAAAAAAAACAAAAAAGCAAAATAAATAAGTATTTATCACTCACCCGAGAATGTTGATCCGAAGGTGAACACTAAGCTCCACAAACAGCTCATGCATTTGACCTAGGTCGGCCGCATTTCCATGCGAATAAAGCAGCGTCAAGGACGCCGACGGATGCCTCACAAATAACGCCACAATCTCGTTGTTCCGCCTAGTCTGCAATTTCAACACATCTACATTCTCGCGCGGCGCCACATCCGTCATGCGCAACTTGCCCGTCGCCTCATCAACAACTACCTGATAAGACGGAGGCGTCGGAGGAAAAAACGCAAACCTCGCTGCCACAGACGAGGTCACAGCTCCCATCTCTCCGTGCAACGTCCCACCCTGACGGCTTCAACAACCGCTACACTCCACACCACCGCAACCCCGGATAAAATCACCGCCCGCTTACAAAATCACATCAAAATCTCACCACTCCACAAACGCGCTATCCCGCCACAGTGGACAAGCAAAGCAAGTCCATGGCGCAAAACATCGCCACCAATACACATACCAACGCAAAAACCTCCGCGCGCGAACGAAGACGACGAGAACTGGACGGAGAAGAAAGGGTTCGCGGACGGAAGGCTACCCCAGGTCAGCACACGAGGCTCACACAAACGGACTCTTCCACAACAGAGCAAGGCGAGAACAAGCGCTTAACACAAAGTTGCCCAAGGTTTTGAGAAGGGATGACTGTCAGACAGGCTTGGCAAAGCAGGCTGGCTGATCTCGGGGAGGGAAAAGAAAAAGATGCGGGCGATGAGGAAGAAGAAGAAGATGATGATGATATGATGAGGACTCCAAGCATACCAGGCAACATACAACCTCCGCTCCGAACAGACGCTCCACTCTGGCTTCGCTGCTTTCGATGCCCCTCACCCCAACCCACCGCTTTGGCTGTGCCGGGTCTGTAGGCGAGTGCATTACACACAGCCTTGTTGCCGCATCGGATGACGCCTGTAAAGCGTGGTCAACCGAAGATTCGTCTGGCGAGACTCGGTGTAAATTGGCCTGCGCTACACTACAGCCTTTCCCTGCTGGCGCACGAAGTCTCAGGGAAAAGCTACCTCTCCACCCCCCCAGGTACCTCGTAAGGGGCGGACATGAAGAAAGCGGCAGGTACGAGAAAACAGGTCGGTGAGGATCCAACCACACTACCCTACCGCTGAATATTCGTTTCCATGCTGCATGTTCATCTGCAACAGACTTGCAACGCGTTGAAGGTACCGACAGGGGGTATCAATGCTGAGAGTGGATGTGTCACGGAGAAAGCAGCTCCAGCATTAAAGTAGCTGAGTTTCACGAAATTTGTGAAATGGAATTTAATGAAATGATTGTCTCTAAATCAATGTGTTATACAGAACAAATTCAGTAGAACTTTCTGGCAACACTTAGTCTCAGCAGCTTACACTGTATAATCTCAATCCTAGGTATGTTGGAAAAAACATTGGCACCTTTCATGGACAAGTGTTGATTAATTGTTTTATGGTTATTTTTTAATTGCGTGAAAGGTATTTCAGAGAAATTATCTCGATGATTTATAGACAGTTTTATTACTTCCAGAATATAAGAGAAGAAAGAGAAATACAGCAGTACTTTAATTTGTGATGCTTCCTTTGTTGATCACTCCAACAGTACAAAATTTAGTAAAAAAATTAAATGAAGACAGACATCTGGATTGATATCAAGACAAACACCAACAATTAAGTTATTCATCCATTTCAGATTTAAAGAAGTTATAGTTCGAAGAATTTTCTTTGCTCTACAACACTCAGAAGTCCACACCCTAATTGCCAAATGTTGGGAAGTGCTGAGGAAACTGAAAATAATCCAAAACATAATAGAACACACTATTTTGATGTCACTAATTTGGAAAAAGATGTTTAATAAAAGATACAGCAAATTTAAAATATCATCTCCGAAGTCCACCTATTCTGTCAGATGATTGAGACCTAGTTAAAATGCACTATACTGCTTCAAAATCTTCGTATTGTAAGCTCTAAATTTTTTTTTTGGTAACTGGATTAGATCTTCGAGAGAATGCACGCTAGGCCAAATCTATCCTGCATCTAACCAGTATATAATGTATCCAAGTTAGAAGATCGACACCTGTAGACGAAATTTCCAAAGCCGACTTTTACATGAAAGCACGTCAAACAATGAGAGAATGTTTTATACCACTAACAAGAAAAAGGGGAGGAAAAAAAAAGTACATAATGTAGGAGGACAGAAAGGTAGAAAGGTGACGGACGGAAAAGGAAAGAAGGAGAAACAAAAAAATAAAACAGGGACCCTTCGTCTCTCTAACACAAACACACACACACACACACACACACAAAATAATAAATAAACAAGCAAACAGACAATTGGAAGTTGTTAACGCGAATGCCAAACAACAAGCAGATAACAACTTGGTTCACCACCGAGACTTGCATCAAATCCAGCGAAAGAGTTCAAATCTTAACCGTTATGAAAGTGCCAATCTCATTAAAAGCAAGAGACGTTCGCATGAAAAAAGGCCAACCGACTATTCACAATGACAGTGACGTTACTTTGGGTTGACATTGTTCTTTTGTAATATTATTGATATGATTTAACAAACAAATAGCCCAAAAAGAACGGCTAGGTTTGCATCGATTACTGCACCCGTTTAATTAAACAAAGAACGGGTCTACATAATGAGCAAGTAGCTGAATACAAGTGTGGACTCATTCTTGTGAATTAAAACATACATTCCCAAAGAACATCTGAATACCACTTTACAAACCGTGCTAGCGAACAGCGAAAAAAATGCACGACAATGTTTAACGATAAGGCATATTTTAGACTTCTACGAGCCCCACGCTGCCTATAACATCGACCGAAAATTAGAAGACTTTGCAAACAAAGAAAATCCACTAATACTTATACACAAAAACCGGAAGGAAATGCATTCCTAACATCAAGCGAAGGTAGCTAGGTGAAGGTGTCAGAAGGATACAAGCAAATGAGATGGAATCTTAAAACCATCAGAGGAATACCCATCCAATTCTGCACATGACATGCTACTGGGTTGCTCACTTTGCAAATTGCAATCCAGGAGCTAACCATAAACTGAACCATACACAAATCAAGGAACTGTAAAACTTGGACAGACAAGGATACTGATACTCCTCCGAAAGCTCTCGAGGACACCCACGGCAGAACGATAGTGACACACAAACCCGAAGCAAACCGACACACCAACCGCGATACTTACTCACGCAAGCATGACTGGGAGCACAGAATGCATGTTTAGGAACAGGTCACCAAGAAACAGGAATGACACCTGGCGACGACTCAGTAAAGTGACCGCAAAAAACCGGGAGCTCTATGATGCACAGACAAGAAAATGTAATCAGGTAGACAAGTGAGGAACACCGCTTGCTTGATTTATCCTGCGTAACTTGCATCAGACCTCAATCCCTTCAAAAAATTATTTCGCCGCCACAGCAAATCTCGCCATGCGAGCCTTCTTCTTAGCCTCCTCATCTTGAGCTAACTTAGGTTTCGCAGTGATGACACGTTGGGAAGACTTAGGTTTCACAGTAACTTCTTCCGGCGGACCGCCAAACCGTTCCGCACGAGCTTTCCTCTTCGCATTCTCAACTTCAATCAGGGCCTTGGATGGAACCTTCACAGCACCTGTTTTTTTCACCTCAGCCACCGCCTCCCCTGCTACTGCTCCATCCTTTGAACCGCCACTAAATCTGGCAGCCCTCAGCTTGCGTTTATCTGCCTCAGTTATCTTGAGGTCAGTACCAAAACGCTCGGCCCTCTTCCTTTTCTTCTCAATGTCAGTCATGGCCGCGGGTGCGGCTGCCGAAGCGTGTGCGTCAGTTGCATTATCCTCACCTACCGCCGTTTTCGTGCCTACAGCTCCATTATCATCAACCTCCTTCCCAATATCCTCGCCACTCACATGTTCACTATCCTCCAAAACATGAGCATCGTCCTTCTGCACGTCATCTGTGTGTGCACTCGGCTCCTTCACTCCGCCCGCCTTCTTCCAATCGGTCGACATGCCGACTTCCTAACACAACTTCCTCAAACACCGACAAAGCAAACAACCATGCAGCGCTTATCGGAAAAGGTAGCTTAAAAAAAGCTTCTCACACATGACACAATAGCGTCACAGCCACAACCAGGTACCCCTCTCCGGATAGCAGTAGAGCGTGATGATTCATGACCTTCGAATTCCGGCGATGGTGCGCAATGGATTGAGGTTGGGAATCTAAAGGAGGAGCACACCCGTTAAATAAGAAACGAAGAAGTTAAACTAGGGTTTGCTAAGCGGGGAAGTAGAACCGTCCTAGTGAGAGCCGCGTACTTATAGGCACGGTTCTCCGGAACCGTTCCCGGACCATAGGAACACGTTCCCTCCCAAGTGAAGGACGAGGTGCTGAGCTGGACTCCACGGGGATCAATTCGGATCGCTCGGTGGCCACGCTGGCGAGATATGTGAGATTCCGTCAGCAGCAAGGAGCTTAATCAATTTGTAATCTTAATTGTAGGCTTCACTTGCTGGCGCTTTATCCCTCCTTAACCCTCAGCATTTTGGCTACACTATGTGATGGATCACCATAGCAAAGGCGGGTAATTTCATTGTACTGAGCCACCTTAATTTCAAAACATATTATTAATGAGGTGATTGTAATTATAGTAAATATTCAAATGCAAAGAAAATTTTGATCATGTATATTGCTAAACCCAAATAAAGCTTTTAAAAATTGCTACACACAAAATAAAAATTCAATATGAAGAGATGAAAGATGGCAGTATGAAAACTAATAGGAGCAACAGGAGAAGAAGTATTAGGAGATATAATATCCTCACATATGATGACTATGTTTAATTTTGGAGTGTGATCTTGAAAGCTCCCCTACCTCTCTTTCTTTCACCACCACCAACACTCAATATACAAAAGAAAAAGAAAAAAGTACACACAGATAATCCACATATATGATAATTATGTTATCAATTATTGTTTTGAAATACATGTCTTCCAGATTAATTATGAAACAATTTCAAAAAAAAAGAGGCTCTATTATAATGTATTCTATAAATAAAGGGTTAACAATTTAAAATTAGAATTTGACTATCTCTTGTTTATATATAACATGGTGTGTATTGTTCTAGAGTCTTCTTCAAAGGGTGTGAAAAGTCACAATGGAATATTTCTTAGTCCAAAAAGATGTAGAGAGAGAAGAAACCTCCTTATAAAGCGGATCTAAAGGGCACCACGATTGCACATACACATGTATTCCATAGAATCCAACATTGACATAATACTTGTTCAAAACTCAACCAATATTTATATAAACAAAACAAAAGCAGAACCTATTGTACAAAGATGTGTTGGATGTAAAGTCCATTGGGTTTACACATGTAAGTTAATGGAGATACAAAGCTTTACTTGCTTTTGAATAAAAGACAAAGAAAAAGCTTTGGACTGCTATATGTATATATATACATATATAGAATAAAATTATCTGAAAATATAGCATTATAATAATTATAATAGGCAAATTATGCATTCAATATTAATGAAGTTTAAAACATAGATTTGTTATCTCAACTTATTACAGACATCTATTTTTAATTGGAAATTATCAAATCACGACTTTCGGTGTAAAATATCAAAGATAGGATAATTAGTTTAGCTAATTATTTAAAATATGAAATAAACCTTACACTGTGTTATAATAAAATGTATTAGAAGTATTTTGTTTGATGTAATCTACCCTTTTAGAATGCAACACACACTATCTAAGTTGAAAAGTAATGAAAATTAACTTTATTTAATTCATTTGAATACAAACCCATATGAGTAACTGTAATTATTTCAGTCCAATTAGTTATAAATGATATCATTTTAACATATCATAACCAGTACCCAGAAAAATGGTAATTTTAATCAACAAGACTTTTATTCTTTCACTACAATCAGTGTAGAAACATATTTAATCTTTTGATTATTTTTACATGCTCTTTCAGAATAACCAAAAAAAACTTTACAATGACATATGCTTGCTTGTATCTTAACATATTAAAAAATTTCTCATTTCCAAATTACTAAATTAGGTAATTTTTCAAATCCCATTCATCTAGCTTTTTCATACTCTATAAATTGATATTAAGAAACAAATAATAGTTAATCATTATTAAGATTTAATAATGTTAAAGAATAGACGTTGATTTAGATGTAATTAACTTAATTTTCTGGCGAAATAAATACATACATAATAATGTAATATGAAGTTATAAAAAGTTGTTCTCAAGTAAGAAAGTATATTTATTGTAAAATATCCCTATGTTTCACTTTTTTTTACTATCCAGTTTTAAATTTGACAGTATTAAATTCACAAAAGTAATAGATATAGTAATATGGGTAACAAATTGTTTGCCATTCTTTAAACACCATTATACAAGTGTAACTTTTGTATCCACCTCTAAAATATATATACTTTTAATTTTCATTTTAAAATAAGGATATTTTCTTACTCTTATGTTTTTAAAAAAAGTTCATGTACGAAGGATCTTTCACAAAATGTCATGATTTTATATGTGTACAACATCTGAGCAATACTTTTTCAATCTCTTGCATTCAGAAAATTCAACTACAGGTATATGTCCCCATAGTTGGTTTAAGAGACATAATGCTAGAAACTACTTGGCAGAGTACAGACTAAAGCCACTTTTGATTAGTTTACAAGTTATTTCCTCTTTTACTGTAGTACTTTTGAGGTAGGTCTTGTGGAGGATTTCTTATGTAATCTTATACATATGTAAAAGTAATTCTCACCCACTTTTACATATGTGTATGTTTATATCTATCTATTTATTCCTTATTTTTGTGGTGGACAATACAGAAATAGACTTATGAATAGACAATGTAAAATTTAAACTTTTTTATTATTACACAAGCAGATTCATAAAAAGAACAAATGCTATATTGTTTACTTACTTGTATGAACTAATATATGTACTTCTATTAGTATTTTTTTTGAAACTGATGTCATATTTTGGTCACTAACTAACCATAAAAATTATGGAACAGAGTTCTTATTGTTATGGTTATCATGGTTTTGTTTTGTTTGTCCTTGTGTACATTTTTTGTGTGCATATTTAAAATTTTAAAATTTCAAAGATTACATTCCACAATAATCACTTGCCTCAAGAACATGTGTATTATGAGATATTTAAAACATCAAAAAGGTATGATAAAATTTTAAATTATAATTGATCTGCAAATTAAGCTTTTCCATGCACACATTTCTGAAGACATCATGTGTAAAGTAAAAATTAGTTTTACCTCAAGTAACAAATACTCTGCGTTTCTGTTTATGTGGTAGAGTAAGTAGAAGATATTGATGAAATAGAAAGTACAGCAATTACAACTGTATAATTAAGATTTGTGCTGAAAAATGCATGCAGATTCAATTTTATTCAAAAGCACAGAACGGAGATTTGTTAATTTGATTAGTCACAGTTAATAATGAAAAGAACTATATCATACATTCTAGCTAATTGACAGGCTTAAATTAATAAAGATTTAGATTTCCAATCAAAATATTATCAATTCCATATCATCTGAACACACAAGAAGTATTCAAATGCACAGTTTCAAAAGTAATTTTATTAATTAACTAAATCTTTGTACCTTGAATGAGAACATGTTTTTAAAGATGTTAATACTCTACAAACTGAGATTTTTTAAAATAAATGAACAACTACTTAAAGTGTTTATCATATTTGTACATCCTTACAACAAAAGACTTTTAATGATACTTTTTTAACAACTCCAAACTTTTCTTTCATTTCAACCCACCCTGGATAATGTTTTTGAAGAGAGCGAATTCCGACGCAGAACGGTCGTGGTGCTTTTCCCATCACTGAAAAAACTTAAACTAGGCCTCGTCCACGCTTTATGAAGGGGAATGAGCAGAAAACGACTGGGCGGCGGTGTGAACGCGTCCAAAAGTCCGAGGAAAGGGCATTACGAGACGAAAAGAGCCCAACAGGGTAAGGAAGGACGGGATCAGTCCCCGCGAGGGAAGCCGGGAACAAAGCCCCAGAATGGCTCCCTCGCCCGGCCCGTTCCGCGGAAGATTTGCGGGGATTGCCCGGCATCGTCTTGTCACCCCTTTGCTTGCCCGCTTTGTCTCTCGCACCCTTTCTCCCTTTCGCTGTGTGTCTGTGTGTCTGTGTCTCTTCACCATCGTGTTCAAGCTCGTGATCGTCCGGGCTGTTGCTCTTTTTCGCTTCCTTGTGGTCCTCTCCCTACCCGTGCCGCTCATCCGGTGCACCTCATGTTTGGTGAAGAAGGGGCGGCCGCCGCGCCCGTCCCGGTACTCGTTCCCACTCGCTTCGTGTGGCCGCACGGCGGTCGTCGTGTCTACCTGTGCGGCGATTTCACACGGTACGTGATCTCCATCGGCTCGATACCAGTCAGGTTATCATTTCCTGGATGTTGTGGATACTGCTTTTTGGAAGATTCAGAGTGAGGGAATCTTTTGGACAGCGGGTGGATTAGTTTCTAGGAAAGCCGGCTGTCAAGGGCTGGAGGTTTTTATTGCCAACGGAAGAGATTTCGTTTCTTCTGGCCGGGGAATTTGTTGCCAATGGATGAAGCATTTTGGGAGAGAAGGTTTCCTGCAGGTTTCTAGAATGGTCCAAAATTCTCGGGAGTTCTTGAGTGGACAGTACAGGATTTTTTTTATCACGAGTTCGGGTTAATCGGATGCATGGAAATGCTTGTGGGCGGCGCTGACGTGATTTTTAGTTGTTTAGTCTACTAATGAGGGTTTCGAAGAAGTGATGGAAAGGTGCACTTATTTTACTAAGCTGTAGTTGAGGTCAATTTGGACCTGAGAGTACAGAAGTTGGTGTTTGTGTTGTCTGGTAATGATACCATGACCGTGAGTAGAGGTAGGACACTATTCATCCATGGATGCTATGGGAAGACCTAAAATTTTCTGCCGTGGGAAGGTCGATTCTGCCATTGTCATCAGCATTGTTTGCCTAACCTGGCGATGAACTTGATTATTTTGTCTGTATTTGTACAATCTTGACGTGTAGCTGGGTTTCCTGTTTCGAAGTTGGATGAGCTGGTCAAATACAAGGTTTCGTTCATATCTCATATTTTGCTAATCAATGTGGTGTGGACTTGGATATTAATACGGCATTTGATAAACCATCGGTTGAGTGTTACAATTAATCATTCAATTGCCAATAGCGCTAGATGATGCCACCACTATCGCTCTATCAGTGTCAGACTGGCCACCTCTCCCACAGTTGCAGCCTTTCTTCAGTGTTTGAATATTCTCACAATTTATCCACGTTGCAGTTCTTTTGCCCTAAGTAGGCTCAGCGATTAGAATTAAGGAGCGGATCAAATGTGACGAGCTTGTGGCTTTTCATGAGCTCTCTCTCTGAATACTAGTGTATATCCGTGAAATAAATCTTCCTTATGTTGTGGAGCTCGACTACTTGTAGCTTCAACAATTTGTGGGCGATCATTGTGCCTGGAATAATCTTATGCATGGACAGCTCTTGTGTGTGGGTACCTTTTAACGGTTACTGATCGTGAGGTTTATTCCTCGTACCAAGTCAGTGGTGTGCATACCTGATGGAATGGTTTGGGCTTTTGCTCTAGACTTCGTTGTGCATGAGTGGACAAAAGCCTACATCTCACTGAGTTTCATATGGCTGCAGATGGCAGGATACATTACCTTTGTCTCCCGTTGAAGGGTCTTCCCGTGTTTTTCAAGTGATATGCAGCTTGTCGCCAGGTTATCACCAGGTATGCAGTTTGTGTTGGTTGTTTAGAATACTCTTTTTTTTTTTTTTTTTTTTTTTTTTTTCCTTTTTTTTTTTGTCTATAGTAGAAACTTAGGATGCTTGATTTGGGTTGATTCGCTCCCATCGATGAAACAAATGTGTTGGAGATCTGATGTTTAAAAGGCGGGATGTGTTTGGTGTCGTTGCAGTATAAATTCATCGTGGATGGAGAATGGAGACATGATGAGCAGCAGGCACACATGACGGAGTCAAATGGTCAAGTCAATAATTGGCTTCTGATCACCAAGCCGCAACACCCTATCCTGCCTCCCGCTCCTGACATGAGTACTCCGGGTGTTACCATGGATGTTGACCATGACATGGTTCATCAACCTGTGAGCACCGCAACACAGCACTGAAATGAAGACATTTGTGACTTCGCTATTTCCCGATTGGAAATTTTCTTTTGTAACGACTACCGTTCATCTATTGCTGTAGTTGTTGGGAATGCTGATGTCAACATGTTCTCAACTTCTCTGTAAAGCTTGTGTCTTCTGATGCGGTGATCTTGTCGAATTGTACTGAAGTATATTTAGCATGTCATATGCGCGGCTTATTTGATGTGCTTGAATTGTTTCATTTGACAGGGGTCAGGAGCTGAAGATCTTCCTCAGATTCATGGGGATGTGCAACAAGATCATCAGCAAGTAGATAGAGCTCTTATGGCAGAATCTGGGGCCACAGTTGTATCCTCTGCTGAAGCAGAAGCCTCAAGGAAAAACATAGCCGATTTTTTAAACCGACATTTTGCTTATGACTTACTGCCTGAATCTGGCAAGGTATGTTCGACAACAACACACGCTCACACACCCCGCGGCCTACTCTAGGATTATGCACTCTGTATATCACTCTAAAGAAGTAGACGAAGTGAAAAGGAAACAACCATTGTGAGGATTGTTTAGGAAGAATTTCGGTTTCGTATAACGAGGAAAAATCATGCTGTTTGGTGGTGCTGAACATTATTTTTTGACTTTATTATCTTCTGCTCAAGCTGTATCCAAGCATGAACGACCACTGATGCTTTATTAGCATGCAGATACACATTTTAAGTTGCATAATGTTGTACTAGAGTATTATCCTAGTTTCACAACTTCAAAAGGATGTTTTATAGACTTATTATACGATGTTTCAGTTAAATTTATGTGTAGATATTCTTCACCTATTGAATTAGCAGACATTTGAGAATTTAGCCACGTCTTACTTCAACTGCAATGATGTTATCCAGTAGGCAATGGAGTATGTTAAATTGAATAGTTTAGTTGGTATCCAAATACACCCATTACATATTATCTCTGTTATTGATATTGACGTGATCTATTGTAGACTTTCTAAGTTTCAGGATTGAAATCATTGGTCTGTGGTCTGAACAGATGCGTGGCGTGTACAGGTTGTGGCTCTGGATGTGGCGTTGCCAGTGAAACAAGCTTTTCATGCGCTCTATGAACAGGTATGAATTGTGTATTCTATTTATTATTATAGTAATGCAAAGCCTTGGAAACATTCCTTCTACAATTTCTTAAACGGTAGGTAGTCATATACTGGGTTTGATTCTGCACATGGAATGAGAGTTTTATCTAACTGAACTATGTATATATACTCATGCAGGGTATTCCTGGAGCTCCATTATGGGACTCTTCATCGCAGCGGTTTGTTGGAATGCTTACAGCGTCGGACTTCATTTCAATACTACAGCGTGTAAGTGAGCGCACTACATGGCTGCTTTTTATATTGCTTCTATACTTTTGTTGGTTATATTTGTTTGTTTATGTTGGGATCTGGTAGGAAGTTATTGACTCAGATGCGAATTGGTTGAGTATCTACTCTATGATCGATCCTGAACATGTTTATTTGACCATCTAGTGAAGCAATTTAATTCATGATCTGCTCAATTGATTACGTAGGCCACGCTGCGCTTTTAGTTCTACGTTTTCAGTGAAAGATATTAGCTTTTTCTTCTATTTCAAGAGATCTGATTTATGTTGCTTGCGCTGTACATAGCTTGGAAGCCATGGTGCTGCAGTGTTTTCTGAGGAAGAGTTGGAAATGCACACAATTGAAGAATGGAAAAAGGAGAAGCAAGCACTTTTCCCTTCTGCATCCCATTCGCTTGTATATGTGAGTGCTGAGATGTGTCTCTTTGTCTGTGCCAATATACATGAGTTTTAAAGCGTCAATTTAAAAATTTTCAGCATGGAAAATAGATTGTGTTCTTATAGTGGGCGATTCAATCTGTGCACACACCAATCCTTCCTCTCCTGGGGTTCTTTTTCTCTTAATGCATTTTGTTAATATACATCCTCTTTGGCATCAAGTGGTTGCGTGCATGAAAGAATATGGTGGTGGTTGGTTTCAGGGTGGGCACTGGCTAGATGTCCTGGCTAGAAGTCTGTATTGATCGGTTTTGTTGATAAATCTTCAGGTGGGACCAGATGATACCCTTTCACATGTGGCCAATGAACTCATGCGACTTGACGTCGCGCAGCTGCCCGTCTTGCACTATCCACCTCATTCGCAGATCCCAGAATTGTTACATTTAGCTTGCCTATCTGGCATTCTAAGATGTAGGTTCTTTCCTTACTGACAGAAATTCGTTTTCTAATTACGACTTCAAAATTTTAGCACTTGTTCTGAAGGACATGCTTTAAAGTTTGTCGATCCCAGGGATTTGGTGATCCGCAGTTTTCTGTGGCCAGCTTTCAACGAGAAGTACAATTCTAATTTTCATACTAAAATCGAAATCGTTTTTTCTTTCTTGGTAGACTTTACTCAACTAAGTAATTAATGCTCGTTTCTTGGTAACTAACGTGCGCCTGAGAAAGTTACTTGAGACGCAACAATATCTTTCTGCGATTGAGACATCTTAATTGAATTTTATATGGTGATGTATTTCATGGTATCAAATCTGACTCGATTTTCTGATATATACATTGTTTTGTGTTAGCTCATGTGTTTGGAAAGTGTCTTGTTATAAGGATCATGATCATGATCATGATTTTTCGTATTTGTTGATGTGCAGGTCTCTGTAGACATTTCCGGCATGTTCCTTCATCTGTCCCTCTCTTTTCACAACCCATTGGAACCTTGCGTATTGGGAATTGGGTTTCAGGCATGGCTGAACCTGGAAGCCGACCGCTGCAAGTTTTGCGACGAGATGAATCCCTCAGTCGTGCACTTGCTTTGCTGCTTGAAGGTTCTGTTTCTTTCGCTTGTAGATTTTTTGTATTTAACAATTCTCGGTGTATGAATTGCGTTTCAAGTGTAAGTCATTTCAGTTGATTGAGCCTGCTCAACATTTTGATTATGCAGCTCGGGTAAGTGCACTGCCTGTTGTGGACGAAAACGGTGTGTTTCAAGACGTTTATGCCCGGGGGTATGCTTCACAACGAACTCAACTACATGTTGATTTGACTTTGGTTTTGACGTCACTAAAGCAGAATTTTGTTTCTCATTCGTATTAAGTGGTAATTGACAATTCTAGTCTATCGCGTTTATTGGAATATATACATGTATGTATAAGCACCTGGTTTTATAAATCCACTCCTATTTGATCATTGTTGTACAAGCGTACTTATGTTGGAGTCATCTATTCTTAGTTTATCTATCTGATTAGCATTGTAACATTGGGTTGCCGAGATATTTCAGGGACATCACAGCTCTTGCGAGGGATAGCACTTATACTCGGCCTCAGCTAAATGACTTGTCTGTCAGTCAGGTGTGATGCATGGGCATAGCTCGTTTACTTCTTATTTTTTTGTTTTCAGTTTCAAATATTGGGGGATGTTTTTGCTTGTGGCATAGTTATGCCGGGTTGGATGATTATTCTTTTGGTCATGTTTGATTCAATCTTCCTAAATGTCTCATAGATTCAGTGGCATGATTTGTAATTGGGGTCCTTCAGACCAACTTTTGTTTAGCACGCTACGCTTTGCTTTTTGCGACTTGGCCTCACATGTGACTTAATGTTACAGGCATTGCAGATAGGGGCTGCGCAAGACTGGACAGGACCTGGCCCTCTCAGTGGCAATCGTTACCACATGTGCATTCGATCGGACTCTTTACGCCACGTTATTGAGCGTCTGGCTCTTCCAGGTATGCTAGAAGTGAAGATGAATTCTAAATCCTAAAAACCTGTAGAGCGGTGTGTGTCAATTATTTCTTTCTGTTTTATGCGAATGCTGATGTTAGCGGAGTAATATTTGAGCTGCTCAGATGTTCTAGAGAAAAATTCATTTGTTTTACTTCGATTAGTTTTAAAAGTTATGTTAGCATCCACAGGTGATGTGATTGGCATTGATAGAGTGTGATCTATATATTTACTAGGGGTAGGGGGTTTGTAATTTGATAAGACAAATTCCTCATGAATTCATGTATAGATTAAATTGCAAGAAGTCTTCTTCTCGGCGAATTTCAGTAGCCAAGCTCCACAGGGAGAATGTTCTTTAGCTTTGGAAACGTGAGAGAACTACAAAATATTTTTTAAGTATTTTAGTTTGTTTGTTTTTGCCGATTTTCAAATTGCAATTTCGGGTTTTTGAGTTAGTTTGATTAGAGAATTGGCTGTGATGTGAATCTCGCCATGGTATATATTTCTGCTCTCATGGTGACTAATCTCTAGACGACGCTGCGCGTCCGTGACGTATTTGTTTCCCTGGTTTATCTACAATGCATTATATGCGTTCTTGTGTGCAGGAGTTCGGAGATTAATATGCATTGAAGCTGGAAGCAGACAAGTGGAAGGAATAATCACACTACGAGATGTTTTCCAGTTTTTGCTATAAACCGTACGCTGGGTTAAATGTCCAGCGTAAGGATTGTTAACATTTGTCTGAATTTTAAATTTTTTAAGAAGGTGCAACCCTGTCTTGGATAGGGTTTGTTCCGTGCTCAGACTTCAGCCTCTGGTTGTTGAATTTTTCAATATTGGTTCTATGTAGCTTGATGCAAACGTAGTGTGTGAAATGTGCTCTAGAATGATTCTTACTGCTCTTCCACTGAAAAAACCGTGTTGATATGTTTTACCTGAAATACCAACTTCAAAACTTCTTTTTTTGCAGGTAATTACGTCTGACTTACCCATTTGAACTGGTAGAAATTTATTGAACGTTATTTCTTTCAATTGTGCAATGATGTGCAAATGCTTTGGTATGCTTTGTTGAATTCTAAGTGGTATCCAGGCAATTCTGTATTTGAAGCGACAACCAAGGCAACAATTACACAGTATAGTGACGTACCTGCTATTTTCATCCATATATCCCTAACTTGGTTGATTATTCTCAAATATCTCCACTTGACCTGGAATCAAAGTTCAGTTTTCTAGCATTGATAGAAGCTTTTCTTCTTGTCTAGTCGGTTTCTTGTTGTTCCTTGGATACGTCGCATCACTGCGCTCATCATGCATGCTCAAACTGAAGCCTACATCCACCTGTTGCCTTCACTGTGCATTGCTTCTCCTCTAGCATCGCAACCAAACTGGCCGAGGCAACTTGGACCTCGTCTTCTTTACTTAGAATCCAATGAAGTAAAAAACATACTCTACAATGTACTATAATCTACCCACAAAAAACACAAGCATTGCATCAAACCCTAACAATTGAGAGGACTGCATTGGACTCAGTCCTGCATGATTCCTGCGTTTTCCTGCAACCTTCAATCCTTCAGTCGAATGTACACTTTGGGTCGTGAGAATCGACTAATGGATTTCTCCAGGTCTTGCAACTGGAGCTCCAGCTCAGCTTTGTTGCGCTTCTGCGTGGAGGTTTGGATCACCAGCGGCATGTTCATCAGCTGGGTCTCCAACTTCTCCTTGCCTGGATGCCATTCAACGGGGCTTTTGTTAAGGCAAATCAGCAACATGAAAATAAACTTTAAAATAAGAACAATCCTCCAACGATGGCAAGTTTACTACTATGCAGTTTAAAATCTGCAACACACAGCCCAGCACATCACAGAAATGTCGTCATTGTTTATTTATTTTTTTGTTTCTCTTGTATATAGTTTTTCTGGTGAATGTGTGAAGGATTTACTGCTTTTAAGAGTGTTGAGAACATCAATCCTGTCAGCTTCCTCCATGAGCACTAACCCAGGTGGCAAATTCTTGTTCTGGCTCTCCAACAACCTACACATCACATTGTTGAAGCATTTCTTTTATTCATGCTCTCTCTCTCTCTCTTTCTATATATATATATATATATATACAATGGAAAGTGCAGTTAAATTTATTCAACAGTTATCAGCCGAATTTCATCACCAGACTTTTGTGTGATGTATATTACTACTCGTGAGAGTGTGCAACAATCTTCAAATATGTTTCATGTTCTGGGTGGATAAATAAAGTCTTGAAGAATCATTGAACTCTCTTCTAACTCAAATTGTGACAAAAGAATGTTCATGTAACTCCATTTATTGTCTTGTTGTGTTGAGATTGTGCATCGACTATGTTGGTTAGGATGATTAAGATTAAGTTGATTCTGGAGTTATCAATACTTTGGTGAATGTCAATTAAGTAAAAGACGATGTTGAAGTTGAAGTTTTTGTCTAATTATGATAACAAACCTTTTTTCAGTGTCATGTGCAAGTTCCGTCTTTATTCTCAATAAACTGAATCATTCAAATAGAGAGAAGGAAAAATCAATCAAAACTTGGACAAATTTTGTGGAGTCTCCTGTTAACATGCAGAATTTCTATAATACATATCCACGTGGATTAATGTAAAATAAATTCAAGGTTTTATTAACGTGTTTAAAACAGCAATCAAAAGTGAAATGTAATCTTATAAACATAATATGAAGTTTTCTAATCACTTCAACATATTCTTGGTTATTCCAAAAATTCAGTACTAGATCTAAAATCATTATGGGTTTATTTAAATTCAGTATTAGATCCAAAATTAGGTTATTCTATTGATCTTAAAAAAAAAAGAGTAAAAAACTTATAAAGATATTTATCACTATTTATATTATTTTTTATATGATTTTTCCTTTGGTCCTTTCTAATCTACTCTTGGTACGAAATAAAACATAATATATACATATACAAGTTTAGCTAACATATTATAAATTCAACATTTGAATGATATCCAGGTAATAAAAACCTCCTCTAGCTCTAATAGTTTATTAATTAGGATTTTTTTAGCTCACTTTAAAATAAATTCTTAAAAAAATCATCCCAAGTAAAGATTTTACAAACATTACGTAATTATTTATTATAAGTTATTACACCAAAATTCAATCCATATATTCAATTAATAATTTTAAAAACACAAAATTAAATATTTTAAAACACAAAATTTGTGCACCTACTATGATGGAACTTTGCCAAAGTTTTCTTTTTTCATATAGTTTGGATATTCCACTTTCGGTTTATCCCTTGCAATATTGCTTGCATTTTTCACATTTTTGAAAACATAATCAATGCCATTCCTCCTCTTTGGCTTTTTTTCCACATTGCCTTCTTGAGAAGTTGCAAATGTTACTAAAGCTTCTGGATTCTATTTGAGATTCCATGAGAAACAAAAGTAATTAATGGTTATGTTATCACGTTGAAATTGGTGACCTATAGTTTAACACAAACAAATATGATTTTTGAAATAAACATATCTTAAAAGGTTTACAAACCAAAGAATAGATTACACTTATTTTTTTAGTTTTTAAATATACATATATACATATATAAACAGTTTTGTGAATCTGAATATGAATGATATTAAATAAAATTAGTAATAAGTAATTAGTTAAAAAATACACGAATAAAATTATTTCATATGAAGATAAAATAATTTTATATGAAGATAAAATTAATAGTTGTATAGTTTAATGAGTAAAATTGTAGAATAATCAATTGATGAAAAAATCTCATATTCATTCAGTATGAAATGTAGTGTATTTAGGTTATGAGGGGTGCTATATCCACTCCTTATTTTTTATGTATCCACTCTCTTAACCCTTACCTTTATCAAATAGAGTAACAATCTTTATGTTTGCAAAAATGATTTTTTAAGCAAAAGTATTGATTAGAGCTTACATGAGGTTCAGAGAAGATTTATTCAAAGCAAGAGATGAATTAGAATTATAAAAAGTAATACAATATTTTTAATTGCAATATGCTCATGTCATATTTTTAATTGCAATATGCTCTTGTCAATGCTCATGTCAATAAAAATTCATTATTTCACTATCTCCAAATATTTCTAATTCAAAACTAATTAGTAAATCAAACCTGTCTTAAAGCATGATTTTTTGCACTTGTTCTAGCAACAAGAGCCTTATTGTCACGATGGTGATCTCTTGGTGTTATCCCCCTCCGCAACATTTCATCCCTAATTCAACATACAAGTAGTAATAACTACTTACAATAGATCAAATCATAGTTTCAATGACACAACAATTTAAGTGAAACAAATGTGACTGATGAAAACCTGATCCAATGAAATTGAAGTGCTTTTTGTAAACTGATTTTAAATTCAAAGACACACTCATCTCATTTAAAATTGATCAAACAAATATACTCATACCACATTTTTTAAGTAGAAAGGGAAACATAACTTCATTGTAAGTATTTGAATGCACATATATATATATCGGGTGTACAACATGTAACATCAACTTCCACATACACAATTGAGTTGATGAAAACCTAATTCCACGTGGTGGATTGAATAGGTTGGATACTTGGTAGCTGTCCAAGTGACTAGGAAGCGTCATTCTCTTGATGCAACTTTTTATTGGATTATCAAATGTGCTTCCTGGTGGAAATTTGTTGGACTACCAACAATTAAAATTAACAAATTTAGTTTATATATATAAACACATATATGAAACAAATTGAAAAAACATATTTTGTTGTCATAATTTAGGTGACATGCAACCCATATATATATATATATATATATAAAATTCTGTAGTCAATAAAAATGATGCTACCTCATGATAAATGCAAGTTGATGGAGTGTAAGTATGATATTTAGTGCTTTCATTACGTATGCTACTAAGTGGTTCCAAATTAATGTGTTTGTTGTTGTTACTGCCACTACAATCCATTTTCACTAATCAAAAATACAAGTTTGAAAAAAGCATTTTTGAAATTGGTGTTGACTGCTTATTACAGAATCACCCATATTTTTGTCTACAATATTTTATTAAGCTTTACAATGCACACTCAAATCATTTATGTACAATCAATTCATTTGAATTAAGACAACGACTTGGATTACAAACAGGTTTTTATTTCTTGTCAGTGTTTTAAACATATAATTCAGTAATCTCTGTCATAAAAATACTGTTTGCATAATTTATGCAATCAAACTTTGAAACACAAAGTTTTGTTTGATTACTGAACCTAGGTTATGAATTAATGTACATTTATATTTAAATTAACAGAATTGTCATCATTTTAAAGATAAAGTTGGGTATGATTTTAAATTGATCATTTATTTTTAAATGTAATATTTTCACAAGTAAAATTACATTTTTTTTTTTTTGCAAATAATGTCTTTCTCAATTGATTCTGACCAAGTATAGAACATAATACCTTATTTTATTTTATTATTTATTATTTATTTACATCCCAAGTTACATAATTTGATATTTTGATTATCATTGGTTTAGATTATGTAAATTATGTTAAAGTTGACCAGAGCGTTACTTTCTCTTTAAGTTTTGGAAGCTCAGACACTTTATTACTTCTTACATATTTATTACACGCCTCTGAATATAAAAAAACAAGTTTCAAAGAAATAATCTTCCAATGGTCAGTTATAACTTTTACATTCAAAAGTGAAAATATTTGAATACAAAAAATAGTTTTAAGAGGTTATAAAAAACACTGGGTAAGCATTTATGAGTGTGATTCAATTAATATTGTTTATTTAGAATATAATGTTGAGAGGTATCCTTATGTAACATGTATTTATTGATGTAAAACAATACACAATATATTAACTATTCACAAATGCAACAATGTAACCAAGAATTATATATATATTTTTTTTTTCTGCCAAGAATGTACAAAAAATAATGACTTATTTAACTAATATTCTTATTACTTTATCGTATTTTGATTGAAATACTAATATACTAAGATAGTATCTTAATTAACTACTTAGATCATTCATTTAAATTATTCAGAGGTTTTATTTTGACTTGGTCATCAACCAGTATAAATTGTATTTTTACTTTTTTCTTACTGTATGAGAATTATTGTTACACATTTAGTTATTTTTCAAAAAATCCTATTTAATTGTGGTCAAAGCATTTCTCTGTAACAAATAATTTTGAAATATACATATTTAAAATAGCAAAACTCAGTACAACTCAATTTGCTTAGACTAGGTATAAAGTCAAAGCATAAGTTTCACACCACTTCAAACTCAATTTATAAAAATGAAAAAAATTGGCTGTATTTTATTATATATCTCTCTCTCTCTCTCTCTCACACACACACACACACACACACATATATATATATATATATATATTCATACATCGGTGCATGATTTCAACCAATAATCACAATGATTCTGTGCTTTATGCGTATGCCCCAGAATGATTCCCCCACAAAACAAGGACGAACGAAATTGCCCGTCCACGATACAGACGACGGGGAACGTGGCGACCATCTCCGTCATCGTCGTCAATCCCGTCGTGGTTTTCGTCGTTTACGTCATGCTCGTCGTCGTCGTCGTCTTATACTCGATTCGATCGCGAAGGCGAGACCAAGCTTGCGCCCGGCGAAGGCATTGGCAGTGATGTGGCGTCGAGCCAATCTTAGTTTTGTTACATTGTGAAACATTCGGCTGCTCTGCAACCAGCGGGGATCGCGATGTCTTACCTCCGCAGGGGCGACAGATAGATCGGAGGGAGGGGGAAGAGATCGCTAGGAGTTTTTTGAGACTGTCTTACGTTGGCTAGGGTTGCTTCGGTTTTCAGTGTGTTGCAAGGAAGCGCGTGGAGCAAGGTCGAGAGTCCTTTGAGCTCCGTGCCGCAACCTTGGAGAAAGCTCTGTGAGCAGGACGATTTGGGAGGATGGAAGTGTCCCCTTCCTCCACTAGGTCTCCGCCGGAGGGGTCGCAGAAGAGTATGAAAAATCCTCGGAATGCAGGTTCTAATGTAGTGAATCATCAGTCGTCGGGAAACTCTTTTTCTTCAGAGAATAGAACAGGTGCGGGTGCCTCTCAGTATGGCCAAAGCCTGGCGTCCGTGCTGAACAACCCGCGCCTCGGGAAGTCAGGAATTTATAATCAGGACGCTTCATGGGGGACGTGGTTATTGCCTGCATCAGGCGACCCCAATGCGGAAGCGCTCCCTCCTCCATTAGCACCGGGAGTGCTTCCTGACATTACGAGAGCTAGTTTTCAACCCTACCTTGATTCTGTTTCGGAATCGTATGGCCGGTTTTCGGACGTCCGGCGACATGAAAATCGGGAACAAATCAATCAGGCAGCTGCATTTGCATCAAATAGAAATGGAGATAGTAGGTTGCATGGAGAGCAGGGGGACGGCCTGCAAGCTTGTCTCCGTGAGATTCCTTTTCTGTATTTTGCTGAAGATTTTGCGCTGGAGAAAGGGTCCACGTTTCAGTCGGCATGCCCATTTTCCACAATTCCGCAGAATATGATGCTGCAGGAGAAATTGTCTCACTACTTGGATCTTGTGGAGGTCCATCTCGTTAGGGAAATTTCAGCCCGGTCTGATTCTTTTTTTGAGGCTCTGGATCAGCTGGAAGATCTTAATAGCAGAATTGTAGGTGCTTGTGACCAGATTTCGGAGCTACAAGGAATGGTACGCTTGCTGGATAGTGACATTGTGGAGTCTGCAAGACATCTACAAGGCTTGCAAATGCGCAGAAACGACATGCTGGATTTGTATCAGAAATTGAAGCTTCTCACTTATGTCAATCAAGCCATGTCTACTCTGCGATTGGTACGACATACCAAGCTCGTCAATCATTATTTTAGTGCTTTACTTTCTATCCTCATTTGGACGGTATTTTAGTTCATTCTCTTGACAAGGCTGCTCTGCAAAGATTTTGTTAAAAACCTGTAATCGATATAGCATACCACCTCAATTCTTGACCTGAGGCCACGAAGCCTTGATCGGTCAGCACCGGGCTAGTTTTCGATTGATACTCTTTAGTCAAGTGTTAGAACAGAGGGAAAAAAGGTCGTTTTCAGCGTGATTAGACAACTACTTTTTCTTGTGACAGCATACCTCAAAATTTGACCAATCAGATAACCGGGATGTTTTCTTTCGCAGCTTGTTGCAGCTGGAGATTGTTCAGGCACTCTGGATGTTATCGATGATTTACAACAATTGCTGGTGAGTATTATCTTCATTAAGTCTTGATGCACACATGGCTTATGTGAGATGGTGAAAGGTGGTTGGTAACAGCAGTTTTCCTGCAAATCTCTTATGTGCTGTGTACATGGCAAGAAGACGTTTCAGGGTCAGTTCAAGTAGCAAATGTCTCCATGCTGTATGCTTCATCAATTGTTGAGTAGTTGAAACCTAGTTAATCGTAGGTCCTCTTAACAGGTTTCGGAAGAGCTTCAATGAATATTTTATAAAGATCTCTGACATTCAATGCACATTGACGTATGCTTGTTTAGTAGTAGAAGTATTTTTCATAGTCAAATGTATATAGAGGTTTCTGCTCTCAATCTATAAATTTTAGTTTGATGTCTTGTTTTGGTCATGATCGCGTACAGATTATAAATAGTAGTCTCCTTATCATCGAATTGACATGTGTAGACAATTCATGAAGATTAGTAGTGCCCCATGATGATTTCGCAATAGTTGAGTATATGAAGTCAAAGATATGAAACTTCGAGTATGTTGGAGGTCGTAAAAAGAAAAATAGCATTTTTGACTTATTAAATTTATCTTGTTTTCAAAATTGGGATGTTGGCACAATTTTGTGCCCAACGACATACGTCATTCTAGTTTTTATTGATATCATTGCACTGCAAACCTTTAGAACATGGTACTTCGTAAATTTAATGAGGATGGTTAAGTTTTCATAGTTTTGCTGAAAGGATAAGATAAAAAGACGATGTTTCGCGAGATGTGAAGTCGTGTTCTGTGCAGCAACATTTGTCAACTTGTCCAGACTATCTCCCTTCCTTTGTCTCCACCTTAGTATCCTTCAATATAGTCTCAGATCGTGTGGTGCGTTTTGGTGTGATATCAATTTTTGTCCGCCGTGTGTGTGTATTTAATTGTGGTTTTTTGTATTTTAAATATTTTATAATTTAAAAATAAAACTCTGAGTCTAGAGGTATAGAAGTACATTTCAGTTATTCATTCTTGGATTTCACAGAGTGGGGACGAACTTGTTGGACTGCACTGCTTTAGACACCTCGGTGGACAGCTGAGCGCTGCTGTGGAGTCAGTGAACAGGTACTTTTTGTCATGGTGCTCTCTGATGTTTTGTTTTCCTAATCAGCACTGGGTGCTGTCACCACAAGTTCTTGCTTCTAGGAGATGAGTTAGTTCGTTGAATCTAAGCAGGTGGCCGATCTATTCTACTGCTTGAAAGGATTGGCTTACACTTCTAGATTGAATTTTTTTATTTCGTTTTCCATATACCAATGATGATGGATTGAAAATTGGGCTTCAATTCACATCGTTGAGAGCTTTTCTAACTTCCTGAGACGATTGACGTTTTGGATGCACGCTTTTTTATGTGTCTCATGGCACATGGTGGCATGAAGGATTTGCACTACTATGTTTTGCCCTGGTTAATACAAATGATCTTAGATCATCTGTCGAACGAGCTTGTAGCTTCCTGAAAATATTTACTTACTCGGTAACTTGTGGAGGAAGAGGCGTAATAGCTCTGAGATCGTTTGTACCAAGTTTGTGCTCAGAAGTAATGTGCTTATGCAGTGTTCTAGCGGAGGATTTCGTACGAACAGTCATCCATCACTCTTCGGATCTTGAAACTAGTGCTCTTCTGAGTAGATTTACTGCAAGGGAGAAAGGTCTAGTTTCACTGACGACAGAGTTCGAGTCTTATGAGGTCAGTGTTCATGCATTGTGATTACTGTTTTCTTGATAGGTTGAACTCGACTGTTTTTGCTATTAGAGTACATTCCAGTAATTTCACAATGCCATACATAATTTATAGAAATTTATTAAGTCACGTGTATCTACTCTGTCTGTGATCTTTCATTATCTAGTGAGCCCCACGTGAATTTGTGTAGTGTTTCTATTGGTTCAATGGATATGCAAGCTGTCATTCTTTATTGTGTACTGCATACACAATCTTTTAGTTTAGGGTTCTAATTCGTTTGTGGGCTTTTATGTAGACATCATTGGGTGCAGACGAAGAAGGAGGCTTACGTGACCAGCTTTTGCCTATCGTAATAGGCTTACTTAGAACTGTAAGTTTTCTGTCCGGAGATCGTCTATAATTTTCCCTTTGATGGTGTCGAACTTTAAGGTATACCTTATGGTTCCTTATGAAACTGTTTACTGGTGGGTGTTTGTGAGCCAGTCCAAGCTCTCTGCAGTTTTGAGGACATACAAGGATGCATTAATCAACAATATAAAGTCTACGATTAAGACGGTGGTGGCGGAACTTCTCCCTATATTGTTCTCAAGGACACCTGATGCTGGGGAGGCACCTTCTACAGATCGACAAGCGGATATGGATGGTTAGTGCCTGACACATGTGCGCAGTCCTAGCTATGCTTGTTCTTTTAAATTTTTGTAACAAAGTAATGTTCTATGGAGCCTGGGACTAAGAGGTTCGTGCATATCATCATTTCTTTTGAATGTTATTGAAACTGATTTAATTAAATTACAGTGTATTGGATAGTTTCCCACAGCTCTACAGTGAAAAGCTGAATTTGAAGATATGATTCTGCTTTTGTGCGAGTTTTGGGACAGCTTCACCCAACTTTGAACATCTGGAAGTCGTGGCGGAGCATTACATTACGTATTGATAATGTTATTTATTTATTTATTTATTTTCTATTTTATGATTCACAAATATTTATTGTTTGTTGATCAGTAGGAGGTGTATCTCTTGCATTTAAACTGCGGGCACTGACAGCAGAAAATTTTGGACGTTTACTTGCTGCTGTGTTTGCTGCCGTTCAGGTATATTGCACATATCGCTTTTCTCCATATCAAATCTGATTCTTTTTGATCGATTTCAGATTGTGTATCTTGAAGGTGCGGTTTCTAATGGTAGTAGTGGTTATGGACGTAGTCCCGACTGGTGCGCGCTGCGAGAATTCGGGTTGTCATTGAGCAGATTATTGGAGGACTGCAAGGAAGTTATGCAGCAGAAGCTGTGGCAGCAGCATTTGCATCTGGTGCTGCTGCAGCGGCGGCAGCTGAGACTGCACAGGAAGGGACCATGGGTTCTTTCGGCACCTTGTCCGGAGACTCATCTGTATATAACTATGCACCTGCAAAGGCGAGCGCCTCATCGCCTGCATCTAATATGTCGAAGCAATTCCGGTATATTTGCTGTCATAATTCTATTTTTTCTCAGAATGATTGTCCCAAACATTGCTGCGTGGATCTTTAGAAGCTGCTCACTTTTTGAAACCAACTGGAGACTTTCTTGAATTATGGTTCAGTTTTTTCTTCTTAAGTCATGATTACATGTCTTGCTTCATTTTGGTCAACGTTGTCTATCGTCTTGACAAATTCAACTTGTGAATTTCAGAGCGGATGTGTTGCTAGAGAACACTGAAGCAGTATGTGCAGCGTGTGATGCTGCACATGGAAGGTGGGCTAAACTTCTTGGGGTGCGGGCACATATTCATCCCAAACTGCGCCTGGAGGAGTTTGTTTTCATCTACAATATCACTCAGGAATTCATATCTGCAACTGAGAAAGTAATCCGACGAATTATTTTCTGTGACGTGTATTTGAGAGGAGTTGGGTTGTAATGCCTACTTTTTATTGTTCACCATGTGGATATCCATTGTGACAGGCTATCTTTATGATCTTCAACTCTGCATACTGAGTTTTGCGAACCTTTCTTTTTGATTATATGCTGCTGAGTTTCGAGTTTATGTGTTTGGTAAAATTACTCCTCCTTTTGTATTGCACTTCTCGGTATTTGAGTTCAGTTTTTGAAGTCTACTGAGTTTCTTGATTTGTATCAATATTCAGGTTGGAGGTCGATTAGGCTACAGCATACGTGGCACATTACAGTCCCAATCCAAGTCATTTGTTGATAATCAGCATAACATACGGGTATTGGTCTTTAATTTTCTAGAAGTACATATTTTGTCTTTCATATTCTTTGATGCTCATTAATTCTCAAGCATCTAGGATAGTAGAGTGAGTTTCTACATGTTTGTTTCATACCTCAAATATTTTACTTTCAATTAAAATTCAATATTTGATTACATTGGATGAATTATAATTTGGATTCCTCCGGCTTAGCTTCGTAGATTGATATGGAGTCCTGCAGGATGTTCGTTGTGACGCCCAGTATTAAAAGAAAACTAGATAATATCATCCCTAGAGGTTTAACATTTAACATGTCGACCATTGTGTTCGACCTTCATCCATCATAGTGACTTTTACCTCATTCCTTTTACGTTTCTTCTATTTATTTTTTTAATCTTTTGAAATCCGCTTTCTTCTGAAATATTGGTCATTTGTATAAATGTGGATCTTTCCTTTGTATTTTATGTGCTGTACGTTGAGCTTGAACTCTTTTCTTTTTGCAGGTATCAAAGATAACAGCAATATTGGAGCAAGAAAATTGGACTGCTGTTGATGCGCCTGATGAGTTTCAAGCTATTGTCGACAGGTTCACCGAGTTCGACACATCTAGTAATGGGTTTCCTACTGCTGCAGACACCGTCTTTCGTGCTGATGCCTCTGAGCAAGCAGTTAGTCAACTCCCTGAAGCTGTTACTGTGGAGGCACCAGCTTCAGATGAAAGTGCTCGTGCCCTAGAGGCAGACAAAGTTGGCAGTGCAGTCAAAGACAAGGTAATTATAGTGCCCTATAATTGAGTAATATTTGCCCTTCCACTTGTTCTAATTACTTACAAAGCTGTTAAGGTCGATCGGCAGTCGTGCGAACTTTTTTAAAGATATCTTGGTTTTGGTATTTGCACAGTTCACATAGAGCAAATAGCAGGTTTCAGCTCAGGAACGTACCACTTGGTATGAATGCTTGTTCTTTAGAGTATGGTCTTATTGGAGTAGACTACCGGAAACTAACCGTGACAAGGAATATTTGTCACAAGATGGGTATAACAGTATCTAGGAGGCGACTGCTGCCGTTATTTTCCGTATTGAGCATGTGAGCGTTGTGCATCTCCCTTAGTGCGTTAGTCAGAAAAGTCTTTTTATATCTAGCTGAGCGGTAGAGCTCGGAATTCCTACGTACTTGTAATAGTTATTAAATTAACAATGTTTATAATGTTTGTCATTAGGCCACTGGAGAAGCTGGTGACGGGCAAAGTCCAGCCGAGCAAGTCAACGGTGAAGGAGTACCGAATGGAAATGCACCAAAGTCCACACCGTCGCACACTCCACCAGTAGATGCTACAGTGACGGATTTAAGTGCTGGTCGGAGTAAGAAGACACGTGAAAGACCGCATATGAAAAGTATCCAAATACGAGGATCTAGTTATCATTGTGTTAACTGGTAACTATTTAATTACCCTTACTTTCCTTTCCCTTGAGTTTATGTCAGGTGAGTGGTGGAATTTGAAACACTTGGTTATATCAGACTAGTGATTTTTTTACGGCCTTGCTGTTTCCTGTGTGGGTGCAGCTCCTGACTTGATTTTAATGTTTGGTTTATACAGTGGTCTTATATTGCTGAAGATGATTGCGGAATACATCAATATTAGCGACGCTCTTCCTGCACTGGCCACAGAAATTGTTCATCGTGTTGCTGAGATTCTAAAACTGTTCAACTCCCGGTCCTGTCAACTTGTTCTTGGTGCTGGAGCTATGCAGGTACTCTGACAGCACTTTGAAAAGGATTAATAGTTGTTTGGTTACGTTCATTTTGCAGATTCATGCGAGCATAAATTTGTGTTAGAGGTGTCTTCAGAATTTCCTTTCACCTTTTGTCTCTTGTTCTGGATATGAAGTTCTGTGTTTACTTGACTTCTTTATGGATGGATAGGTTGCTGGTTTGAAATCCATCACAGCGAAGCACTTGGCTTTGGCAAGTCAGACCATCAGCCTTTTCTATGCTCTTATTCCAGGTGTTGCGCCCTTATTCAGAATCTTTATGAATTTTTTTACGTGAGATTATGTAAAGAGAACTGTGATCCTAAAAATTTCGTTAGTTTACAACACTGTACTTCATACAAATTATTTATGGTATCAGTGCAAATGGATTGAAGTCCTGGTCTTTAATAATGGATGTTGTATTCACTATTAGAGTTTGTTGATGGAGTGTATTGTACTTATCCTTTTCCTCCATTTGCAGATGTGCGAAAGATGTTGGCAGTGCATATTCCTGATTCTCGCAAGGGTTTGCTTCTCACGGAAATTGACCGAGTAAGACAGGTATGAAAAATACTTGGAGCTCTCCTGATTACTACTCTATTGAGCATGAATTTTCTACCGATGCAGTTTTTGAATGCCTTTTCGCCATATCGATTTAATTATTTTACTCAAGTCTTGCATGTTGAAACGGTCGTAAAAATCAGGTATGAGTAGATAGTCTATATTAAGATTTTCTTCTTCTATTGTAGCAGAAACGTATAGGCATTAAATGTCGTTCTTTTGAAATAATGAAAATGGATTTTGCGGATTGTTTGGATAAGTTGACCTTTCCATCTCATGCTGAACTGGATGCAGGATTACCGAGTACACAAGGATGAAATCCACTCAAAGTTGGTGGCTATAATGAAGGATCGTCTGTTGACCGTGCACCTTCCCACTTTATCACAAGCTGTGGAAACCTGGAATCGACCAGATGATGGTGACAATCAAGCAAGTCCATTTGCTAAGGGTTTGACAAAGGTAGGGGAATAAACTTGGTTCGTGGTAATCAGTGTGTGTAATATGTTGTTCTGTGTTGCTGTTACATGAACTTTTTTACCATGATTTGATGTCTGCATTTGTGAAAGCTGTAACCGCATTTGTGAAAGCTGTAACCGCAATTGTGGTCTTGCTTTATGGGTTTCCATGAGCGTTTAGTAACCTTTAGGCGTCTTATTGTTGAAATTCTGCAGGAAGTAGGTGTTCTTCATAGAGTTTTGTCACCGCTCTTGCTGGAGCAGGACGTGCGCTCCATCTTCACGTGAGTGTCTGACATTTCGTCTCTTTTATGAAATTTTTGTGGTTTCGCTCGGTATACACAGATAAGAGGGATATCTGATTAGATGAGATGCTTCTTTGCAGACGGATAGTTTTACTATTTCATTCTGTACTTGCCGATGCATATTCGAAAGTGGACGCGAGCACTCCTCAAGCGAAGTCGAGGTCAGCCATTACTATCTTATACCCTGTCTGAAGAGTGATCTTAAAGAATGAAGTTGTTTTGGGAATCAAAGATTATAAGAAAAGACTGTGTTGACATTCATGGCATTACTTTCACATGCAAGTTAGTGAAAGTTACTGCAATAAAATGGTCACGTTTTACATACCTTATGGTCAAGGGTACCATATGGTTGAGTTCATTAATCGTATAATTGGTCAGACAGGTGGTGAGAGTACATTACTCGTGTATTGGCTGTAAAGTTTCAACCTCTGTATTGAACCTTGTGGCTCTTTGTATCAGATTGTACAGGGACATCCTAGTTATTTTAACTTCTGTAAGAGGGCTACCGTCAGATAATGTGGGCTCAACTGGAGAGCAGAAGCCCGGAGAGCTTGACGAACTCTTGGTGCAAAGATTTGGAGCAGAACCACCAGCAACATGATTAAGCTTAGCTTTACAGTAGGTACGTGGTAGCTTGAGGAAATGTTAATGTAGGCAGTACGTTTCAATGGTTGAGGTGATTAGATAGGACGGCTACATTCTTCCTAGGCGCAGAATGTGAAATTCATTTAACAATATTGTATACTTAAATTCTTTGGTTGCCACATCTTGGTAGTTCTAAGGGACTGAGGGTTTGACCATAATTTAGCCTCCAATTGGCCTGCGGATACAAGGTAAAAATCCTGTTATGTATGTCTTTAGTTTTGGTTTGTAATAAACGAAGAGTATAAAGGATTAAATGGAGGAGGGTGAAAAAAAATGAAAAGATAAGCAAACTCATCGCAATTGTATGACAAAGTTTAATTTTAAGCTTTTTGAGTGGTCATACATATTAGGAACAAAGCATATACAATAGCAATTTTCAATTGCAGCCTCAGCAAAAAATGTAATGACAATTCAGTAACAAATTGTATTGTAATCAATAATTTCCAAAAAAATTAACAATTGATTTTAACATAGGTTAAATATAGAACAGTACAAGATTTTTTTCCTTCATTCTCTTCATATTACAATAATTAAAATCAGAATGGAAAATCATTGCTTTGCTTTGGAAGTAACATATTCTAGTAGGTCATTGAGAAGTATTAAAGATGAATGTATGGACATGTATGGATACAAGGATGTTTGGATGGATGATTACATAGATAGACACCCATTTAAAAAAGAAGATATGGAATAGTATTGTTCACACTAGCAATGAAAAGTGGCAAGTTGTTTAGGCTTTAGTTCATTGTGTACAAAACAATGTTAGAGTAGATGCAAGAGGAGCCTATAACAATATAAGAGCAATAGATAGATTGGCTTTGTTTTAGTGGATGATTGTGCTTATTGCATGATTGCCACTTTGTTATTGTCTTTTTGCTCAAAACAAGTAGTTTTAGATGTTAGAAAGATTTTGGTATAATATGTAAGACTTGCATGTCATTCATTGTGAGTATTGTTATCACCTTTGGATTAGAGAAGCTATTGCAAATAATAAATAGAAATGATGTTAATAAAAGTAGTATTAAATGTAGTTGTTCATTATCAAGTTTATATTCTAATCATGCTTGAAGTAGATGCATATTTAGTTGCATTAATAAAAAATTCAACAATTAAAGTCTAAACACAAAATCCAAACTTAATTGATACAAAATTAGTTGTAAACAAAAGAGCAATTGTGCATACAAAGTATCACTTTTTAACAAATAGGTTTCTAAATGCAATTTGATAACTTGATCCAATAAGATATTGCTTGTCTAAGCATCTACATCCAAATAAATATTTATGGGCAAAATTAAACATTAATGTGGCAATCAAATACTTTGCACAAAATAAGATTTTCAAGAACTATCCATTGATTATCTAAAGTTTTAATTTTTAATTTTTTAATTTTTCCTTTAATTCTATTATTTTTTCCAATATTTTTCTTATAACAAATAAATAACTATTGCCATCTTTATAAGTCTTGTTTTAAAATTATTTTTAATAATCTTTCTTACACATACCATCTTTTATGCAAGGGGCATCTAGCTTGAAATGTCTACAAGGCTAGTAAAATATACAATTTTTTATTTTAGCAAAAAATTAAAATTTAGTCTTAGAATTAGGACTTTTTGTTAAAATAAAAGTCTTATAATAAGATGGATCTTTTAGTTTGTAAACATGAAGCAAGACAATTGAGTGGTGAAGATGTAATAAATCACATTTTTTAAAAGTAATAATATATTTACATATAATATTTTGTCCAATAATTCTATGATCAGTTAAAAAGAATTTTAATATTATCCACTGATGTTTAGAAGTTCAAGTAACCAAATTAAGGTGGTCTATAGATGTTTGGCCTTCTAATAATTCTTTAAAATTTAAGGCCATTACAAATTGCACATAAAGATTACAACATAATCTAGTATCATATTACATAAAGTTTTATTTAACTGTATTTTTTAAAAAGCTTAAAATTATAAAAGTACTTTCTTATACTTAATATAGATATCATGATTCATAAATATTGTTATATTAGATTAAAATCTCAAATCTTATATATAGTTTTTATTTATTTATTTACTTATTTATTTTCTTAATGATATATTATAGCTTAATATTAAAAGAAACCAATAGGTGGACACCCCCCCTTCTCCCTCCCTCCCCCCTTGCCACACACCTCCACACATGCATAATAATTTTTTTATTTATACTAAATTTTTTTAGAAAAAATATATAATAAAATATTTTCTAAATAAAATTTATAAGCTTTTTAAAGTAAATGAAAGAATTTTATAAAATATAGTATAAAATTTTGTTAAATTTAATCAATAAAAGAAAATGCCTTAAGCCATTGTACATAAATCTTTTATTATAAATTTATTCTAAAATTTTCTAGCATAAATAAGAGTTTTTATAAGTGTATGTAGAGGTGCACGGTACAAGAGGTCTCCATACATTAAAAAAGAGGTGTCCACCTAGCAATTCATACATTTAATTTTTATCTTAATAGACAATTAACACAAGGTATTTAGATCTTTAATTTATATTTTAAGAATTCTTTCTATATGGAAAAAAATAATAATTAGATAATATTTCATTAAAAAAATCTAATAATATTTAATAAAATTATATTTAGTAATAATTAAAAAAAATAAAAAATAAAAAAATATATATACATACATGTTTTTATAGGATTGAAACCTTCTAATTTACTATCTATGAAATTAAATGCACACAAGCAAATCTTGAATATTGCTAAGAAAAAATAAATTCTTAAAAGAAAAATATAAAAATATTAAGAAATACTACAAGATGTTATAAAAAAAAATAGTATTGCAAAATGGCATAAAGTGTAGTATCTAGTTGGAAAAATAACATTACCTAATATGAGCAAAAATTTAGTTTAAAAGACCTCACAATACAAGAAGATGATTTAGAATTTAGGCATTATTTTTTAATATTTTGTTTTTTTTATAAAAGAGATCTTTACAAATTTTTATATTATAATACTCTCTTTGAAGAATAAGTCATAAAAGTATTATGAATATTTTATGGTTTGATATACCAAAATATATGATGCACCTGATATTTTATGGTTTGAGAAAATCAATATGGGGCAAAGGTGAAAATCAATAATGAAGGCATAGATAGAATTAGTCATATAACATTTAAAATAAGTAATAAAATATACTTTTAAAATTAAAAATTTCTTTTTAATAATCAATAATAATACACAAATTAGTCATATTAATAATTTAGGTATTATTTTCATTAAAAGATATAGAATATAAAAATATTTGATTGATTATTTTCAATAAAAATACACTAATCTATACTAATATTTTAATAATAACATAATACTAAAACTCTTGAAGTTTAATTAATATATAATATTATCTATTACATATTTATTAAAATAATATTAAATATAAAGCACATATTATTATAAATAAATAAATAAATAAATAAATAAAGATATATATATTTATTTAATAGAATGAATACAAAAATCTTTGTTATGATATCTTAATTTTGACAAGATTAATTTATAGACAAAATACCACTCTTTTTGAAGAATAAGTCATAAAAGTATTTCAAAGTAATAGAAGTAGCTTTAAATGATCAATAAAGCGCATATGCTCCTATGACTTGTACAATACTTGATTCCTATGCAACATATGTAGCAACAAGCATAAATGTAGAATTTACATCCAAACAAAGATGTTTCTACTAAAGAACAAAGACTTGGAAATCTTTGAGTGTTTGAGCTCTAAATTAGAGTTTGTTGCGCTAGGCTTTGGATCATATCTTGCCATATTATTAATTATAGCTTTTCATTGATTCTTCATTGTCATTCAATTTGATTGCTTGATTTTGTCTATAGCCATGGTAAAATAGGACTAAATAGAGTAGGATCTTAGTAAGCTAGAAATGCTTGCGTTGCATCTTCTATAGCCTAAGGTCATCTCACAATAAGCTATAATGAGTTATAATAAGAAATTAGAAATTAGATATAATACAATGGTGATTGTAAACAAGTACAGAAGATGGCTAGATGTAGTGTGCTAATAATTAAAAATCTTAGTATTGAGGTAGTAATTGATAGATACAATTGGTTATGTGGCATATAAAAAGTCAATTGTTATAATGGCAATATTTGGCATACAAGTTGAATTGAGTTTTGATGAATTTAGGATTTTTTTTTTTTTGAAAATAAATTTTTTTGAAGAGAATTAGGAGAAGGTGGTTGGAATGATGAATGATTTTTTTTATTTTTTTATTTTTTCCAATCTTGCTCTAAATTTAATTTGTGAATAAATTCTACATCTTTTTTTTATTTATTTACCTAGCTATTAAATTCCACCTCATTTACAATTGTATATCCAATAATTGAATATGGTAGTGTATCATAGTCTTGTCTTTGTGTCTGTACTATAAACCACTAATCTTTCTTTGATGATGCTCCAAATTTGCTACCAACTTTCAAATTTGTTTCTATTAGCTTATTTTGTTGCAAACTCTAAGATGATTCAAATGTCCAAATAGGAATAAGAAATCATAAGATATGTGATTGATAGTTTAATGTAGATGGTTCTTTAAAATTTCAAATTTATAATCAATTAGCCATTAATCTAATTTTATTATAAAAATAAATAAACCATGACCATATAAATCATTATTCTTTTTTTGTCACTATAAACACAAAATGAGATTAAATAATGGTTTTATCCATACTACCCATAATAACAAATATTATAAAGAATTTAAGCCTTTATAATAGACTTAAGTATTTATTATATAACAATGATTTAATATAAAATGCAACTCATTTGAACCTTAATGTCAAAAATATTAGAACAAATTTTTATATATTCTTTAAAAATAATTGGCTTTTTTTTATAACTAAAAATAATAATTAGATCCTATTTTAGGCCTAATTAAATTTATACATTAGAATTTATCTTTTAATTTAATACTCCTTTAAAATACTACAAATTACCAATTTTAAAGGCTTTTAACATCACCAAGGCTTGGAACTATAGAAAAAGAAGCCTAGTAACCTTAAAATTAAGTAAGGTGAGATAGAAATAGCACATGGATAGGTGGCTAGAAGAATTAGGTCAAAAAAATCCTTGTCCTTTGTAAGTAAAGCCTTGGGAGTCTTAAGAGTCTTAAATTTTTAACTTTTATATTTATATTTATATTTTTTAACTTTTAAAACACATTAGCATACTCAAATCAAAACCTAAAGTTCAAAACTCACTAATTAGCCTATTAATTGTATTTTTTGGCCCGTCATCCATTATTTGAACAATTTCATTTGTCTAATTGTCTGAGTTTATAGCTCAAAATATTCTCTTTGAAATCTCTTTAAATCCAAATAATAATTATTTTATTTTATCCAATCTAAATTAGCTTATAAAATTATATTAATTAATAATTGGTTTGATTAATTAGACATTAAATCTAAACTAATAAGATCTAGATAATAGACAAATTTGAACTAATAGGTCTAAATAATAGATAATACGAGTCTAAATAAGAATTCATAATAAATCAAATGTATGTGATCCAATTAAAGAATCAAATCTTTAAGTAAAATAAATTAAGTTAGAATATTAAATTAGCCATTAAAGTAAAATAACTAACTGTTATAATTAATTGAAAGTAGTATAAGTATATAACAAACTTGAAAGAAATTCACTTTTCAATTCTAGGTAAATTATTAAATCTCTTAAAATCTTATGTTTTATCCAAATTGATTATTTTCTAGATTCAATTTAATTTCATCTCTCTTCTCTTATTTTAAATTCTATCAAAGTGAATTTTTATCTTAGCTCAATTTATAATTATAGTTAGTGTTATGGACATACACTTCAGAGATTCAAAAAATCTTCTAGAACACTCTAGAAGCTTCTCGAGTTAGTGAAAGTCAGTTGAGAAGCTTTCTAGTTAGTGAAAGTTAATTGAAAAGTTTCTTAGTTAGTGGGAGGAGCTCAAGAGGCTTTTCAGTTAGTGGAAGGAACTCAAGAAGCTTCATAGTTGGTAGAAGCTGCTTAAGAAGCTTCTCAATTTGATGGTAGCCACTTAGGAAGCATCCTAGACATGAATATATATAGGGGTCAAGGTTGAAGAGTTCTTTAGTCTCGACAACACATTTCTTGGAATTCTGACTCACATTTCTTGGTGTTGTTTGTATACTCATCTATTTAATTCAAATTATTGTTGGTTTCTTCTCGAAATCCTATTCTAGTTTTGAAGTCCCTTGTTCTATATTCTTATGTCCTTGACAATTTGTCAAGACTAATCTCATCTTCAATATCAGAGTTGGATCCTTCTTTTTAGAAAGTGGATTATTCCTCTACTCAAAGATATATCAGTGCTTTAGAGTTTGCAGATTACCTTCCTTTAAATTGATATTTTTTTCATTAATATTGGAGCTTTGTCCTTCTTGTAAGAGAGTGGATCACCCCTCTCCTTGAAGATCTTAAAGCGTTTTAGAGGTTGCGGATTATCCTCCTCTAAATTGATATTGTTTTTCTTAAAGATTCTTTCTTTCTTTCTTTTGAAATGGCTAGAGGTTAAGGCATTAGTATGACCAAATCTTTTGAGTCCAAGTTAGATGCCAATATAAGTGCTCTTATTATTTTATCTGCTAGGATTATAAAAATTGAAGGGGTTGTTGCAAAACTTTGTAATGGCATAACATCTAGAGTACTACAATCTAGACTGCATCCACTCACAACTTTTGTACTTAAGGATGCAATACTACCTATATTAAGCCAAAAAAATTAACCTGTTCAACAATATAAGGAACCTTGAGTTAGTCTTCCGAAGAAATATGATAGTATGTGTTCAAAGTTCTAAGGATTTGTCAATCAAATTTAATTGATAATAGTTCTTTAACCGAATACTTATCCAACAGAAGAATCACAAGTTGGATTGGTTAGCACCTTACTTACAAGGCAAGCATTATCATGATTTGTTCCCTTGTTTGAAAAAAGATCGTCAATTTTGAGCAACTTTGAAGTTTTCATGGAAGCATTTGTAAAAGCATTTGGAAAATATGACAAGACTTGTTGGGCAGCAGCTAAGATCTGAGCATTATATCAAGGGACACGCTCTATATCAGTCTATGTATCCAATTTTAGGCAATTAGCATTGTCATGTTGTAAATTAAAATATAATGTGAAAGATGTAAAAGAATATGTTAAAATAAAAAGATTAAGATTAGAAGAGGAAAGGATGAAAAAGGGAAGGGATTGTGGTTCATTCATTTTTATCTCTAATCTAATCTAAGTTGTTTCTTTTTACTTATTAGATTTTTTTTTATTTATCTTAGATCTACTTTACCTTTATTTTCTTCTCTCTTAGATTTAAACTTATATATTGTAAGCTGAAATTGGTAGAAAAGTTGGTAAAAAATTAGTAGTAAGAAGGAAGAATAAAATTCACCTTAGAAAGTGAAATTTCTTCAAATTAGTCAAAGAAAAAAGATTGAGGAGGTGAAAAGACATGGGCTAAAAGGTCTTTTTGACCAAGAGGATAAGGAAGACCAGGAGGGAGATGATAAGGAAGGGTCAAAAGAGAGAAAAGGGAGAGTGTTTTTGGAGGTGGAGAGTTTTTTTGTATAGACAATGTATGTCTTTGTGTGTAGAAGAAGCTTGGAGAGGATTTTAAGTTTAAGTTTTTTTTGAGTTTGTAGTAGACAAGATAAAAAATATATAGAAATAATTTTCATATCTTTTGATTAAATATCAAGGGAGATATGAGTCGTCAAAGTTGTAGGTGTTTAAGACTAGGGTAGTGAGGGTTACTAAATTTCGGGCCTTAGCTCTTGGGAACCACTTAGACTCTAGATGCAAAATTTGTTCAATTTTTATTCTTTATAGAGTTAACTATTTTGCGTCAAAATTTCAAATCAATATGATCTTTGAGTAAAGAGTTATGAGTGAAATTGTAACCAGGTTTGGATGAAAAGAGAAATAGAATGAAGGAAGGATTGGGGTTTGTATGGGTAGTGTGTGTATGTGGATTTTTTTATGTATAGAGAGAGTTAGAAGATGAATTTGAGAGTGAGATTTAGTAGGAATAATCTATGTAAGTTAAGGAAGAGATAAGTGTAAGTTTAACACTCATTTGTTTTATAAATAAGACGTTATGCTCTTTCAAAGTAACAAGGATCTATTTCCAAATTTGCAAAGTTTGAGGGAGCATATCTTTGTGATTAGAGTAGTTTTCTGAGCAAAATTTAATAGAATTTGTAGATATATAAGTTTATTAGGTTGAATAAAAAATTGATTGTCATTGGAGTTGTATTTGAGGAGTTATGAGGAAAATTGTACTCGGATCTAGAGTTGTTAGAAGGCAAAATTAAAGACAAAGGATAGAACCTATAACTCAAGTTTGGAGAGGACTTTTAGAGCAATAATTGGAAGGTGTTTACAACATAAGACAAGATATAATCTTATCAAATTTTAGCACTTAGGTCTTCTTTAATGAAGAGCAATGAAGGTGTGAAGCAGAGGGGGTCTAGCATTAAAGGCTACAAGGAGGGGTAACTTTGACAACGTGGTTCTTCCTAACCACAATAGCTATGATCAAAATGTTTTTGGAATTTGCTTCATTACTTCTTTAAATATTTTTTATCTAAATTAAGCTTCAATTGATATGATATCCTAGGATTTATGATCAAAATTGGGGGCAGATCTCTAAAGGCAGAATAGGTTAGGATTCATAAAGTATGTATTTTTTTAATGTAAATTGTTCAATTTTATGAAATTTTATGGAAATCATCTTGTACTTGATTAACTAGAGGCACAAAAGATCCAGTGTTTTTTAGGACTAAGACTCTCACCATGATAGCATATGATATGAATTGGAATGAAGAAGCTCTAATGAGCCAATTTTTTTGGAAATTAAGAAACAATGTAAAGGATCTGTTATTATCACTCTCGGATCCACAATCACTTAATGAAGCTATTAGTCAAGCCGTTAAATATGATAACCAATTATTTCAACATCAACAAGATCAATATTCATAGACCTCAATAAGACAATACACAATCCGACATTCTTATGCTACATCTACAAGTATTTTAAATTCCCACTCAGAAGTAGAAGATATGCAATTTGATGCAATATGATTTAAATCTCTTAGTCCACAAAAAAAAAGCATCAGATAGAAGAAGGTCTATACTTATATTATGTTGAGGAAGGCCACAAGGTTGGTAATTGCCTGAAGAAACAAAATTGATACATTACCAAAACCAAGAATACAATTTTTCAGAAAAATGACAATATTCAGCCACAGTAGGGACCGTGCGGCTGGACAATCCAACACTACAAAACTATTCAAATTCTTCTCTTTCTGCTCAATCTGCTCGTTGTTTTATAATTTCTTTGTATTTTGGCCCTCAAAAGTTTCAGAGGACTGCTTTGTTAGATTCAAGGGCGTTCACTTGTTTTGTAAATGAGGAATTCACTAAGCATTACAAAATTCTTCTAGTACAAAAATCTAAACCTATTCATATAGAGGTAATAGACGGACGACCTTTATTCTTTGATAGTGTCATCTATGAAACCACACCTATAGAAATATCATTCAAAGATCATAGAAGCCAAATTGTGTTCAATGTTGTCGGATGGCATGAACTTCTATCTGGGAATACATTAGGTACTTGGCTGTGAAGAGTTTTAGTTGAAACTTGATGGCAAAAATCCAATAAATGATTTTTTCTTAATAAAAAGGACAAATAACACAACAATCTTATTAAAAAAAAAGATATATATACAAACCCTCTTGTATTCAAGTAGGTTTGTACAAAAAGGGTTTAAATTTCCACAAAAACCCTTCAAAATTTTATTCACCCGTAAGGACTTATGTCTTCTTAATCTTTAGAATCCAATAACTCTTGATTTAATTATTCAATTTCTATAAAATTTTCTTTAAAGTATAGATGATCTTTTTAAATTTTATAAAAAAATAGAATCAATTATAAATTCATTTTTAATTGTCCAATATCTTAAAATCCCTAGCAAGTGCTTAAAATCCTAGCTCAAAGACACTTGAGCACTATTTTCCTTATATCTCATAAATCCAAAATCTTAATTCCACAAAATTTCTCCACATAGTCTTGTGACATAAACACATACACTCTTGAAAATTTTGAGCCAAAAATCTATCAAATTGCCTAAGATATTGCTCAAAATGTAACCACTAGTTAAGTAGGGTCACTTATTGCCCTTTGTTTACAAGCACTGACTTCAACTCCCAATATCTCCTTCATCCTAGCTTGGATTTTATGAAGCCATATATTATAAGTGTAGCTAAGAAAAAGTTCTTTCCAACTCCAATCGCCGATTGTCTATTACTCTCTATATGTGCACGTTGTCATGATGTAACGTGACTATTAGGTGAAAGAGTGTGGAAATAGTATATTATAGAAGATCTTAGTTCAAAATATTGTAGCAAATTATCTTAGAAAAATAGATAATAATAAAAAGGGAGTAAAACTAATAGACGTTGTTGCTAACCTTTTAACAAATGAGCTTCTATTTATTTTGTAGGGCCATAAGTAAGGCAAAACAAAATAGATTGGAAAATAAAATAATATAGGCATATATAGGAGGGAGTTAAGAAGAGGTTCCAAAAAATTTACTACAAAAATCTCAAAATAGATACCCAAAAAGAACCGGTTATGAGTTGGGGTCGAAATCAAATCCCAAAGCACAAAACTACATGCGTATGGCGGATCCGGGGGGCTTTTGCAGATCAAAGATTGTGGTTAGAGAGTGGACTTGAGAAGTTTTGTACGCAAGTTGGTTTTAAATGATTTGCATAAGAAATGACTTTGTAAAAGCTTTTCAAAATCAGGGTTATTTTGGGCAACTTGGGATTTGTGAAATAAAATAGGATTGATGTTTTAGGAAATTTCAAAAGTTTTGTAGTAGATCCATAGCTGAAAATTTGTGGATTTTTGGATATTATTGTTATTAATGTGTGCTATGAATTTGAGCTGAATCTAAAGATTTAGTTGTACATAATTGAGGTTTAAGTGGGTCATGGTCTTAGAAATTAAGTTTTGAGGGTCAATTAGGATTTTTAAGATCTTGAAGATTTTTGAGATCTTGAGGATTTGACTAGGATTTGACTTAGGATTTGTTTAGGATTTGATTAGGATTTGATTAGGATTTGATCAAGGTTTGACTTAGGATTTGAATAGGATTTGATTTAGATTTTGACTTAGGGTTTGAATAGGTTTTGATTTAGGATTTGATTTAGGATTTGACTTAGGATTTGAATAAGGTTTGACTTAGGATTTGACTAAGATTTGACTAAGGTTTGAACAAGATTTGACTTAGGATTTTAAGATTTTTATTTTTAGTATTTTTTAAAGTTATCATTTTATATATTATTTTCTTTTATGATTAATGTATGATTCATTTACTCTTCTTTTGTAATTTCCTTAAGATTGGATCAAAGATTGATTTATATTGTTAAGGTTTAATAGAAGTTCTTCAGGATTCTATTAGAATTGTTAAGATCTTATTGTTGTGTATTTCCTTTTTATCTTCCACAACCAGGTGCCCGGAGCATTCTCAAGCAAAATTGCATATATTACGACAGTGTTATGATTAAAAGAGTGACAATACAAATGATTTCGACATCCTAACTTTGAGCACCTATATCTCTTTCATAATCATGCAAGATTTGCACCAAAATCATATCCAAAAATATAAAAAATTTGATCCTAGCCTCTGATGTTCAATTCTCTTCGAAAAACAAATCCTAATTTCTAATAAATCCTTAGATAGCGTCCTTGAAGCCCATTGGATATGATTTTTGGCCAATAGGAATAGAGACTTCAATCATTCATCTCCATTCATTCACATAGATGGCCTAACTACATCCTTTTACACCATGAATCTCTTTCTAATCCTTTTTGTTATAAGATTTATATAATATGTGTTCTAAATATCTTATTTAGATAATAACTTAAGTTGTTGAAGCAAATTTGATGCGGAATGAGCTATAAGAGAATAAATAAAATATTTTATATATAATAGAACAAAATTTTAGAAAATATATCAAATAATAATAAAAATTAATAAAATAAATTTGACATAAAATATATTATAAGTGAATAAAAAAAATTCATAAATATAATTTTTGAATATAAGAAAAAAAAAGTTTTCATATCTTCTTTAAAATAGCATAATAACTTATATCAATTTAGTTAAATTGAAATAAATATTTTGTTAATTCACTTGGTCAACTCAAGGTAGCTTAGAAGAATCAATCCAACATAGAGATTAAGACCAATATGGTCCAAACAATAGAAGATAAGTTGGAGATATCCAATCTATATATAAATCAGATCAATAGGATCTTGACAATAAAACACATATCAAAGATACTTGTTTTAAGTCAAAATCAAACGTCCTAAAGTCCAAATTAAAAAAAATTATGTTAGAAGAGACTATAGCCATTAATAGAAAGTTAATTAGTTATCAGTAATTTATTGAAGTAGTATTAAATAACCACCAAGACCAATGGTTACAAAGAGGAGGAAGATATTATTCATATTAAATTTCTATATTATTTAATTAAATAAAATTAAATAAAAATAAAAATAAATAAATAAAAGTAAATAGAAACATATTAGAAAGATAAAGTCTTCTTTACAAAGCTTTAAAGAAGTTTTTTAGACCAAGATTAGATCTTTGGTTTTTTATGGAAATTTTTATGTGACAATTGAAACTTATTCTATAAGTTTTTTACTTTTGAAAAGTTGTATTAGAAGCTACCTACAACTTAGCACTTGAGCCACAAGTCTCATAGTTCTTAGACAACTTCTATAAGATCTTTTTGGTAGCTAATATATATAAAGACAAGAATGAGGCTATCTTCATTCTTATCAATGTCTTATATTTTAATTTTGATTTAAGACTTTTTAATTTCTTTGTATTTGATAATAGCTATTCTAATTATTTTTTTATTTTTTATTATCTTTTTTTCTTTATTTTGTATCTTTTTCAATAACACACAAGTATATTATTTTTTGAATTTTTTCTAGATTCATATCCTTGACAATTAGTACTAAATTCTTTTTAATGTGAATACTAACTTCAACTTATTAATTTTAACACAAGATAAGTTATTTTTACATTAGTACTTATAGTTCAATATTTGACTATAAAAGCCACTATTCAGAAATGATTTAAGATGATTAACAAGCCCTCTCTAAAATAAAATTAAGTCTAAAGAAAACAAAATTTTATATCTATCACATTATTTTGTAGCAAACTAATTATGTATCCTCTTCTAGCTTATAATGTATTGGTTCTAATACTAGTATTAACTATGATTTTTATATTGGTTTATCAAAGGTCCCATCTAGAATAATCACCAAAGTTAAAAAAATAAAAGTTAAAGAAAGTAAGATGAAAGGAGCAAGTACCCCTTGATTTTGAATCTAGACATCTTCTTGGAGGATTTTCAATTTGGATTTTGGTATGAAATATATGTATATACTAAACTAAAACTCAAATACCTACTAGGTGGAAATTTAATTTGAAATTTGGCACTTATATGTATCTATTAATTTCTAGCTCAAATATCTTATTTAGGAATCTTCAATTGGAACTTAGATATTTAGAGGCTTTGGCCAATTCAAAGTCCAATAGTTTAAGTTTTAATAAAAAAAAATCCTTCAAATAACTTTATGAAGATGGAAATTAATTCCAAAATATTTTTCAAATGCATTAGAGGTTTACCAAATTTAAAATCTAGTGGTTCAAAGTTAATAAATAAAAATCCTTTAAATAATTAATTTAAGACTAATAATTAATTATGATAAGTTTTTAAATAATTTAAATTTAAACTTAATACTAACTTCAAATAATCTCAACATAATTGTCTCCTATCAATTAAAAAAATTGAAAAAAAAACTTAATTAACAAGGATTTTAAACCAATTGTCAAGAATACAAGAATACAAAATAAGGGACTTGAAAACTAGGATAGGATTTCCAAAAAAAACCAACAAGAATTTGAATTAAATAGATGAGTATACAAACAATACCAAGAAAGGTGAGTGAGAACTCCAAGAAATATGTTGTTGAGACTGAAGAACTCTTTAGCCTCGACCCCTATATATATTCATATCTATGATGCTTTTTGAGTGGCTACCATCAAATTAAGAAGCTTCTTGAGTTCCTTCCACTAACTGGGAAGCCTCTTTAGGTTCTTCTACTAACTAAAAAACTTTTCAACCGACTTTCACCAACTATAAAGCTTCTCAACCGACTTTCACTAATTCAAGAAGCTTTTAGAATATTCTAAAAGATTATATGAATCTCCAAAGTGTATGTTCCTAACATCACCCCTTTTTCTAGTGACGAGTTCCAAGAAAAGCTTAGTCTTATTACATACGTAAGAAATCAAGAATACGATGTACTATTGAGGCTATGTATTCTGCTCTTCATTCTTGGGCAATAGGCTCTACTGGTCCTCGAAGAAATTCTCTATGACCTTGAGCTAGTAGTTCTATTGTTGAAATATTCCATCCAAGGATCTGATCTTTATTATGGCCTTGAAAACATCCTCTAAATAAGATCTTAGGACTAAAATGATTCACCTTTCTAAATTCAAGCAATATCACAAAAATTTGAATATTGGAATCGAGACTTGTATAGTTGGGTCTTGCTCCTAATGGCTCCAACCAAGATCATATTTGGCTCTGAAATGTGTTGTCTTCACTTTGTTCATTTGAAGATTGTGAAAACTATACTACTTCATTTGAAGCTTGTGTGGCAAACGAATCTCTTGAGTCTTTTTCTCTTGATGCTTGAAGGTTTGATATGGTGATTAACTTACTTCTATCGCTTTATTCTATCTTGGAACAGACGACTACATCCTGATGAAGGCTTTAGTTTAAATCTTTCCCTCTTTATGAATATTCTTTGAAACTATTCTTCACTAAGAAGTTATCATTGAATACGTTTGGATTTGTAAAGATAGAATCAATAAAATTCATGTATCTTTTGAGGCGCATTGGCTAGATTTGCAATGAGTTTCCATGTAGGCTCATTAATATCATAGCTCCACCAATGAACAAGATATTATAATTTGCCCTATTTTTGCCATGAATCAAGTACTTTTTTCACCTCGTATTCTTCATGGTCTTTAATTTCAATACTAGGCAACAATTATTGTATTCTTCTTGGAATATGCGACTTTCTATAAGGTTCTAAAAGAGAGACATGAAAAATTGGATGTACCTTTATAGCAGATAGTAATTCCAAGTGATATGCTACCAGATTAATTTGTTGCTGGATAGAAAATGGTTCTAACCTTCAATAGTCCAACTTATTGCATGGCCGCTTGGTCTTCATATTGCATCGAAGAAGCCATATTTTATCTCCAATATAAAAAACAGGCGATTGATTCTTAAATTTATTAGCAAACGCCTTATAAATATCTTGAGTTACTTGTAACTGAAGCTTCAAGGTTGTTTGGTGTTGCAAAAGCTGCTTTGCAAATCCTTCAGCCATTGTATTATTATTCTTTTGCATACTTCATAAATCAAAGCTTCGGATGATATCCATAATTGGAGTAAAATAGTCTTTGTTGAATTGAAGTATAAATAGTATTATTATATGCAAACTTTGCTAGTAGTAGATATGAGATCCAATCGTCTTATTGATAATTAATATTACATCCTAAATATTGCTCCAAAATTTAATTAACTCATTCTATTTGGTTATCAGTTTGAAGATGGAAAGCCGAAGAAAGTTTAATATCCACCTTTAACACTTCAAAAAGATATTTCCAAAATTTAGATATGAACTGGGATCCTTGATTGGATACGATATCATCTGATAGGCCATGATATCAATATGTACTATCAAGAAAGAGTCTTGTCGTTTCTTCACTAGATGTAGTCTTTTTACAAGGGATAAAATGAGCCATTTTTATGAGTCAATCAATCACTATAAAGATACTGTCGAATGAATTGGATGGCAATAGATCTATGATAAAATCCATTGACATAGAGGACCATGCTTATCTTGAAATAGACAAGGGTTGCAAGAATCTATAAGCGCAATGTCGAGGATTTTTGGACCTTGAACAAATGTCGTAAGAGAGCACAAAGTCCTTCACTGCCTTTCACATTTGAGGCCATCAAAAATCTCGAGAAATAAGTTCCAAGGACTTGTTAAATCCAAGGTGATTTGCAGTTGGAAAGTCATGGTGAGATTGAAGAATGCGCAATCGTGTTGATCCTTCTAGAATATACAAAAGTTCTTCAAAGTATAAAAGGTCTTCCATAAATTTACACTTATCAATATTTTCTCTCATGCAATGCTTGACATGAAGGGCCAAAGCATCATTAGTGATTATAGTATGCACCTCACTGAAGAAACTAAGATCAATAGGCGCCAATGTAATGGTGGCACAGAGACAAAATTGCTCTTGTTTCAACAAGGTTATATATTGTTGATCAAATCTTGCCTCCCTTATCCTTGGTGTAAGATATGATCTCCTTGATAGAATATGAGATAATCCTTATTACTTCCTTGGGCGATAGGTGATAACAAAATTAAATCTAGATAACAACATGTTTCATTGAGCTTGGCAGCGGTTAAGAATCCGAGCTGACATAAAATATTTTAAGCTCTTATGATTTGTATATATAGTCACAAGGTGCATTGCGCCTTTAAGAAAATGATGCCATTCTTCAAAAGAATCCATAATAATAAAAAGCTCTTTATCATGGATTTTATAATTGATTTTGACAATAGAAAAATTTTGAGAATAGAATATAACAGGATAGAATTTGTTATCTATATCCATTTGTGAAAGTACAACCCTTAATGCAAAATCTGAAACATAAGTCTCCAAGTACAAAGTTTAGATGTACCAATATTAGGGCTATAGTAAATATTGTCTTGAGATCTTAAAATGCCTTTTGTATTTAAGGCCTTTATTCTAACTAGTCCTTATATGTCAATCACATAAGAGGGGCGGCAACTTGAGAGTAATTTTTTATGAAAATTCGATAGAAATTAGCAAATCCAAGAAAATATTGTATGTCTCTCACAATCTTTAGAATGGCCGATTACATAACCACCTGTATCTTCTTAGGATCCATTGTCAAACCTTCAATAAATACAATATATTCCAAAAATTTCATCTAAGATTGATGAAATACACATTTCTCTCATTTGGCATACAAACCTGTATCTCACAGCTTTTGTAATACCAACTTAACATGCTCCTCATGTTCTTCCAAATTTTTTGAGTAGATCAAGATGTCATCAAGATAGATCACTATAAACTTGTCAAAATATTCTTCAAATGTATCATTCATTAAATGTTGAAAGATAGTGGGTGCATTTGTTAGTCTAAAGGACATGACATTATATTCAAAATATCCATACCTTCTTTGAAATGCAATCTTCTATTCATCTCCCTCCTTGATTTGTACTAGGTTGTATGCTCTACAAAGATCTATCTTAATAGAAATCTTGGCTTGGTCAAGTTATTCGAAAAGTCTTGAGATTAATAGTAATGGATAACAATTTTTTATCATTATCTTAATCAATCTCCAATAATCAATGCACATACGCAAGGAACCATCATTTTTTTTCACAAAAAGTATAGATGTATCTATTAGAGATTTTGAATGCCTGATAAAGTTCTTTACAAGATTTTTATTAATATAATCTTTTAATAATGAAAGCTCATTTTAAAAAAGATTATGGATTGGGCCAAAAGGTGGTTGCATTCTTTCCTGAAGATCTATAGCACAATCATATAGTCGGTGCTCCGACAATATATCAACATTCTTCCTCTGAAAAACATCTTAAAATCTGTTATATTATTTTGGAATACTTGGCAATGAAATCATATCTTCTTTAACTCAAGTTGCATAAATAATAAATGGTGTACCTTTTCCAGCTGATTTTATGAAAGCCCTTACTCCAATAAATAAAGATTTATTATTTTGGAGCCTTTTACATATTTTTTTGTAAGAATCTTCATCAAAAATATTATTCTTTGTGACCTCCAATCTATAGATGGATTATGCTTTTTCAACCAAAATAATCCAAGAATAATAGGATTTGAAGGAATCTTCATTACATTGTTGTGTTGTGGTTTGACTACCATATAAAAAAAAATTGTACATGTATATTTAATGTACAATTTATTTTACAATTAAGTGAAAGCTATAATAGTAGGTTTTATTGGTTACAAGATGTGGTTAGGTTGTTAGTGTAGAAAGAATCTATTTAAAAAGGTCATTATTGAGATTTATATATATATATATATATTTTTTTTTTAATAGTAATTTTAAAGTTGATTTATATTGATAGTAACTTTTGTAGATCTTAAATCACCTTTGTTAAACATTGGTGATCTTTAAGATCTTATTTACTACATGCCATGAATGAATATTCATACATGAAATCTAGATGTTCATTCATGCTATGCTTTGGCATGTATAAGAGATTAAAATAGTGTAGGGTGTAGGGCTTGAAAGGAACCAAAGTATGTTCTAAAAACTTTTAGATGGTTTTTGTTTTTTTTATTTTTTATTTAAAATCTATTACAAAGTGGAGCATTCTAGGACTATTAAATGTTTGTTTGTTAATATTGTAGATAGATTTTAGCACATTGATATGTGATGATTAATGTAGTGTATGGCATTTCTTATAATGTCAAGTTGTACTTTGTATTTTTATTAGACCAATATAAAATCTTCATAAATTAATAAATATTGAATTTATTTAAAATATATAAATATTCAACTAATATTATGCTGTTTAAAATTTAAAATATAGACTTGGTTAAAATTGATGTGTTAATTTTATATTTAACATTCATTAAAACTAAACTTATATGGTTTTTTAAATTTTAATTTTAATTTTAATTTTTTTAAAAAAAAATTAGTTAATAATAAAAATTTATATTTTAATAATTAGTTAATAATAAAATTAGTTAACTAACTTTAATTATATAAAAAATTTAAAATTTATACATGTGAATAAAATAATAATAATAATAATTATTATTATTTTATAAAAGATTAAGATAAAATTTTAAAAATAAATAATAAAAAACCAAAGTAATACAAATACATTAAGTTTATAAGGTTAAATATAAAAATACTAATTCTTAATATTTTAGTCATATAGTTGTTTTTTCTTTTATTTATAGTCTTTTATTGATCTTATTTTTAAAAACTCTCTTCATATAATAATAGAAAAGCCAACTAATTAACTACTTAACAAGTATAACTAATTGTTTTACAAGCAACAAATATTTTTTTAAATTGTATAGAACTTCTATACTTAGACCTTTAAGCATGTCAACACCATATACATTAGTTGCTTGTTCCTCTTTCTCAAACTCTTTTGTAAGCTCTTGTCATATATGCACAAATTTGTATAGAAATTCATATATTAGACAAATAACTTACTTCATCAATTTTTCCTTCTAGTCTTTAAATATATCTTTGTTACACACTTCTTGCCTTCTTGTTCATAAAGATATTTGTCTTTTCTTTATTATAAATTGTCTTATTTTCATGTTTAGAGAGACTTTAAATTTTCTTTCTTTGTTTGTTTTAATTTATGACACTTGTCAAATTAGAAAAGTGTAATTAAATACTCTAATTTGAAAACTTATGTAATAATTAAAAAATAAAAATATATAATAAATTTGTAAATATTTTTAATATCATTCAAAAAACAATTGGTAGAATAAAATACAAGTAAGTTTAAATTAGTTAAGGCTGCAATACAAAGTATTATTTCTAAATTCTTCAAAGAAAAGAAAAATATAAAATATTATTGCAAAATAGATTGAAATTAAAAAGTCTTGTGTGTTATAATTAAAATATTGGCTACAACTTATATATCCAAAAAATAGAGTTAAAAGTATTTTGGAATTTTATACCATTTTAAATAATAAAATTATTTTTTCTTTCAAGAATAATATAATATTACATAAAATTTTAAAATCTTATACACTAATATTTTTAATATATTCTCATCTAATTTATAAACATACTCATTTTTAATTTATTTTTTTATTGAATATAAATAAAATAGATTTTATAAAAATAAGAGAAGGTGAATATTAATGTATTAATAGATGAATATCAATACAAAAAAAAACTTAAGACTATTTATCACAAGATTGGATATCTATATAAATTTAATTCTATCATAGACTAAATTTTATTGGCAATACATAATCAATTGTATTTCTTCATATTTCTTTGATTCTATTAAATCCACTATATATTACTTCTTCTTATAATTTAAAAATAGTAAAATTTTTATTAGCTTTTTAAAATATAAATTACTCTTTTTTTCTTCTTTTTTTTATTATTCTATTATCTTTTATCTTAATCATTCTTATTCTTCTTATTTGAGATCCTTCTTTCTTATTTGCCCTCATACATCAAGATGTTTTGCTAAATTACTTGCTCTCACTCTTTTGTATCATACTTTTTTATTTGTTGTTATTTTTTTAATACTATTGGTGTTTCTCTCTACTACTAAATCATTCTTTGTTACTATTTGATACTTATTTATATTGTTCATATGAATCTCTCTTTGTTCCTACCACATTGACATGAATTATTTTTATTTTGATCCTCTTAAGTTTTGATATTTTTTAATTGTGCATTATTACTACTTTTCTAAATCTCTTAGTTCATATTAATTATGTACTCATAGATTTAATTTCTTGCTTGTTTATCTTTTTTCACGCTATTAGTTCTTTGTTTAATCTACAATAAAATTTTCACCCTCTTTTTGTTGTTCCTTTGCTTAAATCTTCTTATCTTGATTTCAAATATCTTTCTTTATTTGCTTTAGTTCTTATAATATCTATTACTAAATTATTCCCTTCTTTTTTTGTTACTTCATATTTTTACTAATTTTTTATTCAATCTCACCTTTGTATATTGCTTCTCTCTTTTTTGCTTATAAAATGATTTCAAAAATATTTTTTGCCAACTCATCCATAAATTGCCTAGTTATTTTCTTTATTTCATTAATTCTTGTATTGTATTCTTATTCAATCACATTATACTTGTCTTTGTCGCAAATAAACTTCTCTAAATTGAATTCTATACTACTTATTAATGAATTGCTTTTGAACAACTAGATTGCCTTGTTATAATCAACATTTCATTGTAGCTTTGAAATCCACTCAAATTTCTTTGTTATTGGTGTTGCTACATTTACATATTTTCTTGCTTATTGTTAAAAAAATTCTTATATAATCACGTTGCTTTTATTTCATACTCCTACTTTGATTGATTTTTTTTTCTTTGTACTATTACCTTTTTATTCAACACACTACATACAAATTGTTCTTAGTTTGCCCTTGCTTCTAAAACTACAATTGGTTGGTAATTGATGGTGTTTTTCTTGTTTTGTATTGTTTTACATTCTTGCTCAAATAAAAAATTCTTTGTTTTTCTAATCTTAATTTCTTATTAGTGTAGATGCCATTACTCACTCTCTTTCACATTTCTTGCACAAATTTCTTACTTATATAAAAACTTATATCACATATATATAAATATATATTCTTTTGTTTCTTAAAAATTATATACATTGTACTTTCTTGATTCCTATTACACACTCTAAATACACTCCAAACTTCATATTTTATTTACAAAATTATACCTTACTTCTCAAAAATAATAAAAAAAATAATAATAATTACTACTACACTAACATTTTGCATATTAAAAGAGAGTCTAAGAGAGAACTCTTAGATTATAAGTAAGTGTTTCACCTTCTTTTTTCTTACTTCTTGTTGATATCCTATAAGATACTTAGAAATCTTTGAAGTTGATATTTTTTGGATATTTATTATTTGTTATAAGTTTTTAATTAATTTTTTTATTAATTTTTTTTTAAAAAAATTAAATTTTTTTTATATTATTGAATTAATATATATATATATATATTTTTTTATTTATAACTAAAAATTTATTAATTAGAAAATTTTAAAATTTATTACATAAAAAATTTTAAATTTTATTTTTGGATTTTATTTTAAATAATATTACTTATCACTTTAAACTAAGTCATCTTTTTTTCATATATATTTTTTATAATAAAATATTTATATCTCAATACTTCTATATAGTAATACATCTAGATCTTAATACGTCTTTGGCCAATTAGATGTTACAATGCATATGTATAAGAATTTTCTTGTCAAAAGTAAAAACAAAAAATTTTACAAAGAAATTAGATATTTTTGGAGGAGTTTGTTATAAGATTTCAAAGCATAGGCTTAAATTCTTTCATGATTGTTATGAACTCCAATGCCTTATTTGCATAGAAAAACTATGTTAGAAAATATTGATATAATTATTATTATGTTGTCCAATATTAGGTACAAAATAAACCAATTTTTCTTTACTATATCTATAGTATAGACAAAATCAAATAGTTGTCTTTAGCAGCTCTTAACAAATTTTATCTTTTTTTTGGCACTTTCAATTTATTAAGAAATATAAAATTTATATTATGCTTCTACTTTTATATAATATTAAAAATTAAAAATTAAAAATAGAGTCATACTTTGTTGGCCATGCAAATAAGTCTTGGTGTTTTAAGAAGAAATATAGTGTACATCTTGAGTTCTATTACTAAAAAAATAAATATAAATTAATTAATTAATTAAATAAAACTTCTATTAATGATTAAATTTTTATAAATAAATAAAATATTTTAATTTTAAAATAAGAAATTAGAATTAAAAAATTATATTTATTATGGACAGCTTCATATGTCATATTATTGGAGACATTTAATCCACTAATGTCAAAATAATTTTCATCATGTTAAATATTACATCTAAAATTTAACTTATGGAGACAAGCATCATTGCATGTTTGAAGCAACATCATATAAACTTTTAACTATAGTATGCAATTGAACTTTAAGAGGCAAGACATAATAATGCATATAAAGTCAGCTGATTTAAATTGTGTAGAATAGAATTTCTTTAATAAAAATTAAATATTATTAGAAATATATAAAAATATTATTTTTTCTAAAAAAATAAATAGAAAATAGCTCTAGAGTATATAATAGAAAGCATCTCTAATAATATATTTTTTAGCCATTATTTTAAAAAAGAACAATAGAAAGAAGATATTAAGTTGCAAACATCTCCTTTGTTGTAAAAATATAAAGGGGAAAAAAAAAAGAAATTCACCAAGAATATACAAACAAAGATCTAAAAAAGTTTTTTATAAAAAATAAGGGAAGGTAAGTAAGAAGAAATTGATAATTATGTGGAATTGAATTTAAAAGATTAAGCTTCAATATTAAAAGATGCAGTTAGATTTATATATAACTTTTTAGTTAATAATAGATTAAATATTGAAGCATTGAGAAGAATTTAGAATCAAATATTAGACAAGATACAAAGCTAAATGAAAAGAAACTTAGCTTGGTGCCTATTAGACTACTTCTTTGATTTTAAAAAAAAACAAATTCTAAGAATATAATAAGAAGAGACTTAATACTATGGTGTATATGTTTTTCTGAAAAAAATTCCATGTTTAAACTAATATTTTTACATGCACCAGTCAATTATTAAGTATAAAAGAATATTGGTTATTATTTGAGAATCAAATTAGAGGACCAAATTTGTATAATTTTTCACAAGATATTAATTTTACAAGTTTGGTTTTGATAGAGATGACTCTAAAAATTTACAAAATAATTTAAGTATTAATATTATTTAAATATAATTTTAATTATTTTATAATCTATTTTAAATATATATATATCATTAAAAAAATTCTGTAATAAACTAAAAACTATCAAAATACAAAATTTTAACTTGTGATATCATAATGTTTTTAATAAAATTATATTGTTTGTAAACAATAACAAATTCAGCATATGTATTAGATGAATTTAAAGAATACAATAATAAATAACTGTAGTGTTAATAATAAAAATAATAATAATATGACTAGCTGAATTGCATTTTCAAATGTTATTTTGTTAAAAAAATGCCATAAGATAAATCCTAATAATGAAACCAATTCTTATAAATCTTGATTAAAAAATTTAAAAAATAGAAAAATTATACACCAAAAAGATTCTCCTTCTTCCGTCCTCTCTATATCCTGTTAAAAAAATAAAGAGCTAAAAGTATAATAATAGAATAAATAAATAAATAAATAAATAAATAAGAATAGGCCATGCTTTAAAACACAAAGGTCTAATTTATCATCTTTTATAAATATTGTTTTAATATAAAAAAAAATTATAAAAACAACAAATTATTATACAGATAATAAAAGTTCTTTAAGAATATTTAGGTTTAACCAATCATGGTTGTGTGAAATTGTTAACATTAGAGATTATGCGCAATTAAATACGATAGGCTGTATCAATAATATATCAATCTAGTAGGAAATTTTAAAAATGGCAAACAATAGTAATCAAAGTTTTATGTTTTACAACCTTATTCTTTAAAACAATTCTATGTTTTCAACTAAAAAAATGAAATGTTTTTATCTTCAAAGTACCAATTGAAGGCAAGAAAGTGAAGAACTTTATTTTGATTTTGAATTAACATGAAATATTTTCATTATTATTTTCAAAATATTTAAGCTGAAGAGATTTGATCCTAACATAGTGCATATGATGGTTGTTGTAATACACGAAAATAAATAATCAAACAAATAAAATCAAAACCTCCATCATTTTATAATGAGTGACCATTTGGTTGGGAGCAAACAATGATAATACATTTACATTTAGAAAAACATTTTGCATCACTTCTTATTGCAAAATTTTGAAACGTGTAAGAAAAGTCTCTGAGGTGCTCAAAGTCTTATAATATTCTAACAAAACTTGTGTCATATATATATATATATATATATATTTATTTATTTTGTTAAGAGGACCATAATTATTAAATCATTGCATCCACAAGTACAACTTATGACATACAACCAGAAAATATTATACTGTTCTTTTATAATGAGTGTCCAACTATTTAATATTGATAGTGGAACAAGTGGTTTTATAAAATACAAGTAAAACAGAAGCTTCTTCTGCTAATACACACACACGTGTGTGTATATATATATATATATATATAAGCATGAACATTGATTACAGTCAATATGTAATTTTTTTAAATGAATATTTTTAAAATAATTCAAATGATAAAATATAACTAATGTCATTTACATAAATTTTAATACTATAAAAAATTATTGTACTTCTCAAAATATGAACAAAAAAATTGATATGAAATTTAAATAAAAGAACACTATTTTTCTGTACATGTTTGAATCACAGTCAAAATTCATGAATATCCAAAATCAAACATTTTCCCTTTCTAAAAAATCTAATACTCATAATCAAATTTAGTTGACTTACCTTATTTCAATATAAAAATCTTCACATCTGCATTCGGCTAATAAAAACAACTGATTAATTAAGCCACTATACTAGAAACTATTTATATAAATACGCTATTTATAAATTACCAACATCTTCAACACAAAAACATGGTTAATACGAACCAATACATATACATATGTAACAACATTTATACACATACAACCATCATCAAGAGTAAGAACAAGCCCCACAAAAAGCATGTTTCTATCAGCAAGTGGTCTTTTGTAAGCGCTATTTATTAAAAGGCAAAAGGCTCAGCGCGGGCGATGCACCATTTCGCCCGTCGACCACGTAACCTCTCCCGCGCGTGCCCTAAACCCTAAACCCCAAGCCCCTCTGCGTGCCTGGGTCTCATATCCACTTCTCCCCCTGTTGTTGTGCACGCTGTGGCTATGGCGACCTCCCTGTTGCACTCCGCTGCTGCCCGTGGCCTGCACGGGCTGCCGTCCTATTCCTCCCTCGCCAGCGCTAGCTTGAGCTCTGCCTCCCAGCACCAGCCGTTGTTGAAATTGTCGAAGAAATCACCCAGGAGCAAGAAGGAATGGCGAGGAATGGTGGTGGCGAGTGTGGAAGGGGCTGTGGCCGCGCCGCCCCCGCAGTCCGTGGAGGCGCCGGCTGAGAGCGTTACGGACAGCGCGAAGCTGAACAAGTACTCGAGCCGCGTGACTCAGCCTAAGGCGCAGGGCGCCTCGCAGGCGATTCTGTACGGGGTAGGGTTGTCCGAGGAGGATATGAACAAGCCGCAGGTAGGAATCTCGTCGGTTTGGTACGAGGGCAACACGTGCAACATGCATTTGCTGCATTTATCTGAGGCTGTGAAGGAGGGGGTGAAGGAGGCCGGTATGGTGGGGTTCCGATTCAACACTGTGGGTGTTAGTGACGCCGTGTCCATGGGGACCGAGGGGATGTGCTACAGCCTGCAGTCGCGCGATTTGATTGCGGACAGTGTGGAGACCGTGATGGGCGGGCAGTGGTACGACGCCAACATTTCCATTCCAGGGTGTGATAAGAACATGCCCGGGGTGGTCATGGCCATGGGGCGGCTGAACAGGCCCAGCATTATGGTTTATGGGGGCACCATCAAACCAGGACATTTTAACGGACAGACTCTTGACATCGTCTCAGCCTTCCAGAGCTACGGAGAATATGTGAGCGGGTCCATCTCCGAGGATCAGAGGATGGACGTTGTAAGGAATTCTTGCCCCGGATTCGGAGCTTGTGGAGGAATGTACACCGCCAACACCATGGCGTCCGCCATTGAAGCGCTAGGCATGTCGCTGCCGTATAGCTCTTCCATCCCCGCCGAGGACCCGTTGAAGATCGAGGAATGCAAATTGGCCGGGAAATACATTTTGGAGCTTCTGAAGCGTGACTTGAAGCCGCGTGACATTATCACCCGGAAGTCGCTCAACAACGCTATGGTGGTGGTCATGGCGCTCGGAGGTTCCACGAATGCGGTGCTTCATCTCATCGCCATTGCTCGTTCTGTGGGCGTTGAGCTCACATTGGACGATTTCCAGGACGTGAGCGACAAAACCCCGTTCATTGCTGATCTTAAACCTAGCGGGAAGTACGTGATGGAGGATTTGCACAAAGTTGGAGGCGTGCCTGCCGTACTGAAGTACTTGTTAGAGAAAGGGCTAATCGACGGGAGCTGCTTGACAGTTACGGGGAAGACCATCGCTGAGAACCTCGCTGAGTGCCCGCCCCTCTCCGAAGGTCAGAAGGTCATCATGCCTCTCGAAAATGCCATCAAAAAAACTGGTCACTTGCAAATTCTGTGGGGCAACCTTGCTCCAGAAGGTTCCGTTGCTAAAATTACAGGCAAGGAAGGCTTGTACTTTTCTGGCCCCGCCCGTGTATTTGAGGGAGAGGAAGCCATGCTGGACGCTATCACTGAGGACCCTCAGAGCTTGAAAGGCACTGTGATCGTTATCCGTGGGGAGGGTCCTAAGGGTGGCCCGGGCATGCCTGAGATGCTCACCCCCACGAGTGCTGTCATTGGAGCTGGACTCGGCAAGGAAGTAGCGCTTCTGACCGACGGTCGATTCTCTGGTGGTTCTCACGGCTTCGTTGTCGGGCACGTCTGCCCAGAAGCTCAAGTAGGTGGCCCGATTGGGCTTGTACGTGATGGGGACGTGATCACCATCGACGTGGAGAAGAGGAAAATCAACGTTGATTTGACGGAGCAAGAGCTTGCGGAGCGAAAACTCTTGTGGAGAGCTCCCCCGTACAAGGCCTCTCGTGGAACCCTTTACAAGTACATCAAGAATGTCAAATCAGCGTCCGAAGGTTGCGTGACTGATGAGTGATTCATTTTTCTACGGTCCTCAATTGTTTGTCTGCTTCAAGTTTTGCACACGTTCAGATATTCTTACAGATCCAAGCTTAGACAATGGAGATGAGCGTCTTCAGCATTGACATCAGGATCAACCAGACCCACTGCAGCGCGGTAGCCTTTCTCTTAAATGTTTATGATCTACTAGAAATAATTGACTGTGATTTCAAATTTTGAGATTTTAATTCATCACTGCTGCGTGATGTTGACCATTCTGCATGTTGAGTTCAGTGTGACAAAGCTGCGTTGCTTCACTTTTCGGTAACTATGGTACCTCTGAAGTACTAGATTTCCTTTACTTCTGGTGATGCTGAACTCACCTATTATATTTTATGGTCGTCGGTTGAGTTTGTGGGCTGTTCTCGTGGCTTTGTGCAGAATAGTAGTAGTAGTCATATTTTTTATGGAATTTATATATTAGCACTTTGATGGCGGAAATGTCTCCATTGGATGTAGAAGTTTTATGACGCCTTTTGTGTGAGACTCAACTTCTCATTTGAGCGGATAGGTGATGTCCGGTTGAATACGTGTTGCTGCCGACATCGTCGTGCCCAAATCACATCCTGAGAAAGATTCCCTTGGAGCTATCATCATTGTTAAGGCATTATGGTTTCTAGGCCTCGCATCGCATCGTAGTTGTACTGGTATCTTACGACATTATTTTGAATATATTACATGGTCAGTTGGGTACATGGTCAGTTGGGTTGACAGTTAGATAAACGTCCGGAAATTATTGTCCGTGAACTTTATCCCTTTGGATAAATGCGACCAGATGATCTGCTCAGTAACCTCAGAATCTGGATAAGACATTGATGAGGTAGTTATTGGGAGCTAATATCCTTGTGGTCGTTGAGAAACTATCTTAAGATTAAGATGAGGAGCTAGGGAAGATGAATATTTATGGTAAATGTCCATCTAATTCAAATATTTGGGATATATATAAGTTTTTTTTTTTAGTGTGCCTACTTCTCTTAGTAGCCCAAGGGTGACAAGTGTTCAGGGTAGTCCAAGTGAAACCAAGTATAAAATAAATATTTCAAATATTGTTGAATAAGTCAATTTTATCACCATTTGGTTTTGATTCTAAAATCTAATGAGTATGGTGTCTTTTCATGTCACATATGCAAGTCTTTTAAATATTTTTAGTATATATTGTAATTCCAAAACCTAATAAAATATGATTAAAGAAGGATTTTGTCCTTTGCCTAATGCTCCTTGCATTTAAGGAGGACTTGGTGAACATGCAAAGGTGGAATCTTTTACGTAGATTCAACCTTGTGGATAACAATCTATACAATGGTATTTGTCTATAGAATTGAGTCTATAGATAATCATGTGGAAATTAAATCTCTATAAAAGAATGAGTCAAGACACTTAGAAATTTCACGTGATAAACATTCAATTTGCACTTATAGATTTTTATTTCATATATGCAATTTTATATTTGTACAATTGAATGCAGATCAATATTGATTACCACAAATTCAAAGTTGAGTACTCCAACTTATCCAATCAAAATTAGTTGTTTAATAGAGGTACTTTAATATCAATTGAAGTTGGGATCTCTAGATTAGATTGGCTAGAGTCTAATCTAATGTGAGCCAATAAGTTTAAGTTTTTTATAATGTAGCAAGGATATTGTTGCTTATTAGTGCATTGTGGTCTTATAAGTTGGCATTGCATATAAATAGTGTTGCCTTTGTTATGCTTCATGTGCTTAATCTTTGATATTGTATATTTATATTTATTTATTTATATATATATATATATATATACTTGCAGATTTCTTATAATAAAACTTGTTTTCATATTTGATGTAATTAGATCTAGTTTTTTCTTCCTTGTCTTAATTCTATCTTATAATGAGCTTTAGAAGAAGGAAAAAATAGGCTTAATTTACTTATTGTAATGCAAGCTACAAGCTTTGAGCTTACCATAGGCCTTACTATTGTAATAATTTCTTTAAGCATTGGTTGCTCTTTTTTAAAAATTGTCTTGTCTTTTATATCCTAATTATATAGTTTTTATATTGTATCTAATTTTATCTTATATTTTTTGTATTTTATTACATTCTCAATTTAAAATAGAATGTGCAATATATCTTTGTTAATAAAGAATTTATTTAGAAGACTTGGCCAAGCAACACTTGCTTCTCTACAAAACTTAGCAATGGTGTTAAAAGTTATATAATGGTTGATTAATATAGAACCTTGGTTTGTAGAACCAAAAATTTGTCCAAGTGATTTTGGATGATCTCTAGCAAACTTATAATAATGTGCATGGAGATAAAAGAATGAATTATGTATTTTGTTGAGACATCAAAAACCATGTGGTTTAAGTTGAAATTGATCAAAAAGTTAGGAATTCTTGTTTTATTTTTGAAAAGACATTCTTTTCAACTTTGATTAAATAACATAAGTATAAAGTCAACTAAAATAATGTCATAGTTCTAAACAACTCAAGAAATTTTAAGTACCAATATAATAGATACTTTAAGCTTTGTAGTGAAAAATAAAAAATGGTACAAAAAAAATAAAATAATAATATACAATATTTTAGAACAATTTAATTGTTAATGTTGTTTTCTAATATAAAATAGTGAACTTTTTAGCCAAAGATTAAAAAGTTGATTCATGTTTCAAAACAACAAATTAATTATTAATACTCTTTATTTTGAAATTTTGGCTAAAATCTATATTTAAAAAATTATTCTAAATCAAGAGATGAAAGTTAGTCTATGATATTTAACTTTTTATCAATTTAATTTATATAGTTTCAACTTATAAGTTTCTAATATAATTATTATTATTTAAATCATTTATTTTATGATTATTAATTATTCTCTAAATCAAGGATAATATCTTGGTTGATTGTCTTTAAGCATATTGTACATTTCAATGGTTCCTAAACATTTTCATATTTAAAGTGGTTCTTTTGTTGTATTTTTCATTCTTTTATTTTCTTTGATGTTTTTGTATTTTTATTTTTATTGCCTTTTGTAACATGTAGAGCTTTAATCATTTGAATTACTTTCTTGCCTATACAATTTTATAAAGACTTTACTAAATATTCTTCCTTAACATCCTTATAAATCATAATTTTTTGTAGCAATGTAAATGTTTTGCAATTTGTAAGTTTTTTATATTGTAAAAATCTACAATCAACAATAAATATTACAACAAAACTTCATAAAATGTATTCTAGCAACATGTGAAGTATAAATAAATAAAAATAGATACTTTTAATATAAATATTCTATAATAATACTATTATAAAAAAATATACTAATCACATACATGAAAGTCTATATTTTATATTCATATTAATTTAAAAAATAATAAACATATTTAATTATATTATATCATTAAAAATATTATTTTTTTAAAGTATTTAAATAAATTAAAAAAATTCAAAAAATCATGAATTTTTAACAAACTAAGTGATTTTGACATTATTTTTATTATTATTTTTTAATTTTTTGAATATCAATAATAACTTTTTATGAGTAATTTAATATTGTAAATAATTATCATCCTTCTTTTGTAATGGTGTATATTTTATAGGATTTTTTATATGTTAAATTTTTATTTAAATAATAAAATATTAAATATTTAGTACTTATATTTTATTATATATTTATTTTAAAATATAATAATAATTATAAATATGCCCTTTAATTTTATATATTTTTATTATCTTTGTATATATTTATTTAAAAAATTATATTTAGTATATTTTAATGATTTTTTGATTTTTTTGATTAAATGTGTAAGAGTTTTAAAATTTTTAATTTTTTTTTAAGTTAGAAGTTATAGTATTTATTTATTTATTTATTATATAGGAAGATCTAATATTTTTTTAAAATTATGATTTATATGCTAAATTAATCATATATATTATTTTAATATTTTAAATCTTATTTTGAATATGCAAAAGAATATTTTTTGTGCTCTAATTATAAGATATAATTACAACAATAATATCCAAATTTATATTGTTTATAATTAAATTTATCATTGAAGTATACATAGTATGTTTTTATTTCAATCTTTATTCTAATTCTTTTACACAAGTTTGTCAAGTATGCTATATAATATTCATATAATTATATTATTAGAACCACAATTTGATTTATAATTATATAAGTATCATTGTGCACATGCACTATACAATTATTAAAAAGATCTAAGCTATCCAAGGCCCAAATGATGGAATATTTTGCTTAGCTTGCTTAGTTTAATAAAATTTTAATTAAGCTGATATTACAAAGATTATTTTAAAAACTCTATGTGAATTCTTGTTATGACTCTTGCACTTTGAAAACATCTCTTAAAAACTCTTGTCAATACTCTAGTCAATATAGATAAGAATTCAAATATTAACTTTGTTAAAAAAATGGTTTTTTTATTTTTATTTTTATTTTTAACATATATTTTTGTGTCGTACAAATTTGACCTCACAATTGTTACTTGATAAAATAGATTCCTTTATAAATTCTTATATAAATTGCCTATGTTTATCTAATAGTAGACATTACTCTATTAATTGAATCTACAAACATTGAAATGTTGGCCAACCAAAAGTTAAATCCACTAGCATTGACTTAATTAGTATTACTGCTATAAGAAATATATGATTAAAATTGTAATTTTGAATAAATAATTAATTAACCAAATTGTTGGTAGATATTTTTGTTTACTAAATAAATAGTAAAACCTTATTGCAACACACTTTACAATTGAGGTACAATTCTATAATTTTCAAATATATTAGAACACATTTTAATAGGCCATTACATTCAATCAAGACTCATGCCATGATCAAAAAAATACACTGTTTTGTTTTAATACATGCAATAGGCAAAAATCAAATGTGAAGGAAGTGTCTTTCTTTTAATTTTATTTTAAATATTTTTCAAATCACTCGGACACAGATTCCATCTGAACAGAATGTTTCAAAAGTTACAACATATGGGGACCTCGTTGAATAAATGCATAGAGTGGTCAATGTACAGCAAATTAGAAAGCAAACAAAATATGAACATAAATTGGTTTGACAAGCAAAAATACCGCACTTTTTTACATTAAATAAATTCATCCACTGACCTATAGTGATGTTTGGCCTCAGTGTTTCCATATAACTTCGAACAAACAAGATAGGACATTGTTATTACAAGAATACCTACTGATTTTGAGGGATAGTATTTCTACCCAATTGTCCATCTACGGTGATGCCTATCTGATGTGTAACAAATGTGGCAAGGGTCGTATAGCTACATCCCAAAACCACCTTCTGAATTGCTCTTCACTGCCTTCAAGTCTTAAACCTTCTGGTTTCTGCAATCAAGCAAATCTACTTACAAATTACGAGAGTCATGGCAAGAGACCTAATTCTGAGCGAGATCCTTCCACTACTTGAACCATCCGCTAACAATTGTAAACACTAAAGCCAACCAAGCGCCCTTTGTAAAGCTAGCTGGGAAATGTGAATAAAAAATGATCAGAAAGATTGGGCTTATTGGAATCCTAGCTTACAAGAAGAGGTTGACGAAATGGAATCCACCTAAACAAGAGCATCCAAACGAGGTTCAAAGGAGAATCCCAGAACTCTCCGTGCTTCCAAGCTATTGTTTAGGTTACATACAGGCAACCACCACCATGAGTTTCGATACATATCATACATGAGCGTCTCCCGGGAGGATGACTCTGTGAAGCATACATAGTCTCCATGTGAGAAGCATAAAAATTGGTGACGTTGAGACCTGCAAAAACAAATATTACAACTAGACACCATGAGAGTGCCACAGATAAAACACAGTTACGGTGTGTATACAAACAGGCAGGAAACTGCTTACTTTGCTAAGAGACCAGAATGCCAGAACCAAACAAACTCTGCTGAGATCACCCCGTTTGACAAAGTTGTTGCGATGCAGCGATCCTTAAAGAACGAAACTGTCTCTACTGCGTTGGGTGAGATTTCGTTGAGATTACGCAGAAGTAAAAAATCATATGAAATTAATCCCAGCTATGCATGCCTAACATATGTTGATGCATCTTTGCATTTGGCCCCTCACTTATGACAACCACCATTCAAAATCTTTTAAAGATGAATTCAAAGTTTAAGAGATTTACTTGAACAGCCTGTTGAAAAGAGTTTCCGGCATGCACTGAAATTCAACCCATTCACTTCTGGTCATATCCAGACGCCACAGGCGCACACTTCTGAGACTCCCATATTCTTCCACGCCTCCTACCATCAGAAGCTGACCTCGGTGACCAATCAGCTGTGGGCAGGTCAAAGCCAGAGGCATTTTGACTTTCACTTGATCCCAGGTTCCCTTATTTACATCAAAAGCCAATACTCCAGTTGTCGCTCCGAAACTCATACTGTACAGATACCCGTTTATGAAGGCCGTCCCTGTGATCAGTGCAACCCTGCTGGGAAGGCTGCTCGTCAAATACCAGGAGTTGCTTCTGGAGTCATAAACCTGTCGCAAGCCTGGTTAAGTTAGTCACAACATGGATTTACCTGTTGAAATTGCATAAGAGGTGCCAGAAGTGAAGTTAAGTACACCCAAAAAAACATGGAGTGATCCAATCCGAGAAACACACTAAGTCTTAAAAGCAAAGTGATGAGCACAAATTGAACTATAAAATTCATCCAAGTGCCTTTGGCCTGATGCAAGTAGATAAATAAATAATCTACAACGATGACCATAGTTGTCTATAATAAAAAAAGGAAACGGAAAAAACATAACAATGTGACTTCAAGGCAAACCTACACAACAATTGCCTTCCTAGGGTAACAGAAATATCGAAATTTCATAAGATATGCATTATATATCCTATGGGGAAGCAGTGGCAGTAACAAGGGAGATGCAAGTAGAGGAGCACCTGGGATGTCAAGCTTTCCCCATCTTGAACTACAAGAATCTTGTACGATCTATGCTCACGGTCCATCACCATGCCCACCACATATGGAGATTTCATGTGCAACATGGGAGGTAATTTGCGCTGAGTCCGCGTCATGGGATTTAACACGGAAAGATATCGATTCTGAGACCCTGTTCTTCCCTCAAGACACAACAATCCTCCCGCGGTGGCCACCACGACAATCGACTCAAAATAGGGACAGGGAAGGAAGAACGAGGGCGGCAACATATGCCACCTCTGCGACGTGGGGTCGTAGGCTGCACACTTTTGCTGCAGCATGTCTGCAAACATGAGGAACAATGATCCTTGCGACGGCACCCGAGAGCATATCGACAGGAAATTTTTCGAATTGATAATCTCGTTCCAGCGTTTGCACACACATCGTAACCGGAAAAAGTTCGGCAAAGGCAGAAATGCTAAAATTATGTCATGCAGGTGTTCCGGCAAGTTACTCCAGAGCTCCTCGTCTAAGGCCTCCGCAACATCCATCCTACCCGCGTAGAGGTGATGCACATTCAACGTCGACTTCTCGCGGTGATGCTCTCCACCTCGCTTCTGCTTCACCACAGACAACGACGCTAGAGATCGCGCCAGGTCAGTTGAAGCCGAATAAGTCCCAGAGACAGAATCCGTCTCCATGCAATCATCGCCGAGATTCATTTCGCCTTCCCCGCTCACCATTCCCTACACGAACCCCAGCCTCACTCCAATTCCCAAATCGCCCTCAAATTCCAACACCCCACAACTACTTCAGCCACAAGGGAAACGACCATCTTCCGAAACTGACCCAACATCATCGCACCCACTTACTCTTCACACAACTCCCCCCCCCTCCACACCATCCCAACTGCGACAAAATCGAACAATCGCTCACATGGCCGAAACGAAACTCTGAAACCCAGAAAGCTCTCCGCGTGGAGAGGCTCTCTTTAACAGCGAAAGAGTCGGCGATACTAATTTGAACAAGGAGTATCACCGTAAGACGCAGCAACTGAAAAAACCCAAAAAATAAAATAAAAAATAAAAAATAAAACCACAAAGGAAAAGTCGTGGTGACTGATAAAAGACGATTGACATCCGGCGTCAAAGCATCCTCCGGGCAGGCGCCCTTATTGATTGACGCGGCCACATCCACGCATGGCGATGGCGCTGCTGCTGTTTGGCTTGCAATTGCATGGCTTGCGTGCGTGCGTCAAGTTGTGGCCAAAGCTAGGGCAAAAGCACACACGGGCTTCGCTTCGCTGCTGCCCCGTCAAGTCACAAGCAGGAATGTGGCTTCGCTTCCTGCCCTCCTCCCCGAATGAGTCCACTCAGATTCCTCCCGTGCCTGCTCAGATTCCTCCTCGCGTCTCCGACTCTGCTTGCTTGCTGCCTGATTGATTGCTCTCGTGCCATCGCAAATCAATCCTCCCGCAATCTCGCCCCCTCCCCCCTCGCGCTCGCCCTCGCGTCCATGGAATTCCTCCTCCCTCCTCGAAGCGAAACAGTCTCCGTCTCGGGGAATCCGCCCTCCCACAGGTTTTTTTTCAAATTTTAGGTCTTCGAGAGCCTCAGCATTAGATGCGTTGTGTGCATGTTCCCATGGTCGTTTTGGTTTCGTTGTTGTGAGTGTGTTGTAACATCTTGCATCCACTAGTATGATTAATTGTGAAATGTTTGTTGTTTTATTTTGGATAAATGAGTGTTGAGTGTTTATAGTGTTGTGCAATTGGCTTGGTTGGATAGATTTTTCAATCATTTTTTTAAAATGATTATCTTTATTTGTTAAGTTGGAAATATATTTAAAAAAAATTTGGTTAGGTGATTTATATTAGTGGACATGTTTTATTGATCATTGAGTATAATGTATTCCTTCTAAGACAAATGTAATCAATTTTTTATTGCATTTTATGGATAGTTGAAATAAAATCTTTGTTGTGTATTTTGGCTTTTTAATTTTTATATCATACTATGGTGCAGTGTTATTTTTGTTGAAAATTAGAATATTGTTGTAAAAATATTTTATTTTTTTAAATGCAAAGGTTATATAATGATTGATGTGCATATTATTTTGTAAAAAGCTTTAACTGTAAGATCTTTATTAATTTCACTATTTGAAGGGGGGAAAAAAAAAAAACAAACAAACAAGAAAAATCACATTTGTTCTTTAAAACTATTATAAAGTTTTAGTTTTTGACTTTGAGGTGAATTATTTTTTGTGGTTCTTTCTACTACACTTTCCTTTCCTAGCCTTATAACTTAGTTGTTGTTGCAACTTTCTTGTTTGGAATGATTAATTATTGTCTACTTACACTTGGTTTACATTTTATATAATGTTGATGGGTGTAATTTCTAAAAAGTAGTTTGTAATTGTGCTTAAACTATGACACTAAACTTCATTGATGGATTGGATTGTTTTGACTTATAGTGTTTTAAGACTTATTGCTATTTTTGGTAGCCAAGGGAGATTTAAGTATAAAATTTAGAAATTGAGGACCATATTACATAGCCCCTATTGGTCAATATTATCAATATTGCATATATATATATATATATATATATATATATATAAGTGTTAGTAGCATTGTGATTATTATTTGTAGTAGTTGGAAGAGGAGAGAGGGAAGCTTGCTTGTATGATTGCAATATTAATGCAATACTTGGAGTTTCTTTATTAAGTTAGTTTTATTTATTTTGTAGAACAAAGAGTGAAGAAAGTACATACACAATTATAAATGTTGCAACATATATGTTGTTAAATGATAGCATCAAGTAAATTGCACATACCAAATTATGAATCTTGAAACTTAATGATTCATAAGACTAAACAAATTGGATAATAAATTTCAACTCAAATGCCATAATAGAATTTGGGATTAAAATTTGTTTGCCAACTACTCTTTGTTTTTTAGAAGTAAGATAGAAGAAAACATAATAAATTAGTGAAAGATTCTAATTGGCAACATAGCTTGTTATATTAATATAATTTTTAAATAAAGAAATGCATGTCTAGTCTTTTGAACAAATAAAAAATTATACAAATAATCATATCTAACTTTAATTTATAATAAATATTATTTTTAGAGGCTTTTATTAATTTTAAGGATAATATATTAAATCAGGATATTAATGAATAAGAACATGTAAATAATATCATCAAAATAATATAATTAAAAATAATATAATTAAAAATCATACAAGTATAATATAATAATACTATACAAATTGATGAAATAATATATATATATATATATATATATATATTATAATAATAATAATAAATAAATAAAAATAATAATAATAATTTATTTTTTAAAAAATAAAAAATAAATACAACTATTATATGAATCTTATGGTTTTAATATGTGATATATATATATAATTTAAATAAAAATTATAAAATCTAAATCAATTTTTTTTATATAATTCTTAATTAAAAAATTATTTTATATATTGGATGAACATGATAATAATTATCAATCATCTTTACGCATCCCAAAGTAATAAATGGTAAGCTACATTTATCTAAAATAAAAATTAATAAGCTTATAAAAGATACTAAATTATTTTGCTAATATTCTTTGTAGTTTTTTAATATAGTAAAAAATTAGAGTCTTCTTTGTTTGTTGTGTTATTGTGTGTTGGTGTCTTTTTCCTGTAGCTGATGTTTTACAACTGTTTCTTTGACTTTAGTTTAGAATTTTTTCTACTAATACTGTTATATACATCATTTTCATTATTTTTCTCATTGTATTTTGATTGTCTCAATCTAAAGGTCTAATGCAATTCTATTGTTTTAAGAGTGTGATTTCTATTTGATCCTTCTTGTTATTATTATCTTTCTTTTATAAATATAAATTAAAGACACAATTGCAACAATAAAGATGATATGTATTGTAGATATTTATTTTATGCTCTTTATTCTTGATATATATATATATATATATATATATATCTATATATCTATAGATATATATATATATATATATATATGTATATATATATATATATATAGGATATGCTAATGCCACCATAATTTTTATTATTACCACCACAACTCGCCATCCACTCAATATGTTTCTTTAGTTTTTTTTATTCCAATCAAATAAATATTTTTAGTGTATATACGTTGTCGTGTTGAGGTTTGGCTACTATGTAAAAAAATTGTACATGTATATTTAATGTACAATTTACTACTTAGCTAAATGAAAGTCATATCAGTGGATTTTATTGGTTATAGGATGTGATTAGGTTGCTGGTTTAGAAAGGATCTATTAAAAGGATTATTATTAAGGTTTATACAACCTTATTTTCTTTCTAGTAGTGACTTTTGAAGTTAATTTTATATTGATAGTAACTTGTGTATATCTTAAGTCTCCTTTGTTAGACATTGGTGATCCTTAAGATCTTATTTATTTCTTTTATTTGGTGTTTAAAGCACCAAGTATGTAAATCTTATAAGAAGAAGGATTAGAAAAGGGTTTTTAGTGTAAAAAGGGTAGTTTGGCCATCCATGTGGATGAATAGAGGTAGATGATAGAAATCTCTATTCTAATTGGCCAAAAATCATGCCCAATGGGCTTCAAGGAGGCTGCCCGAGGGTTATTAGGAGTTAGGGTTTGTTTTTGGAAGGGAGTCGAACATCAGAGGCTAGGATCATAAGGTTTAGGTTTTTGGATCTGGTTTAGGTGCAAATTTTGTGTGATTTGCACTTTTTATGAAGAAGTTATAGGCGCCCAAAGTTAAGGTGTTGATTTTGGACCTATTGTCACTCTTTTGGGTATAACTCGCTCATACAAAGAGCAATTGAGGATCGGCGACTGGGGTTGGAGAGAGCACTTTTACGGCTACAGTTTTCACATACATTTCAATAAAGTTCAAGCTAGGTTGAAAGAGATATTGGGAGTTGAAGTCAGTGCTTACAAAACTTAAGGGCCGTAAGTGACCCGCTTACATAGTGGTTACATTTTGAGCTATATCTTAGGCAATTTCATAGATTTTTGGCTCAAATTTTTCAGGAGTGTATATGCTTATGTCACAAGACTATGTGCAAAAAATTTGTGGCATTAGGGTTTTGGGTTTGTGAGATATAAGGAAAATAGTGCTCAAGTGTCTCTGAGCTAGGGTATTAAGAACCTGCTAGAGATTTTGAGATATCAGACGATCGGAAACGAATTTACTATTGATTCTTTCTTGTGATGAAACTTAAGAAAATTATCTACATTCTAAACGAAATTGTATAAAAATTGAACGGTTGGATCAAGAGTTATTGGACTCTAAAGTTCAGCAAGAAATTAGTCCTTGCGGGTGAATAAAATTTTGAAGGGTTTTTGTGGAAATTTGAACCTTTTTTGTACAAACTTACTTGAATATAAGAGGGTTTACATATATATAACTTCTCTTTTGTGAGATTTTTGTATTATTTGTCCTTTTAATTGAGGACAAATGACCTTTTGGATTTTTCCAACAAATTTCAAATAAACTCTCCACAGCCACGTACCCAGTGTATTCCCAGATAGAAGGCCACATCATACGACAACGTACATATATATATATATATATATATAATTGTGATAGAAGTAGATTTTGAGGATACATTTGTAATAGATTTTGACTGAAATTTTTATAGGGTGGTGGTAGCAATAGCAAAAATTGAGATGGCATTAGTAGCGCCTTATATATATATATATATATATATATATATATATTGTACATATCATGGTGTTAATGTATGTTGGTTATTATGGCTAAATTATAATATATTGTGTTTACTTAGTTGATGTGTATATGTATGTTAGTACAATCAATTGGAAAATTCTTAGCCTTTTTAGAAGTTACACATACATATTATTACCTTTTTAGGTAGTATTATTCTAATATTGCATTATAATTTTAAGTAATTTATTTTATTCAAATCAATTCCAAAAGCATTAAAAGATATAATTTTTTGTATTTTAAAAATATTAATAAAATATGTGATATTATTACAAAATAAAAATAAATTAATTGATTCTCCATACTTGCTATGTATTTGGAATGTCTTTTAAATTATATGTGATTAATATTGTTAGACAATTTAAATATGATTTTTAAATTAATTTTATTATAATTTTGTATTTATATTTTTTGGTCTATTTTTTTATTAGATCAAGAAAAAAAAGGACAAATATATGTGTGTGTATATATATATATATATATATGTAATTCTTAAAAAAAAAAATTATTATAGAAACTTATTTTAGAAATATATTATAGAAAAATTATGCTTGATAAAGTCCAATTGTAAAATACAAATCAAGATGGCTTAATAGTATTCTCAAAATAATAATAAATATATAAGTATTAATAAGTTTCTAGAGGAAAATTTTAAAAATATTATAGGCTTTGATATTATTTGTTAAGAATATAGGATTTTAAATTTAAAATATTAAATTACATATTTTTTAAAACTTTTATAAGTATTTCTACAATATACATGTACATAAATGCAATATGGCATAAATTATTAGTTACACATAAAAATATTTTTGGTCCTTCTAAGTATGTTATGTATTTTTTTGATTAGAATGAAAGTTCTTATAATAATAAAAATAAGTATCATTTAATTCCTTTGACCAAATAAATAAATAAATAGACAAATATTTTTTATATTAATTCTAAAATTATCTTTTAACTTCAACCAAATTTTAAGAAAGTGAAATTTTATAATTATTTTATGATTTTTTTTTATAATTTTAAAATTTTAAATAAACTTTTTATATTTAAGCAATAAAATATTTAATATTTTATTATTTAAAATATGAAATAACAAGTGAGTGTAGTTATTGTTATTAGTAGTAATTAAATATTTAAAATAAATAGTATTCAAGATAATCTTAAAAGAATATATAAGATACAAATTAATAAAAAAATATAAATTACACATACTTTTTTAATATCATTATAAAAAATAATTATTTAAAATTTCTATTATTTAAATCTAAAATTCAAAAATACATATTTTTAAATTAAAAATATAGTATTTTTATATATTAAACTTATAATGGTATTTTTATATAATTCTAATTTAAAATAAATACTATGAATGGTGATTACAAAATGAACAATTACATTGTTGCATATTCAAACATAATGTGGTATTTTTAATGTAATAGAGCACTACAATAAAGATTACAAAATTCAATAAAATAATAAATTTTTATATGCAAGAGTTAAAAACAAGCTACAGAATTATAACCACAAATATATAAATGTATAAAACAAAGGATCAGGAAAAGAATTGACAAAACAAAGATTACAATAAAACTTTAACTAGGATCAGGAAAGGAATTGACAAGAGTGAAGAAGGCTTCATTCTTATCTCTATAAATACTATCTAATTAAGATCTACGTGGCAGTATTCTATAGGACCTCATACATGTGTCTAATTTGTAAGACACATGTCAAACTTGCACGACAAGTTTCCCACATGTGCACCACATACTTGGCTTGTTCTGCAAGCTATCAACATGTGTGACACATGGCTAGCTTGTTCTACAAGCTATCAAGATGTGCGCCATGTGGCTAGCTTGTTGACAAAGTTTTTAACCTACCAATCACCTGTAGACATGTATAAAGGTGATTCTGTGCCTATGAAGCTTCTAGAAAGCTACTCTATCAACTTATTTTACTTACTTCTATTGGTCTATATTACTTAGCTAATTATTGGAATAAATCTTATGTCCGTGACATTATCCCCTCTTCTAGGGACGAGTTCCATGAGGAGCGGTGATTACATGTTGAAGAAGTCTAAGATACGTTGAATTGTGCTCGCCACATATTCTGATCTTTGTTCCCTTTGAAGATAGTTGATAGGTCATTTCAACCATCAATAATGTCCCATACTAGGGCGAGAAAACCACCTTGTTATTTGATCATTGTTGAGGCCTTCATAACTCCCTTCAAAGAAAATATTAGGAACACCATCAGGAGTAGTTCCTACCTATAAAAGTATCACCAAACATTGAGAGTCTCTTCCAAGGTCGTGATATCAAACACATTGTATTTTGCTATCAATCCAAAGAAGGACATGTCGTTCTTGAGGATCTTCATCTCTATTCCGTCATCTTGAAGGTTGTGATAGTTGTAATGTCTGGTTTGGTAAATTAGCAAATGATAGCTCTTGAGCTAAATTTGCTGGTTGTTGATCCTCCATCTCTTTAGCACGAACAAATCTAAGAAAATAACAAACAATGATACATGGTAGGATGAAACCTCTACAGAACCTGTTTTGCTTTATAGCAAAGATTTTCTTGATTCTTTATCTTAACTTTGACGGATGTCGTATATGAAATGTATTGACTTTTATTGGTGCATTTGCTAGATTCTTAGATGGCTCCCATGTATGTTCACTAATATTGTATATGTGCCAATGCACAAGATATTCCAGTCGATTTCGACGCCGCCTTGAACCTAAAATCACTTCAACCTCAAATTCTTCATCATTGTCTACTTCTATAGGAGGCGGTGGCATTTGTCTTCTTCCTTGTATATCCACTAACTTGTATGGCTCGAGTAGTGACACGTGGAATATAGGATGGATCTTCATGGACTCCAATAGGTGTAATCGATATGCAACTTGATTGATTTGTTCAGAAATAAGAAAAGGTCCAAACCTACGATAGTCCAACTTATCACAAGGACGAGTAGTCTTAATATTGTGATGAAGTAACCATATCTTGTCTCCCACATTGAATTATGGTTGTTCCTTGCGATACGCATCTGCATTTATTTTTTGTCATTCTTGAGCTTCTTTTAATTGCACCTTCATTATTGCATGTAGCACTGACAAACGATTTGTCAAATCTTGTGCCGTTGAATTATCAACTTTTGAAAAGTCAAAAGCATCAAGTCATGGATAGTAACCATAATTGGCAAAGAAAAATATTTGTTACATAGAAAAATATATCGTACTATTATAAGTAAACTCTGCCAATGGCAGAAGAGCTGTCCAATCATCTTATTGATAATTGATGATACACCTTAAGTACTGCTCCAAGACTTGGTTCACGCACTTTGTTTGTCCGTCAGTTTGAGGATGAAATGCTGAAAATAATTTTATGTCCACTTTTAAGATCTTGAAAAGGATTCTCCAAAATCTTGATACAAATTGAGTTTCCCTATCCGATATAATATCCTTAGGTAACCCATGATAGCAATAGATATTATCAATAAAAAGCTTAGCTATTTCTTCACTTGTGATAGATTTTGTGTATGGCACAAAATGTGCCATCTTGATGAACCGATCTACTATCACAAATATAGAGTCATAAGATCTAGAGCTTGGAAGATCTGTGATGAAATCCATGGAAACAGAAGACCATGGTTGTTCTGGAATAGATAATGGCTGAAGAAGCCCAAAAGATCGATGACGAGGAATTTTTGATCTTGAGCAGACATCACATGATTGTACAAAGTCTTTGACCACCTTTCACATTTGAGGCCACCAAAAATTTCTTGGTATAAGTTCCAAAGTCTTGTTGTATCCAAAATGTCCTGCCGCTAAAAAAATCATGACGTACTTGAAGAACACATAAACATGCTTCTCCTTGTGGAACATATAGGTGTCCTTCAAAATATAGTAGGTTATTCTTGAACTCAAATTTAGAAGAATCATGAGTCTTGAAAGAATTATTCTTGATATCATGAACAAGAAGGTCTGAGGACATACTTGACTGAATTTGCTTGAAAAAAGTTGAATCAACAGTCAATGTTGATTTCATTGCTCAAAGATGAAATTGCTCTAGTTTCAAGAGGACCATTCTTTGTTGCTCAAAAGTTGCATCTCTTTCTTTTGGTGCAAAATAAGAACGTTGTCGCGTGGCGTGAACTTCTATCTAGGAATACACCGGGTACCTAGCTGTAGAGAATTTTATTTAATATTTATTGGCTAAACTCTAATGAGTTATTTTTCCTTAATAAGAAGGATAAATACACACGATAATATAAGAAAAAGGTTTTGTATGATTAAAACCTCTTAGTTTTAAGTAGGTTTGTACATAAGTTTTCTCTATGATATGTAGAAAATCCTTAAAAACCTTTTTAAAGACTCATCTATATATCAAAATCATATCATGGCTCTATACATCCACCTTTTACACCTCCATAAAGTCTTGGCTCCCAAAAACACCTTTAATATGCACAAAAGTCCAAATTTGCAACAAAAACCCTTAAAAATATATTTTTCCACAAAGGATGTTTTTCTTCCCAAACTTTAGAAAATCATATCTTCTGATCCAGCCGTTCAGTTCTCTTCAAACTTTCAGGCATGGTAGAATTTACCTTTAAGCTTTACCACAAAAAAATTCAACTACAAATATACTTCCGATCGTTTGATATCTCAAAACCCCTAGCAGGTGCTTAAAACCCTAGCTCAGAGACACCCGAGCACTATTTTCTCTATATCTCACAAACCCAAAACCCTAATGCCACAAAAATTTTGCACATAGTCTTGTGACATAAACATATATACTCCTAAAAATTTTGAGCCAAAAATCTATCAAATTGACTAAGATATAGTTCAAAATGTAACTGCTAGTTAAGCAGAGTCACTTACTACCTTTAGCTTACAAGCACTGACTTCAACTCGCAATATCTCCTTGATTATAGCTTGGATTTTATCGAGCTATACACAAAAAGTGTAGCCAAGAAAGTGCGCTTTCCAACCCCAGTCGCCGATCTTTGATTGCTCTCTGTATGCGCGAGATATACCCAAAAGAGTGACAGTAGGTCCAAAATCGACACCCTAACTTTGAGCGCCTATAACTTCTTCATTAAAAGTGCAAATCATGCAAGATTTGCACCTAAACCATATCCAAAAACCTAAACCTGATGACCCAAGCCTCTGATGTTCGACTCCTCTCGAAAAACAAACCCTAACTCCTAATAAACCCTCGGGCAGCCTCCTTAAAGCCCATTGGGCATGATTTTTGGCCAATTAGAATAGAGATTTTTATCATCTACCTCTATTCATCCACATGGATGGCCAAACTACCCTTTTTACACTAAAAACCCTTTTCTAATCCTTCTTCTTATAAGATTTACTTACTTGGTGCTTTAAGCACCAAATAAAAGAAGTAAACTAAGATCTTAAGGATCACCAATGTCCAACAAAAGTGACTTAAGATATATACAAGTTACTATCAATATAAAATTAACTTCAAAAGTCACTACTAAAAAAGAAAATAAGGTTGTATAAACCTTAATAATAATCTTTTTAATAGATCCTTTCTAAACTACCAACCTAATCATATCCTATAACCAATAAAATCTACTGATATGACTTTCATTTAGTTATGTAGTAAATTGTACATTAAATATACATGTACAATTTTTTCACATAGTAGCCGAACCACAACACGACAACGTTGTCGGGGTAGAGAGAATCTGCCTCAAGAAAGCGCTGGGCTTCTGGCTGCCACTAATTACTCAAGCAAGATTTAAGTATAATAAAAACCCCCAATTTTATACAAGAGAGATCTCCATAGGGCTATTACACCCAATACACAAGCCTAATTTCCTCAAACCACTCAAAACATAACAAAATACTCTAAACCCTCATTCTCCCGTAGGAAGGGAATTTTTTCCGAACTTCAATAACCCATAACTTTTAATCCAACCGTCCAAAACTACTCCAAATTTACATGAAGTACTGATATATTCTTCACAACTACCACCACAAATTTCAACCGTCGATTCATTATCGATCTTTAGATATCGCCAAAACCCTAGCAGTAGCTTTAAACCCTTGTTTACAAACACCCGTGTACTAAATTCTTCATATCTCACAATCTAAAAGTCCAAATGCTATGAAACTTTGATGTATAGCTTCTTAGCACAATAATACACCTTCTTAGAAATTTTTAGACAAAAATTCGTCCAAAAACTTAAGATATGGCAAACCCCATCACCATCAACAAAACGGTCTACTTACTGCCTTGGAATTGGATGCGCTGTCTTCAACTCTTCATATCTCCTTCGTCTAAACTCAAAACTTAAGAATTCCTTCGTAACAGACGTAGATCTTGAAATCACCTTTCCAACCGCACCGTCCGATCTCCAAAAGCCTCCGTACAACTCCGCGAAATCCCAAAAGAGTGACAGTATGTATAAAATCCACTCTCTAACTTTGAACAAGTATATCTTCTTCACCCTAACTCCAAATCGCCTAAAATTTCCTCTCAAACTATACCCAAAATCCTAAAATTTACAACCCTACCTCTGAAATTGCAAATCCTCCTTATGAAGTCGCCGAAACCCTTGTTAAGGTCGCGGGCAGCCTCCTCAAAGCCCATTGGGCATGGTATTCGACCAATAGGGATGAAGTTCCCTATTCCTTGCCTTCATCCGACCATGGCTTGATTTCATCCCTCCCAATTAGCCTCTTACTAGCTTGAATTTTCATCCTTAAGTCCCAACCTTCTCTCAAGGCTTCATACTAAATATTTAGATCTTATATTTTTTTAAATACCATAATCAAAACAAGTAAAAATAAAATAAAGTTTCTTCTATCAATCCCTTTAATTTATTTTACTAACCATTCTAACACATATCTAAATTTATAAACATATTAGGCATTTTGAGTGGATTTTACATACTGTAAGCAATTACAGTACGACATCCACCCCCTCCAAACCTGCACATCCTCTGGTATGTGCCAAGAAATCACCCCCTCCAATCTTCAGCTTAACTAACGATTTTTGAGTAAATTAATGCCCAATTCTGCACTTCTCTTTCCAATCTGGCTCCTTAGCTTCTTTTCTTGAGTATATCTCTACTATAGTATCTTCATCCTAAACTTATACCAAACCATCTTCTAAACTTATTTCTTCTGTTATTTCCTACTACAACTTCATCATTTGAAACTAAACCCACTCTTTTTAAATTTTTCTCTTGTTTTTGTATCCTTCTTCTATTTATAAGATTCAAATCCTCAACCCTTTGAAAACTCATAAACCTATTGCCAATCAAATCCAAAATCTAAAACCAAATTTTCTATGTTGGAGTTTGGAGATAATCTATTTTGCACCCATGTACCTCCATCCTACATGGGTGCCTTTTAAAAACCTAAGAAAGTATTTCTTGGCTCTAAAGGCATCTCTCTTAGCTGTTCTCTATGCTTTTCATGAATAAGCTTTACAATAAGAATTTGCACAGCGTTCTTCCCATTACAACTACGAATCTTGACATAATGAGAACCATCATTCAAGACTCTAATCTCCATCTTAGCAATTGCAATATAAGATTGATCAAGTATTACCGAATATGTAGTAGAGTTTTGTACAAAGAAGTTTTGGTCCTCCTCCACATCTCCAATCTTGATCTTCACAGTTGGATAAGCTTCATATAGATTACCTTCTTCATTATTTGCTTTGGACTTGCTTGAGTCATCTTTCTCCTTCTCTTTGCCCTTCTCTCCCCACTCTTTTGATAATAGTATATCACTAGAATGAACAAAAGAAGATACCTTTTCTGAATTTGTCTCTTGAGAAGCTTTTTTGTTCTTTGGAGACTTCTTCTTGCTTACAAGCTCAGTAATATCTTCCTCGTGAATAACTCTATCCCTCTTTTCTTCAATCACGCATTCTTGAATTTGGATGGTCTGGGCTTCTTTTATTAAGCCTTGCGCTCCTCCATATTCAAATTCACCTTGATTTTGGATACTTGTTGTATCCATAATAACCCTTGTATTACTCATATTCATTCCAGGAAATATTTGTAAAACCTCATTTTTCATTTCTCCATTGAAATTTTTTTCTATTTCTTTAATTTTCTCTTCTTGAGCCTCATTAAAGCTAATTTTTTTCTCTTTTTGGTAGCCATCATTAACCATAGAGTCACATTTGAGAACAAATACCTGGCTAATTTCTTCCTCTTCATTCATAGATATGCGAGTATCCAATGCTTCTACCATAATAGCTTCAACTTTGGCATTGTTGGCATCATCCTTCTCCTTCACTTTGTCTTTCTCCCACCCCTTCTTTGATAATGATATGTCTCCAGGACAAGGAGAAGAAGGTACCTTCTCTGGCTTTTGTTCGTCTTGAGCTTCTTTGTTTATTGGAGACCTCCTCTTGCTTATAGGCATTTGAGATCTTTTCAACTCAATCATTTCTACCTTTAGATCTTGTATGCCCTTAATCAGCTCTTCAATGGGATCATCTTGAGTAGCCTTATTTGTCTTTTGCAGTGGTATTGAACTTGGGATTGTAGCTATTGGCTCCAACAGTGATAATGACCTCCCAGTCTTAATCTTTTGCTGCTTGGCCACAAGCCCTACTGTCTCTTTCACCAGCCCCCAGTTATTTGTAAATCCATTCTCAAATGTTCTATTTGCAAGATGAAAAAAGAGCTTGTCCTCCAAATCTTCATCAATTGCTTGTAAAAATAACTCAATTTTCTTGGTTTCCAACAACTCCTTCTCATACCTTGATAATTGACCAAACTTTGTTTCAAATTCCCTGATTAATTTATTTGGAGCCATTTGGTTCCCTGGCCTTTGTTCAATCCACTCTAAAAATAATCTTTTGGTCATCCTCTCTGAGTCTTCTTCAAAAAACTCATCCTTCAGCAACTCTTCAAATCTCCCCCACGATATATCCTGTTTATGCAACTCTTGCACCCTCTCCCTGATCTCAGGTATAACTGCCAAACTAAAGGTGGTAATCATTCTCACCTCTGAAATTTGATGCACTTCCATTTCACATGTGTATATCCTCAAAAATTTGGTGATATTTCTTCCTTCAAACCTCCCAACCTTATCCACTATTGCTTGTAAGGCCTTTGTGGTGCTCTTGTCATCTTCTTGAGTCCGTTGCCTCTCATCTATAAATTGAGCAAATGCTTGAAATAAATCATAGGCACCTACTCCCCCTGGTAATCCAAATCCAAGATTTTGATCCCCCATCTTGGCTTAATGAGTAATTAATGCCTCAAGGCTCTCTCAGTGGAAGCACCAATAATGTCGGGGTAGAGAGAATCTGCCTCAAGAAAGCGCTGGGCTTCTGGCTGCCACTAATTACTCAAGCAAGATTTAAGTATAATAAAAACCCCCAATTTTATATAAGAGAGATCTCCATAGGGCTATTACACCCAATACACAAGCCTAATTTCCTCAAACCACTCAAAACATAACAAAATACTCTAAACCCTCATTCTCCCGTAGGAAGGGAATTTTTCCCGAACTTCAATAACCCATAACTTTTAATCCAACCGTCCAAAACTACTCCAAGTTTACATGAAGTACTGATATATTCTTCACAACTACCACCACAAATTTCAACCGTCGATTCATTATCGATCTTTAGATATCGCCAAAACCCTAGCAGTAGCTTTAAACCCTTGTTTACAAATACCCGTGTACTAAATTCTTCATATCTCACAATCTAAAAGTCCAAATGCTATGAAACTTTGATGTATAGCTTCTTAGCACAATAATACACCTTCTTGGAAATTTTTAGACAAAAATTCGTCCAAAAACTTAAGATATGGCAAACCCCATCACCATCAACAAAACGGTCTACTTACTGCCTTGGAATTGGATGCGCTGTCTTCAACTCTTCATATCTCCTTCGTCTAAACTCAAAACTTAAGAATTCCTTCGTAACAGACGTAGATCTTGAAATCACCTTTCCAACCGCACCGTCCGATCTCCAAAAGCCTCCGTACAACTCCGCGAAATCCCAAAAGAGTGACAGTATGTATAAAATCCACTCTCTAACTTTGAACAAGTATATCTTCTTCACCCTAACTCCAAATCGCCTAAAATTTCCTCTCAAACTATACCCAAAATCCTAAAATTTACAACCCTACCTCTGAAATTGCGAATCCTCCTTATGAAGTCGCCGAAACCCTTGTTAAGGTCGCGGGCAGCCTCCTCAAAGCCCATTGGGCATGGTATTCGACCAATAGGGATGAAGTTCCCTATTCCTTGCCTTCATCCGACCATGGCTTGATTTCATCCCTCCCAATTAGCCTCTTACTAGCTTGAATTTTCATCCTTAAGTCCCAACCTTCTCTCAAGGCTTCATACTAAATATTTAGATCTTATATTTTTTTAAATACCATAATCAAAACAAGTAAAAATAAAATAAAGTTTCTTCTATCAATCCCTTTAATTTATTTTACTAACCATTCTAACACATATCTAAATTTATAAACATATTAGGCATTTTGAGTGGATTTTACATACTGTAAGCAATTACAGTACGACAACGTGTAGAAAGGGCATCGGACAAACCTTATTGTTTTCCTGGCCGATAAGTAATAATGAACTTGAATCTTGACAAAGACATACTCCAACGAGCTTGACGATGATTCAACACACGTGTCGACATGAAATATTCGAGGTTCTTGTGATCTGTATATATGATGATTGGATTGGAAGAAACTTCTAGATAATGACGCCATTCTTGAAAGGAATCTACAATTGCAAGAAGTTCTTTATCGTAGATCTCATAATTGATCTTGGCTGTTGAGAATTTTCTTGAATGAAATGCTACTGAATGAAATTTGTCATCTATTCCCATTTGTAACAAAGCTGCACCTAAGATAAAGACTGATGCGTTTGTTTCCATAAAAAATGCCTTGAAAAAGTCAATACGATACAAGATTGGTGCAGAAACAAACGATGTCTTCAGAGCTTCAAAAGCTGCTTCTGCTTCTTAATTCCATTGGAGTTTGTCTTTACAGGTCAAATATGTAAGTGGAGCTGCAACTTGAGAGAAGTCTTTGATGAAGATTCAATAATAATTAGCAAATCCCAGAAAGCATTGGACATCTCTTACCGTCTTTGGAATCTTCCAATTCATGATTGTCTGGACTTTTTTAGGATTCATCATGAGACCATCATTTGAAATGATGTATCTTAAAAAATCAACTTGATTAGTATGAAATATACACTTTTCCATCTTGGCGTACAATCCCCCATCTCTAACTTTTTGTAATACTTGACGAACATATATTTCATGTTCTTTTACATTCTTAGAATAGATCAAAATATTGTCTAGATAGCAAACGATAAAATTGTTTAGGAACTCACAAAAAACATCTTTCATGAGATGTTAAAAAGCAGTTGGTGCATTTGTAAGTCCAAAAGGCATGACATTATATTCAAAATATCCGTACCTAGTTCAAAACGTAGTTTTTCATTCATCTCCTTCTTTGATGCGTATTAAATTATATGCTCTTCTTAGATCTATTTTTGTATAGATCTTAGCTTGATTTAACTGATTAAAGAGTCTTGATATCAAAGGTAATGGATATCTGTTCTTGATTGTGATCTTGTTGAGTCCTCGATACTCAACACACATTTACAATGATCCATCTTTTTTCTTCACAAATAGAATTAGAGCTCCTATTGGAGATTAAGAATGGCCTATAAAATTCTTAGCCGAATTCTCATCGATATATGCCTTGAATTCAGCCAGCTCATCTTGTGATAAACTATAGATTGGTCTAAATGGTGGCTAAGTTCCTTCCTTGAGATCAATTGAACAATCATATAGACGATACTCTGAAAGAATATCTGCATTTTTTTTTCAAAAATGTCCTCATAATCTAAATACTAGCTTGGAATGCCACTTAAAGTCTTTCCACCATCAGAAACGGGTGTGGCATAAATAACAAAAGTTGATCCTTCTTTTGCTGCATGTATAAAAGCTTTTGCACCCATAAGTATGGGTTTTATTATACTAGACTTATAGCTTTTTATTTGGTTGATCGAATGTATAATAATGTTTTGAAAAAAGTCGAGTCTATGAAAATTTCAATCTATTTGAGGATTATATTTTTCTAGCCATGATAAACCTAAAATAATTAGATTAGACAGAGATTTAATAATGTTAAAGGTTACGTAGCTATTATGACCATCTATTGTTATTTTTATAGGACGGGTTTCATGAGTGATGTCTCTAGAAGACAATGGACGACCATCTATGACTTCTACATGTACGGATTTAGTTTTCTATACTAAAGGTATTTTACGATTCTTAACAAATTATTCATCTAGAAAGCATGCTAAGGCTCCTGAACCTAATAAGGCAAAGGCTCTATAATTTTTTTGTCCTCAATATACATCTATTATAAAACAAGGAGAGGGTTCTAAGGAGAGAATAGGACCTTTACTAGGAATTGTACAGGATTCTAGTTGCACGGTTCCTATTGTAGCTGGACAAATTTGTTTTCTGACATATTGTCTTCTTTGACAGCCGTACTCCTCATTTTGTAGTTGTGTCATTTTTTTGGACAATGTTGAGCAATGTGCTTAGGTTCTCTACAATATAAACATAATCCTCCTTGACAACGTCAAATCTTTTCTTGTTCAGTAAGGAATTTAAATTATACCGCATCAATTTGCATGTCTTCTATTTCCAAATGTACGTTTTGTGAGGACGTTGATGTTGCCATTGAATAATAATGTTGAGGCTCTCTTGTACGACTCTCAGATCAAAACTCAAAAAGTTGATTGTCACATTTCACAGCAAAATCAATTGCTTGACTCAATGTTTGAGGATCGAGTAAATTGAGCATTAATTTTTTTATCTCATATTATAATCCGTACAAAAATTGGCTGATGAGTGCAGCATCATTCCACTTGATATCAGTCACTAGTTGTCAAAATTATGAAGCGTATAATGACATTAATCGATTGCCTTGTCATAGGATGCGAATCTTATTAGTGGCAATATGGATTGCATCATATTTTCTATATATAGATCAAAATTTTGCTAAAAATACCTCTAAATTATCCAATATTAGATCACATCAATTTAGAAAAGATAAAAATTATGATAAAGCAGATCCCAAAAGTAATGTTCTAATAAACCTAACTTGAGATCTTTGCGTAGGATAACTTTGAGATTGAAGTTCAATCACCAATTGTACCTGATTGATAAATCCTCGAAATTTAGATCTTGTGCCATCAAACTTCTCAAGCAAACTAATTTTTGATTCTCTAATATTTGAACGATGTTCCATCATAGGTGAGATAGTATAGTTTGATGTAGATATTGACGCATCTCCAACCATCTCTATATCTTCACTTCCTACTAATCTTGTTGTTCCTCGTGGTGGTAAATTAAGTTGATGCATTGCAAGCATTAGCTCTCTCATTTGTTCTTGCATTTGTGCCATTGCACTCTTCATTTTTGCAAGCTCTACCATGATAATACAATAGGAAGGAATGTGTCTACTCTCACTTCAAGAAATGCAGAATAATACACTGAAAAAAAAAAATTCTAGAAACAATATCAATTTAGAAGTGGATACTCTACAACTTCTAATATGCTTATGTCTTATCAAGAGAAAGGAATAATCTACTCTTAATCAAGAAAAGACAAAGCTCTAATACTATATGTGTGCTCTTGTCAATTTGTTAAGGACATGAACTAGAAAAAGATGTATAATCTAATGAAAATTGTATGAAAAAACAAACACAAAATAGGGATCAGAAAGTATGTATATTCAAAGGGAAACTGGAATGGCTATTGTTAAAAACTAGAAACATGAAGACTCTTGAAACTAGACTAAGATCAGGAAAGGAGTTGACAAGAGTAAAGCAAACTTCACTCTTACCTCTATAAATACTATCTAATTAAGAACTATGTGGTGGTATTCTACAGGACTTCATACACGTGTCTAATTTGCAAAACACATGTCAAACTTGCACAACAAGTTTCCCACATGAGCACCACGTACTTGGCTCGTTTCACAAGCTATCAATATGTGTGACACATGGCTAGCTTGTTCCACAAGCTATCAACATGTGCGCCATGTGGCTAGCTTCTTGACCAAGTTTCTAACCTACCAATCACTTATAGACATGTATAAAGGTGATTTTACGTCTATGAAGCTTCTAGGAAGCCTCTCTATCAACTTATTTTACCTACTTCTATTGGTCTATATTACTTAGGTAATTATTGGAATAAATCTTATGTCCGTGATAGTATTATAGCATGCAAAATAAAATTTCTAAAAAAGATTAAGTCATTTTTTAATATCTAATTTAATAAAAATTAGATTTTTAAAAATAAAAAATAATAATTTTTTTAATACAAATTTTATAATCACATAATAAGAAAGTGATAAAAATATTATTATTTAAATTAAAAAATTCTCATAGGATTGAGTTCTTATATTTATGTCCATATATATACATACTCACATACATATATATAATTTTTTTATATATTTAAATAAAAATTTAAAAGTACCATTATATATTAAATATTTTAACTTATAAACTAGTTAAATATGTCATAGAGTAATTTTTACTTCTTTTAATGTAAATTAATAAAACTCATATAAAATCAAATTAGTGGCTCTATGTAACTTATTTCTTTTGAGGTTTTTTTCTTAGGAATGGAAGAAATTTAAAATATATATAAAATTCAAAAAAATTTAATGTTCAATAAATTTTTTATAATATAATAAATATCTATATATAAACATAACTAAGTTAAGATAAAAAATAATTATATATAAGATTTTTTAATTATAGATATTTCTATATTTGAATAATTACATCTTAAATTTTTTTAAAATTATATATAAATATGTTAATATGTAATTAATTAAATATTTAAAAATATCTAATTTAGTTTAAATTTAAAATATAAAATTCAAATTAAAAAGACTTTGGTTTGTAATTTGATGTTTCCTAAAGTTTTGAACTTTGTTTTTATACCAAAATCACTTAGTATTATATTTAATTCTAATATTGATTTAAAGGCAAGTATCTTAATTTTAATAAAGCTAATTTAATAAAGATATCTATAAGAATAATAAAATTAATCTATTTATTAAAGTAATTAAATTTTGTTACAACTATAATTATGTAGATTTGTGTTTCAAAATTTTATTACCTAATTGTCAAAATAATTTTTTTTATAGATACAATGAAATTATTTTTTTTTATTTTTTTTTATTTTCTTTCTTTCTTTCTTTTTTTCTTTCAAAATTAAGTAACATTATTTGAACACATGTTTTTTTATATAGATTAATTAGATATAAAATTTTACTAAGCTATAATTTCAAATGGTTTTGAAAAAATATAGGTATTCAATAATCTTATAATCTTATAATCTATGTGCATAAAAGTATGTATATTTCATTTATATTGATATTTATAAACCTAATGTTGAAAGTTGAATGAAACATTAGTAGTCACCACTAATATATATATATATATATATATATAATAATTTTTTTTCAAAAGATTGTAGGATTTTGTATTTAGGAATTCATTGTAAAGAATTGTAAAACAAATCAAGACCAATTAAGAGCAAAAATAGATGTAAATTAATTAGGTTGAGATCAAATGGTTTGAACAATGGTCAACATTGCCAAATGATTTGATGTGAGTAATTGCATGAGGTTCTATATTTAATCTTTGTTATTATATGTATGCATAGATATATTATAGTTATTTGATATCCCTTAAGTGATATTTCTTGCTTACTTGATAATATTTGCTAGAACAAAGGTTGTTCCACGCTTGTAAACTTATATCACTTAACTAATATTCCTTGCATAATTCATAAAATTTTCATCCACTAAGGTTATCAATAAGAAGAGAATATCTATATGTGTGTATATATATAGGATTTTATCAAAATATTGCATCCATTCCAGTTTTGTACCAATCAAGGTACTAGCACCATTTCCACCAAAATTTTGAAGGGCCTCCTCAATGATGTGGTGTTGAAAACTGTCATTGATAAATAAAAGGATTCATCAAAAAAATTGAAAAGAAAATGATTAATTTGATTGGTCACTAAAGATGATCCTTTTTAAAACAATAAGTCATAGCAAATTACCTCACAATGGTTAATAGGTCATCCAATACATTTATTCATGTACTAAATTTGTATTCCTTTGTTCTCATTCACTTAAATATTTTCCAGGTTTAACTGAACTTAATGTTCATTCGTTCAATGTCAAAGTTGTCATCCAAATTAGAGCTAGTGTTTTATCCACTCGTTCCTTGTTCATTTTTGGGAGAAAAAATGTGGGTATTGCTTATAGAACTTGTTCAGTTCCAATGTACTATTTTACATAGTGGGTTTTTCAAAATTGGTGTTTAGACTACTTTCTAAATATTTAGGGTTTTTTTGGTTATTTTTGGAGATTAATAACTTAGTAATCATTTTTTTTTCTCTTCCATCCTTTGCATTTCCAATTCACATTTTAGTGATTGATTTAAATAATAATAACAATAATAATAATGTAAAAAAATAAAAACTGAGGTTAGCCATACTAATCAGAACCAGCATATTGTGAAGAAAAACCTCATGAATATACACTTATCCTTGTTTGTTAAATAATTGCAATATATGTTAAAAAATTTCCAAAGGCAGTAAAGCATGTAACTATGTAAGGAAAAGTTGTGTTGAATCATAGTTTAGTTACTAGATTACCAATCTCAGGAAAACAACAAAACCTTTGCCATCATTTTTAATCAAATCATCCAGGTCACAATATTGCAGCATAAACTGCCATTTATAAACAATAAAATTTGCTAAAATATAACATGCTATATACCGGTTCATGAATTGCTACCCAACCACATCAACTTTCTCAACATAACTCAAAAAGCTTTCACATACTTAACCTAAAATTATTTACATTTATATACACATGAATATAAACCAAAAACTAAGAAGATTTAAACCATACCCTCAATTACCTCTAATTTTATCAAAAAGATGCACAATTTTGCACTAAAAAGATCAAAAAATGTGTTCGTCACCTGTAGAAGCAAATCCAATGAATATAACGGGGGTACCATCAACAGTAAGTGGACTTGGTTGCTAATAAGGGAATGAAGAAAAAAAATGTTGGGATAGATCAAATGCATTTTAAGGTAGCATCTGAGTTTAAAACCTTCCCTAAGATAAGAGTTTTAATAATGATTTGTAATGGATGACAATACCAAAGAAGAATTGAACAACCTTGTCCTCACTACAACTTCTTTTTTTTATTTTTATTGATGTATTTATGGTTCCCAAAACACTTACAGTCTCTTTTGAATATATATATATATGCACTTGTCAATTTTATATTGGGGCAAAGATATGTTTGGGAAAGATTCCACTTATTAGTGGATATTGTCAACATGCATAAATACTTGCAATAACAGGAATTTTGAGAAATATTTATTCAATAAAAAAAAAAAAAAGTGTAAAACACTTGTATATGTATATATCAGAAAAAACATCAACATGACTATTTTTGATATATTTTTATACAAGAAAATGGAAAAAAATCAAAATAAATAACAAGACGTTCTTTAGAAAAATATTCTTTGAATAGATTTACTTTATTTGGATTGGTGCACGACTAGTACCTACCATTAGCTTTAAGTATATATATATATATATATATATATATATTTTAAATTTTTTTTAATACATTAATAGTACATTCTCAAACATGGTGTCATCTTTTAAATTTAATTCTAGTCATTCATATGCTTTAAAATTTAAAATTTTGCATAATTGGTTTGTACATGATATTTAAGTTTTTGGAATGTCAATTCATTGTAATTTTTATGATTTGCTAATGTCAAGAAGAGATTCTCGAATCTCCTATGTCATTAGTGCACATAAGCATAAAAATTACAAAATTTTAGTGTGCAAAAGATTTTAATTTACACAATATTTTGTGTCTAAAATAATGATTTTTCTATCAAGTAATAGAATAATGTTATTATTGTGTTTAAGACCATTCTAAGTTGCCCCTTCCTCCACTTAATCAATCATGTAACATATAAAATAAAGCTAAGATTTTGAACCAATATTCAGTAATAATATTTACAAAAATAAATTCCACACTAGTAAGATTTTGAATCATTGTTTAAAGTGATTTAAATGAATTATATAAAAAATTCTATAGAAATTACTAATTTGAGGCAAATTATACGTTGGGTTGTAATTGTTTTTGAAAACTATTAAAGGACTGGCTCTCTTTTGTTGAAACTTATAGATATCTAATTCAAGATGAAAAATACATTTCACCATGTGCAGATTTTTTTGCTTGGTAATTAATAAATTTTAATTATAAAACATGTATTTCCAAAAAAGTAAAATAGATCATTCAATGTTCAAGTTCATTAATGGGTATATGTGATTCTTTATCATAAATTACTGATATTCATTGAAACTTTATACAAATAATTAGTAATAACTAGTAACATGATATTGATATTTTTCATAAATATCTTGTAATATTCAATAAAAAGTAAACACATACATAAATGTTTTAAACAACTTAAACAATAGAACATCATTGGAAATGTATTTTAACAACACTGTCTTATATATAAAATCAACGTATTTTTTGCAGTATAAAACGTCCAATTCAAAATACTCTCAATGTTGGTTTAGGCTTTTTAATAGTCTGATATGATTATGTCATTGTTAATCTCTAAAAAAACATCATTTGTAAAAATAAGGAAATATTTCAGTATTTTATGAAACAAAAAATTACATCAAATTTTCTATAAATTAACATATACTTTGCAAAAACCACAAAATTTGCAGGTAAATTTGTGGGACTAGGTAAGTTACAATTGTTGATTGGATGCTTTTGACTCACTCTGTAAGATTTATTATAATGACGTGTATCTATGAATAGAATATGATAGTTCTTTTTAAAAATTAATCATAAACTTAAGGACCATTTACATGAACTTTTTAAGATGTTTTAATTTCTTATTGATTGAACTTAGTAACTTGTAAAACATAATGAAATCTACTTGGTAAAATTTTGACATTTTGATTTAATATTTATCATGTAAATTAATTAAGGTATTTTGATATCATTTAAATCTTTATAAATTCATATTGATAAATGTAGGTTTCTTTTTTCTATTAACCTATTACTTCAAGTTCTGTAGCCAAGTATATATATATAGAATTATTTTCCTGAATAAGAAATAAACTTAATACACCTCCATAAAATATTAATGATCCCAGTTACATTTAATTTTTTAAGCTCTTACATCATTGTTTCAGAGTTGTCACAAAAAAGTAATCAACTATGCTCCATTATTATATCATTATCCAACGTTATTAAAAAGAAAATTGTATTTATAATTAACAAAATTTTACTAAGCATGAATAGAAATTAAAAAAATTCACAAACCAAAATCTTTTCTTATTCATTGATGCACATTCCTAAAGTTGATCCAAACTCACATTTTGAATTTTCATGGAAACTCTCTCTTTATATGTATATAGATAGATACACACACAATACATTAAAAATAATTTAAATTATAAACACAAGGATGAATATAATTTTTTTACACATTAATATGCATCAATTTTTTAAATGCTGTGAAAAAATGTTTACTGCATTTGAAGATATATTTTTCATACATGTGTCTATATATATATATATATATATTCATATATCAAGTATGATCAATAATTAAAGTATTTACTGGTCAATAACAAATAAACAAATAAACCTAATTTTTAATAATATGTGTACTATACTTTGAATTTCTGATTGCAAGCTTTGTAGACATTATTCTTTCCTCATTTTTCTTATCTATTGATAGTTATTTAATAATTAATTTTATAACATCACATAGAATTATATAAGATGGTATTGATGGGTTCTTTTTAATGGTGCACTGAAAAGTTTCTCAAATTCCAAGAGATAACTTGTACTGTGAATAATATTGATTCAATTATTTTTCCAAAATAAAATCGTTATGCATTTAGTGTGACATTTTTTACATTTTAATATTATTTATTTCACTTTAGAAATTTAATATATTTTTCATTATGTAACCACAGCCTGTGGTTTGTTACTACTATTTTATTTTATTTTATCGTCCTTTCATTTTGAATGTGAATTTTAATATTACTGTGTATTTCTTTCTCTAAAAACTTTTTATTTTTTTTATTTTTTATTTTTGGTTTTTGTTTTTGAATTTCATTACAATCTAAAACATATAAACACTAAGATGGTTTAATACATAACAAAACTAACTATTTGAAATTTCTATTTAAATGAAATCAAAACTGGTTTGAACATGTGTAGTATTATGTCACTGGCACTTTATAATAATAATAATAATAATATATATTATATCTCAATCTCAAAAATAGAACCGTACTAGTACCATATTTTATTTTATTGTTATTATGATTATTATTTTTTAAAACTTGAAGTGCAAAATATTGCAATTTAAAGGTTTTTTGACACAATACAAATTTATATATATATATATATATATATATATGTATATCAATTAGGATTACAATGTATTCAAATTCAGAGAATTAATTAAGTTAAACGCTTGAAGAGAGTTTTAATTCTAATCTTTTATTATGTAGATTTACGACTAAAGTACAAATAAACCAACACCTTTATCATTAAAATACACATTATTCTACCTACATGAGGGTTCCATCAATTTCTTCACATACATATAACTTTTTGCACGTACGATGCAAAAAAAAATATATATCTATTGAATACTTAGGCAACTAAGAATATTCAAACCAATGATTTCAAAATATTCCAAAATAAAATAAGTACAAGTATAAAGACTCCTTCAACATCTGGATATAACATTATTTGAAATAATCAATTAAATTGAATAAACGTGATGTATGACCAATTTTTAAGAACCCATACATAAATAAACTAATTTATTGCAAGCTTGGAGAATTTCAATTTTAATTTTAATTTTTCATGTGATCAAGAATGTCTTCATGGGATCGTGATGCCACCAATGTGAAAGCACCCAAGCGATAAGTTCTACCAGTTCAAGATATACTTTAAAGGAGGAAGGTAAACTTTAAAGGTCGAGAAAAGGACAGAGCAGGAGTTCTTGACTTTTTCCTAAGAGGAAGAGGAGCCACGTTCTATAGATAACCAAACCATACCCGTGGACAAAAGCAAAGAAACGATACTTTTTTTCCACGACCGACCAAAAAGGCCCGATCGTTTGTCTGGAATTACCCTAACACCGTGGACCCGCATGCGGGGCCGTGAAGACGTGGCATGCAGGTAGTGGCTGCGGTTAGAGCCCGGGGAAGGGCGGGGTTGGGGTGAGAGAGCTCTCCAACCCCGCGCTTTCGAACGCCGCGCTTGGGCCTCACGACCATTTCCTTGCCCTCAGATCATATCTCCTTGTGCTCTGCATCGTCGATTTCTCATCTCAATAATGTTCGCAATTATTGGGATGAGGATGGTGGGGTCGTCATCACTTGCGTGCGCAAACGGCATTTCGGGCTTTTTTGGATTTTCAAAATTTCTGGTTCGTCGTCGGAGGGTTGCGATGGAGTCTCGCGACGGATTCGCTTCGTCTGGACCGTAACAGTAAGTCACACTCCCCAGACGTCCACGGATTACGTGTATTGGTCGTATATTCAGTTTCCTTGGTGGTAATGGTAACCCTAGGCTGACGTGAATTGTCCCTCTGTTGCTTAAATTTGGGCTGAAAGCCCGGGGGGTATGGTTGTTGGGAGCCTTTGGGGTAATTCGGAGGTTGCGTTAGCTCTAGCGAGAGGTTCGTGATTGATTAGAGGTGTTTGTGGTCATTAGTTGTTTGAGAGCAGGTAGTTGTGTAGTTCATTGATTTGTGTCGTGCTGCCTCGAGTTGGGTGGCGAGCTGTGCGGTGGAGCACAGCGAATAACTGCTTTAGAGCAAGAATTTTTGTGCGTTTGAAGGAGTGTTTCAGGTCTGGAGAGCTAGACCAGTGGTTAGTGGACCGACTCTTGGTGACGAATCGTTTTTGACAGGTTTCAAAACTCAGCAGGTGCGTCATGTTTTCTTTTCGCAGGTCTTTTCTTGTTTGGAGAAGATTTTTTTTGTAGGAGAGAGTTGTATCTAGTTTGCATTGGCGCTGGACATGTCCTTCATGAAACTCTCATGAGGTGTTTGTGAGGTAGAGAATTCCGTGGTGCACGAATTAAGGATGCTTATCACGCACCAGCGCCCAAGATTTGCGCTTGGAAAAATGGAATAGAGAAACAGGATATGGAAGATGTTCATTATAGCAGTGAATGCCTCTTGGTACATTGTGGGCAGCTCTCTTTACACGTTCATGTCCAGACACTCCTTCAGATACTGTTTACTCGCAGTCTAATTTTTTAATAATGCTTTGTTTGATTGTGTGCCGACCTGTGCTGTCGTTGGAACTCGCAACTGTAAACTGTCTAGTCGCAGCTTCCTTTGCGCACTTGCCCTATGCTCTTGATTCCTTTTATTTCGCTGCGTGTGCGAAACCTGTAATGAAAAAGGACTGTGTAGCGTCAGGTTAAATTGTTTGACAGTAGTTCTATCTTGCTCACGATTACCTGAGAGCATGGACTTGTGCGCAGTCAAAATGCCTGGACACAATCACAAGAAGAATCAACACAAGAAAAAGCACCATGAGACTCATGAGAAAACCATGAGTCCTCGCCAAGAAGCGGGCACTGGCGGTCTCAGGGTGGAGACAAATAATTCTGAGAAGAGTAATAGTCAGCCAGCGAGCCATGCAGCTAGCGGAGATGAGGGCGATACCTTGGCATCGGCCAACTCTACTCCCCGGTACCCACAGAATGGTCCGGTGTCTCGGGAAGCCTCTGCGTCTCCACGCCCAATGTCTCCTCGTGTTGCAGGTGTGCCAACTTTGTTCTTCTGCCATTAATTAGATTTATTTTTTCTTCTCTTCTAATTGACTAATATAAATTGTTACTTTGGACCTCACAAGAGCGGTCGTGTTACTTGGGTTCTGGGTGATAGAGCTGGAGATTTTCTGCTTCATATTATACACTTTTCATTTCTTCTATTGACTGTGCTTGTTCAAGCCTTCTTTAGCTCGTCGCTGATTCTGGAAATTCCACCCTCCGAGACTTCATACTTTAGCTGTATATATAGGGTATTTTCAGTTTTGAAAACTTAATTACTAACCACCACTTCATTCTCACTTAGTTTGTTCAAAGATTGTCTTTCGCTCGTGAAAGACTGAGCTGATATGAGAATGTTGGGGAGCAGAGAGACCGTCAGCCTCTCCGAGACGTAAGGCACCGACTGAACGTGCCGATTCCTCGAAACCTCAGTCAGCTTCACCTGCTGAAAGTCCCAGGACGCAAATCCTCCACGACTTGAATGACAAACTATTGAAGGAAGTCAAAAGTCTTCGAACTGATAAAGACAATCTTTCAAAGAAGGTGGCTCAATTAGAGGAGAAAATCAATACGGTTAGTGGCGCACTTTTTTCACACCGCTGGCTTTCTGCTGTGTATCTTGTGTCACCAATACATATTGAATTTGATCAAGGAATATCGCTGTTTGACTGGGTGGCAACCGGTCTGTTGTCTAAATTTTGCAATTCACAACCCTTAAGTTATTCACAACACTGATTTTCTATTTGTAGGATTTTATGTCTTGTGTATTTTGCGTGGCTGTTACTTCTTCATTTCAACGAGTTCAAATCTTCCCATGAATTTCCGCATCAGTGCTTCTTCTGTTCCATGCACAGGACGTCCATAATGTTACACGTCATTACTTGTGAATTTTCAATGCCCATTCCCATCAGCAACCCAAGTAGCTTACATGAGCGTTTGCAGGCAAATGAGTCTGAAGACAAGACCGTCGTCTCAACTTCTGAACGCCCAATCGAAGCCGATGAGCTGAACAAGCATCAAATAGCAGAAACTGAGTTTATGGCACTGAAGGAGTTAGCTGCAACTGCAAGTGATGAAAAGGACGCACTGGTGAAGGAAAAGAGTTCTTTAATCTCTGAAATGAAAGACTTGGAAAACACTGTATCCCAGTCTAGGGATGAACTTGAGGAGGCTAAGAGGTCTTCCACTGCTGCAAACGAAAGGATTATCGCTCTGGAAAAAGAGATGGAGTCCTTGGAGAGGGTGCGTGAAGAATTGGCTGGTTTGAGAGGAAATTTTTCCAATCTTGCTGAGGAGAGAGATTCTCTTGTCTCTGAGAAGAAGCGCTTGGAAGAAACTGTATCCAAGTCTAGAGAGGAATTTGAAGAGGTGGAGAGGTCTTCTACTGCTTCAAACGAAAGAGTTGCCATTCTGGAGAAAGAGGTTGAATCTTTGGTGAATTTACAGAAAGAATTGGCCGAGTTGAGACAAAATGCTTCCATGCTCAATGAGGAAAAGTCATCCTTACTAGAGGAGAGAGATAGTCTTCTGTTAGAGAAAGAAGATCAGAACAACCGCTTGTCCTCACTAGGAAAGGAGCTTGAGGAAGCCAAAAAAGCTGCTGGTGCTGCCAAGGACGAGATCAATTCTTTAAAGGAGAAGGTGAATTCGCTCGTTGCCGAGAGTGAAGAACTTCGAAATTCGCAAATACCTCAGGAAGATTTCATGAATTTAAAAGACAATGTCAAAGATTTGACCCAAGATAAAACTACCCTTTTGCAAGCGAAAGAGACCCTTACAAATGAGAACGAAAGGTTGCAGCAGGAGATTAGGAACACTATACTTGAGCTTGAGGAAGCTGAGAAGCGTTCCTTGGCTGCTAAAGAACGTGTTGAAACTATGGAGAAAGAAGCCAGATCGTTAACGTCGACGATTGAGGAGTTTCAACGAGAATTGGCGGGACTTAGGGAAAACGTCTCAGAGTTAAGCCAAGAGAGGGATGGTCTGGTCAAGGAAAAAGACTCCCTCGTTTTTGAGAAAAGGTTATTGGAAGATAGCCTGAAGAGATCCAGTGTGGAGATAGAGGGTGCTCAGAGGATGAAGCAGACTTTTGTAGACAGAGTGGAAGCTCTGGAGAGAGAGGTAGAGTCACTAAAGCAAACAAACAAGGCACTCGTTGATTCGCAGATTCCGGAAGTAGAATTTCTGGCGTTGAAGGAAGAGGCGTCTAGATTGTCGCACGAGAAAGCCGCAGCAGATGAAGAGAAGGTTGCATTATTTTCTGAGAAGGAGGAGCTTGAGGATTTTCTCTCGAAATCAAGAGAGGAGCTTGAGAAATTTAAAGGTCTTGATTTTGCCGCTCGGGAAACGATAGCTGGTCTAGAGAGTAACTTGGGAAGACTTGATGCAGATCTTTCTAGGACCAAGAAGGTACTCATCCCTTTCCCCTAATGAGTCAAGTTTTGAATCTTTCTACTTGTGTAGTCTCTTTCAATTCGTCCTTCATTGGTCACGAGGCAACTGCTCAGACTTAAACAAATTTTGAATCGGGTTAAGTCTAGCACGTCTTCATGTAAATTGTATGTTGCGAGTTTTTTACAATAGCTGAATATGCTACTGTGGTTCGCTCTTACAGGCCGTTGAGGAGCTCGAGGTCGAGAATGAGACATTCAAGAAGGAGAATGCTAGGCTTGAAGGGACTTTGGCAGATGCACACTCACAGAAGGAAGTTTCTGGCAAGGAGATCGAGAGCCTTGAGATGAAAGCCAAAGAGTTGAGCGCAGCGGTAGAGTCTCACAGCACCACTATCTCAGAATTGCGTGCAGAGCTCGCTGATGCGAAAGAAAAGTCGTCCGAGCTTGCCAAGGCTCTGGAAAAGGAGCTTGAGCAGAGAAGTATTCAAGAGGATGCGGTGGCTAAAGTTGCACTCTTGGAAACCACTATTGCTTCCTTAAAGCAGGAGTCTGAAAAGGTGGAACGACAATTAACAGAAGCTTCTGAATTGGTTGAATCTAAAACTAAGGAGTTTGGTGACGAAGTGGATCGCCTTGAAAATATGATTCTGCAATTGCAAGATGAATTGGGAGCTACTCGGAGCAGAGCATCTGAAGCAGATGAAACATTGGCTACAAGGTCTAGGGAGTTTGGTGAGAAGTTCCAGGAATCAGAGACCCGGTTCTCAAGTCTGCAAGAGGAGCTGAGCGCTGCCAAATCTGCTGCAGTGGAGGCCACAGCAAGGCTCGAAATAGAGCAGGGAATTTTTGATTCTCACACCTTGGAACTAACGAAAAAGTTGGAAGAGTTGCAGAGCATGGTCGAGATTATGGAAAGTCAGCTGCAGACGGAAAGACACGAGGCAGAAAAGGCTGCACAAAGACATAAAGAAGATGAGCAAGGTACAATTCCTCTCATGCTTGCCTATCTGAATCCTTGTGCTAATGCTTGATGTGGTTCATGGACTTCGGGTAAGAAGAGCAATGGCATTTGCACCTTTAACCTAGAGACCCAGTAACCGAGCCTTTGATCAGAGTGCTTTTCTTTGTGATTGCTAATAACCTGTATCTCCAGAGTAATGTGGTTTATTTGTATTCGTATTTCTGTTGGCGTTCTTCGTATCTCATCATCATCTCTAATACCTTCATTTATGGCATGCGAGGAGTCTAGAGTGCTGGTAAGATTGGAGTTGCTTGAGATGAAATCTCATCAAAATACTCAAAGTTAGTGTGTAGATGATTTTATATGTGATCATAGACCTAACTGATTATTATCCACTGGAATACTTTGCAGCCTTTTCCTCGAAGGTCTCAGTTGTTACTGCTGAGAACGATAAGCTCAAGGCTGAGCTCAATTCTTCTGCGGATACGATTCAAAGTCTCCAAGATTCAATCGCAACTTCACATGCGAACTGTGAGGAACTTGCCGCTGAACTCACGGGGCTGAAGCATGTGAGGGACAAGTCTTTGGATGTAAACTCATGGCAATCCCAGGTTAAGACCCTTGAGGAAACCTTAGAGACTGCCAAATGTGAAAGTGAGAGGAAAGAAAAGATGTACAAAGAGCTGGAATTGGCGAAGGATAAATCTGACAAGAAAACAGATACAACCAAGTACATTTTACCAGCTGCAACTGCAACTGGAGCATTGGCTGCCACAGGACTGATGCTCATCCTGAAGGCAATCACTCGCCAGCAGTGACTGGTAGGAATCGCCAGCGCTCCTAGGAATAGACTCAGTTATTGACAAGGCCAATTACTTGGGGTGTTATGTTTAATTCGCTACCTCCCCTTCGAGCTGATTTTTTCCTCTCTTCTGTGTAGTAGGGGTCTAGGATTACAACCGAGAAAAACAAGTATCTCTATTTTCTTTGGTACTGTACTTATATTTGACACAGTAGTCTTAATTCCTTAAGGATTGAGACTGCGAAATGCTGTACTGTGCGATTCCCACAGAAGAGAGTGTGCGGTGAGACGTGCATTTAACATCCTTCCAGGCTAATTTTCAAACTTTGCATTTTGTCAAATGAATCATCAAGTTCATAGAATCTCATCAAGAATACACTTCATCGTTTGAATGTCGTTTGGTTGTATTATGCTCAGAATAGTACACTTTTCTCCTGCTTCCTCAACCCTATCCGTGCGATGTCCTCCAGCAAATTCAATTTCTTTGTATTAGTGCAAGTAGCAAAGCTTCAGCTGATTCTCTTTCCAAGTTGAACTACATCATATCGTTGTCTCCATTTACCTGCTAGAAAAGAATGGGAAAGTATTTGATCTCAAAAATTACTCTGAACAATTCATTTTTCAAGTAATGCACTGTGGTAAATTCTGTCCTTTGAGCTTTCGTTATTAAAAATGTACAATGCAACAAGATAGGAATGTGAAACCTTAAGACACCTTTCATGATGATAAGACACTAACAAATTGAAGTGGGATGGATTTAAAAACTTAAAAAAATAAACTTTAGTAAAATATGTAGCACTTATGCAAAGTTTGTCTGTAAAACATATCAAACCTCCAATGAATAAAAATTTTATGACAAAAATCTTCAAATTTGATGCTTAGATGTGTACAATACACATATAAAAAATATCATATCTAATTCAAATTAATTATATGAATTCAATTTGTTTGGATATGATGTTTAAATATTTCTAATATATCAATCTTGTTATTGAATTTTCCTATTTGAAGTGATAATGTGTTTTCTACTTAGTAAATGTTGTCTTTGTTTGACCAACTAATTTTGTTGTAAACTAGGTTGTGGTTTGTGGTGGTAGTATAACCATAAAATATTATAAACAAAGTTTGATCTTTATTTTCTCATTCTTTAATACTTATTTTATATAAAATTAAATACACATAATGCTTTGATTAATTATTGTGATATACAAATAGAGCTTCTTGTGCTCTAACACCTTTGGTGAGAAGACATACAAGAACTTAAGAGTGTTGTTAAAATCTAACCTATACTATGTTACTACATTATTATAGATTATTAGGTCACATTGTAGAATTCTTGAATTCCATCTAATATTTATGCTAGTTTTAATACCTAGTATATTTTTAGCCATCCATAATTTGTTCTATTTTCTAAAGAATGTCTCACAATTCTTGGATTGTTTTTCATTTTGGTACACACAATCACTTATAAAATGAGCTTATATTTAAATAAGTTGGACCACACCGTTTTCCTAGTATAGACATTATATTGTTATTTTTCAAAAATCTATATTGTTAGAATCAAATAGTCTATAAATATGAATATCTTAACCAAGGCAATATGAGCTAAGTTGTTTAAATTTGAATAGAAAGGCACATGCAAAAATTATTTGTTGCTATAAAAAATCCTTTTATAATTTCCAACATTTTAGATTTGAAGAGGAGAAACAAGGTCCAATTCTAGATTCTTTTTGTTTGTGTATATTTTCAAATTTTGTATATAATAGTTTTATGTTGGCAAGACATGCATAGAGTATAATAGTTATGTATATTTAAATTCATTTAACTTCTTGACTTATCTATTGCAATTCCTCTTTGCCAAATAATCTATTCAAGCATTGTTCCTTTAAAAGCTCAAGGTTTGAACCAAACATCTTTTTACTTAAAATAGAAGTTAAGATTAAAAATTAAATTTTATTTGGTGGTGCTAAATTCCAAGGTTTTTAACTCCTAGGAACTAATTTCTTATATAAATTTGTTGTATAAGTCATTAGATGTGTTCTTGAGGACTAATAGTAAATTTTAGAATTGAGCTATAAATCTTTTGTTAGTCCAAAGATTAACTTTAATGTTTTCTTTATAATTAAATTTACATTTTGCTTTTTGAGCCATCAAAATAATTTAAAAAATATCCTATACTTGGTTATCCTCAACATTACAATTAATTAGGATTTCGGTCTCTAGATGTTTAGAAAAAATCATATTATAATAGAATATCTTTCATTGCTTATCTTCTTGGTATAATTTAATTTTGGTTGGTCATGGCAAGATAAATCTCATTCTTTCACCAATACTATCATGTTAAAAAAAAATTAAAATACTACCATTGTTAAAGACATGATTCTAAACAAAACTCTAAGAAGACAATACACTCTTGTTTCATTAAAAGAGAGAAAATAAACAAAGAAGAGATAAATATAATATAGAAAAAGAATTGGAATGTCTATTGCCAAATATAAAGAAACTAAAGACTCTTAAACTAAGATTGGAATATAAAAAAGATTTTGAGAAGACTAAGGATTGCCTTAATCTTGTCTCTATATATACTAGCTATCAAGAAGATCTAGTTGAAGCTTCCTAAGGACCATGAGACTTGTGGCTCAAATGTCAAGTTATAGATTGCTTCCAGAGAAACCTCCTAAAAAGTCAAAAACTAATAGGACAAGTTTCAACAGCCACATGGCATATCTATAGAATTCTAAATGTCTAATTTACATCTAAGAAATTTTTTCAAAGTTTTTAAAGAAAAATATTATCTACCAAATATGTTTCTACTTACTTCTATATACTTCTATTTTTTGAATAATATAGGTATTTGTTACAACCATTAGAATATAATCATTTTTTATTTGCCTATCTAATCTTTAGTTTTAGAAGATAATACAATATCTTCTATCATATTATGCCAATAGCTAGATTTTAAAGAAGTGAGATGTTTCCAAAATTCCTTATCATGCAAAAAAAAGTTTATAGGCTTCTTTAGTTTTCTTCAATATCAATAATCTTTGGTTTGTTGTTTTAAATGTCTTGAATTTGATGTAATTTATGTAAATATAATGTAGCTGCTCTTATTGGTTTTATTTGCATATTTTAAAGAGAGAAATATAGGTTCTACCAAAGAAATCTATTCTAAGCCTTATAAATGAATTTAGGAAATTTTAGGCAAACAAAGATTACTATTATTTTTCATATTTTTTCTATCTTGTTCTTATTTTTAGAGCTTGTACTCTATTTATGATTAGGTGTCAAAGCTCATACATAATGTAGCTGCCATTTTTCTAGAGAAATTGGTTTTATCAATATAAGATGGTAGTTTAAGGATTGTTAAATATTGAATTTCTAGGGTGCATTGCTCAAATAACCTATCTAGTTAAGAAAGCATTTGTGACTTCTTTTAAATCAATAATCCCACTTCCTCCTTGTTCCTTTCATTTGCAACAAACAAGCTAAGATATTTAGATACAAATTAGAGATTGTGTATTGCTTAAGATGAAAATCCTTATTAGTATTGATTGTTTGAATTGCTTTTAATAAGCTCATCTAAATAGATTGGAAGATGTATAAAAAAGAAAGAAGGATATTATTGATTGTTGTGACTATTCCAATCTCATTTAATTTTGTTAAACATCAATAGTTTAGATTACAATTCATTTATTTTATTAAAATTTGATGTATATTTTGGATTTGAAGAAATAACTTAAAAGAAGTATTTAAGAATTTACTTAATTCATTGGATGATGCCCATGCCCATGTGTCTACTTTGATGTCAAAGTTTTCTTATATTGCTAATGTATAATAGATTTGGACCACTTAATTTCAAATCTAAACGCTAAGCTAAATTAATGGAGAATGCTTATTAAGGCACATACTTTATATGCCTCTTCTTTGATGGTGAAGGTAAAGTCATGTATGTATTGGCACAAAATTTGCTAGTTTGTACTCCATAAAATCATAATGCTACATACTATTTTGTTTTACATACCTTCTTAAATGGTCATGTTTAACATTTCTCTAACAATAACAAATAAAGAAGGTATAAGTAGCCAATCTTGTTTCACACATATTTCAATAGAGAAATGATTAGTAAAGAAACTATTTATTTTAATTATATCTATTTCTCCACAAAAAATGATTTTCATTGAATGCAAGAATTAAAAATGATATCCCAATTTCTCTATTGTTAAAAATAAAAAATCCTATGAGACCTTATCATATGCTTTGGAGAAGGTTAACTCAAGCAAAAGAAAGGATTATTTGGATGTCTTTGCCCAATTGATGATTTTCTGAGTAACAACAATCTTGTGAGCATGAACCTCAGTAATTAAGAGATGCTTGTTTCAAAATGAATTACTTTTACTTATATTTATTGCAATTTTAATTGAATAATTTAGGATGTATTATATAGGGAAGTTTGAGTACAGTGATTGGACTCCGATTTTTCATTATCATCCTATCTCATCCTTTTATGGAGGATGGTAATAATTCCTTTGACAATACTTAGGTGTTTGAGAAGAAATGGCATTTCGACATAGTTCAAGATGTAGTTGCGTAGGGCTTAAGCTAGGAGTAAATATACCCTGAGCATAAATGATCACATCTAATGCTGGCAAAGCTGATTCAAATTCATCAGTTTCATGACTATGAATGCACACACCGAATGTAAGAGAGCAGAAAAGGCTGTTTAAGATCTACGAATTTTACATTGAGATCTATCCATTGGACTGGCAATCGGGCACTTACAAGGACCTCCTGAGAAGGAAAAGCACATTCCGTGCAACTAGTATACACCAAAGCTAGTTACTTCATTATCCTGAAGACACTGTAAATTAATGTGTTCAAAATTCAACAAACACAGTTTTGTCTAATGCGCTCCTGAGGGCTCCTTGAAGACCATTGCTAGTTCTTCAATCTTAACTGAAACTAAAAAGCCGTACGACTAAAAGCTTAGGAATCAAAATAGAGAGTGAGTCTTGCTAAGGAGTAGCCACCCGTCCCACTTCCATGGGTTCACGTCGGGGCTGAGGAGATAAAAACCGTAAGCCATGGCGGCACCGGCTGCCAACGTCAATGTAGCACTTGCACAAGAGGGGAAGGATGACAGCTTGCTCAAAATAGCTTTACAGTGGCCATCTGCAATCTTCACCTGAACCTCCAAATCGTGGTTCTTTTGAGGGTTCGCCAATACAGTTTTGGACTGTTCATGCAGAGGTTAAACATTAGATGCTGTACAGGGAAAGGACCTCGAAGGAAATGAAAAGCAAATTTAAGTTCTTGAGAGATACAATAAAACCAAAACAACTCCAATCATTTATACAACTAGGTACTTGCCTTAACCCTAAAAGCCTGAACAGTCTTCTTTAACTGAGTTAGTGGTGCAAGCCGATGTGAAACCTCCTTAAACTCCTGCCTGATGAAACTCAGCACGTAGTTACTTGCTTTCAAATTATCAAGATACAGCTTTTCCTGCAAAAATTGAAAAGTCGACGTGTCATCATTCCTGTCGAAAGAGTTGATTGTGTCAAGGAACTGCAATAATTCCTCTGAAATTATCTGTTTAAAAAACTGAAGGATTAACAGGTACGTACCCATTGTCGATAACAATCACTGTTATGAGACAAGCACCAGATGAAGTTACTGCATGCTTCCTGTGAAAGTGCCTCCACATCTGCGTACAAATAAAGATGTGAATGATGCTTACAATTTACATCAATCAAATTCAGGAGGTAACATACCATAGAAGCAGGAAGATCTTCTACCTTGTGATAGAGCAGCGACACTAAGAGGAAGAAGCTGCTGAGCCACAGGTCGAGTAGTTTTGCTGTTCTGTAAACCTGCTAATGCAAGCTCCTTAATAATTGGGTACACAGCTTGAAACCTATCTGCAGCCTGCATCAGATGCAAATGCAACGTAAGAGAATGATGGAAAAACTCACAGTAAAAATGCACTCGAAATATACTAAAAAACATGAACAAAAATGGAAACACAGACACAGCTACAAGATGCAGTGCGGTGTAAACCGGTTGCATTCCAAACAATGCAGCGATTTTTTAGGCTGATTAAAACACTAAAAATTTCGACGCTAAATGCAAACTGTACCTTAGTCCGAGCAGACTCAGCGGGAAAAGAAGCCCGCATCACAGAATCAAGAGAAGCAGCTGGCACTAATCGTTCACCTTTCCTCGAAACTCCATTAAGAAGCACAGGACGAGCCTTCTTAAGGTTGGCGAACAACACACTACACATACCAGCGTAGCACGTATTCGAAAAATGAGGCTTTCAGTGTTTGCAATTTGTAAGTATCATTCAAAATCAGCCTCTCAGACTACATTCAGATGTTACCTGATAGGACACCCGAAATGGGAAGAATCATTCGCAACCAGAGCCAACTAACGCGTGAGAATATCCTTACCTCTCAATAAACTGCAGCACAGTGTCTCGCAAAGCAGGCGTACTGGACTTCCCAACAGCGAGAGGCAAGAGATTATGCACCCACAAAGACATTCCTATAACCAGGTCCCCTTGGGCAGCCTATCAAACACACCAGGACAAAATGTGAACGTTTGGCACAAAACCCTGCGAGTTTTATTTCAATCAGAGTGAGGTTCAAAACTATCAATCGAGGTCACACGAGTTGATGTCCTACCTGAGAATAAGCCCACACCAGTGTGGGCAAGTGATCCGGGGCTTGAAATTGATTACGCACTGTTTGAGCTTGCTGTTGTAGAATGTCAGGCCTTCTCCTCAAAATTATGGCAAGTAGAATTAGGATACCTACCTGTGTTATTCCACAAACAAAAACTCGTGAACTGAAAACGGAATATTTCCCGATCGCTACACAACGAACGTTGCAAAACCCTGTACCCTATATCCAAAAATGAGCTTCTTGCAAGAGTAACTCATATGAACTGAATGTTGCATTTACCCGCAATCCAAAATGTTCAAAATTAATGCTACGCTAAATACTTCGCTTACCTTGGTTTTCTGTGACGGAGTCGCAGAAACCTTAGTGCTCTTGTGAGAACCCGAGTGTGCATGTGCATCTTCAAGAATCTCTTTCAAGATCCAGAGCATAAAATCAGATAATGCGTCTGCAGGCCTTTGGGACAACCAGTCCGCCAACATTTTGTTCACGGTCTCAGGGATGTAGCAGAGAGGAATCTGCGTAATACATTATAACTATCAGTAAAATGCAATCAGCCCTACTTCCACTAAAAACGCAGGTCATCACTAATTCTAAATGAAAAGGCGACTTAAAAGTAATCCCACTGCAGAGGATATGCATAATACCTCAATTGATTTGATCAGGGGAGTTTCACGAAGAATTTTATTCCATCCGAATTGGGCAGTGCTCACAGCCGAAAAAGCGCGATCAAAATAGTCAGCACAGCGGAGGAGCTGTACATCAGGAAGGGTTGCAAAAGACTCCTAAACAAACACAACAGACAGAACGCCAACGGGTCAACCAAGTATACAAAAAAGACAACCAAAAATTTCTTTATCATGCTTGCTATGCGTTAAAAAGGGACTACAGAAGCCAAAACTGGTACAATGAACGTCAAACCCAAATCTGTTAAACATTATCCAACTGTGAGATACGGAAAAGACTGAAGTGCAAACTCACTCCAGCTTGATCCACACTTATCCAATATTCGTATCAACCTTTCCAAAATCAACCACGTTTCAGGTGACTATGCAGAATTGCAAAGCAGGTGTTAAACCCTAGAACATGTTCAAGTTGGCGTATAGACACGGAAAGAGTGTAGCGCACCGAGATTTCGGACAGGAAGGTGGCCAAATGCGAGGGATCGATGGCGGCTGCGGCCTCGGAAACTGACACTTTCGGCTTTTTGGGCTTCTTAACCTTGGGTTTCTTAGCATCTGCCTCCTGAGCTAAACCCTCAGCTTTGGGAGCCTCCCCATCATCGCTCTCGTCTTCATCATCAAAGCCAGATGCTAGAGGCGCAGCCATCCTGGCGTCGAGTCTGGCCCGCCGATCTTCCGCTTCCATCTCAAGGGCTTGGAACAGCTTCGAATCAGACGACACCTTGGAAGCACCCTTCTCTCCATCCTTTCCGCCCTTGGCTTTTGCAATCTCCTGACGCTTCTGCTTCTTCGGATTTGTCACCTTCTGCCACCCGTGATCTACGTAACCCCCGCCGTTTGCGTTGGCATTTCCACTACCATGGCTGGTTTCAGCATCCAGACCCTCGATCGCCATCGCCGTCGAACAGATCCCGCAAACCCCCAACCCAAACCAAAACCCAAATGATTCGCTCGACCTCAAGGTTCGTTTTCACCTGCACCGCCATGGACAGTATTAGGACATATCAATCAGACTCCGCAGCTCACTGGGTTAACAAACAGCTATCGTTTCTCTCTCCGAGGGAAAAAAATGTGAAACAAAACACACAGTTACTTCTAATACAGATCTATAACTTACTGTTCGACTCCTACTCCGTCCTCACCCGCTACACACTACCACCCAAGACATAAACTCAGCGATGGCCATCCTTCTAGCGCAAACCGAATTCACACGCTGAACCAAATCAGCACCGCCTTCCGATCTGTTTGGAAATTTCAGAAAGATGAAAGGGAAAACAAGCGGGAAGCGATGGGTCAACACCTCCCTTCTCCCCCGGCCAACTCCACACGGTAACCTCAAACACTCCGATCTACGAGAAGAAGTTGGTCGAGACAGGGTCAAAGAGCTACACTTACCCGAGTTGTTGTCAACGAGGACACTACCACGAGGAGACAATAGCAATGGCAGGACAAAGAGAAGAATAACAGAGGGTATGCGACGCAGCCGGCAATCAACTATTACAAAAAGTGGTCGAGATCGGGGAAGAAGGTCTGCAGAGAGCACAAGGAAAACAAGGGTTCTGCAAAAAAGATCCTCTTACGCACTTCGATCGACGTGGCGGGCCATCATTCGTAGCGGCAGGTGCCATTCCGCCAACATGGCATCATCTGCGGACGTAGATTTGGCTTCCATCTTTCAGTTTCCAGGGCAACCGCGGGATTTGATCCTTCAAGACGAGTTGATGGGTCACTTTACCCAGCGAGCTGTGCAGAATCTGCCTTAGTGGGCTCTTCCTCGGAACAAAAACCCATTTCACCGCTTTATCCAGTTTTATCTTCACAGCGCACGGGTGTAGGCGCGTACATCATGACGACAACTTTGTGCGTGAGCTCTTGTGTGCTTTCTCTCTCTCTCTCGCTCTCGCTCTCCCTGTCCCTTTGCGTTATTCTTTCTCTGAACTAATTTTTGCAATTGGGTTTGTGCATCTTCTCTTCCGGAATGATAAGGTCATTTGTGCAATTTTGTATTATTACAGCTGTTTGAATTCAATATACAGATGACGGTGTAGAAATTGATGAGAATTGAGGGGGATTGTATGGAGGATGCGCAGGGTTGATTATTTCACAGTAGGGAATGGGATGCAGGTTTGCAGCATGTTCTTGTCATGCACCGAGCAGCTGCCTTTGTGTGTTAAATCCAGAGGTGCAGGTGCCTTCGTCTTCTTCGGCAATATTCGGGGATGTGTTTTCACCAGGTAAAGTGAGACGGTATGGAGCAGTGGTTGGATTGTTCGGCGACTACTGCGAATGGGAAAGAAGGTCCAAATACCCGAAGAGGGAAATAGGCTGGGCTTTGAACAGACGACAGATGCTGCTTGGCAGCATTTTAATCTCACCCTTGCGTCTCTCAAAGGACGATGTTGCTCTTGCAGGTAGGTGGATATGTGTGGCCTTCAACACGCCTTGTACTAGTTTATTGACGGGTTTTCTCTCGTTTTTGTAGTTTCAAACTGTCGATCAGATCTGCTGCATGATGACTAAATGTAGAATTGGTGGTCTGCTGACATGACAATAAACTCACTAGAATATGCTGGAAAATCATGTCAGGTGAGACACAAGACATTGAGAGCAGCTCTCCTTCTGAGACTCAGGGGTCTGCCGAAATTGATACGTTTGGATTCGATGGGCTTGGTAGCAAGGAAGATGAATACGCAGTTGGCAAAGTTGTGGCTCTAGCACAGGCCGGCGATGGCGCAGTCCTCTTTCTAGGGTTAGGATCATTTAACTCATCTCCTTCCATTTTTTGAACTTTGGTACCTTAATTGTCACTTTATTTTAGGAGTGTTTGCAATTACATGAAATCTTTCTCTACCTGCAGGAATGTGAAACAATATGTATTATCACCAAAGTAAAGTTGTAGTCAAACGCAGGGTGGATGGGTTTGATTTTCCCCTTCAATTGGTGATTGGGGCTGCAGAGGCCATGGCTATCTTAACAGCAGCCCAGGAAAGGCGTAGTCGCAGACCAGCGACACATGAAGCTTGGAGCTCTTCCCTTGCTGCTGTTGGCTGGAAGGTACCGCTCCAGTTTACCAAACCGCTTAAAGTCTTGCATGCCCAGTCACAGAATTTTTCAACATTATGCGGTTGATGTGTGGCACCATGCTTGTTCCAGGTTGATCATGTCACCATCACCACCAAGGAGAGTGACGTGTTCTATTGTAGGCTAGTGTTGAGTCTGGGGAAAAGCTTGGGAGAGGCTGCAACCTTGTCGTCTGGTAGTGACCGCTTCCGAAGTGTGGACATGCGTCCTTCTGATGCCATTGCGCTTGCCTTGAGGTGCCGAGCCCCTCTTTTTATTAACAAAAAGGTAGCAGAGGAAGCTGTGAGCGCGTTGATCAAAGGAAGTGACCCGGCCAAGAAGCCCTCTGATGCCCTCAATCGACCAGGCCTACAAGTTAAGTCGGCCACTGACACCCTCTCCAGCAATTCCATGGTGAACTTGGCTTGGCAACTGGAGTCAAGTCGTGAGCCACTGTGGGGATCTAGTGATGATGATTTGCTTAGCTATACTGTATATAATTCCTGATTGATTAACCTCAGGAGATGAGTGTCATTCTACATCTGTAATTTTGTAAATTGCAGCTCTTGAAAGGAATTCGGCCTTGTATTATGTAATCAGTTGGTTGACAGTCATGTATACAACTATAACTTCGTAATATCGCAGTGTCTGCGTCGCGAACTGGGTTTTCCATCTGGTAGATAGCGTTACATCGGCTATACAAAATTTCATGAGTTGATAGTGTCCAAATCTGAAAGGGTTTGTGTTTTTAACATTAAGATATGTTCCAAGTTGAGTTACAATCCTGTTCTGCGAATTAACAACAGGCATTATGTCGAAGAATGTAACGAACAAAATAATCTTTAAACGATGTCCAAAGATAGTTATGCTCGCAAGAAGGCGGTTCCCAGTTATTCGTTTGATTGTATCGTGCTTGCTACAGCCCTTCCTCTGTCCAGCACCATCTTCTGATAGTCCTTGAGAAACGTTTTGTTGTGATTAGGGGAACACTCGGTTTCAGGGCCCTATACATATTACTCAACTGCACTAAAACTTTTTCATGTCATCATTAACAGTTTGACTGCTGTTTTAAATGTGTGTTGAGCTTGCGCATGGAAATTATGTCAGAGTAGAAATCTGAGAGTTGGACATAGCTCTGAGATGCGTCGGAGACTGGCTAATGCTTGAAAATTCTCAGGTTTTTGAACATATTTGGGATCTGAGGTGAATGCTACACGGCATACTCCAGGTCTGCCATGTCCACGCCATTCTGTCTTTGCAAGTTGATTTGTTTTCTACACTACCAACTGGAGGATTGAGCTCCTACATTCTAATTTTGTCAATAGCTCTAATACATTAATACACCTACTTCGGCCACAAATATCATACCAAGTAGCCTGCTCAACAGTAGTGGTAATCTGTGGAAGGATCCAGAGCTAGCACCAATCACATGCATTCATTCAGGTGCATTACTAAAAAGCCATACAATAGAGAATGAAGACCTCTACTTTATTCCTACGCGTACTCAACCTCTAGAATTCGATTAAATACATTACCACTAGTAGTTACATCATTTGGTAAATCTTGGTTGAGCACCACAACAGGAAATCTCATAATTTGAGGTGTAAATTATGTTGAAACAGTAGGAACAAGGCAGAAACATGTAAGATATGTGAAGTCTAGTAAAGGATGGTGGATTGATAATTTAGCTGCCCAAGAACTACTAACAAAACTAAATCCCACTGTTTTTTCCTACAAAGAAAAGAAATCAATCATCATTGCAGCAGATAAATTCATAAATCTCACCAAAGCCATAACAATTAACAATGCAACCCTCAAATAAATAATATTGTATTCTTCGAATGTTCTGACGTTTGCAGAGTTACTGTCACCAGCTAATACCTGACAGTCACGCACTGATCCAAGAGAGCCCCGTGTCCAGAAACATATACACCAGGCACATTATGTCTATACAAGTAACCAAGGTCTTCTAACCTCATCACTGAAACTCGGGTGCCAACCAAATATTAAGACCACAGAGCAAATCCCGATGTGGTTGCCGCAACCACTACAAGACAATGGCTAAGCTCTTTCTCCTTGGAGCATAGCAAGAAGCTCAGTAAACTCCTCATCATCAGCTGGTGCCACGGGGTCGGATGCGTAGGAATACAGCGAAGGACCAGGAATGCTACTAAAGAAGGATTGTGACGAGTGATATGTGTCATGTTTTACAGAAGACGTACCATTAGAGTATGGAACAGGAGAGCCATTTATGGAGGAATAGTGAAGGTTAGAGGCACTAGACGGAGAGGTAAAACCATATGAAGGAGATGGAGAGAAAGAGCCTGTACCAGAATCTAACAAGTAAGAGTTCCTGTCCAACCCCGAATCTAGAGAGTAACTACCGGTCTGGGGAAACAGAGGGCCAAAGTTGTGAATTTGGTTCAAACTGTTCTGCAGTTGAGAATTGCCACTATGGCTCAAAGTAAGATGAGAAAGAGAAGGGGCACTGTATTGAGAAACTACATGATTATTCATCTCAGGTGACGGTAATCTGTTATTTGGTGAGGGTTCGTTACCCTCCGAAGAGGGCTTTCTGAGCGACTCTACGGCCAAAGGTGGTAACGACCAAGCCTGCTGGGGAACTGCTGAAGGAACAGATGAAAATTCCTTAGACCTAGGAAGTACGGGGCTAGAGGGACCAAATGTTGGTGAATTAGAAACGGATTTAGGTGGAATGGAGGACGAACTCACCGAGGGACATGTCGGCGAATTTAACTTGATAGGTTCCTCACCATAATCCACGCGAGCCATAGCTCGTTTTACCTCGACCTTTTTTCCACGAAATGGTACGTGATGTCGTTTAACTGCAGCATTGGCATGTCTTGGATCATAAAAGACGACAAAACCAAATCCTCGCGAGCGCACCTTCCCGTCTGCATCTACAGCACAAATAACTACTGCATCCACTACCTTTCCGAATTCTGCTTCAAAAAATTCCCATAGATCTTCCGACTGAATAAAGTGCGGTAGACCACCTACGAAGATCTTTCGGGCACTAATGTACTCATCACCTTTATCACTACCTATACTTGACCCCATAGAATTAGCACTAGATGGTCGTGTGTCGATTCCAGTAGGTGGTCGGATAGATATGGCAGCTGATGAAAGAGCTCCTCGAACTTCTATTAAACCATGAGCGAATGTGCATTTAGCTCCATGAGGACACTTTCCTGTTTTCTCATGATGGGTGCAAAGCTTTGTCTTGAAATTCTTAATCGATTGATCACTCCCGTCATCGCTCTGACTTCCTCCAGTCCGCGAATCTATTCCATCAGTTCTTTCAGAACCAGTCAGTTCTTCAGAGTGAGAAAAATGACATTTGTTTCCCCACAAACAACCCTCGCTGGATGAGAAGAAACGGCACATCATAGTTTTATACTGAGGCAAGTTAACCAACTCTTTCCCGCCTAACATGTCCATCTCACCTCCAAAGTTGAGGTCCCGACTGTTAATGGCTAGTGTTTGAGCAGATAACCAATCGACGGTATTGCCATCCTGCAGTAGAGCGAAAAATGCACTTGAAAAGACAAAGGTGAAAGTTGAAAAACTGATAAGAATATTTCAAGCTCGAGTTCAAATTTCAAAAACAATATTTACAGCGATTCTAACCGTGGAGTATAAGAGCAACTTACATGTAATTATAAACTACCATTAAATCTCAAAAGAGTATATGGAAGCCGAAGAGGCAGATTAGCAAGATCCGTGAACGTTTAATTTTAGAGCATATACTATTCAATTCCCAATAAAGAATGTTATGATAGGTGCTAAACCATATGTTCAAGAATCACAGATTGTGACCAGCACAAGAATATAAAAAGATGGTTAAGAATATCAAACCTGAGTAGATTGATGAAAGCAAAAGGTGTCTGCGATGGATGAGAACTGCGTTTGTGATTGCGTAGCCAAAGAATATTGAGGATAATTTAAGGAAACCGCATTCACAAGTATAGACTTGAAACTCTCCCAGGTGTTCTCTTTCAAAACCTTGTCATCTTGCAATAGAAGAGCTTTCATTTCCATTGACGGTGCCAGCTGTATCGGTTTCTGGTTACGCAAACTAGCAACATTGCGATTGGCTCCATTCTTGAGCAACAGGAATGTACAAGCAATATGGTTGTTCTTCACGGCATAATGAAGAGGAGTTTCTTTTGTGGCCGCCATAACATTGACTCCACTTGAATCTTTATCCAGAATATCTGAGAGAGCCTCAAAGTGTCCATGACCCGCTGCTGTATGTACTGGAGTTGCCCCCAATTTATTGCCAGCCTTGACATTTGCACCAGCCTTGAGCAATCGCCTCACTATCTGACTATTTACAGTCCGTCTGTTTACAGGAGTGGCTTGACGAAGAGCCCAGTGGAGGGCAGTGTTACCATCTAGATCTTTATCATTAACTGGTGCAGAGGCATCTAATAAAAGACAGACGATGGCTTCATCATTTGCTTGAGCAGCTCGTAAGAGAGGAGAGAGATGCGGACTCTGTGCATGACCTGACAATCTTGGGCTAAAAAGTAGTAGGCACTCCAAAAGTTTCCGTGCTATCTCACAGTTATACTCCCCATCATCTCCGGTCGGTAATGTGACAATATTTGAAGGGCTAGAAGTTGCTGATTTCTCAACCTCGTTTCCGCCGCTCGACGTCTTCCTAAACTTGTTGTCGCCAACATCTTTAGTCACCACTACTGGCGCTATGATTGATTTCTTTCGTGACTTGGGGGTAACTTCCTCCCATTCACTTGAGTCTAGCGTAGGTTTAAGGGTTTGAAAACTCTCATCCCATTTGCTAAAATCTTTCAAATGGCTACTTTCTGAACTTCCACTTTCCCAGTCTTTCAACCGCTTAAAGTTGTCATATCCAAGGCTCGCATAAGAACCACTTGAGCCTAAACTGTAAAGACTGCTGCCTTCACCCTGCCATGAATCGCCAGATTCGTCCTTTACAAGAGATTTACACTTAGCGCCCGGCTTATTCAAAATGCATGAGTTAGTGTGTGCTAATGCCATTCCTAACACCAAATCCACAATCGTCCCTTCAGGAGAATCGTCAAATCCGTCTACCTTTCTACCAAAGGAATTGACTACTGAAGCCTCTACCTTTCTAGCCAAAAGATTCGGGCCAGGTTCACCTTGTTTATAAAGTACATTAACCACATTGTCTACCTTTTTGCCAATCAAGCCCATACCACCTTCAGATTTCTTTATAGAAGCATTAATTGCGGAGGTTTCCTTTTTCAACACCGAATTGAGTATCGTGCTTCTCCCATTTAGTAGTAAAGCTACTACCGCCGGGATTTTCAGACCCCGGGCCAGCTTAAATGCAAGCGGAAGTATCTGATCCTTGCATTTCCCTTCAAGAGCTTGTATTAAACTTAAATCCTGCTCACGAACCTTCTCAACAATTTCCTTGGCCGGTGTGGAAAGGTCCCATACCAGACTGATGCTCAATAGAGCTTCTTCCAATTTTGCAGCCATCTCACCTCCACCCAGATATTTAGAAAACCACGCTATTTTCACCACTGCTCGCACCTAAAATCCAAATTCTCTTGTTAAAGCAACCACACGTAATATTCGTAATCAGCCCCTTCTAGAAACCACCTATCCACCCCCTCATTATCGCAATAACCAAGTGCATGGTATATGCTACTATACACCCCCTTCCACCAAGTAACGAAGTCAATCAGCACCTCTACCACTGAAGGACTTAAATTGGCTTGAAGTTCATGTGTTTTGAACGTTCGTCGAAGAACAAGAGTTAACGCCTATGACAGTTGATCCATATGACGCTCTATTGACCAGATAAAAAGGCATTGAAGGCCAGTCACAGTGCACTATAAGTTAAATCACAATGCCCCCGACAAGTTTGGTAGCAATACTGCACCCATCCAGAAAATCGAGCAGTGATGGACATCAATTTTCTGATCTAGCCGTTCCATAACTGAACGATCTTCGAATTTACATGAAAACACGCAATAGCCAGCGCACCAAGAAAGGATCAAAAGAAACTATAAATACCCTACTCCGTTGTGCAAGCCCATCCAAGATTTCAGAAAACCAGAGATAGACTTTGACAGAAGACCTGAATTGACGTACCCTCCGATCTGCCAATTGCACCGTGGGAGAAATAGAATAATTATCACTTGCGAGTAAGGTTTCTCAATGCTATTTGTAACCTCGGCCACGAATGCAACTACGATGATTGAGACCTAACAGAAGCTCAGCTTCAAATGTCTGCTTTCAAAAATTAGATGAGTAAGTAAATGTCATGGACGTACTTCGATTATGCGAGTCCGCTCAAGGGAATGCAATATACCACTCCCATCTCCGCCCCTCCATCAAGCATATTCCCACCCTAGCTTAATGTGAACACCGCTAAAAGCGCGCCATATTCCTAAAACATACCTAGCTATATAAGATTTGCTATTTCTCCGATTAGACAAAACGCTTCTTAAGGCTTAGAAAAGCACATAGCCTTAACAAAACTTTCACATCAGGCTCGAAGAAACATGGAAAAATGAATCATCATTTGTAATGCTGTTTCGTGCTAGTGTCTGATTACCAACGATGCATGATTAGATGCAATCTTAAATTCTTTTAAGATCCATTGCCAAAATAATCAATTGCAAAAGATCCCTCTTAATAATCCCCTACCCTGATCGTAACGCCGTTCTTGAGATCCCGGGTTTCTAAAGCGCACTCTCCCCCTGTCACCCAGGACATAGATACGAATAAAGAAATGGATAAATAAAAACCAAGCAACATCGTCGATCGCGCTAATCCTCTCTCCTATCCACAATCTAGCAACCAAAAAACCAAAATAATGTCCGTCTCACTAAGATATCAATCCGCCTGAGAGAAGCTATGGCAGTAAACCAACTCCTCACCAGCAACACAAACCCTGGAAACAGAAAAGACAACTCAAACACTTGCAAATAACCTGATTAAGAGCCGCATAGTCTTTCACATTCGTGACCGCTTAAGTCCACTCCCGCGTAATCCACAAGAAGTCCTCATCGTACAGATAGATCACTCAGCCACACCATCGTGTACACCCTTTTACCTCTCTCGCTCTCTATCTCTCGCTCTCTCTCTCGCTCGCTCGCTATTTCCCCCCGCTCCACCTCCGACGACTCCCCCAAAAATTAACGGCAGACTCCTGTTGGTTCCCGAAATGCACCATTCACAGGCTAATTTTGGCAGGAATAAGAATACGAGGCGGTAAGAAAACAAGCCGACCACATGAAAACCTCCGCGAGCATCACCGTCGCCTAGCCAACCCCTGTAATGCTCGGATTACAAGACGCAGCCACAGACACAGACACAACCCCGGAGGAGGGACCCGGCGAAGACCCCTGGCCCTGATCCCGGGTTGGATCTCGCCCAGCCCGGCCGGGTGTGCCTCAAGAACTGGCTGGTCTCCCTCGCTATATTCCGCGGCACTTCGTTCAAAGTCGGGGGCTCTGTTCAAATGCATGTCGCGAGTCCCTTCCCACTCCACGGACCCGACCCGTCCAAACCGTCGGTTCCTGGGTGCTTGGCCCCCACTCTCCCCCTTTACAAAAAAAAACTCATTCCTTATTCATCTAGATTAGTAATATATATTTGTGAGTCTGCGCATTTCATCCAATTCCATAGACAATTATATTATCATTCATCTATTTTTGGACCAATCAGTGCAGCTTCTACTGTAGTTCGAAAATAACAATGCTTCATATATAATCCACTAATTAGTGACTCTATAAATATTAATATAGGTATATTGTGTCATTTAAGCCATCGCTGAATGTGTGGATGATTGACCAGTAGCATTCATCATCACCTACTGTTTAGAGGTTTGTAGATGTGAATGAAGTTTATTAAAAGTTGTTTTTAAACAAATACTAGTTTTGTCATAATACAATTGAGTGTATGATTTCTAAAATTTTATATTATTTTAAAATAAAAATAGAATAAAAATCATGATTATTTTAACATCAAAATGATGCTACATTTTTCCATTGACATAATTAATCTTGACTTATAATGTCTAAAAAGGTTGCACACTCATTTTTCACACCACTCAAATTCTAAAAGACACTACATTTGCTTGAAATAATAATAATAATAATAATAAACTTATATATTAAATGATTATAATAAATAGATAAATAATTGAGTATCAACTTTAGCAAGCTTATTTGAATTTACTGCTCAAAGCCACCAATTTTCTTATCTTTTTTCACAACATTTATTACACTATTTGATAAGTTGTTTATGAAAGTAAGTGATAGTCTTATTTTCAACATTGTATGGTATTTATTTGTCTTGTTTATTTTGATGCATTTATTGTATTACTTGAGGTTGACCTTATTGTCTTATATTTATATTAAAAAAAACACACAGCAGATACACGTTCTCTTTAATTTGCTACCATTAGGTGTGTGAAACAAGAATCTGTACTGCTGATACTTTGTATAAAAACAATGTAATACTAGCATTATTTTATCTTTGGTTTAGGGAACTAAGAGTGCATCAAAGTGGGATATAAACATTGTTAAATAATAGGAAGATTTCCCTCTTTTTTTTGTTAAGAACTATTTTAAAGTTATAATAAAAAAAATAAAGGTGCTAAAGTCATGCAATAGAAGAAAATTTGTATCTAAATTAATTAATGTTTACCCACAAGAATATCATATTAAAATATCTATTTAACATCTTATAATCTACAACAACATGGTCTTCTTGGATGAAGATACTAAAGAAGACATCAACATGGACTAGTGTAACGATTTTTGTACAAAAAGACAAAAGAACATTGTTTAAAAATTAAAATAATTATTATGTAGTCTAAAACAATTACCAAAGGCATGGTACCAACTTTGTGACAATATTTTTTTAGCAATAAGTTCTTAAAAAGAAGTGAAGCAAAATACTTTTTGTTTGTTATACAATTGAATAATACATTATTAATTGCAAGTTTATGTATAGGCAATTCAATTATCTTTGCAAATAACTTGAAAAAAATAATGTGATATATTGTTATATTAAATACTAATAATAATGACAGAACAACTTTAGAACTAAGTTTCTAAGAGGTTATACAAATCATACCATAACAATGTACTAATATAAATATATTGAGGAGGTGCTAAAACATAAAAATTATAGATGTATTGGTAGTTTCTTTCATACCAACACTAAATCAATGAAGTAATTAAAACATGTCTCTATGAAAGTTAAAGATAAGATAAATAAATATATATATATATATATATATGTAAGACAGTGATAGGACCATTAATGAATGCAATGATGGACACTTAACTCAATCTTGAATTTTGAAAGTCAAAACTTCAAATTAATACATGTATAAAGCTGGTCTTGTGCACTCAGTAACACTAAAGGATTTTATGAAATACTTGAAGTGCATATTAGATCTAAAATTGAACCTTAGAGAAAAGATAAGAAAAAGAAAAGAAAAGAAAAGAAAAATAATATATATATATATATATATATATATATGTTGATATACAAAGACTTTGTAGTTTAAAGCAAATTGAACATTTCAAATAGTAGAAAATCCATATTAGACTGTATGTTCCTTGTAGGAATAAAGATAACTTAATAAAATTGCAAGAATCAATCCATTACATTCTACCATGGAAGCATAGTACATAGCAATAAACCAATGGAAGCTATTTGGCTAAAGAAAATTTATGGAGGATATTGGGCTTTTGCAAATAGAGATAACATTTCAAGATATTTTGTATTTGTACTGTAAAAAATACTTTATTTTTAAAAATTCATAAATGTATTAATATTCATGAGGTAACATGCCTCAAACAATATGGTAGCAATTATTCTTTCAAAGACCATGACATAAAAATGACATATTATGTTAATAAAATTGCTAAAAATAAAAATCCATGGTCACATGCAAAATAAAAATGTTGATTATGAAAATGACCAAAACATAAATAGACCATTTTCATGTTAATAAAAGATTTCCATTTTCATTTGGCATATAAATTTATATTTTATCATCAATTATAACAGGAAGTGAAGGAAGCCTACAAATCCATATAAAAATAAGATACATAAAAATATTCTAGACAAAAAAAAGTTCTAGAAGGATCCAGATTCAAATACATGGACTGGCCACCTTTAGCTTAAATTTAGCAAAATTTTAAATTACAGCAATAGTTAATAATGATAATAATAATAATGAAATTATTGCATGTGACCAAAGATTTTTATTTTCATCTTGCATATGACCAACATAGTAAATATAAATTTAGAATAATCAAATGAAATTTAACCATCATATATATTAAAAATCTAATTAATAATATTAGAATTATATACATTATTATTTAAAATTGGATAATTTCATCCAAAGAAGATGTATTTAATACAAGATTAATTTTAAAATTATATATATATATATGAACCAATAATAGATTTTTTTTTGTACATCATGCAAATGCATGTTTTTTGATTCTTTGAAAATTTAATGTTAATAATTTACATACTTAGATATATAAAAAAATTGTTTTAAAAAAGATATCAACACAACAAGAAAAAAAACAACTTATTTTTATTCTTAATATCTTTTATCTTTCAAAAACTTACTTTGAAAGAAATAAAATAATTGAATTAATTTTATGAGTAATAGAAGAAATACTGCAACAATATTCCTTATATTGAAATAAAACCTATAGGAGCATCCTTTGGTATTAATGGAAATTTTTTTTGTAGTTATTGTATGACAAGTGTTTTTGAAGTTTAACAAAGAACACCAAGTATTCTTTAAAAAATACCAATACTTCTTTTAATGTGTGTTGTGGTTAGTACATGTTTTCATTTTGTTTTAAATATGTAATTCATTTTGAATTCATTCAAATAGTAAATTTTGCAGTACACTCTAACACTAAAGAAAATCCTGAAAAATCTATGTATAGTATTTTAATTTTCGTAAATATTTTTATTCAGTTGAAATTTGATCAAACAATATAGTGATATAAATATATTTATTAAGCCACAAAGTTTTTGAAATGTATCAAATGAATAGAATAAATATATATTTATACATTTCAAAAACTTTGTGGCTTAATAAATATTTCATTGGATATTTTAGATTTTAAAATTTTTATTTTTATTTTATTGATTACTTTTTATATCACATTATTCACATACATATATATATATATATACATATAATGTAATAAGATACATTGACACAAGTGTGTGTTACAATGAAGCTTTTATGAGACAGAAAAATCATTGTTTAATAAATTTTTAATGCATCTTTTAATGATGAAAGGCTGCATTCAATCTTTTAATAATAAAAGAAATAATATATTATTCAGTTTTAAAATAATTTAATAAAAAAATACTGATTAATATATATTATATTAGAATCTTGAGGGTTTGATGAATAAAAATACATTATTGATGTGAAAATATTCAAGTAGAGACAATAATTGCTAATATATATAGATACAAAGTTATTATCTCTACAAACAAATTGATTCAAACTTGGTAGTAAATACAATGCTTCTTTTAATTTAAAAATCATTATACTATTATGATACCTTATTTTTATTTTTATTTATATTTATATAAAAAAATTTACTATGCTAAAATAAAATTAAAATCAAATTAAAGGCACATATGATTCTAGCACAACTTCATAGAGACCAAATTGATTAGCAACAAACAAGACAACATGCTATACTTTGATTAATAAAATTTCATGATAAAATTTAATTTATATATCTAAATATTAAAATTTGTTTATCCAACTCAATATCGACATTGTTTTAGAAGGTTCTAAAGATCTTGGAACTTCTTAGAAGATCCCAGAGGAATTTATAAGATCCTAGAAGATTGTAGGAGGTTTGATGAGGTTGTTAGAGGAGGTTCTCTAAGTTGCTTGATTTCCAAGTAAAATAAGAAGTTATAAGAAAAGGTTCTCATAGTTTCTTTACATCAAAGCAACAACAAAGATATTCAAGAAGTGTTCTAAGATGACTTGGAAGCAAAACCTTCTATGAGAAGTTACAAAGTAGAATAACTTATTGTAAAAAGCCTAATTAAAAAACAACAAATTGCCTAAATAAATTTAAGAGATTTAAGGCACAAAGTGTGACATTTATTCTAAAATTAGCTAAATCAAAAAACAAGGATATCTAGTCATAGTAAAAAACCATGCTATTAGACACTACCAAATTTCAACTACCAAAAAAAAGTCTCTTCTTATCTCCACATATTACATCTTATTTTATACTTCCTATATATATAAAAATTGTGAGTTGTGAGATTTCTATTAAAATCCTTTTGGATACTAGAGTTTTAGGATGTTTTATGGATAAAGAATTTGTAACTAAGTATGATTTAATATTGGTGAAGACAATTCATCCTACATTTATTGAAGTCATTGATGGACAAGCACTTGCATCAAAAGATATTATTGAAGAAATACAACCATTATAAGTGGTATTAAAAGACCAAGTATTGCATATTTTTTTTAATATTATTCAATATTATATAAATCCTATTATTATTGGACTTTCTTGGTTTGAATTATATAGTCTTAATATTGGCTAAAATTTGTACAAATTTTTTTTAAGACCAAGACGTCAAAATAATAAATATTTTATACCTTTATTTTTTTAGAGATACTACTTTTATGTAAGAAGCTAAGAATGGTGCTATATTTGTGATATATGCCACTTCAATAAAAATTTCAGTTAAATAAGCTTTATAATATACTCTGTTTCAATACTAAAATTTCAAAGATGTTTTTGAAAAAAAAAAATGACGACATGTTACCAGAACATCAATCATATGATTATACTATAGAATTATTAAAGAAGCTCAACTACTATTTAGACTAGTATATAATCTTCCATAAACAAATTTTATAGCCTTATAAGAATGTATTAATAAAAATCTTTTTAAAAATTTTATTCAACATTCAAAATTATTTGCTAAAATATTGTTAAGGACATACTTATTAAAACCTTCTAAAATATTCTAGAAGGTTCCTAAAACTCTCTAGAATCTTTCAAAGCCTTCTAATATCTTTCTAATTGGTACAAGTTACTTGAGAAGCTTCTTAGTTAGTAGAAGTTGCTTGAAAAGCTCTCTAGTTGGTAGAAGCTGCTTGAGAAGCTTCTTAGTTGGTGGAAGTTGCTTAAAAAACTCCCTAGTTGGTGGAAGCTACTTGAGAAGCTTCCTAGTTGGTGGAAGTTGCTTGAGAAGCTTCCTAGTTGGTGGAAGTTGCTTAAGAAACTCCCTAGTTGGTGGAAGCTGTTTGAGAAGCTTCTTAGGTAGGAGTATATATTAGAGTCGAGATTGAAGAGTTCTTCAATCTCGACAACACATCTCTTGGAGCTCTAGCTCACCTCTCTGGTGTTGTTTTTGTACTCATTTGATTAATCTAGTTCTTGCCAGTTCTTCTTGAACTTCTTCTTTAGACTTCAAGTCTATATTTTGTGTTTGTGACATTAATCCAATTCTTGCCAGTTCTTCTTGAACTTCTTGTTTAGACTTCTAGTGTATATTTTGTGTCCGTGATAGTTTATCGAAACTACTCTCATCTTAGATATCAGAGTTAGTTTTTTCTTGTTGAAGTGTGAATTACCCTTCTTCTTGAAAGTACACTAGTGTGTTAGAGGTTGCGAATTACCGTCTTCTAAACTAATATCTTGTCCGTCATAATATTGGAGTCTTATTCTTCTTGGAGAGAGTGGATTACCCCTCTTCTTGAAGGTCTTAAGGCATTTTAGAGGATGCGGAGTACCCTCTTCTAAACCAATATTTCCTCTTTGTAGAAACAATTATTTCTTTTCTCTTAGAATGGTTGGAAGTCAAGACATTAATATGAGTAAAAGTTTGGAGTCCAAGATGGATGCCATTATAAATGCTCTTGCTACGTTATCATAGAGAACTATGGTGATGAAAGGAGTCTTTGCAAGACTTCATAATGATAGAGCATCCGGAATAGAACAATCTGGGCTTCATCAGCCTCGAGCTTTTGCACTAGAAGAAGCAGCTTTATCTGTGGTTCAACAAGAACCATTGCTTCCACAATAAAAAGAGCCTCGAATTAGCCTTCCAAACAAGTTTGATGGCATACGCTCCAAGTTTCGAGGTTTCGTCAATCAAATCAAGTTAATAAGAGTTCTACAACCTGAACGTTATTCGACGGAGGAATCACGCGTTGGATTGGTTGGAACTTTACTTACGGGACAAGCTCTATCGTGGTTTGCTCTTCTATTTGAAAAAGGATCACCAATTTTAAACAACTTTGAGACTTTTTTGGAGGAATTTGTGGAAGCATTTTGCGAGCATGATAAGACTCGATGGACTACAACAAAAATTTGATCGCTACGACAAGGGACTCACTCTGCATTAATCTATACATTGGATTTCACGCAATTAGCATGCTACATCAACTGGGATGAAGAAGCATTGATGAGTCAATTCTATTGGGGTCTAAGGGACGATGTGAAAGATTTGTTGTTATCTCTTCCCGATCCACGAATGCTCAACAAAACCATTAGCCGAGCGGTGAAGTGCGATAACTGCCTATTTCAATGTCGCCAAGACCAATGCTTCAGACAATATACAACTCGTCACGGCACAATTATATCGGCAAGTAGCCTAAATTCACAATCGGAGATAGAAGACATATAGATTGATGTCGTACGTATCAAATCCCTTACTCCAGTAGAAAAGAACGAGCGTATGGAAAAAGATTTGTGCTTTTATTGCGATGGAGAAGACTATAGAGCTAGAAACTGGCTTAAGAAGCAAAATCGACGCAGCATCAAGAATAGAGGTGCATTTGTTCAGGAAAACGAGGATGCCCAGCCACAATAGGAATCGTGCGACTGGACAAATCAAAACTAGGTTCTTCTCTTTCTACTCAACCTGCCTATTGTTTTACAATTCCTTTGTCTTTTGGTCCTAAAAAACTAAAAACCTTAGCCTTATTAGATTCAGGAGCATCTGCTTGTTTTTTAAACCAAGAATTTGCTAAGCGTTACAAAATTCTCCTAGTACAGAAATCTAAACGTGTTCACATAGAAGTAATAGATGGATGACCTTTATTATCTGGTAGTGTCATCCATGAATCAGAACCTATAGAAGTGATGTTTAAAGACCACAGTAGTTATATTATTTTCAACATTATTAGCACCCCGTCAAATCCTATTATTCTTGGTCTTTCTTGGTTGGAAAAATATAATCCATTCATAGATTGGAGGTTGCGGAGGATAACATTTCCTATAGAACAAGCTGAGGACAAGCTTGGAAGAAGACACCAAATCAAAAAATCCTTGTTTATTGGAGCAAGAACGTTTGTAAGATCATGCAAGGAAGGCACACCATTGATCATTTATGCGACTCCAATTAGTGAAGAGCAGATTTCAACAACAGGTATACTGGAATAATACAAGGATTTTCAAGACGTGTTCTAAAAGAAAAATGTTGACATGCTATCAGAACATCGACCATATGATTGTGCCATAGAATTACAAGAAGGAGCACAACCGCCTTTTTGTTCAATCTACAACCTATCGCAGATGGAGTTGGCTGAGTTGCAAAAATATATTGACAAGAACCTAGCCAAGAACTTCATTTATCATTCAAAGTCGCCAGCTGGGATACCAATCTTATTTGTGAAGAAGAAGGATGGCTCACTACGGATGTGCATGGACTATCGAGGTCTCAACAAGGTAACAAAGAAGAATTGCTATCCATTACCTTTGATCTCTAGTCTTCTCAAATAATTTGATCATGCAAAGATCTTTACAAAGATCGATCTAAAGGGAGCTTACAACCTTGTGCGAATCAAAGAAGGAGACGAATGGAAGACAACTTTTCGTACAAGGTATGGTCATTTTGAATATAATGTTATGCCATTTGGTCTTACCAATGCTCCGGCGGTCTTTCAACACATGATGAATGATATTTTTTGAGAATATCTAGACGATTTTGTTGTCATCTATTTGGATGATATCTTAATATTTTCTGAGAATGAAGAAGAGCATAAGAAGCATGTTTGTTTGATACTTGAAAAACTACGCAAACAAAGATTCTATGCCAAGTTGGAAAAGTGCTTATTTCATCAAATTGAGATGGAGTTTTTAGGGTTCATTGCGACTACAGAAGGCTTGAAGATGGATCCCAAGAAGGTGGAAGCAATTATGTCCTGGGAAATTTTGAAGACGGTTAGAGACGTACAATATTTTCTTGGCTTTGCTAACTTCTATCGGATCTTCATTAAGAATTATTCTCAAGTTGCTGCTCCACTCACTCAATTAACATGTAATGATAAGCTTGAAATGGAGACCTCCAGCGGAAAAAACATTTCAAAATCTTAAAATTGTATTTATTATAGCTCCAATCTTGGTACACCCAAACTTTGCAAAGGCTTTCTATTTGGAAACCGATGCTTTGAATTTTGCTTTAGAAGCCGTACTTTTGTAGATGAGTATCGATAATAAGCTTCATTTGGTTGCATTCTATTCACGGAAGTTTTCTACACCTGAAATCAATTACGAGATTCATGATAAGGAACTCCTTGCTACAGTGGATTCTTTCCAAGAGTGGCATCACTTCTTCAAAGGAGCTGCCCATCCGGTGACCATATATATGGATCACAAGAATCTGGAATATTTCATGTTGGCTTGGGTTCTAAACTGTCGTCAAGCTCGATGGAATATGTCGCTATCTAGATTTGACTTTGTTATTACTTATCGGCCTGGAAAGTAGCAAGTACTATCCGATGCCTTATCAAGAAGATCATATCTTGCGCCGAAGGTTGGAGAAGCAGCACTTGATCAACAATGTATGACATTATTAAAGCCAAAGCAATTCAGGATTTGTGCTGCTGTTGTGCCAATTGATGCCGACTTCTTCAACCAGGTACGTACTACGACCATTAAAGATTCAATAGCCCTTGATATTAAGCAGCGTATCAATGATGACAAGTTCAAGGTTGAAGGAGATCTCTTATACTTTAAGGAGCGGTTGTATATCCCAAAAGGATCAGCACGATTTCGAGTCCTTTAATCTCATCATGACTTTCTAACTGTGGGACATTTCAGATTCAACAAGACCTTAAAATTCATTTCTTGAGATTTCTAATGGCCCCAAATATGGAAAGATGTGAAAGATTTTGTCCTCTCTTGTGACATTTCTTCAAGATCCAAGAACCCTCAGCATTGCCCTTATGAACTTCTATAGCCATTGCCTATTCCATGTCGTCCATGGTCTTCAGTTTCCATGGACTTTATTATAGATCTGCCGCCATCGGATTCATTTGACAACATCTTTGTTGTGGTGGATCGACTTACAAAGATAGCACATTTTATCCCTTGTAAGAAGATATCGCCAAGCGAAGACACAGCAAGGCTCTTCTTTGATAATGTATATCAATATCATGGTCTATCAGATGATACCGTGTCGAATCGAGGAACCCAATTTGTATCAAAGTTTTGGAGATCTTTTTTTAAGATATTGAAGGTGGACATCAAATTTTCTTCGGCATTTCATCCTGAAACGGACGGCCAAACAAAACGAGTGAATCAAGTTTTGGAACAAGTTTTTACAATGCAGCATCAACTATCAGCAAGATGATTGGACTGCATATCTATCGCTAGTCGAGTTTGCATATAACAACACCTTTCATGGGTTGACTCAAAAAACACCATTCTTTTCCAACTATGGATACCATCTGAAGCTTGATCTATTGAGTCCGTCAACAAATAACAACCCAGCAGCTAAAGGATTAGTGTAGCAGCTATTGGAGCTTCAAACCACATTGAAGCTTCAATTGCAAATTGCCCAAGAGTCTTACAAAGCATCTGCGAATAAATTTCGGAATTAGGCACCTAATTTCAAGATTGGAGATAAAATATGGTTGCTTCGATGGAATATCAAGACCAAGCAACCATGTGATAAGTTGGACTACCGGAGATTGAGAACATTTGTTATCTAGAAGCAGATCAATCCTATGGCGTACCGCTTAGAGTTACCAGCTGCTATGTAGGTACACCTTGTCTTTCATGTTTCTCTGTTAGAGTCTTATCGAGAATTGTCTTTTTTTGGAAGAGTGCAATGTTCGCCACCTAGTATAGAAATTGAAAACAACAAAGAATATGAGGTGGAAAAGATACTAGATTCACGAAGAAAATAGAATAAATTAGAGTACTCTGTGCATTGGAGCGGCTACGATATTAATGAACGAACATGGAAACCGGCCGAAAATCTTGCCAATACGTCACAAAAGGTACGAGAATTCTATCAACGATATTCTAATAAATCAAAAGCTAGCCATTAACAAAGCATGAAGATGAAGCCTTCTCTGGAAAAATGAATAGAAAAGGGATCCACGTCTTATCAAAACATAACTTGTTATATTTTGTAGTATCAAGATATCTAATATCAAGGTGTATTTAGATATGGCTAATGAGAATGTAGATACTATACTAGTAGTACCATCTCAATTGAGTAGCTTATGGCGTCAACCTTGAGATGGAGAATTAGAAGAGCCAAGAAGACGTCAAAGAATACCAAGCAGCAGGTCACTTCTAATTGTCTTTGAAGTTGAACCAGCTTATACAAATAGTGACAAAGCGATATTTTCAGGTTGTTTCCATAATGAAGATACAGAAGTTCAGGCATGGTCTCAAGTGGAAGGTGTTGGTCATTATCAGTGGCTATAAGGGCCTATGAATCATGTGCCTCGTGAACGACAATTGGAGTATATTGCAGAGACTTTGCGACAAATGTTCGATTTCCTACCTTTGTGAGTATACATCTCAAATAGTTTTTTGGAGACCTCGAAGCTAGAGGAAGAAGTGATGTCAAGGACATACTTATCAAAACCTTCTAAAATATTCTAGAAGGTTCCTAGAACTCTCTAGAATCTTCCAGAGTCTTCTAATATCTTTCTAGTTGATACAAGTTGCTTGAGAAGCTTCTTAGTTAGTAGAAGTTGCTTGAGAAGCTTCCTATTTGGTGGAAGCTGCTTGAGAAGCTTCCTAGTTGGTGGAAGTTGCTTGAGAAATTTCCTAATTGGTGGAAGCTATTTTAGAAGCTTCCTAGGTAGGAGTATATATTGGAGTCGAGGCTGAAGAGTTCTTCAATCTCGACAACACATCTCTTGGAGCTCTAGCTCACCTCTCTGGTGTTGTTTATATACTCATTTGATTAATCCAATTCTTGCCAATTCTTCTTGAACTTCTTGTTTAGACTTCTAGTTTATTTTTTGTGTCCGTGACAAATATTTATATTTTTTGTAAAAAAAAAAGATGGATTCTTATAAATATACATTGATTATTGGAATTTAAACAAGATAATGGTAAAAAATTATTATTCATCACTATTATTAGGATTGCTTAAACAATTGGATTAAATAAAAAATCTATATAAAAATTAACTATTATAGAGCTTATAATTTAATATGCATCAAAGAAGAGGATAAATAGAAGACAATATTTTGGAGAAGAAATGGACATTTTGAATACAATGTCATGTCTTTTAGAATACAATATCATATCTTTTAGAATAATGAATGGACCAATTATATTCTAATACTTAATAAATAATATTTTTAAAGAATTTTTGGATAAATTTGTTGTTTATTATCTTGATGATATTTTGATCCATTCAAAAAGTTTTAAAGAATATAAATAATATATAAGATTGATATTACAAAAATTAAGATATGCAAGTTTATATACCAAATTTAAAAAAATTATATTCTATTAGCAAAATATAGATTTTTTTAGATTTATTATATCAAATGAAGATTTATTAATAGATTCAAAGAATATTTAAGCTATTATAGATTGAATAATCTCCAATATAATTTGAGATGTACAATATTTTTTTTAAGTTTGCTAATTTTCATTGGATATGCATTAAAAACTACTCTTAAGAACCTACTTCACTTATTTGGTTGATAAACAAGGATAAGTTGGAATAGAGGCCTCAAGCAGAGAAGGCTTTTTAAGACTTTAAAATGATTGTTGTTACAACCATAATCTTAATATATTTAGATTTTATAAAAAAAATTAAATAAAAATTGATGCCTTGGATTTTGCGCTAAGAGTTGTACTATCACAAAAGCAAAAAGATAAGAAACTTTATCTAGTTGTATTTTATTCTAAAAAAATTTTAGGTACTGAGATCAATTAAAAAATCTATGATAAAAAATTCCTTGCTACTATAGATTCTTTTAAAGAATGGTACCATTTACTTGAAGGTATTTTATATCTAGTGATTGTGTATATAGATTGTAAGAATCTTGAGTATTTAATATCAATTTTATGTTTTAAATCATCATCAAGCTTGGTAGAATATATTTCTATTTTATTTTAACTTCAATATTACATATTGATATGGAAAATATTAAAAGTTGTTAAATGCTTTATCTAGGCAATTATACCTTGCACCAAAAGAGGGAGATATAATATAAGATCAACAACAAATAATATTCTTAAAATCCAAGCAATTGTGTCTTTGAGCAATTACTATATCAATTTCAATAGATTCTTCACTTTTTGAGTAGGTTTGTACAACATTGACAATGGACCCTCTTGTCTTTAATACTAAATAATATATTAATAATATTTAAGATGATTTTAGTAAATTTAAGTTTGAAGATAATTTCATTTACTTTAAAGAATATCTATATATTCTTAAGAGACCAACACACCTTTGTGTTTTACAAGCACATCATGACTTTTGTTAGAGAGATATACTTCGGAAAGTCATAAAATCTTTTAGAACATTCTGGAGATTTTTTAATTAATGAAAGTCACTTGAGAAGCTTTCTAGTTGGTGGAAGTAGCTCGAGAAGCTTTGTAGTTAATGGAAGGAGGTCAAGAAGCTTCCAAGTTAATAGAAACTGCTCAAGAAGCTTCCTAGTTTGATAGAAGCTGCTCAAGAAGCTTCCTAGATAAGGATATATATTGAAGTCAAGGTTGAAAAGTTCTTTAGTCTTGACAATGCATCTCTTAAAGTTCTAACTCACCTTTCTTCGTATTTGTTTGTATATTCACCTAGATAATCCAAATCCTTATTGATTTCTTTTTGAAACCTCTTTCTAATTCAAGTCTCTTATTTTGTATTATTGTGTCTTTGATAATTTGTCAAAACTGACCTCATCTTAAATATCAAAGTTGAATCCTTCTTATTAGAGAGTGAATTACCTCTCTTTTTGAAGATATACTAGCACTTTAGGGATTATGGATTATCCTCTTTTAAACTAATATTTCTTTTATTATAATATTTGACCTTTATTCCTTTCATGAGAGAGTGGACCACCTCTCTTATTGAAGGTCTTAAGGCATTTTAGAGGTTATAGATTATCTTCCTCTAAACTGATATTGTTTTTTTTTATAGATTTTTTTTTTTTTTTTTTTTTTTTTTTTTTTTTTCTTAGAATGGCTAGATGTCAAGACATTAGTATGACAAAATCTTCTAAGTCTAAGTTAGATGCCTTCATAAGTACTCTTATTACTTTATTTGCTAGAATTGTAGAGATTGAAGAGGTTGTTGCAAAACTTCATAACAACACAATATTTGAAGTACTACAATCTAGATTACACCTACCTCCAACTTTTGCATTTGAAGATGTAGTACTATCTATGTTGTGGCAAAAAAATCCATTATTTAGCAACGTAAAGAGCTTTGAGTTAATATTTCAGAAAATATGACAGTACTCATTCAAAGTTTTGAGGGTTTATCAATCAAATTCAATTGATAACAATTCTACAACTTGATACTTATCTGACAAAAGAATCATGGATTGGATTTGTTGGCACCTTGCTTATGAAGTAAGTATTATTATGGTTTTCTCCTTTATTTGAAAAAAGATCACTAATTTTAAATAACTTTGAAGCTTTCATGGAAGTATTTGTAGAAGCATTTGGAGAATATGACAAGGCTCATAGATCAACAATCAAGATCTAAGTATTGTGATAAGAGGCACATTTCATATTAATCTATATATCTAATTTTAGATAACTAACATGTGATATCAATTGAGATGAAGAAGCCTTGATAAATCAATTCTATTGGAAATTAAGAGACAATATGAAGGATTTGTTATTATTGCTTCTAGATCTACAATTGCTAAATGAAGCCATTAGCCAAGTCATCAAATGTGATAACTGACTATTTCAATGTGATCAAGATTAATGTTTATAGGCTTTAGTAAGACAACATATAATTTGACACATTCCTACTATATTAAGAAACAATCTAAATTCATATTTAGAAGTTGAAGATATATAACTTGATATGGTACGTTTTAAATTTTTTAGCCTATAAAAAAAAAAACGTTAGATAGAAGAAGGTCTATATTTGTATTGTGGCAAAGAAGGCTATAAGGCTTATGATTGTCCAAAAAAATAAAATCAACTCACTACTAAAACCAAAAATACAATTGTTCAGAAAAACAAAGATATTTAGCTGCAATAGGGACCATGCAGTTGGACAATTTAACATTACAAAACTATTCATATTCTTCTCTTTTGGCTCAACCTACTCATTACTTTATAATTTTTTTATATTTTAGCCTTCAAAAGCTTTAGGTGATTGACTTATTAGATTCAAGGACATCTTTTTGTTTCTTAGATAAGATATTTATTAAGCTTTATAAAATTCTTCTGATATAAAAATCCAAACCTGTTCATACAGAAGTAATAATTAGATGATCTTTATTCTTGAGTAGTATCACCCACAAAACAATGCCTATAGAAGTATCATTTAAAGACTACAGAATCCAAATTATGTTCAATATTATTAATACTGCTTCAAGTCTTGTTAATCTTGAACTTTCTTGGTTGAAAAAGCATAATCCATCTATAGATTAGAAGTTGTAAAGAATGACATTTTTGATAGAAATCCCTACAAGAAAACTTTGTAAAAAGTCATGAATTAGTAAATATTTATTTATTGGAGCAAGGATCTTTATAAGATTGATAAAAAAAGATATACTTTTTTTTATTTATGTAACTCCAACTAAAAAAGATATGATTTCATTAGTAATTGTTTCACAGCAGTATAATAAATTTTAAGATATTTTTCAGAAAAAAAAATATTGATATATTATTAAAATACTGACCATACAACTGTGTCATAATTCTTTAGGAAGAAATGCAACCACCTATTGATAAGAATCTATTGATAAATATAAAAGATAGTTACTAATGATTTTTAAATACCTTTCATATATTTACCAATGATAAATATTAATCCAATATTTATCAATAATAAATATGAAAGGTAGTTAAAAAATTTATACAATCATGTGATGTTTGTTCAAGATAAAAAAAACTCCTTGTCATCAACCTTATGGACTTTTTCAACCATTATCTATATATTAGAATAGCCATGGTCTTTTTTCTCTATAGATTTTATTACAAATCTATCAATTTTAAGTTCATATGATTTTATATTTGTGATTGTAGATTATTTCACCAAGATGACATATTTTATACGATATACAAAATCTATCATAGGTGAAGAAATAACTAAACTCTTTTTTAACAACATCTATCACTATCATGGATTTTTAAGAGATATTATATCAAATAAAGGGATGCAATTTGTATTAAAATTTTAAAAAATCTTTTTTAAGATTTTAAAGGTGAACATAAAATTATCGTTAGCCTTTTATCTTCAAATTGATAGACAAAAAAAATAGATAAATCAAATTTTAGAGCAATATTTAATGTATACTATTAATTATCATCAAGATGATTGAACAATTATTTTGCCATTGGTAAAATTTGCTTATAATAATTCAATATTTTTTTTTTTATTCAATAAACACCTTTCTTTGCTAATTACAGTTATCATCAATAATTTAATATTTTTGACTTCTTAAAAGTTGATAATCCTATAGTAAAAGACTTGGCAATCTCATTGTCAAAGCTACATGCAACAATAAAAGCATAATTAAAAGAAGCTCAAGAACAACAAAAAATCAACGCAAATGCCTAGTATAAGAAACAACCTTAATACTATATTAGTGACATGGTATGGCTACTTTGTCATAATATCAAGACTATTTGTTCTTATGATAAGCTAGATTAGCATATGCTTAGACCATTTTTGATTTGTAAACAAATTAATCTACTTGCTTATAAATTGCACCTACTAGAATCTATGAAAATCAATCTTGTATCTCATGCATCTTTGCTTGGGCTATATAAGACAGTGGATATACAAAGAAGAAGACAAATACCATCGCTTATTATAGAAGCATTTAACAATGAAGAATTTGAAGTAGAAGAGGTTTTAGATTTGAAGTGGTGCCAAAATAGGTTGGAATATCTTGTATATTGGCATAGATATGATATTAGTGAATTCTCATAAAAGCCATCCAAGAATCTAGCAAATACATTAATAAAAATCAATGCATTTTATTGTTAATATCTATCAAAATCAAAATAAAAAAATCTTTACTATGAAATAAAATAGGTTCAATGGAGATAGCTTACATTATTATTTATTTTTTCTTTGGATTTTTTAGCATTAAAGAGATGGAAAATCAACAACTAAGAAATTAGTTCAAGAACTATTGTTTGTTGACTTATCAAACAAGATATTATAACTGTCACAACTTTCAAGATGATAGGATAGAGATGAAGATCTTCAAAAATAACATTTTCTTTCTCAAATTGATAGTGAAATATAATGTTGTCGTATTATGTGTTGTCTTGTTTGGAAATGCGCCGAGTACCTCGCTGTAGAGGGTGAAGTTGCGGTTTACATATATTTAAGAATTTTTAACAAGTTTTGTCCATATAAAAAGAATATGATTGAATATCAATACAAGAGTGCTTAAGTCAATACAAAGTGCTTAAAAATATTCTTTTTGATAATTTCATCGACATATAAATTCCAACTGCATTTTTACTTGTCACAATCAAACATCTAAGATTTCTCTTTATAAGCCCTAATCTTATTTAGTGAACTTCAATAAACTATAATTCTTAATCCAACTATCAACTTGATGTGAAACTTTGTATATAAATACAAATATAAGTCTTCTATATGTTTAAAAAGTTTCAACTCAATCCAACATACAAATTGTGGAAAATCAATCAAAACCTGCACTAATGCTACTTAGCCATCGGCTTGAAGGTTGATGCAGATATTCTAGTGGCAAATTTTCCTTCTCTAATTATTAACTTTAGCTAAAATTTGGTATGTAACTTAAATTCCAAGTCTTCGAATACTTTTCTCAATTTCACCATCATTCAACTAATAGATCTTTATATATTGCAAAAATCATAAACAACCCTAAATTGCCAATTTCTAGTACCTCCTTGTATTTAAGATCAAATAAGTCTTGATTGCACTATTAGATTGCTACAAATTTTTATTCACTCATAGCATATTCAATCATCCATATATTGTCCAATTTTCAATTATAGATATCACTTCAATTGTACACAGTAGCTGAAAGTGCTGGTCTTAATATTATTGCATAAAAACTTAACCTCCAGTACAAACCTTGACTTTAGATAATGATTGCTAAGTCCTCTCAAATCCTATAAAAAAAAGTCTAATATCTCTAGAATAAGCTTAAAGCTAGCTCTCTAATCCTAATTGCCGATCTCTAAATGCCTTGATTCCCTGCCCTTGGTGGTTATTTTTGTGGCTAGAGATTTGATTTCAACCTTGTCCCATATATGATTGACCCTCGGATATCAATTTAACTTATTCTAAGAATTTTTAAGCTTGACTCTACCCTCAACTTAATATTAATATCAACTATATTAATTTTTTACTTCTTCTATTCTATTTTTATTAACTTATGGCTTTTTTAAAGCTGTGAAAGAGTTTCTATAACCTAGAAAAAAAAATTTATAACTAAATTTTATATATTAGCTATTAAAACAAGAAAATAATCTAAGGGCTTTCATAAAACTTTTCTTAAATATCTTAAGTTCTTATTGAACCAAGATATTTGAATATTAAATGGAAATCAATATTGTTCATATTTTTCACTACATAAATATGTTACAATACAACAACGTGTTTGATATTACAACCTTGGAAGAGACTCCTAATGTTTGATGATACTATTTAAGATATGAACTATTATTAATGGTGTTTTAAATATTTTCTTTGAAGGAAGTTATGAAGGCCAGAACAATGATCAAATATTAAGATGATCCTTCTGCCTTGGTATGGAACATTATCAATGATTCAAAGGACCTATCAACTACCTTAAAAAAAAACAAAGATTAGAATATGTAACAAATATAATTTGACACATCTTGGACTTCCTCAATATATAATTACCACTCATTGTGGAACTTGTCTTTAGAAGAGAGAATAATGTCATGGACATAAGAGTTATTCTAATGGTTATATAAATAATATGATGTCACAAATATAAGATTTATTCTAATAGTTATCTAGATAATATGAATAAATAAAAATAGATAAAAGTAAATTAATTTGATAATATCTAAAAGCTTTTTAGAAGCTTCATAAACGTGGTTTCATCTTTATTCATGTCTATTGGTGATTAATAGGTTAGAAATTTAGCCAACAAGTTAGGTACATATTGCATATATTGATAGCTTGTGGAATAAGTTAATTACGTGGTGCATATATAAGAAACTCATCTTCTAAGTTTGATATATGTCTTTCAAATTTGACACATTTTGGAAGTCCTATAGAATATTGCTACATAATTTTTAGATAGATAGTATTTATAGAGACAAGAGTAAAGCCTTCTTTACTCTTGCCAACATCTTTTTTGTTCTTAATCTTGTTTCAAGAATCTCAATTCTTCTTGTCTTTGGCAATAGCTATACTAGTTTAATATTATTCCATCGTTGAATGATTCTTTATTACTTTTGAGTGACATAAGAGTATTTTGATACTTTAGTGGCATAAAAGTATTTTGATACTTTCATATGATATATATTCAAAATATAAAAAAAAATTGACATCATCCATACAAACTTTTTCAATCACTACCTATACTAAAGCAACTTTGGTCTTGTATTTCCATAGATTTTATTATAGGTCTTTTATCATCCATATTTAGAATCATCAATCAATTTATTAAGATGGCATATTTTATTCCTTGTAAAAAAATAATTATTGATGAAAAAAAAACCAAACCTTTTATTAATAATATTTTTCAATAATATAAATTACCAAATAATATTATATTAGATCAAAGACTCTAATTTGTATTTAAATTTTAAAAATATTTATTTAAAATCCTTTGAGTATATATTATTGTCAACATTTCACTTACAAATTAATGGCCAAATGAAACAAGTCATTTAAATTCTACAATAATATCTAAGGTGTACCATCAATTATTAATAAGATAATTAAACTTCATATTTGTTAGTTGATGAATTTGCTTAGAATAATATTATTTATACTTCTATTCAATAAACAACTTTTTATGCCAACGATGGATATAATTCAAAATTTAATATGTTATTACTTCCTAAATTTGATAATCTAATGGTTAAAGAATTTTCTATAAGATTGGCAAAGCTACATTCAACAATGAAACTTCAATTAGAAAAAGCTCAAAAATAATATAAATCAACAACATATAGATTTTGAAAAGAACAACCTTCTTTCGATGTTGGTGATAAAGTATGGCAATTTTGGTGCAATATAAGGATCAATCAATCATGCAACAAATTAGACTATTAAAGATTTGGGCCATTTCTTATTCAAAAGCAAATTAATTATATTGCTTATTGTTTGAAATTACTTGAATCTATGAAAATACATCATATTTTCTATGCTTTTCTTTTAGAAACTTATAAAAAATTAAGCATATTAGGAAGAATACAAGGTCTACCAGCTTATATTGATATAGATAATTATAAAAAATTTGAGGTAGAAGAAATACTTAATTTGACAATAAAACAAGGATAGTTGAAATACTTTATACATTAGCATGATTATACCTTGTTGTCAACCTTAAGAGGAAAAATTGTCTAAACCATGAAGATGTCAAAGAATACTTAATAATTGATTGGTGGTAATTATCATTGAAATAAAATCTACTTATGAAGATCATCCAAAAGCAATATTTAATGGATGTTTTTATAATAAAGATATAGAAGTAGAAGTTTAGTTTCAAATAGAAAGTATTGGTTATTATCATTGGTTACAAGGACTAATGAGATTTTTAACTTGTGAAAGATAATTAGAGTATGTTTCACAAATCATAAGACATATCTTTGATTTTTTATGTCTTTAAGCAATTTCAGCTTTATTATTCCTTAGAAAATTCAGAACTAAAGAAATAAGTAATATCATAGACATCCATCCAAGGGAGATTCTAAAAGGTCTTAGAAGAATTTAAAAGATCTTAAAAGATTGTAGAAGATTCCAAGAGGTTGTTAAAAAATATTTTTTAAGTTGCATGATTTCCAAGTATCATAGGAAGTCACAAGAGACGGTTCTTATAGTTTTTTTACGCTGAAGCAACAAGAAAGTCGCTCAAGAAACATCCCAAAATGACTTGGGAGCAGAGCATTTAATAAAAAGTTACTTAGAAGCTTATTAATTTCTAGTATATATAGGTATCAAGATTAAGGGGCTCCTCAATCTTAACAATGCATGTCTTATGGTCTAATTTAGACTTTTTAGTCTTGTTCTTATTCTTGTATTATATTACTTTGTAATAAGATTCATGTATCTTATTATCTTGTTATAGTATTGTATAAGTTCTTTGATCTAATTGATTATTGTATTACGTATTGTCTTGTTTGAAAATACATTGGATACTTGGCTATAGAAGATAAACTTGTATTTTACAACTAATTAAGAACCTAATAGCCTTAATAAAATCCTAAATAAGTTCCAATCGAATCTTTAATAATTCTAATCAAATCCTAAAATAATCATTAAGAAATCTTTAAAAAAATCCTAATAATATCATAAAAAATTTATAAAGATACATTAAAGAAATTTTAATCAAATCCTAATTAATCCTAAATAAATCTTAATATAATCCTAAATAAATCCTAATCAATCCTAATTTATTTTAATAAAATCATAAAAATATTTTAATAAATCCTAATCAAATTTTAATCAAATTCTATTAAAACTTTAATCAAATCTTAATAGAATCTTAATCAATTCCTAATATAATCCTAATCAAATTTTAATTAAATCTTAATCAAATCTTAATTAAATCTTAATAAAATCTATAGCAATTTTAAAACCTCAATAATTATTAAATTAATTATTAATCTTCATGCAAAAATTGCACACTTCTTAATGTACTAGTAAAAAAAAAGCATATAAAAGTTGAAGGGATCTAAACTTATATATTGGAAAAAAAAAACTCTTAATCTACTTGGATGTGAGTCGTCCTCCTTCTCCAACCTTGATGTTAATCTTCTAGTACAAATAGCTCCTTTTTGTATTATTTATATGTTCTAAAATTTTATAAAAATTTTGAAAACCAAGTTAACTATCAATTTAAAAAAGAATCATTCCAATCTAACTAGCAGATTGCTCAAAATCACAAAAATTATTATTGACCTTCAAAATCTAATTTTTAAGATCCTAGTCCACTTAAATTCTAATAACCTTTGATCTAATTGTTTGATTAAGCTATGATTTATAACACATATTCAATACAATTATATTTACAAATCTACAAATTTTCATTTATAGATTTGTTATAAAATTCATAAAATTTTCTAAAATGTGAACCCACTTTATTTCTCAACAACCAAAGTCACATACATAGAACCTTGACTTTGCATAGCTCTTACAAAGTCATTAAAAACCCTTAAAACCAATGCTTTAAAATATCCTATGAAGTTTATTATCCAATCTTATTTTTTAATCAATAAAAAATTTCTTTTTTTATTATAGGCGCTGAATTTTGTGCCTTGGGATTTGGTTATGACCTTGGTTTACAATTGGCCTTTCTTGGGTATTAAATCCAAGATTTTTTTAAGTAATTTTTACTAGAAACTATCATTTTTTTGATCTAAAGATGCCCATAGTATTGTTTTTGCTAATCTACCTTTATTTTGTCTTGCTTATGGCCTTACAAAGCAAGTAAAAGCCTTTTTAACAAAAATATAGTATTAATATTAAATATTTTTACTACCTTCCTATTTTTTATCTATATTTTTTAAAATAATTTTATTACTAAGTCTTCAATTAAGTTCCTTTATAACATTTGTCTTATTTTGTTCTTTCACCCTATAGCCATGTTATAACATGACACTATAACATTGATTGTAAGTTTTTTAAATTTTTTTAAATTTTTTAAATTTTTAATATAATGATTTTATCTTGGACAAAGTATATATATTCTTGTATTATATACATATTTTCTATGTAGTTGCTATGTTGTATAAATTAACAAAGTTACTTTATAATTAGATTTATGTACTTTCTTAAATACACAAATTATAGTAAATTAAATGATAGCATATATAATTGCACCAAAATATTTGGATTTAATTGAAATAAATTAATTATCATAATATAAGCTATTGTTAGAATTTGATATATCTTAATTTTTATTTATTTATTTTATTTTATAATTTTGATCTTATAAATGGTCATTGTAATGAAATTAGATTGATAGATAAATAATTTAATGTTTAGATTATTGAAATTAAAATTTTGATTAAAAAATTAATTGATCATATTTATTTCATATCAAAATTATTTTAATTTTAGATAAATTTGGTATATTTTTTGTATTAAAAAAATTACTAAATATTATATATGCAATAGCAGTTACGAAGCCACAAAGATAGATATTAAATTTTTTGGCTTAATTTTGATATTATTATTATTATTATTATTATTATTTTTCATGAAAAATTTTAGTTTGCATTTATATGTATATTAGCTTTTGAGAAAGACTAAATAATACTATAGTAGAATACAATAATAGTTGTTAGATTGATGCACAATATTTTATATAACAAAACATTCTAATTGTGAGTATGGTTGACTTGTAATTACTTTTTGGTGTTTGAAGTTGGTTGAAAGTTCAAAATTTTATGTAAAAATTGCTATAACATTATACTTCGTTAATATACAAATGATTCAATAAAATCTATTTGTATGTTATAATTTTAATCTTGATTTTTTTAAATATGTTGAATATTTAAATGTATCATATTTTGTGCCATTTATTGTTTATTTTATTGATTATTAATTATTTTATTTTATATATTTTATTTTATAGAAGAATCATTTGTCTTAATTTTTTATTTATCTTTATTTTAACATACTACTAAATATACTAAAATCTGCAAAAAAAATCATTGCACATACATGTTAGTATACACCAAACATCATCATTGATTTCTAAGCAATATATATATAGATTCAATGAGCACATTATATATATATATATATATATAGGTATATATATTGATGCAAATGACAAGTGTTACATATATGTTTTTGACACTGAATGAGAATAAATCATTAAAATATAATAAGAATACTTTTAAAACTTTTTATTTTTACTTTTTTTAATTATGTTGAAATACATGCTCTTATAACATTTGTAATAAAGATAATGTATTAAAATCACGTTTTAAGTGAGAAATAAAAAATAATCCAAATACAAATGCTAATTATTTACAATCTAAAAATTTTTAAAACGTAAAATAGTCCTAATAAGCAATTAGATTTGTTGACAAAAAATATATCAATGTGAAAAGTGTGCTACTCACATGCTTGAAAATATTTGGATATTACAACTTAACAATTTTCGACAAAAACATGAGAAATTCCGGCGTTGGTGGTTACGATTGGGTAAAGAGGATCAAGGCATGGTCATAGCCAACGGATGGAGGGTTCGCGACGGACGGTCATGGGCCGAGGTCAGAAAGGTACCTATATCCGCGAGGAGCGAGGGCAAGAGTGAGCACCATCCGCTGGCAGGGGAGCGCGGGATAGGGTTAGGGGACCCATTGCTGGGGGGGGGACAGGTCACAGGTGAGGGGGGAGGAAGGGGGGCTGGAGAGCGTGGGCACAAGGGAGTTCTTATGCGCTCGGGTGACGGGATCGCTAAGCTTTACTTTGCAGGCCCCACGTTCCCATGAACACACTCCATTGAAGTTCTGTTCGCTTCGACCGTCTCGCTCTTGCTCTCTCTTTCTCCCCTCCCCCCCCCTTCTCTCTCTCTCTCTCTCTCTCACTGTGCGTATCTCTCTCTCCTCTCTCCTCTCTCATCCTTGCCATTCCCCATTCCCCTTCCCTTTCCCTCCCCCTTGACCCTGCCGCTATCTCCATCACCAGTACTCCTCCACGTTGCTGTAGCCTTTCGCGGCTGTGGCCAGGGGCTGGAGCTTAGGGAATTGGTTGATGTGATGTGCCGTGCGAGGATGGGCAAGCGGGAGAGCGATTCTGCACGCGAATCGGCTTAGGTTTTGGCGGAGAACGGGTTCGGAGGGAGGAGGGAGAGGAGGAGGAGAAGCGTCGGATCGCGAGGGCGAACAAAGCGCCGGGAGTAGTGCATGCGTGAGGAGATTGCAGACCAGCGTTGTCGGTGTTGTCGTTCGCCAGAATGACTGTCATCGCGGCACCCCCGGAAGTACGTGCTGGTGGTTTGTTGCGCTCATTTGTGTGTTGCGTGTAGGGTTGGTGCTTGATGGCTTGCTCTGATGGCGGTGGTGATTGGATGTCGGTGTAGTTAGGGTGTGAGGTTTGATGAGCGTTTAGATTTTGTGGAGGGTGTGAAGGCGGTGCCGTGGATTGCGAGAGGAATCTAGGACTGAATGTTAGGGGTTTGGGATCCGACGTTGGATCCACATTGGATGTTAGACTTACGCAAGGTGTGCGGATGTGGCAGGAGGATGATGACATGCTGGTGCCTCCCCAGGACTTCAACGACGTTATTGAACCGATGGAAGGTGTGTGGCTAATGAGTGTGGATAATTAATTAAGTCGCTTGTTAGGGGAAGCATTTAAGCCCTGGAATGCTGGCATGCAATGCCGTGTGGATTTGTTCAGGGTTTGGAACTACCGCAGCCGAAAATATGCTCCATAGTGTAATCTGTGGTAGTTAACGTGCATGAAATTGACTCCGTGTTTCCTGGCGTCCCGGGTTGTCGTTGTGTACATGTCGTAATGTAGATCTCAAGTAATTGAGGCTCTTGTCGTTGAGTGTATTTTATGCAATTCATCACTCTCAATACCATCTGTTCGACTGCCGTCGCGTAGATCTGTAGTCATCAAAGGGTTTTTTTGGGTGGTAGAATTCATCCAACTTATTGTGGATCTAAAGTGAACGGAGTTGTGATTATGTCGTGTAGATCGTCCAGGCACTTCGAAATTGGGCGTAGTGATATTGGCCGGCTGCTACCACTATTTGAACGTGGATTTTTGGTTCTTGTTGAGGAATTAAGTGCATTTATTTATTAGTCAGAGTAGTTCCTTTTTGAGCAAATACATGCTCCTCAACCAGGTCGAATATCTGGCCTTGAATCAGAAGCGTTGCTCACTATCTCATGGTTGTGTAGTGGTAGGGCAAGGAGAAGGTGTTGCTACTGTGGAGAATCAGCATGTGGATGACCCTCAAACGGGTAAATTTACATGGAACATTGAGAATTTCTCGAAATTATCTCTGAGAAAGCATTATTCCGAAACGTTTACTGTCGGTGGTTACAAATGGTAAGCACTCCACCTCGTCTCTGCGTTTGTTGTATTCCTTGAATTTGAGGGTGGACATCTTAGCGGGATCATTTATGGTGCTGCAGGCGGGTGCTGTTATTTCCGAAAGGCAATAATGTGGATCATCTCTCAGTATACTTGGATGTTGCTGATTCCGCGCAGCTACCCTATGGCTGGAGTAGATTTGCACATTTTACTCTGGCCGTTGTAAATCCGTATGACCCAAAGTTGACTGTCAAGAAAGGTTCGTTTTGAGTGTCTACCTTCTGCAAGCTTTCCTCTTTGCAGATGCAATGAACGTTAGAAATGATTTATTTGCTCGTCATTCTCGGACGTGGTCGTAGTTTTGTTGGAGGTGCATTTAAACACATGTTGGAGCAGAGTATTGTGTAACAGGGACTGAAGGGCACGGATGGCTTCTTTTGCAGATACACAGCATCATTTTAATGTACGGGAAAGTGATTGGGGATTCACATCGTTCATGCCTTTACCAGACTTGTACGATCCATCACGAGGTTTCTTGATGAATGATACTCTTATCGTAGAAGCTGATGTGAATGTTCGTAAGGTGGTCGATTACTGGGCATATGATTCGAAGAAAGAGACAGGTTATGTTGGGTTGAAGAATCAAGGAGCGACATGCTACATGAATTCTCTCCTCCAGACGTTGTATCACCTGCCCTATTTTCGGAAGGTTATTTCCCTGTCATCACAGATCAGTTCTGAATCACATTCTGCAATTCAGTGCCAGGAGGCACTATTCTATTTCGGTTCATTGTGTTTGTTTGTCTAGTTCAGTTCGTTTTCTTACTCAAAGACTAGAATATTATTAAATAAATGAGGAACTTTCCCACTCCAGCTCTCGTCTTTTACGTGAAACTCCTTTCAGCTAAGGAACAGCATAAATTCTCATTCATTCTAGTCCACACTGGTCCGATGTTTTGCAAAGCTTAACTGACTTGCAGGCAGTTAGTCCAGTATGTGAATAATGTCTAGCTATCGTAGAGGTGCGGACACACTTCTGCAATAGTGAGTGGTTGCTGGTCTCTTTTCGGAAGTATTTGCCACCAATTCCCTCTCTGTGGGTGCCTTTTGTTTCTATTCAACCATGACACTTGTCATTCACTAATTGTATGACAATATTAATCTTTGTATAAGCACGGTGTCATGACAATTTAGTTTGTTTGACGAACATACTGGTTTCTTTGATAGTTTAGTGACTTTCATTGTTTAGCCTACAGGATCCAAGTTAAGTTTTAGTCACCTGTAGCAGAGACTTACAGTACTACTACAAATTTTTGGCAGCTTTGTTCTTTTTCAATCTAAATTTTTTGCTCTCGATTTGGTCTGCTGCAGGCTGTGTATCATATGCCAACGACTGAGAATGATGTTCCATCTAACAGCATCCCTCTAGCTTTACAGAGCTTATTTTATAAAATTCAGTACAGTGATACAAGTATTGCTACAAAGGATCTCACTAAATCTTTTGGGTGGGATACCTACGACTCCTTTATGCAACATGATGTTCAAGAGCTGAATCGGGTTCTTTGCGAGAAGTTGGAAGACAAAATGAAGGTATGGAAAAATCTCTGTTAGCTTTGTCTTCTCAGTTTTCAAGAGTGGCTGGGTACATTATGTTCACTGGTGGGAATCCGTCTGTGCTTTTTCAGGGAACTGCTGTCGAGGGCACAATCCAGCAACTGTTCGAAGGGCATCACATGAACTACATAGAGTGCATCAATGTTGATTATAAATCAACACGGAAAGAGTCTTTCTATGGTATGACTTTGCAGTTGAAGTTAGAAGCAGGGTGGAAATTTTGACAATCGAGAATGATGCTTTATTTTGTTTCATTGAACATCTGTGTTAGAAAGAGGAGGATTGGTTTGCTGGAACCTGGAAAATATCATAGTGTTATTGCCGGGACGTGGGTATGAACCTTTTCCAGGTGAAAGTATAGGTCCAATTCTGCCCGAGATCGTAAGCATTCAGCGTTTAATGCGATAGTATGGTCTTCTTTCCAGATTTGCAGCTGGATGTGAAAGGATGCAAGGATGTATACGAATCTTTTGACAAGTATGTTGAAGTTGAACGGTTGGAGGGCGAGAACAAATACCACGCCGAACAATTCGGGTTGCAGGTACTGAATTTTCATACAAGTCGAATCAGGCGGATGACCTTATTTCATAGACCTTTAGGCTTAGTATCTGAGTTGTGTCTTTGAGTTATTCTAAACATATCTTGGGGTTTGTGCCCTGCAGGATGCGAAAAAAGGAGTCTTATTTATAGACTTTCCCCCTGTTCTTCAGCTACAGTTGAAGCGTTTTGAATATGACTTCATGCGAGACACAATGGTGAAGGTGAGAAGAGATTTGCTTTATTCTCTTCTATTTGCAGCATTGTGTTCTAGCTTGTTTGTTAGTTCTGGGATTTGATGAATTATTCTGCGTCTTTTAATACTGTTTGCTTCAAGCAATATTTCTGTTGTGCAGATTAATGATCACTATGAGTTTCCACTGCAACTAGACTTGGACAGGGAGAACGGAAAGTACCTCTCTCCTGATGCCGACCATAGTGTTCGAAATTTGTACACCTTGCACAGGTTTGGGGCATATTTATCGTATTCTCGTGTTAATATTTTCCTTATGTTGTATACCTTCCTTTTTATTTATTTATTTATTTTCTCTTACAGAAGGTGTGCCTTGTGCCGAAATTTAATGTAACGCCTGTATTGATATCGGCTTATTTTGTTCGTGACAGTGTACTGGTTCACAGTGGTGGGGTACATGGTGGTCATTACTACGCTTTTATCAGACCCACACTCTCTGACCAGTGGTATTTTTTCTGCATCAACTCGTAATAGTCTGTAGTCTTTGCTTCTATGAGCGTGGTTACATGTGCACGGACTATGTCGTATTTTAAAAGTGGAAGTAAGTTTTCACTGTTTGAATTCTCAGTGATGCTGATCTTTCATAGGTGAATTACGGTTTGATATTGGACATAGGTCTTTTGACGTATTTGTTTTATTTTTGCATAGGTGTGAGTGTGGATCCATTCTAAGATTCTTCGTGAATGACTGTGGATAGGTTTAAGTTTGATGATGAGCGAGTGACAAAGGAGGAGCCCAAGAGAGCTCTTGAGGAGCAGTATGGAGGAGAGGAGGAAGTACGTATCGCGATCTTCCTCCGTTTTTGAAATTTGGCACATTTATTGATCGTTTGATAACCAATTAATACTAATTCTTATTTTGAAATTTGATAATCAGGATACTTCAGAACATTAATTGATATGCTTATGTTTTATGATGGTTTTTTCAAACGTTGTAACTAAAATCCAGCTGTATTTGTGCGGTGATGTTCTTATCTTGCAGCTTCCACAAACAAATCCAGGTTTTAATAACACTCCCTTCAAGTTCACAAAATACTCAAACGCCTACATGCTGGTGTATATCAGAGAGGCCGACAAGGACAAGATTGTTTGCAATGTGGATGAGAAGGATATTGCAGAACATTTGCAGGTAGCTTAAGAAACTGGTGAAACTAGTTATTCCTTTGAGGTGTGTCTGTTTGTTCCAGGTGATCCGATATTAATCCCGGCGTTGAGAACTGCCAGTATTAGCGGCGTTCAGCCCCTTACGTTTTACCAAACGTTGGTACTTAAGAAGCTAATATATTTTTGGTTGTTGTGTACATGTAAGTGCTGTTGAATCTCCAGTTTCCTGATTTGAGTCGTGTTATTGGTTGATTCAGGTGAGGTTGAAGAAAGAGCAAGAGGAGAAAGAAAGGAAGAGGAAGGAGAAGGCTGAGGCCCATCTTTACACTATTATTAAGGCAAGTTTGCGTCTAATTTGTTTGTTTTTGGTTGTCATGGAAGCCAAAGTGGCAGACGGACTGATTATATACTTTCATGGATTCTAGGTTGGACGGGACGAAGACCTACAGAACCAGATTGGAAAGGACATTTATTTTGATTTGGTGGATCATGAAAAAGTTCGCAGTTTCCGCATCCAAAAGCAAACCCCCTTTACGCAGTTTAAGGCATGTCCTCATTACTACCCTAATTAGTCAACGATGCCGTTTAAATATGCTTGGTTTCGACTGAATTGCTTTTCATTAGAGATTTTAAGCTCACAAGCGTGAATAATATTGCTCTCACTACTGCAGGAGGAAGTAGCAAAGGAGCTTGGCGTCCCTGTTGAGTGTCAACGGTTTTGGCTTTGGGCAAAGCGCCAAAACCACACATATCGTCCTAATAGACCACTCACTGAGCAAGAAGAGGCTCAAACGGTAGCTTCTGCTTCTGTCAGCGCTGGGATTTATAGCTATTCTTGGTGGTCCTCTTGGTGTTGTTTTTAATCTTTGTGTTTGCGATTTTTTTTGTTCGCTTTAGTATTCTCGTCTGTTTGCTGTGAAAGTTTTTGAAATTTAGGAGATGTGTCACTCGTGAAGTGAATGTAGCAGTATTAATAATGCTTGTGAGTTTTCTTTTGTCCTGGTGTCCAGGTTGGGCACTTAAAAGAGGCCTCCAACAAGGCTCACAATGCTGAATTGAAACTTTTCTTGGAAGTGCAGCGCACCCCTGGTGCAGTATGTATCTTCCCTTTCCATACATGACCGATTTAGGTTTCTATTTTTTGCATTGCAGCTCGTCATTTTTGAATAATACGATTTTGTATCTTTTATTTCTGTGGATTTGAAACTCGTACATGCTGGTTTTTGTCTGGATTTTAATAGTATGTAACCTTGTTACCATAATCTGAACCGGTTTTCCTCCTGTTTATTGTTTCTTTACAGGATTCAGTTCCAGTGCCTCCAATTAAGACAAAGGAGGATGTGCTTTTATTTTTCAAACTGTACGATCCTTTGAAGGGGGAGTTGCGGTGAGCATTCCTCCGAATCTTATTAGGCTGATGGTAATCATTTTGAGTATGCTCATCGTTACTTGGTTCGATGCTTCAGACCTCATACTAACTGCTCTATGAGGCGTCTTTGCAGTTATGTTGGTAGATCTTATGTAAAGGCAAGTGGTAGACCCGCTGATATTTTGGAGCGGCTGAATGAGATGGCCGGCTTTCCTCCGAACGAGGAGATCCAGCTGTACGAGGTATAATGACTCAGTAGTTTGATGAAGTTTGTAATTTCACACCCTCTTCTGGATGTTCTGAAACGTGTTTGACCTTCTCTTTATTTCAAAAGGGTGTCCACAAATAACAGCACAATGAATGTGAGGATTTGGGGTCAGCACCATTTTCGCTAGTTACATCATACTATCTAATCCATGCTCTAAGTTTGCAGGAAATCAAGTTTGAGCCGAATGTCATGTGTGAGCACATTGAAAAGAAGTCCACCTTCAAGGCTAGCCAGGTTAGCTCCCCTCCATTCCTGTTGTGGTCCATGAAGACTAAGAATTGTATGACTTATTTTTCTAAGAAGCTTTTTGACCCAGACGGGTTGACTATTTTGCAGTTGGAAGATGGTGATATTATCTGCTACCAGAGAGCTCTAACAAGGGAGCAGGAATTGGCTTGCCTATACCCTGACGTTCCATCATTTTTGGAGTATGTTCGCAACCGACAGGTAACACGAACGATTATGTGCGAAACATAGAGATCATGACTTCATTGAGAACATAGTTAGATTTTATCTTTTTGAGCATTGAAATAGGCGTTTTGTTTAGATTTTTTTCTCGAAGTACTTTTCTTCACACCAACCTAAAAAAATTTGATTTCGGTGGGATGGCTTCATTGCTTCCAAGAATTTTATGATTATTATGTACTGTGGTTTTCACATTTGGTTTTTGGTTGGGAATTGGGAAGGTCGTTCATTTTCGTCGTCTAGACAAACCCAAGGATGACGAATTTTGTTTGGAATTGTAAGTTTCTGAACTTCCTTTTGCTGCTTGTATACATTCTGAGATAATACTATTAGTATTATTGTCAAATATACACATTTTCCCTTCCGTTGTGTGACTGTTGTGCCCTGATGTTTCATGTTCTTTATCTAGCTTTTTTTTAGTGAGAGTGCAATAGAATTAGTTATTACCGTATTTGCAGTGTCTGTTTAGTTTTGGTGCGATGAAGTTCTCGGCTTTCTATTTGTGATATATGGGCTTTGGTCACCCCCCCATGAGAACTCTATTATCAATATAGAATATCCAGTTTCTCTTGGTTTACAGGTATTAAACTTTGTAATCTTTTGTGTTGTAGGTCGAAGCAACACACATATGATGATGTGGTCGAGAAGGTAGCAGCAGAAATTAATTTGGAGGACGCGTCAAAGATCAGGCTTACATCACACAATTGTTACTCTCAGCAACCAAAACCACAACCCATCAAGTATCGGGGGGTTGATAGACTAAGTGATATGCTCGTACACTATAATCAGGTATAACGAAATTGATCATACTGTTAATTCGTTTATCGTGGTGCTTATTTTTGCTTTACAAAATTATTGATATTGGTCTTGTTTTTCGTGGTTTGCGCAGACGTCGGATATTCTCTATTTTGAGACTTTGGATTTGCCCCTTCCTGAGCTTCAGGGTTTAAAAACCTTGAAGGTTGCCTTCCACAACGCTAAAACAGAGGAGGTTGGTTCGCTCATTTGCAGGTTTTCGAGGCTTTTGAAAGCCTAGTTTTGACGCTGGTAATCCAGGTGGAAATCTTTTTAGCTCATTTCATATCTAATTGGTCCTTTAAGTGCATGCAGGTTTCAGTTCACAATATTCGACTTCCCAAACAAAGTACAGTTGGGGATGTTGTTAACGAGTTAAAGGGGAAGGTATTTCTTATTTTTTCACTGCACGATTTCTTAATATCACTTTTCGGGGAATGTGTATGTTGATACCAGCAGCACCTGATGCACCTGATAGAATTTTTTTAGTGGCTTCATTTCTTATTTACTTTGTGCTTGTTTTGTTGGTTTCTGAAGGTTGAGCTTTCAAGTCCTAAGGCAGAGCTTCGCATTCTTGAAGTATTCTATCACAAAATTTACAAGGTTTGTTGCAGACTCCAATCTATTTGGATCGAATTTGAGATTGGTATTTTAGAAGTGGGGGGAGGGGGTCATTGATACTGGTGGAATGGTAGTGTTATGCTTTTTGTAATGCGCTATTTCTGATTTCGTGATTTTATTGTCGGTAACAAGTTGATATGATAAATGTTTTTACGGGACATCTTTTGGGACCTTTCCAGATCTTCCCCTTGAATGAGAAGATTGAGAACATCAATGATCAATACTGGACGCTGCGAGCTGAGGAGGTGTGTGGCATGTCACTGTGTGTTGGTGATTCTCTGTTGATTTAAGACAGTGTAAGAGTAGTCTACTTGGAGGAATTAGAGTGGTGGGGTTGAAGTTCCTTTTGCTAAACGCGCTTGATTTCTCTAAAAATGACTTTGACAGGTTCCTGATGAGGAGAAAGAACTTGGTCCTCAAGATCGCTTGATTCATGTGTATCATTTCACACGTGACGCATCACAAAATCATATGGTACTTATTAGTTCTTTTGACCTAAAAATTGGTGTTTTCGTACTATTTTATCACTTTGACCCCAGATTTTGTAAGCTCAGCATCGGTGCGAACGGTCATCTTAATATTGTCTCCATGTTATGGTCCATGGTAATTTTGATTTTTTATCCTCAAAAGCAGGTATATCTGTGTTACGTGGTATTAAGTTTTGTATCACTTCCGTTACAGGTTCAAAATTTTGGAGAACCATTTTTCCTTGTGGTTCGAGAGAATGAGACTTTGACTGAAGTGAAGCAACGTATTCAGAAAAAGCTAGTGATATCTGATGAAGAATTCTCTAAGGTAGGTTAACTAGTGTCTATATCACGTAGACTTACTTCTGTTTGCGTTCTGTACTTCAACTTTTGACAATATGGCGGTATTAAATTACATCTCGACGTTGGTATTTGTTCAGTGGAAGTTTGCGTTTCTTTCACTGGGCCGACCTGAGTATCTTCAAGATGGAGATGTTGTTGCTGCCCGTTTTCAGGTAAGCCTGAGTAAAATGATCTGCTACCTTATTTGTGATTTTTTGAGGATTGTATGCTGTCCCTCTGTTAGGTTAGTCTTAAATAGCTTATTAATTGAAGTCCTTTCATCTTTATTGATTTCAGTGTCGGTTGGTTATGTGATTTAGAAACGAGACACTTATGGTGCATGGGAGCATTATTTGGGGCTTGAACATGCTGATTGTGCACCTAAACGGTCACATACTACAAACCAGGTTTGCGGCTTCCTCATCATCTGTTATTTCCCCGTGTAGAGATCGTAGATTGTTTTTGATAGTAAACTGCAAATTTTCAAATTTTCTGATTTTATTTTAAAACAAGATCTTGGTACGATGATTGGTTATGCTGCAACTGTATTGCATTTATGTTTAATATTTTTAATATGATGTTTCTGATTCCGTCAGTTATTACTGGCTTTTTGTATTGAAATCGGGCAGAACCGTCACAACTTCGAAAAACCTGTAAAGATCTATAATTGAGGAGCTGCTTTTGGGTGTCTGCAACATAATTGAGGATTGCGGATGAGTTTGGTTTGGGTACTGCAGACCTCTTTACTCAGATTCCTTGCAATAAGGCGGCGGTTGTGGTGTGGTTGGTATTGAAGTCGAAGAGAGTACTTGGAAGGATGAGCAGGAAAGAGGAATAAGACGCTTCTACTGTTACTGGAATTCACTATGTGGCCTATTTTATACTCATTCCAAGTGGTGTATGTGCGTGTTTGTGAAAAGTCCTGTCCCTTTTCGCATTCTGCAGAGTTGCAGTAGCTCCTTGTATCGAAATGAATCACTTACAGTTCTTGTGTAGTCTTTCAGCCGAATTCTTCCTCTATACATGATATCTAGCCTCAGCGATGACTTTCGCGTTTTATTAGCACGCAGTTTTCTTTTAGGACGTTCGGCGCACTCATTCTTGCAGAATATTATGGGCACACAGTTGTTCAGTACACTCCTCGTTATATCTCGTTCATCTTATTCCTTCTACTTTTGTTTCAAGATTTCAGTGTTAGATCTAGCGAGTGTTGTACATGATGTCAGTGTCACAGTTGGCACCTGAAAGCTCGTATGCAGACACAATGTATGTGTGCTCGTTGTTTTCAGTGAACGATATCTTTTTTGATTGATTTAAAACTTGATATAGTTTTTGCTTCAATCTATGCTGGACTGAGCCCGTAAAGAGCTTCTTCCTTGCACTTGTAGCTGTTTCTCTTGTTATTGGAGTATGGTTTATTTGAAGATCGTGTTATGTTTTTCATTCCTTTGGCCAACTCATTCTGAGAGTGCCAATCGGATGGTGGTATCACCACATGTAACGGAGAGATTCAAATGAAACCCAAGGTTGAAGAACAGGAGTGCCTGCTATCCTGAATTGGAAAAATTTATTTCCTCACCAAATATATGGTTACCTGTGTGATTACAGGAATAGTTTTTGGACTTCACTGTCGTTGTCTACAGTAGTGGAAAAACCGAACAAGATTTGTTGGGCTGGAGAGTAGATTGTCAGATGGAATAATTGCCTTCAAATCATGTAGATATTCTCTGAAGAATACGTTCTTATGGCTTCAAATTTTCACTTGCGAAGTGCGTATGAATGCCAGTATTTTGGCAATTGAAACAAAGGATCTTTGTATGCAATGTGAAAATCTACTGAGGCTCTTAGGTTTGTACCAATATGCATTAGATTAATCTTGACATTTTAAAGTAACATACATTTACTCATGTATCCATATTCTGCAATTTACAATTATAAAATATGAATAGAATCTCAATTACAATTCATTGTGCGTGCTCATTTGTTGACGGATTCAAAACAAATCAGAGTAGGATATAAATGTTTTTGTACATTTATTTTGTCAAGAAGAAAATCATCTTATTTTGTTATCACAAAATGTTATCCAAAAGTATAATACCCAAGCAAGGATAACGTGAAATATGTAAAAATTTTAAGTTAGAAATAATGTTTTGATATGAAATTTCTAATAGGATTAATTCATATATTAATGTAAGGAATATATTGTTTACTAAGTGTAGAATGGTATAGTAGAATTGTTTTTTCGCATCTTTTATAATGGATTTCAATTATGCAATTTGTCTCACAAGTTTACAACATGTCATGGTATTCTTTCAATAAGATTTGAGGGGCTAATACAACTTAAATGCCATAATAAAAATTTCAAATGGTAAAGCAATAACATCATCAAATACCAATTAAGTTTGAAGAAGATAAAATTGTGGTGAAGTATAAACAATCAAATCATATTATGATACAACAGTCTAAAAATATTAATAGACCAGAACATTTTATCCTTAATATATATATATATATATATATATATAGTCAATCTTTAATACTCTATTGCCATAAATATTGTTTTATACAATGTTTCTTCTACATGCACTTCATCATGCATCATTAGAGTTGCTTTCTTTTGTTACATATGTTTTGTCTTTTGATATGCAATTTTTTTTTACTTCTATCATATCCATGTATTTAAGCCCTAATGTAGCAACCATGTAATACTATTGTGGTTTTTATACAAATTGTAAATAATAACCACAATTGAGCTTGTTGAGAAATAGAACACCCTTACAACCTCTATTATTGTTGTCTACGTTTTTGAGTTCAGTTCCAAATTATTTATGAATTTTTTACTGCTGTAGGGCATCTCCCATACTAGTACCTTGGATGAAGCACTAAATATTGGAGAAAGAAATATTATTTTTTCTTACATGTTATTTGCATAGAATGTAGAATAGAACATCCAAAAAAACTCAAAAACAATCTTAAATAAAAAAGATTAAGTACAAAATGAAACAAAAAGAATTAATTATAAATCATAAATATTTTAACTTTTTTAAAGAATAAACAGTTATTTTTTTATGAATACAATTAAAAATAAAACATTAAATAAATAAATCGAACACAAAAATAATAATCTAAATAATTATTTTATAAATATCATAAAAAATATTATATAAGAATTAATACATATAATAAATAAATGCAAAGGATTCTAGCACAAAACTCAAATAATATTTTTAGAACCATAAAAATAATAATTTAATAATAAATAATATTATATTTTTTATATATTTCTATTGAAATCATTATACTAATTATATTTTTATATTATTATAAACACTAATCTCTTATAATTAAAAATATTAATATAAAAAATATTAATTTATAATTATATAATTACTTTTAGCATAAAATATAAAATATTTATTTATAAACTAAATATATATATATATATATATATATACACAACACCAATATTGACTCTATATCCTTCTAAACCTTCTTTTAAACTCCTAATATTATTTCTTTGACTTGTAAAAACATATCTTAATGATCCATAAGGTTTGCATAAAAATGATTAATATTATTCACATTTTTTGATTTACTAGTTCTTAAGATGCACTACTTTTAAGAAGTTAATAATTAAGGACTTATATAAAAATATTAGATACAAGACACTTAGATTGTAAACATTATACTTAATGAAAGTTTCTAAATTCACTAAATTTGTATGTGTGTTATATGTATTTATCATGTCAAGCATTGTATGAAAAGGTGCTAATAAAGTATCTAAGCCAAAAATTCACAATTATCTACATTCCATCTTCTTAAAGACACCATTAATCTTAATTTCAATTAAAATTCAACTATAGAGACTCATAAAAAAAATCATCCTTATACCAAAAGTTAATTGACTGTGGTACACTTTCAATCCCATATTATTTTTTAAATATATTTTAAAGACAAAATAAAATATTTACTTATTGTTGTCTTTTGTGTTGATTTTAAGATTTAGAATTGGATTTTAAAAAACGAAAAGTAAATAAATTGTTATATCATATATTTCTGAGCTACAAATTATAAAAGACTAAAAATGTAATATATCTAAGGTTGTCTAAATGGTTTATTTTTTATATTTGTTTCATGTTTTAAAAGTTAGAATAAATAATAGAAAAATATTTATTCTTTGAACATGGAAAAAGATGTACTAATAAATTTAAAAATATGTCCTTGAAAAACAAAGTAAGATACACATGCATATGAGGCCATTATTAACAAATATAATATGAAATAGTTGAGAAGTTTTGTATCCTAATAATCAAATTTTTTATTTTTATTTTTGACTATTTTATAACTACAACCTAAAAAATCGAAAATTTTATAAACTATAGAGGCTAATCTCTATCTCTTGTTCTTAGTTTAATATAAGACATGAACAAAAAACAAAACAAAATTAATTAATTAAGTAAAATGTTATTGTAGGAGTATTTAAATAAGTTATTTGATACAACAATTGTTCTAATTTAATTGAACATTTGTAAAAATGACTCTTCAACATAGTATTATTGTATTCATTACAACAAAAGCTTGTTGACTTGATTTTATATTGTGGTTCTTGTAGCAATAGGCATTGCAATGATGTTGTTGCATTTCCTCACCATCTAAAGAACTACATCAAAATTCTATGCAACCAACACAAGAATTGTAAATGTATCTCAATATCAAAACCTTTAGTACATATTTCTTTTGCATCAAGCAATAAAAACATGTTGATAATGTAGGTGTCAACAAACAAAGCTTGAAATATGTTATATTTACCAAGTAGTTAAGATAACATTGTTAAGTTCTAAGTAATGACAATAGAAGTGCCAATAGTATTGTTGTACTCTAAAAAAACAATGACTAATCAATTTGGTCATTTTATGCTCTTTGACTAGGTATTGTTGTATTTCTTGCAACACTAGTTTTTTAATTTGATACTACTGCCTTCTTCTATCCAACAATGCTATGTTCATTACAACAATGGCTTCTTGACCTTTTGTTGTTGTGCTTCTTGCAATAATCAAAGTCTATCAATTTAGAATAATTAGTGGATAAAAAATTCTTAGATAATTAAAAATTAATGACACAATATCAGTATAAAATCCACCACAAAGTACAACTTGTTAAAAAAGAGAAAAAAAAAAGAAAAAAAAGAAAAGAAAAGAAGATGGATTATATTTTGTAAAATATATTAATGAATGCATATGAAGTTGTACACGGTTGCTTCTAGTCTTGTTTTAATATCAAAATTAGTAAATAAAAAATCAAATTCTTTGGTGAAAATATAATTTATTTGTATTAAGGGCATCAATTTTCAATTAACTATTTTTATTGGACAAAAATAGTATTTTAAAGAGATTCCTAAATCTTGACTTTCTTGTTGCATGCATACAAATTGAACTTGGATGCAATGAGAGGGCAAAGTGGAAAAAATGAATTCTTCAGAAGTCAAAATGGAAAACACAAGGTGGATGTACAAAAAGATCTAGTCATAACAAACAAGAGTATTATAAAAGAAGAAAAATGGCTCTGAAAAGAGAGAATTTTATATACAGTAGTTGTAATCCTAAGAAGGGTGCTCCAAGTTGATGAGGTCCTAAAAGGATGATTATTTGTGTGCTTACATAAATGGGTAAAGAAATGCATTTTGTTTAATAACATGGATAATAATCAAACTTTCATGGTTTGGCTTTACTTTTATTGGCCCCAATTCAAGCAAAGTGTTAGTCTGTTATCCATTGCTTTACGTCATGCATGCATGACACATTTCATTCAATTCTTTTAGGTTATTACGCTCAATTTAATTATGTATTGTAAAAGAGCTCTTAATTTATTTTGGAGTATTTTTTTAATAGAAACATAATGGAATTTGTATTGAAGTTATATTTTATGTAACTATCAAAGTTTATCAAATTGTAATAACTAATCGGTAATAAATTAATAAAATATGCATAATTGATTATACTATTCATTTGATGATTACAAATTTGAAGAGAACACCACAATTCATAAAAGATTTTTTAAAAATTTACTTAACATGAATTAAGATTCTAAATAATAATATTGTTTTTATCCTTGTCAACAAAAGATATTTATTAATTAAACTAATTAATATCTTTTATTCCTTGAACATCAGATCATTTATACATATATATATATATATATACTTACTTACTTACATTGCAATTGATGTAAGGAAACTATTAAAATATACCTTCTTCTTATTCTTTCTCTTTTCATTAAATTCAATGTTCATGTTCTCAAACAGTTGAGCTAAGAACCACTTTCCATCTTGTCTCATGAAGCAATAAATAATAAAATAAAATTATCCTTGTGTATATTTGAAATTTAAAAGTTAGCTGTAATCTCTTCTTGATAATAATATGAGCAGCCTTTATTTTATTTGCAATTTATCATGGTCCGTAGACACAATTACAAAGGAACATTGATTTTTTTTTCATGCTCTGTGCTCTGATCCATTTATTAAAAAAAAAAAAAAAAAAATTGGAGGAAAACAAAACTGGATAAAAACTTGAAACCCTAGATCCCGCATTAGATTGAAGGAATGTAGACAAGGAATAGCACGAACCGACGTTAGGGCTGACTGAGAAACACGACGCTGGACGACAAAACATCGGTAGCCGCGGCGTCAATGATCTTCTCGAAGACCTCCACGCGATGAGGTCCAAAGAGCCGCAGGCAGATCCCAAGCGCCCGCTTTCTGGCCTTGTCGACAAACAGGGAATGCTTCCCAAACGCCTGGATCGTGCGCTTCAGCACCACTGCGGCAATCTGCAGCGTCTGTGGATGTCCCGGCGTCACAGACTTCGCCGCTGCCAGCGCCATTTGAATGTGCGTTTTTCGGACGTGTTTCCGCCGACGCGGCTCGTCCATACCCCGCACGTCGACGATGAGGCGTCGTCCGTCGGCCAGGTAAGCGGACAGAAACGAAGCGCGGATCCAGTTTCGTTCGTCGCGTGTGAGGCCGCGCTCTTGGAAGAGGACGTTCTCGATGTACTCGGCAAGCTGCGCGAGGTCGATGACTGAGTAGGGGCTCCAGCCTTTGTCCCATTGGCCTTGGTGCTGCCTGGCGATGTGCTGGACTTGGACGGTGATGGCTGCCTCGGTCTCGCGAAGGCTGTAGGCGCGGGCGACCAGGCGCAGGGCATCTTCCATGCGCGCCTCAAGGGCGCAGCGAGGGCAGCTGCAACTGAAGTTCCAGCTGTGGAGCATGCTGGCGCGGCGCTCTTGCAGCGGGCGGAAGATGTCGAAGTAGGCCACGGTGAGCTCGTCGCCGCACTTGAGATCGCGTGCGGCGACGATGATCATGGCATTGCCGATCACGACGGTGGCCACACTCGGTGTGCACGAGTGGTTCATGAATGAAGGGAGCACCCACAGACCGCAGCTCCAGCTGCGAGTGATGTCCCTGGCGTTCTTTCGGGTGACCTGCGTGTGGCCGAATGCGTTGCACTGCACGATGCCGCAGAGTCGCGTGATTTCGTTTTGGGGGAAGGCGGTCGTTGTGGGCGCCGGATCCCGTGGTGTCTGATTTGCTGTTGTCTCTTGGCGGAATAAGCTGATTGGTGGAACGGGAAGCTCTTCGCCGCCCCGGCTGCACAATGTGGCCAGCATGGCTCGAGTGTGGGAGGAGCGCCGTGCTTCCTGTGTCAGGATTTCTACTAACTGCTTTGCTAGTACATGGCTTCCCGTCCAACATCCAGCTTCTAGAGTCAGATTGCTTTCCACAATTTCCGTCTCCACTTTACTCGCAATTGCAATCGGGTTGCATGTTAGAAGAACGTCTCCAGCTGCTACATTGCTCGAGAGAACCAATCCCCTGCCCCGGCCATCTCCGACTCTATTGATCTTCACAGAACCTATCAAAATTTTAATACTCAAATTTGACTCAACATGCCTTTTCAATATTCATGAGGAGTCCCATCCTTCTTTGAACAATAATTTCAGCTCAGTCCAAGTAATGTGGTGATTACCGGTCTCTGGTCTGTCATTTCACTTTTGCGGTAGAAAACCACTTTTGCACCGTTTCCGGACATGGAAAGCTCAGTTCGTGAAGTTTGAACTGACCTATGAAATCTTCAACTAGTGGGGGCAACATCTTCCCCCCAGAGAGACAATATTCTTCAATGCTGGATGCTGTGATAGGTTGTGGTCCAACCTCCAAACCACGGTCGTTCTCACTTTTAGTCTCCATGTTCGATCCATACATTTGCAGCCCCAGCGGCTCCACTGCTTCGTGTGTCTTTCTCAATGTTATCAGATGTTTGATCCTTGTCTCTGCTTTTCCGACAGTGTTGCATGAACAGTTGCTGAAATTGCTCAACATGTGGATTAGGGATTGCGATTTTCTCGGGTGATTGGGAAAGCAATCCATTGCAAGTTGCGTGCCGCTTCCAGCAATTTTCATTATTCAAGAATTTGATGGCAAATTTCTGAGGTTGATCCAATGTGTCTCGCGAAGGTTTTGGAATAACCTTGGCTGCTTTCACGACCTGTGAAGATTTTGAAGATAATTGTTGGCACCTAGCTGCTTTCTTTGGCCGCAACACGTTTTGAGTACTTCTTCTGTTCTGTTTCTGAAGTCCGATTAAAATCCTTTTGCTCATGATGCTTAATCCTTACAGAAACGAAGTATCATTTTAATCCTTACAGCAACCAGTGCGAGATCCATCAAGAAGCGGAGCGCGCAGCACCGGTTGCATCACACCTACGCAAATTTTCACCTACTGCTAAGACCAAATCCTTTGCACCTTCTTCCTCCAGACGTCCGAATTTCTGCACTACCAAACTGCAATGCTAACGGCTACTGTGCATCGGCGTTGGAACGCTCGCCAGCCAGTAGTAACGGAATCTGAGACGAAGAATAGTGAGGAGATCCAAAGAGGCACAACAAACATCCAGACTCGGTAATCTCGCTCCTCATGCGGAGCTCCTCTCACGATCTCCATTAGTTCCAGATTGCGAAAGACTCGACGCCACTCTCCCGAAGAGAGTCACCGCACATGAGTGAAATATTTCCTTGGCGTATAATTAAGGGATTGTTCATTTTAAGTCCTGAATCTCAAATGAGTCAATGTCCTATTTTAAAACAATATGAATGAAAAATTTGTATCCATCCCCCTCTTTGTTCTATTTTGCATGTGGTTAAAGTTTGATTGACCTTACATGCTCTAATATAACTCAATTTTATTAGGTTTAGATTTGATGATAGCAATTCTATTCTAAATTTTTTTTAGTAATATGGTTTTTTGGAGTTGCTCTAAAGTGTCAATGAGTTCAATTTTTAAATTTTGATTTTATTATGTAGTAAAGAATTATTTTTATAAATATTTTTTAATAATAAATAATAATATTTTAAAGATGTCATTGGAAATAACCATCATTGTTTGTTTGTATCCAAATCTTGCTTCATTGCAAACAAACTCAATTTGTAGGCTGAACTCATCTTCTAGCATGGCTTATAGATTAAAAATTTGATCAAAGTATGTTAAAGATAAAATTTAATAAATCTCTTTATTTATTTATTTATTCATTTTTATATATAATTATTAACAAATTTTTAGGACAAATAATTTTTATCTTTGAGATCTATTTATCCAAACTAGTATTTATCCATGGATAGTTATATATTTTGCTTTGTTATAAACCAAATTTAAAAATAAAAATAAAAATAAAAATAAAAATCGCCTTATTTTTTGATGATACATTATTAAAAATCGCCTTATTTAAAAATATTATTTGTTATGAAATATTTGAATATTAAAATTTATATTTTATACTATAATTACAATTTAATAACTTATTTTAATATATTATTCTAAAAATAAAATAAGAGGCTCCAATACTTGTACACAAGTAAAAATAAATCCTCCACAAACAAGACATATGAATATATGATTTGTGGTATTTTTGGCTCTTAAAGACTATTTCTCAATATAAATATGGATTGAATTATCACAACTTAAATTATTTTTATAGTACCTTTATAGCACTATTACATTTACCTACCATCTTACATGAAAAAAAAACAAAAAAACAAAAAAACAAACCAGCAAACAAACAATATGTTCTTTTTATATCTACTAAATCTCCACTATTTTGCAAGTAGTCAACTAATCTTTAATACAATTTAGAACAAATAGTATGTTGGTTCAATTGCAACCAACAAAGATATAATTAATTAATATTAGTATATTAGCTAATAATTTATTAATAAAATTATTTTCTAAAATAGTAAATATAGCCATCTTTAAATTCACCAAAATATAAGCAATATAATATATAATCCATTATGTGTACCTACCTTCTCTTTTTAAATTGACAATTTCCATCTAGTCCTTGTTCTTTATGAGAGTTGTTGACATTAAATTCCATGATTTTAACTCCTTCATAGCATATAATTAGATTCCAATCTTATATTTTATATTATAACATAATAGAATCTATTAAGAAATTATATACACCATATGTTACATTGATTTTTAGAAAAAGATCTTTAATGACATCTCAATTTAAATATATAATTTCTTTATTGATAACAAATATAGCAATTTTATTTTCAAATAAAGCATTATATCTTCACATATCTTTTCTATGGCTCTTTTTAATTTGGATTGCAAAAGAATTATCATTGTAGGCTTAGACACCTACATATGTAAATTGATGCGTAAAAGAATTTATACAATAAAATTATAATTTAAGATTTATATGAAAAAATATGATTTAAATATACAATAAAAATATTAAAATTAAATTCATTGATAGAAATTTAATTGAGTTTTAAAAAATATCATGAAAATATATTTTAATAAAAAAAATATTTTAATTCATGCTAACAACAAAATTTCTAATTAGTGGTAGATAATTCCTTACATATCAAAAGTTTAAATACCTTCTTGTATACTTACTATAGCTTGATCCTATTTTACTTCAAAAGATGTAAAAAAACAAAAATATAGAAAAAAATATGTTTAATGCATGGTCCATTATTGCTAATAGTGCTATTGAATAATCTTTAAATACATGAAAAGATGAGTGATAAAAGAGCTAATTTTATTTTGATTTTTTAATAATATATATTTTATTGTTTAAATGGCTATCTCTAGACATTACAATTCATTGCAATTATTAATCAGTTTTAGAAAGGTTTAAAATCCTTCATACAAATTTCAAAAATAAATAAAATTTTATATTAAAAAATAGTTTGCAATCTGCTTTGTAGATTTTATTGGAATTTTAAGAATTTGAAGCTTTCTAATTCTTGTATTAAGAGCTAATATTTTAATTATTTGATGGAATAATATCATATTTAATACTTATATTCTATATTTATATAAATAATAATAATAAATTATATAATATATTGGCACAAAAATATAATAGAAAAAAAAATTTAAAAATAAGAATCATTATTGATAAGAAAAAATATAAAGACAATAATGAGATTTAAGTTCTATTTCCATAAATTTTATTTTTATTTTAATTTATAAAATATATCATATAAAAAATAATCAATAAAAATAAAAATAATCATTAAAAAATAGTTATAATTAATTTCAAAGACACAAGTATTCAATTTAATACGATTTTTGTTGTTGGTCATTATAAAAAAATATCTACTTTAAAAATTTCTATTTTTAAAGATAATCAAATCATTTCTTATAGCTTTTTATTTTATTATATTGATTTTATAGAATCATATAAATTTTGATAATATTTTGATGTGGTATTAATAATGTAATATAATGTAAATGATAATATTACTTCTAATTTATTTTTAAAATTATAATATAAAAAATATAGTTGTAAGGCTCTTTTAAATTTTTTTAGATCAAATATTATCTATTACTTCATCCAATGAAATATGAGATTTGAAAAAAAAAAAAAAAAAAAAAAAAAAAAAATTGTGAATGACATATTATCTTGTCTTAGTTTAAAACTTGCACATTTTATTTGATGATTTTCCTATATATATGTCCAAATGACAAAGTTTCAATTCTTTTATTATTATTTTATAATATCACTATAGGATAAAAGACCAAAAGAAGACATATATTATAAAGAAGCTTAATTGAAGACTAATAACAAAATTACTTTAAAAAATGTAAGTAAAAAAATAAAGAGGTAGTAAAAATATTTAGTATTAATGCTACTTTTTTTTAAAAAAAAACTTCTATTTATTTTGTAGGACCATAAACAAGACAAAATAAGGTAGATTAGCAAAAATACTATTATAGACATCTTAAGATCAAAACAAAGGATAGTTTCTAATAAAAATTACCTAAAAAAACCTTGAATTGATACTTGGGAAGGCTGGTTGTGAACCAAAGTCAATACCAGACCCCAAGATACAAAACTATGCACCTATGGCAAATAGAGAGTTCTTTGGTTGATCAAATAGCAAGATTTGAGAGCAGACTTGATAGATTTTTTTGAATATTGGTTTCAAGGTTTTTGAATTTGTAATGATTTTGTGTGAGCTATGCAAAATCAAGATTCTATTTGGGTAACTTTGGTTATTGAAAAATAAAGTAGATTCACAATTTTTAGCATATTAAAAGTTTTATAGTAGATCTACAAGTAAAAATTTATAGATTTGTGAGTATATTTGTGTTAAATGTCTATTGTAAATTTGAGCTTAATCTAACAGTTAGATCAAAGGTTGTTGGAGTTTAAGTGAGTTAGGATCTTAGAAATTGGATTTTGAGGGTCAATGAAGGTTTCAATGAAGATTTTGAGGGTCAATGAAGGTTTCAATGAAGATTTTGAGGGTCAATGAAGGTTTCAATGAAGATTTTGAGGGTCAATGAGGATCAATGATTTTAGAATGATTCTTTTTTGAGCTTGTAGTTAACTTAATTTTTAGTATTTTTGTAAAATTTGAGAATATATAAATAGTACAAAAAGGAGATATTGATACTAGAAGATGGATATCAAGATTGGATAAGGAGAACATCCGACACTCAAGAGGATTAGGAGCTTTTTCTCTCAATTTGTAAGTTCAAATCTATTCAAATTTTGCATGCTTGTTTTTAACTAATAGATTAAATAGTATAATTTTTTTGAATAAAGACCAATAATTAATTTAATAGTTATTTAGGTTTTAAATTTGCTATTGGATTTTATTAGGATTTATTAAAGATATTAGGATTTGATTATAATTTACTTAGGATATTAGAATTTAATTAAGATTTGATTGGAATTTGAATGAAATTTTAGTAAGGTTTTGATTAGGATTTGGATTAAAATTTATTAGAATTTAATTAAGATTTTGTTAGGATATACTTAGGATTTGGATTAGGATTAGATTAAATTTAATTAGAATTTGATTAAGATTTTATTAGAATATATTTAGGATCTAGATTAGGATTAGGATTTATTTAAAGTTTTTTTAGGATTAGTTCGGATTTTTTAAGGTTTCTTAAAGATTTCTTTATAATTTTATTATGATTTATTAAAGATTTTTTTATTATTCTTTTAAAATTTCATTAGAATTGTCAAAGATTTAATTAGAATTTATTTAGGATTTTGTAAGGATTATTAGGTTCTTAGTTAGTTGTAATATATAAATTTACTTCTATAGCCAGGTGCCTAGTGCATTCTCAAACAAGACAATATGTAATACGACATTATTTTTTTATTTTTTTATTTATTTTTAAACTAATTTCCTACAATCAATCCATTTTAGCTCAATTGCATTAGAGACTCTTTACAACAAAATATCATTTGCTGCTACTACAAAAAAAATAGGGATTTGCAATTTTGAGCTAGATTACTAGTGAATGGCTTTTAATACTACAGTGGAGTTTTTTATATTTGTTCCAATTTTTTATTTTATTACTTTTTTATTACTTAAGCTTATAATAGATATATAATATATCCCAATATAAAAATCTTAGAGATTATTTTATTTTAAAATTATTAGTATCTTTATATTATCAATCTTAATAATAACCATTGCTATACAAAATCTTCAAACTCATTATTAACTTCAAGAGGTTTCTATAAAAGCACAATCTTAATCTAATACCTTTGCTTAAATGTTTGTGTGTTTAACATTGTTGCATATCTATAATTAATTATCAAATCTTAGTGATGATGAACATCTTTTTTGTAATGCATAAGAAACATAGATATTTTTTATGTTCTATAATTGATATATTTGCATCCTCATTATACAAGCATCTTTTGTTGATTATTTGTTATAAGCTAATAAATAACAAAGAGTAGTCTTTATGATAGTTTGATGTTATCAACAACCATTTTTAATGGTTGATGTTTGAAGAGTCTTATAATTTATTTTTTTTGAAGTTTAAAAGATTTTAAATTTAAACACTTTGTGGTAAAAAATGGTGCAATATTAATAATATTGTGCAAGTATTATGTATTTGTTTTTTATTTTAGATTAATAAATTAATGATAATAATCTTAATAATTCATCAACAATATTAAAGGTTGTCTTTATTGATTGATGTTTAGAATTTTTAGAATTTTATGACCTAAAAAACACTAACATAAGCACCATTTTCTTATAAATCTTTTAATAAGATAGACAAGAGATTTTATTAATAATATTGTAAAACTTAATAAGTACCTTAAAAGAGGAGCACATATTTAAAAAATTTATAACATATATTTAGCCTTAAAAAATTTAATAGCAACTATTAGAATTAGAAAAAATTAAAATTAAAAAAAAATTAAAAAAATTTATTATTGATGAATATTTTTGGTTTTTTAATAAATAAAATCTAAAATTAATGGACATATAAATAGATGGATGGTACTTTGGATGGATAAAAACATATACAAATAATAAATTTTACTCTTGATACTTAAGATATTAATTTATATTAAATTAATGTGAATTATTATAATAATTGAATATGTTTTTTTAATGCAATTCCAAGTTTTATTTTTAATTCTGAAAAAAATTACTATTTTAATTTTTTAATTCTATGTAATAATATTACAACTAAAAAATACAAACCTTTAATATTTTAGTAAATGCTCTTATATACTTTATCAAGATAAAATACATCTAATAAATTTTTAAAAAATATTTATATGTTGATAAATCAATTTAATTTTTTAATAAAGGATTTTGCATACATTTTCAAGATTGTACTTAATTACAAAAGGTACACAAAAAAATCGAAGAAATCTGTAACTATTTAAAAGTTTGGTTAAATTAGTAATATTTTTAAATTTTTTAATGTGTGTAAAATTAATATCTTACAATGATAATTTTTTTTAAAAAAAACTAAGAAGATATCATATAAGGTAGGACCTACAAACAATTAGTTGACAATTATTTTTCTCTAAGTAACAATTTTTATTACTCAAACACCTAATTTAAAATAAAAAAATAAAATAAAATAAGTACAAATACAAATATAATTTATTTAGAATAGAAGTAATATGGTTAATAGTTGTCAAACTCAAGTATAACTATATCCTTTTTATATTATCAATTATGTCGTTCTTAGGTAATAAAGACAATATTAAAAAAACTTTTTGAAAATAGCTAAAAGAGCGTGATTTAAAAAAATTATCTCTATATTAAGAAAAATAGTTTTAATATAATTTAGCTACTATTTTAAAATTTTTCTTATAGATGCTAAATTTTAATAGTATTTAAATTAAAAATATAAAATCTTATATAGATATAAAAACTAATAAAATCAAGTCTTATTCATTTAAATCAAATCATATAAAAATATTCCTAAAAAATAAATAAAAAAAGTAAAAACAACAACAACAACACCAACAATCAAATCTTAGTGAAATTGTTTTTAAATAATAAAAGAATCATAAAATGAATAATAATAGTTTTCAAAATATTATTTTAATATAATAAATAAAATATTATTTTTTAAAATAGAATAATTACATGTAATATCTTGAAGTATTAAAAAAATATAATTATATATCTATATATTAAATTTTATTCTTGTTGAAGACAAGAATTTAGATATATTTTTTAGAAGATAATATATTAGTATATCATTAAGAAAGAAAAAAGATGATTACAAATACAAATTGATAAATTAAAAATATATTAGAATAGCTATTATTAATTATATAAAATTAGATTCATATATCAAAATAAATTAACAAGAAAAATTTTAAAAATTTTGAAAATATCTTCAATCTTGCATCTAAACATATTAATTGATATAAAAGACATGTGAAAGTTTTTCAAGGAGCACAAGGCTTGTAGGCCAAGTATTTGTATAAAAAGATGCTTCAATAATGGCTTTTTAAAAATAAAAATAATTTTAATTTTAAGTTTTTATAACCAAGTAGTAAATATTAAAAAAAATAAAAGAATAACTATCTATACATCCAATCTACATCTAAAAATAATTTTAGTTTTTCTTTAAAAATATACTATTTTAAAAATATTTTAATCCACTTTTATTTATCTCTATTACCAAAGGGGTATAAAACTTTGTTGCAATACCTCTATTTTTTGAAATAATTTTTATATAAAGCACTGAAGTTGCTTTAGAGATTGATGAAGTCTAATATTAGGCTAATATTTCATAATAAAAATTATGATCTATAATATTTATAAAGTAATTGATAGATTTTTTGAACCATCAACAACATCTCTTGTTTGATTTTAAAACTACAATTTTTTTTTTATTATTATGGAATCTTTCATAATAATTATCAAACACTACATTTGAAATGTCATCAAGTATATTATCTTTTTCCTATAGTTTAGCAAGACTCCTTTTAAGGTTATAGAACTACTTGCTTTGTATCTAATTATCTATTAAAAATATTAAAAAATAAAAAATATCTAGTTAATATTTATTTTACTTTTAATTATATAAGATTAAAGTAATCTAAGTATATCATCTAGTAATTTTGAAAATGATACTTTTATGATGAATTCAATGATAGTTGATTCTTTATCTTTTTAGAATAAAAATTTGTAAAAATCTATTGAGTTAATAAAATTTTATTTTTTCTTTTTAACTTGTTTGATTTTTCTATTTATTATCTTATTATTAATAGTTGGTGATTTTTTATTAAAATATCATCAATTAAAAAATCAAAAAATATTTTACATATATTTGCATGATTCTTAGATTTCTTCTATTTATATTTATTGATATATTATTTATATTGATATACAAGATATTATGATTTGTTTAAATGACACTTCACATTCAACACCTTTGTTTACTTAAAATTTTTGATTATAATATATTTTAATATAAAATAGTAGTGATTTTATTTTTTATTTTTTATTTTTTTATCTAATATTTTAATCATACTATAAGATTTAACGAAAAAATTAAAAAAAAGAAAAATCTTCATTAATTTTAATAATTATAATTAATATATAATTAAATTAATTTTTATTTTAATAATAAACAATCTAAACTTTTGATGATCCAACTTGTCACAAAGTCAATTAGTCTTGATATAATAACCAAGAAATCACGTGTTATTACTAACTTAAAATAAGAATAAAATTTATCTTTAATATATTTACAATAGACTTATATTATTCTTAAATTTCTTTTAGTAGTATCTTTATTGTTAAGTGAAGCTCTAATTGTCAAATGTTGTGTTGCAAGTTTAATAACTTTTGAAAGTTATTAAGAGTATTAAGTATCATATTATTAAGAATAATCTTAATTTGAAAAAAAATAAAAAAAAATAATATATCTTATTATAAAAAAAAAATTCTAGTACTAGGAGAGTTGTTCAATTGTCTTTATGACAATAGATGGTATATCAAATATAATGTGAGCATACTTTCTATAATATTAATATATATTGTTCAACACCTTAGTTGTTTCTTTACAAATAATAACTTTTGCACAAGGTGTAAAGTAGGCCATTCTAGTTTGAAAATTGACTATTACAAAAATAAAGTTGTAAAAATCAAATATTATAAGATGTATAATAAAATCTACATGAAACAATGATAATAATTATTTTAGAGTATATAAAGTTTAAAGAAGTCAATATAGTTGATAATCTAGAGTCTTTTCTTTAAAGTAAACATCACATGATTGTACTAGTGCTTAAATAAAATTATATTTGAATACATAACAAAATTTGTTAAAATAAGCAATACATAACAAGGTTGCCTTGTAACAAAGATGCCTTGTAACAAAGATGCCTTGTTCTTAAAAAGTCATATTGTGCTTAGAATGCATGTAATTAAGAATAATCTTCTTGAGTATATAAATACTTTTTAAATAAAAAATTTTGTCCCTAAAATCAAAGTTATTAGAATCATCATAAATATTATTTTTAATTTCAAAAAAAAGTTGATATATTATTATATTTAAATAAAATATATTCAAATTAGAAGAACAATAAGAATTATTTAATATATAACTCAAAGATGTAATTGCTTTATTATAAGAAAGATAACTTGTTGTAGATTATATACAACATTACTATTTTTTTATACAATATAGAAGCATTAGAATATGGCATTTAACAAGTCTTAACATTTTACAAACAATATATAAATTTTAAATACAAATTGTGATAACAATTAGCTCTATTAATCTTAACAATCATCTAAAATATTTATTGAAATAGATTATTCAAAGTTCTTTTGATCATAATGAATTTTATTTAATATATTAATTATATAATTTTTAGATAATAATTTTATTTATAAAATAATTTAAAATATAAAATAAATATTTATTATTCATCTCTTAATTAATTTTGGCTATAGAAAACTTTATTGAATATATACATATATATATACATATATATATATATATATATATATATATATATTAATTATAATAAAAAAATGTAATGTAAATATTATTATATTTTTTAACATAAAAATTTATTTAAAAATTTATAATGCATAAAATAAGATTGACAATAAAAATATTTTTTAAATCTTAAAATATTACATAATCATCTATATTCCACTTTAGTTTGTCTTTATAAGTTAATTGAATGGATAGAGCATAACTTGGAAAAAAAACTTAATAATTATTTTTTAATAGTGTATAAATCTTTAAAAGCATCAATTTCCATGTATAATGTTTGGAATTATCCAATCCATGAATTTTCATATTTTTTTAGAATTCATTAGCAAGTTGCCATTTCAAATAGAGATATTTGTTAAATTTTTTTATTTAGATTAATTCGAATATATTAAGTTTGTAAAAAACAATTATGTCTTTTTTTTCCATAAATCTATGTGATAATATATTTTTATATTATCAGTTAATTTAGAAAATTAATAGATTTTAATACTTTAAAATTTATATATATATATATATATATATATATATATATTATAGTTTTAAACCAAGACCAAAGTCTTGCTTCTAAAATAAATATTGAATATTGAAGAATATTTTATAGACTAATCTTGTGATATTAATAATATAGAAACTTATACTTGTCAAAGACATAAATCTAGTGAGATTTTTAAAAAGACATTATACTCATAAGTGGTCAAAACAAAAAAATTAAATTAAATTAAATTAAAGACAAAAAAAAATACATAGTTAGAATATAGAAATGAGTAAAAGTTATTATAAATTTTATATCCAGAATAGAAAGATAAAATATTCTTAAAAATAATTGGAATATATAAAAGAAATTAATAAAATTAAAGACAACTTTAATCTTATATATGTGTGTGTGTATATATATATATATATATATATATATATTAAAGACAATAAATCTTATAGGCCAAGCATCAAAATGATAGATAGCTTTTGTAATGACTTTCTTCATGTGTAGCCAAATGGCATATTTAAAAAGATCTATGGATCAAACTTGTATTAAAAAAGCTTCTTTAACACTTTTTTGACAAAAATATCATCTACTTCTACTTACTTCTACTTACTTCTATTTACTTAATAGTACATGCATCTATTACAATCTATATTGGCAATTGTAATTAAAGTTATTATCAACTTAGAAGTAATCTATTTAATAATAATATAATAAAAGTAAAAAATACGTATAAATATATATATATATATATATATATATATAGAATAATAATTATAAATGTAATAATAAGACTATTTTTTTAAAAAAAAATGAAACCAAATCAAATAATAACTATTTTAAATTATAAAATCATACATATACATATATAATTAGGTTTTAATTATAAGATTTGATCTTGTAATCTACTCTATTATGCAATTTTAAGTTGTGATAAATTTAAAAAATTGCTAGATGGACACCCCCCCATGCCAAGTACCTCCACATACACATAGTAAAACTCTTATTTACATTAAGAAATTTTAGAATAAATTTACTATTAAAGATTCTCTATATGAACTTAACAAGCTTTTTAAAGTGAATAAAAGAATTACAAAAAATGTATTATAAAATTATATTAAATCTAATCAACAAGAATAAAATAAAAAAATACTAAATACTATTACATAAAAATCTTTTATTATAAAATTATGCTAAAAATATTTAGTGTAATTAGAAATTTTACTATATATATATGAGGGTGTATGGCATGTGGAGGAGAAGTGTCCACATTGTAAAAGAGGGGTGTCTACCTAGTGGTTTCCTAGTTTTAATAGAATAAACATCCAATTTTAGATACTAATGAAAAATATTCAAAATTTTTTTTTTTCTTAGAATTGTATTAAGTTGATATTTTTAAAATATTTATTTTTTAATAGTGATAAGCTTGATCATTATATTAGGTCAAAAAGACTAAACAAGCAATTAAAAAATTTAATTTATTTTTTTGTATTTAAATCACATTATGATTAAAATTTATTTTTATTTTGATTTGGACTATTTACTTGAATTCAAAGACTCCAAAAGCTTCTTTTTGGAACTTCTACAAACAAAAAAAGGAATAAGAAAAAGAAACAAGGAAAAAAACCTAAATTTTAATTATTTAGCTTTTTTCTAAGATAGATGAAAATACATGTATATATATATATATATATATATATATATATTTAATAATATATTAACTTTAAGAAATAAATAATTAATAAATTAATAAATTATTTATGAAAAGAATTTCAAAATTAAAACTTTGTTAATATATTCTTACTACTTAGAGAGCACAAAATTAGGTGGTGTAATTACTCTATTATTATTTAGTATAAAAAATTAAGTAATTATTTTTAAATCTAAAATATATTCAAATTTAGATTTTAGATTTATTTAATATAAAATTAATATAAAATATCTAAATTATAACTTTAAAAAGCATTATTGAGAATTAATTGAAAAATTTAGAAGTGTTTTTCCAATTAATATATATATATATATATATATATATATATATATATATAATATTTTTATTTTAAAAAATTTCATAATTTTTTTTCTTATATTTCAAAGTAAAAAACTCTACGCACCTAATTTTCTTTCCAAGTCTACTTGCTGCTATGAATTTATATCAAATATGTTTAAAAAGGTTGAAACTTTAGAATATACCTACCTGTTAAATATTGTAGATTACATAACTTCTTCTTTTCTATTCTTTTTTTTTTTCTTTGTGGAGTTTTCTTTTTTCTATTGAATATTTTCAAAATTGTAACATATCTTATTACTTCTTATTTTGTGCATCTATATTATTACCATTTTCTAAATCTCTTTTATTAAAGATTTATTCAAATTTTTTGTATAAATACATAATTGTTATGTGCATCTAAAAATTTGATTTTGTTTATGTATCTATGCCTAATTTATTATTATTTTTTTAATCAAATCTTTATATTATTGGTTTTACTATAAATAAAATTCAAAGGCAAGTTAAAATTCGTTATTACTAATATATATATATATATATATATATATATATATATATATATAGTTTTGTAACTAATCTAATTTATAAAACTATTATAATAATTTTTAATTTTTAATACATTTAATTTACATATTATGATTATTTAAATTCTTATATATATATATATATATATATATATATATATATATATAAATAAAATATATGTTTTAACTTTGATAACCAAAATATATATCCTTTTGAAATAAATATATCTAATAAGTTATTTGAATACACATCTTATAGTTTATATATTTTATTGAAAAAAATACTTCATCTACAATAAATACTAGTGTCAAATTAGCCTACATATCTTTCTTATATTATACTTTTAAAGAATCCAACATAAAATTATATTCTTGATTTAAAAATATATGTTCTATTTGATTTTCCTCTATTAGTACCAAATGAATCTATTAAAAAGAAAATTCAAATTGTAGTATGAAAATTATGTTTTTGATTGGACATTATTGCTATCAAAATATATTTTCTTAAATATTTGCTAATAATAATTTGATTTATATTATTAGAATTATCAAAAAAAATTATAATATATATTTTGCTTTAATAAAATTAATATAATATTTAAATTAGAAAAAATTAAATATAATCATATTTATAATATATTTTTTATAATAATTATGTTTTTTAAAACAATTTATATAAAAATTACAATCTATTTCAATAGATGTTTCGAATAAATTGCTCATTTAATGGTTTGAATTTAAAAACTATTGGTTTGCTACACCATAAATTTATTTAGCTTAGGGTGGTGCAAAATAGAAATAAAGCAATGTTTACTAGATCAAAACATATAATTTTGTCATAATATGTGCATGTGTAGTTTTATAACTTAAAAATTAACTTTGTCCTAATTGTTTTAGCCTAAAATTTTAGCACTTATAAAACATTAAACACATAATGTCAAAGTGTAACAAATAATTAAATTAATTGTTATAATTTCTAATTAAATCATTTAGAACCAATTTAAAGTCTATAATTTACATGCATATCTATTTAATCTACAATTAGAATTGCAAGGCCCAACTTTGATTTCTTATCTATATCTTGATAATCTAATAGTAGGAACAAGTGGATGTTGTAGGATAAAAAGAGTTTGAGATGGCAATAATTTCTAAATAAAGTTTATAATAAATAAATAAAAATTTGTATTTATTAAATAAATTATATCTTCTCCATTTTTTTATTACTGAGTCAAACTTATATATTTAGAAACTCATAAACATCTTTTTGTTTTTCTTTAACATGTGTGTGAAAATTGTTAAAAAAAAAAAAAAAAAAAAAAACATTGTTATTTGTTTTTGGAGACAAAATGTTTATCATTTTCTTCATTACTGTGGAAATTTAGGATTTCAAATAATAAGCTATAGAATTATACCACCCAATACATGTCATTTTTTTTTTAATAATGAAAAATATTTTGTACTAATGTACATTAGGTAGAATATGTATGCAAATTCTTAATAACTGATGAATGACAAATGTCCCCACTTCTACTTCATTCGTTAATCAGTCGAGCTGTAGTGAGTGCATTCCCACCGTAGATGGGAAGAAATCAATAATTGCCGTCGATTGAAATCGACGGTATATGGCTACAGTCAGAAATCTAACGATGTGAGGACGACATGGTTCAGGGGGAGGGGATTAGGGTTTGATGCCTTTCTCATCGAGCATCCGACAGCTTTTTCTGTTTGTAGATGCTCACACTCTTTTCTGTTTGGCGAGTTGGTTGCGTCTGAGGGTTTGCGGAGCTCGTCGCTACTGTTTGTTCACGCTCTTCGTCGGGACTGCAGCCCGTGGTGTGTTTTTCGCCTGGAGTGTTGTTCTCTAAGGTTAGGTGTAGGGGTTATCTGCTTGGCTGTAGCGAAGGTTAGACCCTTTTTTTAGCAGTTGCAGCGGTCTGTGTTCGCAGCAGGATGGGCGAACCCTACCCCGAAACTGAGGAGTTGCTCGACTACGAGGAGGAGGAAGAAGCGGCGCCCGATGCCGTTGCGGCGAAGACCAACGGCGAGACCGTCAAGAAGTAAGTGTTTTCTCCGACACCGTCTGATGCGTTAGTGTTTTGGGGGTTTCGTGGTTAGCGCAGCTTGAGAAGCCAGATTATGGTCACTATTGCTTTCGCCGAGTTCTCTTGCATGTGTGAGTAGCTGTCTGTGCAGTGTCCTTCTATACTTTCTCACATCCGTTAGCTTCATGGACTGAAGTTCGTGGTCGTCTTGTTTAAGAAATGTCTGGGAGCCATCGGAGAGTTGGAGTGTTTTCATTTCTTTTCATTGAGCGGATGTGTTCTAATTAATTTTTTAAGTTTCACATGTGCCTACCCCTGGTCAACGTAGTCTTGGTAGTCACGTTGTTTTAAGGATGTATGATGGCTCGGCTTGCACCCTGGATCATCGTTTTAAATGTTTGATGTTGGTGCTTGTGCAGGGGCTACGTTGGAATTCACAGCTCCGGTTTTAGGGACTTTCTTTTGAAGCCCGAACTTCTTCGGGCTATTGTTGATTGCGGTTTTGAGCATCCATCTGAAGGTTTGATTATCCTTTTGTGTTAAGCTAGTAATTGCGGATGTCGAGAAGCATAATACAATTGATTTGTCGTATTGGATACATTTTGGATGAAGAGTTTCTTCTGACAATTAGCGATGAGGTCATGGCAGTCGTGTTTCTGAGTGGAATCCTTCTATGTAATTGTTTGGAGCAAACATATGTCACTCGCCTTCCTAATGGTCGGTAGTGATGCTACTATCTAGTTTCTCGGTCCATGCGTTTGCTTTTGCGATTTGATGGATTGCGCCGCTGAGTATTAATGTTCGTTGCACTTTTTTTTCAGGTAATAATTTATTCCAGTTTCTCCGTCTGCCCTTTGGAGCCGTTTAATCTGAACATGTAAGCATTTTATGAGTGTGCCATCTTAACACGGGCAATCTGCTATGGGTGGTGAACCAGTCCAACATGAGTGCATACCACAGGCAATTCTCGGGATGGACGTTATTTGCCAAGCCAAGTCCGGAATGGGGAAGACTGCCGTTTTTGTGCTTTCAACTCTTCAGCAGATTGAGCCTGTCACGGGTCAGGTCGCTGCACTTGTCTTGTGTCACACCCGAGAGCTGGCTTACCAGGTATGATTCAGACATCTTGGGGCGTTTCTTTCCAAATGAATGTGGTTCACTATAAATTCGGTTAGTTTTAGTATCAATGACTGTGTTCGCTAGCGAGTTATGTCCATCTGATCTGTACCTTTCGAATCATACATTGTGTTGATTTTACTACCGTTGAGTTCGGGATGAATTCAGATTCTTATTTATTATTTATTTCTGTGCAGATTTGCCATGAGTTTGAAAGATTCAGCACTTACCTTCCAGACATTAAGGTGGCGGTTTTCTATGGTGGTGTCAATATCAAAACTCATAAAGATCTACTGAAGAATGAGTGTCCTCACATTGTCGTGGGTACACCAGGCCGTATTCTGGGTTTAGCAAGAGATAAAGATTTAAGTCTGAAAAGTGTGAGGCACTTCATTCTTGACGAGTGTGACAAAATGTTGGAGTCACTTGGTATGGCTTTACTTCTCTAGAGAATAGTACCAATATTTCCCTTCTTGATTGCTGTATACGAATAAGTAGGTTTATTCCGTTGCAGATGCTTGTTGGTTCGCAGAGATATATCCTGTCTGACAGAGTTTTCCGTTAAATGCTTTATCTTAATTTGTATAATCTATCTTTTGGAAGAAGGGATGGCTTATATCACTGATCCCAAGTGTTTTGTAGACATGCGAAGGGACGTACAGGAAATTTTTAAATTAACACCTCACGACAAACAAGTAATGATGTTCTCTGCTACATTGAGCAAAGAGATACGACCAGTCTGCAAGCGATTTATGCAAGATGTAATTTCTCGTGGCCAAGTAAACTCTTCACAATTTCCGGGACAGTATCTTCCTTGCTTGGTGATGGCAGGCTGCTAAGGGTCTTTCCCCTGCATGGCTGGTCACTTGTTTAGTGGGTGGTTGATTCGAACACTTTCTGGCCCAGTCCAACTCATGTGCCTGAGGCGGGCAGGTCACATATCAGGGCACGAATCTGGGATGCATGGTGTAGGTTATGACTTGAGCCACAGCAGGTTGTTCCGACTAGGTCTAGGTGGATGGAGCTGGTAGTCTAGGCAATGTCGTACTCTATCTGCGTAAGACATGGAAGAATATGTGGGAGGTATTTGTGTGTCCAGTGTTTGGGGATCAGGAGATATTCTACAGACTTCTGCTTTTCTCTCTTCAAATGTACCGCGGTGATGAGGGGATGCTTCGAAGAAAGTGTGAGTCGTTTCCCACTCGTGCATTTGCGCATCTGGGGTGATAACCCAGCTTTTCTAACGGGAAGCCAACAGAGACGCTAATTTTACACGAAGGCCCCCTCCCCACTTCCTCCGTGATCCGCGTACAGTAGCTGCAGTCGTTTTAATGCCGGTCTCTTTGGGATTTCTGGAAGCTGCTAAGGGGAAGGATACATCCTGGAAAGATATGGGGCTCCTTTATGTTTGATTGTGGCAGCTTTGGGAACTCAAGTTTGTCATGAGGCGTTCCCGATTGGATTGCAGAGACAGCCACAAAATCCTCACCTGTCTGTGTGTGTGTGTGCTCCTATGTTTCTTTCTGGCGTTTCATCTGCAGCCTATGGAGATCTATGTGGACGACGAAGCAAAACTCACCCTGCACGGACTTGTTCAGGTAAAACAACCTAGTGATGCAGATGTAACTTCCTTTTTGTAACGTTCCAATAGATTTTATTCTCTGGTATGAAGACAGCCGGTATATCTATGCACCCGCTCTAACAATGTAGTTTTTATCGTACACAGCATTATATCAAGTTAGGTGAGGTGGAGAAGAATCGGAAACTCAACGACCTTCTGGACGCCCTAGATTTCAACCAGGTGGTGATCTTCGTCAAGAGCGTTAGTCGTGCTGCGGAGTTAAATAAGCTTTTGGTGGAGTGTAACTTCCCTTCCATCTGTATCCACTCTGGCATGTCTCAAGAGGAACGGTGAGGTTCTTTCACGTTTTCTGCTGTCTGTTGGGCCTTGTTCCATTTATCTTTTCTGTTTTTATTTGCTTTTCTCCAATATTGAGTGTGCCATAAGTATTGGTTGTTGAATTGACGTGGCAATCAATTTCCCTGACAGATTGACACGGTACAAAGGTTTCAAGGAAGGGCACAAGCGCATACTAGTGGCAACTGATCTTGTGGGTCGTGGCATTGATATCGAACGTGTCAATATTGTCATCAACTATGATATGCCAGATTCTGCGGACACATACTTGCATAGAGTAAGTTGTTTGCGAGAGCTTTTTGCTTTCGCAGTACTTGTATCAAGTGGGCCTTGCTCTGGAATCCTGACGATTACCTGTCGAACCGGATATTGCTTTTTGTCTTCTGTTTTTAATTGAGTGCGTTGCTTCATGAAAGTTTGGACTTGTTGCTATGTTCCCTCTTTGTAATTCCAGCTATGTTGCTGTTCAGGTTGGTAGAGCAGGTCGATTTGGAACGAAGGGACTTGCTATCACCTTTGTGGCCTCGGCTTCTGATTCTGATGTCCTCAACCAGGTACTAAATAATTTCTTCGATTCGCGCACATCATGAGCGTTAAGATTTTAATTCAGTGTTTTGTTTTTCATTATTGTTTCGTAATGTATTGAGAGGACGCGTTTTGACTACAGGTGCAAGAGCGGTTTGAGGTGGATATTAAGGAGCTGCCTGAGCAAATCGACACAACCACCTACAGTAAGATGTCTTTTAGTTGATCTTTAATTTATATCAACACTCTTAAAATGATTTATTGCTATAAGCTAGGTGTGTATGAATTCCTTACTCACCATACTAATGTACGTCTGTATGACTGCAGTGCCATCATGATGTGGAGCACAGTCTGGCTCTGACGAGTAGGACAAGCTGGCTGGTTGAGGTCCTGAATCAGCAACCACTGATATGGGGTGGCGATCGTTAGTTTCTTTTGGAGTGTAGTAGTAGCGGATTGTGCAGATGATAGCTCCTGCATTCTCTTGTTTATTCAGATTGGATATAATCTACTTTTTGCTTCGGCTGAAGCAGTGACACGTGCTTCGACTTCTGTATGTCTCAAAGAAAATCCAGAAAAATTGTTGAAAATGTTAATTTTCACACCCAAGTTTGTTGCACCGTATTCGAATATAAACTGTGATGTCTTCTACTAGTGGTATCTTAGTCATATCAAAACTGTGTGAAGTTTTGTATTCAAATTGTTTTCTTCAATATCCTATATCTGATCTTCTTTCTATTTCTGTCTGCGTGCAAGCATCCCTGGTCCGAGTTGCCTGCCACCGGGTTCGGCCATTGACCGCTCACGCCCATCCTTCAATTTGAAGCGGGGAACGGATAACGAGTCGCAGTGAGGAATTTAGTTTTCGATTCCTTTTCTGTTTATAAACGTGCCGAATCCGGGTCAAGTTAATGTGCGAATTCGACAAGTTAAAACTGGTTCTCCTTATCATTGTCGTCCCTTTGACGAGTGGCCTGAACCAAACAGTCAACCTTTGAAGTTCAGGTTTGATGAATCCGTCAGCTGTGCATCAGAATGACGTCTGCTCAAGCATCGCAGTCGACCTGTCACCGCCGAAGTGGCTCAACGTCCCCTCTCAATGACGCGGCGCAAAGACTTTTTTCTATATTCGAGCTGTGACTAATCCTGAGATTGCACCTCACTGTGGTGGACAGTGGACCTTGTGAGCCTCGGAGCCCAGAAATGAACTGGGCCACCTGCAATGATTTCCCATTTGCGAGCCTTTCGGAGAATGCCAGACAGGCTTGGATAAACTTAGATTGACGCACCTCTTAATCCCAGGGCCACCTTACAGAGGAAATAGGGTATTTTGACCAAAAATAAAACACACGCTAACTCCATAACTTTCACGCAAATCATATCTAGTACTTTTACCAAATTGCTGGTTAAAACTGAACATAATAAACATTCTAACTTGAAGAGCTTGTGAGCATTTCTTTTTCTTTTCCATCTTTTTTTTCTTTCACCAAATATTAGAATCATATTTATTACGAATTTGTAGGTTCTAATAGTGCTGTATGGGGACTGTATACCTAAAACCCCACTTTGACAGGTTCTAAATCAAAAGAATAATAAACATTTTCTACTTGGTGAAGAAAAGTTGTTCTTTAAAAATTTTACTTTTCAAGATAGTACAGAGTGAGAAGAGGCTATGAAATGGATCAAATTATCTGTTCTATTATAATTTTAAATAGTTCAACTCATATTTGAATGTGAATAATATTAATATGTGTAAATTAGACCAATTGAAAAAAAATTGCCAATTCTAACAGTTACACGAAAAAAATCATTTTTGTTATATTTTTATTAGCATCTTTAGTGATTTCTGACATTGACTTCACAAATTTCTGTAAAAATCACCTGATGAGATGAACTTGATGCAAATTATGGGAGACAACACTATTCATACTATGTAAAAAAAAAAAAAACATGCACTCTATCTTATCTTTTCCTCTCATAACCTTTCAATTAGTTACACTAACTTCAAAACTAACCAACCAACTAAACAAAAAAAGATTTCTCAATCTCATCTGATCACAAGCTTTGAAAGTTGTGCCCTCCTAACCTTCTTTGTGATTGGAAAGACCCTCTTCCCTTCTTCTTTTATTTTTGTTTCCTGTTCTTTTTTCACCTTCAGAAAATTAAAAAAGTTTGCAGCATCCTCTTCTAGAGTTAGAGTAAGATATGTTTATTTTCCTTTCTTCGAAGAGATTCATGAGAGTCGTTTGTATGCGAGCAGAAAGCATCGATCTAGTGAATCGAAGAGTAGCGCAGCCCTAAAATTGGAAGAACCGATAATAGAAGATGAAGAGGAACAAATGTGTCGGGTGATGCTGCGATGCCAATGAAAAAGCCAGTACCTCGATATTAAATGCATTTCGCAGTAAGTGGGAATCGTGTACAAAAGGGATTGCGGGATAGACACAAAAGGGGTGCTTCGCCGTGCAAAAGCCTTGCTGGGCATGACAGAGGAACACGGGACTAGGTTGTTGATTGGAGAGAGTTGAAGAAGCGTTGTTGGTTGGAGATTGTTGCTGTAGAGAGCAGTATGATTCGAGGGAGGTGGGTCGCTCGTGAAGACAGGATTAATGTGTCGGCAGCGGACAGGAGGATCTCCAGCGCATTTTGTGGCGCTTCGGGAGTGAATGGTGCACATTGTGCTCGGAAACCTGCGACTAGTGGTATAGGATTCTCTGATTCTGCAACTCTGGTGATGGAGTTTTTTGTGGGCTTGATTCTTAGGATTGTTGGACTTGTGCCCAGTGTACGCTTCTATTGAATGGGTTTGTGTTCTCTTTTGCAAAGTGTAGTATGGTGTTTTATCGATGGATTTTACGCTGTTGCTAATTTTTCTCATAAATTGTTCGCAACTTGACTGCTCTTATTGGATTCGTCTTTGAGTTGCTGGCCTAGTTACTTCGTTTGTTCAGCAAGCTTTGTCAAGAGGAGCGAGCTGTTCGACCAGCTGAAATTGAGGGTTTCTCGACAGGAGGCATTCGTTTTACCTAGCTTCGTTTCCGCACACAGTATGAAAGACCGCTTGCACGTTAGGGCAGCTACATCGCAAGCGTTGATAGACCAATCGAGTACGCTATTTAAGGAAATCTGCATCAATCCGAAGACCCTCTCTGCCGAAGCCGCTGAGTTCATGCTGAGTGTCTCTGTTTCGCAAAGCGTTATCTCGAAAGAAGAATCCGAGGACGCTAGTCACGCTGACCTAATTCTCAAAGGAGTCTATCCTACGAGCTTTGGACCAGTTTTGTTGGTGTGTACAGTCACAATGTTTGCTACTCCCATTGAGGAGCCGGACATTGAGAAAGCGCACAGGAGGGCGTTGATTTGGAAGAAAGCTGTCGGGCCGCTGTTCTCCGTTTTGCCTGTTGTGGCCGGCTATGACCTCCCGCCAGAGATTTCTGCCGTTTCCAAGGACGTAGGTGTTCTCTGCTTCGATATAAGTAAGTAATCCGTAGAAGTTTGTAGAAGAGAGCTCATGTGCTTTGCCCATTGATGGATAAATTCTGACTACAGCCAACGGGTTTTAAACCATGTGCGACTTTACATTGTAGGCTCTACCAAATCTCTGCTCCTTAATATGCACTAAACTCGAGGCCACATCTTTACTCACCAGTTTCAAAACACATACATAACTCTGTTGATACCCCACAGAATGTATACAGCTGCAACTTGGAGGTATGTTCTAGACCGAACAAGCCTTTTGTGGTTTTAATGCGACACAATGTTAGTAATGAAGCTTGTTATCTCAGGGTAACGTTTTCCACTTAGAGAAAGAGAGTTGATGGAGCAGGCAAGTTGTGCAACATTTATGGCCAAAATTTGGCAAAATTGTTCTTAGTTTTGGTATGTAATTTGGTAATAAATGGAAACATTCTAATTTTTTCAATTAGAGTTGGCAATTTTAATTTTGATGCAATTGGTAATTTGGGCTTTGTTTCCAAGGCAAACTTTATACTTAGAAGCCCACTTTGAAAAGCCATGGTTCAAAAGCCTTATCAAAGTTTTTTACTTAGTGAAGGAAAGCCCTTTTTTAGAAGCCTTGGTATTTAGATATAGTATAAAGTAAGAAGAGGCCATAAAATAAATCCAATCATTCTTTTATTACAAGTCTAAAACATGTCAACTTATATCTTCATTTTGATAACTAAAAAAGTATAAAAACTTAAAATCTTATTTTTGATTATTATTTTAGCATTTTGATATGGCTTTAATTTTTTTTAAAACCACTTATTTGAAACAAGACTAGTAGAAATTTTGAAGGATATACTATTCATGCCATACAAGAAAAAAATGCATTCTACTTCATTTTTTCTTCTTACGGCTTTTGGACTTATTTTTCTAAGTATAATGCCAATTCATGCAGGCTTCTTAATTTCAACCAATCAATATATTTAAAAGTTGTTGTCTCTCACCTTATTCCTTAAGTATCAAGTGTCTCTAAGTATTTGATTCAAATTAATATTAATAATTTTATTTGAGTATCAAAATCCAATTAAATAATAATTGATTATTTATCAAACTACAATTCTAAGAGTGAAATTGCAACATACTTGAACAATCATTCTTTTGCAAACTACCAATTCACATTAACAATTCATAAACTAATTGGGAGCTAAGCTACTAACTAGAGTTCTTTTTATATATTCTACTTTAGCACTATATGTTTGTTAATTATATGGAATATTTACCTATTTTTTTAAAAAAATTATTAGTCTTTTTTATATTTTTATATATTACTGATTTTTAAATAAATAATATTTCTATTAAAATTTTGTGACAATTATCTTTAATAATTATATTAATTATATATTATTAAAGATGTAAATATAATTGTAATATTTTATATGTGATTAAATATTATCTATATATATATATATATATATATATATAAAATAAAAATTATCATATATATTCTTAGTTATTTATTTTTTATATTATGTCATGTAAATAGCTATTGTGCATCACAAGAAATTGAGTACCACAAACCAACTTCAAACATGCAATAAAAACTAAATAAGAATGTACAACCATCATACTTTTAAGTGTCCCTCTTTTCTCCCCTCCTCCCTCCCCCCTCCTTCTTCTCTAAACTAATAATGGAGCCCCTCAAATCAATTAGTACTTTATTAAATATGTAGTTAAAAAAAATGCTTTGGTGTAAATATTTTGTAACATCTATCTATATCCAAGTCAAGGTCATGGACAATTGACAATGTCAAGAAGCTTCCATTAAGATATGACAAAGAGATTATAAATCTGGTGCAATTGTGAGCCCCATCTTTAATCATCTTTGACAAGTTTTTAATGCCAAATTCCTTTGTCAATCCACAATTGAAGTATTAAGTCTTGCACATTGCATATCTGATGCCTGACCAAGTTAGATGGCAATATTATCACCATAAATATACGAGATCTCACCTCCTAGATAACTTCAGCCCTTCTTTGAAGATTTAACATAACTTAAAATCTTTGACAACAAAATCAAATCCAATCTCTTATAGGCAGATTGGAATATAACACATGTGTACAAAAAGCAATATAACACATGTGTACAAAAAACAATAAAAGATTGGAATATAACACATGTGTACAAAAAGCAATAAAAGATTGGCAATTGGAGTTGAAGAAAGTATTTTTTTGACTATAGTTTATATATATGGCTTAATGAGTTTTAAATTAGAATGAAAGAGATATTAGGAGTTGAAGTCAAGGCTTACAATTTAAGAGTAGTAAGTAACTTATTTAATTAGTGGTTGTATTTTGAGCTATACCTTAAGCAATTTGACAAGGTTTTGGCTCAAAATTTTTAAGAATTTGTATCTTAATGTTATAAAGCTATACACAAGTTTTAAAGCATTTAAATTTTTGATTTTTGAAATATAAAGAAAATAGTGCTTGGATGTCTATAAATTAGGATTTTAAGTACTTGTTAGGATTTTTGAGATATTAGATGAATGGAAACAAATCTATGATTTATTTTTTTTATAATAAAGCTTAAAGATATAAGCTATCCTTTTAAAAAATTTGACAAAAATTAAATGGATGGGTCAAGAGATATATGATCCTAAAGATAAAGAAAAACACAATACTTTGTGGGTGAATTAGGTATTGAAGGATTTTGCTACAATTTGAATATTTTGTGCAAACTAAAGGGATTTTTTAAGAGCCAAGATTTTATAGAGGTGAAAAAGATAGATATATGAAATTATAATAATATTTTTATTATAAAGATAAATCTTTAAAATAAGATTATGGATTTTTTTGAAATTATTGAGAATCTAACTTACTAACAATTAATTAGTTATGATTTGATATATAAAAGGTGTTAAGGTTTTTTTAGATGCCATAAAAAAAATCTTATGTATAAATCTATTTAAATATAAAAGATTCTTATTAATATAATATATATATATATATATATATATATATATATATATATATATATATATTTGTCCTTTTTATTTTAAAAAAATCATTTGTCAAAGCCTATCTAATAAGTTATATGTAAATTTTCTATAGCTAACAACTTAGTATATTCTCAAATTAAAAATCACGCCATACAATAAAGTAAATATATCTCTTTTGAAGAACTTTTGCAATTAAGATTAGTAAGTACTACTATAAATTTAGGCATAATGCAAGAAATCATGGTGTTGTGTAATAGCCAAGTTCTTTATAACCATAGCCATGACTTGTTTGAAGAACTCTGCTCAATTATAAAGACATTGAGCTTAAATATGAAGGTCATCCAAATTAATAATTGGGGCCAATTTCTCTCAAACTAAGTCAATAAAATAAACTTCCATCCATACAATCATTGATAAGGGCTATAAGATGATAAAGATGATTAATGACTAAATCAATAGCCCATAGTAATATATGGCAATATCAAATCTCAGCTATAGTGGTTTTTACAAAGTAATCCATATTTTTGTAGACCATGCTTAATTATTTGAAAAATTCACTCAACTAAGCCATTTGCCTCAAGGTAATTTTTAGAAGTGGTGCAATAATTTATTAAGACCTTGGTCAATAACTCTTCAAAAGGATCAAAGAATTTTTTTTCCAAGTCAATTAATACCTCAATAGGTGCTCCAAAATATGTCAAAATATAATCTAAGAAGGTTGTAGTTGCTAACTTTGAAGAATTTTTTGGAAAAGCCACAAATTTGATCTACTTGCTAAAATAATCTACCATCACTAATACATACTTGGCTCCATATGAGGTGACCACAAGCGGCTCAATAAAGTCTAAAGACCAACAATAGCCCAAGTCCATAATAGAAAAAGGCCCCACCTAAGTTGATAAGGTGTTAAACCTTAATTTAATCTAGTCACATACCTCAATAAAGCATTATAGTTCCTCATACTTTTATTGCACAAGAAAAGATCTTTGATATGATTTTGGAATAATACACCTAATTCTATTTGGCCACATATAAGATATCAAACCGTTCATCCAATAAAACCTTGCTACTTGGTGACTAATTCTATTTTGCTCTATAATAGAGGTAGTTAAAAAAAAATGTCCCTTATTGAAATTTGTGTAAGATTGCAAGGTCTTTCTATATATTATTAATAATTAAAGACTTATCAAGCTTTTCATCTTGATTCTCAATAAGGTTCTCAAAAGTAGATCTTAACATCTATATAAGATAAGCAACTGCATGTCATCACAAAATTTCTTCTTTGTCATAATTTTGATTAAATTGTCATTTAAATAATTTGGATTACAAAAAAATCCATCTCCATCCAAGATAGTAATACTAGTCCAATGCACAACCTTAAAGTCATACTTATAGAGCAATAAAGTCCATCTAGCAAGCTTGCTAGAGAATTTATCTAACTCAATAAGCTACTTCAAAGGCTAATAATCTATCACTAATATAAATGTTTGTCCATACAAGTAAGATCAAAAGTGAATAATGGCCTATACTACAGCCAAAGTTTCTCTTTTATAAGATAAATAATTTGACTCCATACTATTATTGCTCTTATACGCAACAACATACTCACATCCTTTTTCATCTTTTTATGTCAAAATTAGTCCCGAGCCTACAACATTCTAATTTGTATGTAATTGAAAGGATCTAAAAATATCAAGGTATTAAAGCATTGGTGTTGAATCAAATCTTTGCTTCAAAGTATCAAATACATGCTATTCTTTACAATTCTTAGTCTATGGTTGATCCTTGCTTGCGAGAATAGTGAGCGGTTTAGCAATCAAGTTAAAATTCTTGATAAATCTGCAATATTAATTTGCTAAGCCAAAAAAAAAAAAAAATTTGTAGTATATTACTAGGTATTAGAATCTTTAGTAAAGCATCCACCTTTGCTTGTTGTATGCCAAGACCTCTTGATACAATCATGTGGCCTAAATATGACAACCAATTATAAAAAACTTACACTTTTCATGATGCAAGCATAGTCCCATTGTTGCAATCGTTCAAATATTGCATATAAATACCTCACGTGCTCTTGTAGACTAAATCAAATTAGTATCAATACCAATGTCAAAAGAATTATTTAATGTAATCAATTTTTTTTAAGTTTTCAACAATTTGGACTTGAGATTTGATTATTACTAATTGCCACTACTTCTAAGAGATCAAGTAAAGATAATATTTTTAAAAGTTAATTAAGATAGCAAAGATCAGCTCAATTATTAGAAGTTTTTGCAATTTGGTCTCAAAAATGCACAAATTGAATTTCTAAAGATGATGGACCAAGTAATGGCAAATTTGCTATTTATTAGATGCTATAATGATCATATCATCATCTTTAGTTTTTCAAAATCTTAAGACAAAGTAGTAAAAAGATGATGAGTTCAAAATTCTTCTTCAACATACTACTTTAAATGAAGAACTACCTTAGATTCCTCAATTTTAGTGTTAAACTTGGATTTTGGCTCCATTATCCCTTAACCATTGTTCTTTGACCTCAAAGTAAATAATTGGCTATCATGATACTATTGCACAACAAGATACATGCCAAGAATATATACTAGAGAATTGAGATCCATAACTTGGTTTAAAAGAAAGCATCATTGACATTCTGTAAAGTCATGAGCAACAATAGTATTAGTAAAAAAATCCATGGTATATTTCTACTCATCCACACTGGGCTTCTTATAATTTTGAAAATAAGAATGTCAAACCATGCTAAAGCCACATGTTCTAAATGCAATAGATTCCAAATATGTTACAAAAGTGGAGAAGCACCTCTAAGTCTCCCACCTTATTTATCAAAGTAAGTAGAGATATATCATCCTTAGAAACAATCAAGGAAGCACAATGATTATCTAAAATATCATTTATCTTGCATTGCATGGGCCACATGATTTTGAAAAGTATTACTATGAATATGTGAGATGAAACAAAGTTGATCCAAAATCAACAAGACTAATGTGTATGAGAATTCAATGCCATAGTGTTTATAAGAGTTGAAGGATTAAGAAGTTGATAAATATAATAGCCATTATTTGCAACTTTTGACCATGTATCATTTAATGTTGGCATATTTTTAAAATTATATCTTTGCAAGATAGATTGGTGTATAAACCACTAGTTTGTAAGATACATCAAGCTTAAGAAAATGTTAGATTAAGAGTTATCAAAGCCTTGATCCACTCCAATACATGAATGGCCTTGGCAAGGCCATTCAACAATAAGCAAATCAATATGGCCCAACCTCCTCAAATCTTCATCACTAATAAGAATGAAATCTTAAGAAAGTTAACCAAAACAATTGTGGATAGTAAAGAGAGGTAATTGCTTTGGATACAATACAAGTAATCTTTATAGATGATGTTGGGCCACTTGATTGGATACAAATCTAGTATCTATATGAATGTACTACTTGGCCTTGAGTCCAACCTCTAAAATTTTTGTCAATTTGGTGCCAATCCTCCAAATAATTTCATAAGGATAATACCTTCTATCAATGGATGTTGTTGTATTATGTGTTGTCTTGTTTGAAAATGCACCAAGTACTTGGCTGTAGAAGGTAAATTTATATATTATAACTAATTAAGAACTTAATAATTCTAATATAATCCTAAATAATTTCTAATTGAATCTTTAATAATCCTAATCAAGTCCTAAAAAGTTATAAAAAAATCTTAAAGAATCTTAATAAGATCATAAAAAAATCTTTAAAAAATCTTGAAGAAATTTTAAAAAAGTCATAAAGAAATCTTAAAGGAATCTTAACTAAATCCTAGTCAATCCTAAAGAAATCTTAAAGGAATCTTAACTAAATCCTAGTCAATCCTAAAGAAATCCTAAATAAATCCTAATTAAATTTTAATCAAATTCTAAATAAATTCTAAAAAATCCTAATCAAATTTTAATAAAATCTCAATAAATCTTAATCAAATTCTAATAAAATTCTAAATCGAATCTTAATTAAATATTAAGTCAACCTTAATCAAATCCTAAGATAAATTCTAATAAAATTTTAATAAAATCCTATAAAAAATCTTAAATCAAATTCTAATCAAATCCTAAGATAAATCCTAATATTTTAAGTAAATCCTAATTATATCCAATAGTATATTTAAAACCTCAATAATTATTAAATTAATCATTCATCTTCATTCAAAATTTGCATACTTCTTGATCCACTAGTTAAAAACAAGCATATAAAATTTGAAAGGATTTGAATTTACAAATTGGAAAAAAAGCTCCTAATTCTCTTTGGTATTGGCCATTCTCCTTCTCCAACCTTGATATCCATCTTCTAGCATCAATATCTCCTTTTTATACCATTTATATATTCTAATATTTTACAAAAATACTAAAAATTAAATTGACTATCAATTCAAAAAAGAACCATTCTAATCTAATTAGCAAATTGCTTAAAATCATAAAAATCCTCATTGACCCTCAAAATCCAATTTTTGAGACCTTAATTCACTTAAATTCTAATAACCTTTGATCTAACTATTGGATTAAGTTCAAATTTATAAAAAACATCTAACACAATTATATTCACAAATTTACTATTTTTCATCTATAGATTTATTATAAAACTCATAATATACTCCAAAATACAAATATATTTTATTTTTCATTAACTAGAGTCATCTAAATAGAACCTTGATTTTGTATAGCTCTCATAAAACCATTATAAATTTAAAAACCTTGAAACTAATGCTCAAAGAAATCCTATCAAGTTTGCTTTCTAAGCTTACTCTTTGATCAATAAATAAAAGTCTCTATCTGCCATAAGCACATGGTTTTGTGCATTGAGATCTAGTTTTGATTCTAGTTCACAACCAACCTTTTCTAGGTATCAATCCAAGATTTTTTTAGATAATTTTGACTTAAAATTATCCTTTACTTTGATCTTAAGATGTATATAGTAATATTTTTGCTAATCTATCTTGTTTTGTCTTATTTATGGCTCTACAAAGTAAGTAGAAGCCTATTTTATAAAAAAACAATATTAATATTAAATATTTTTATTATCTTTCTATTTATTAATCTATTTTTAAAAAATAATTTTATTATATAATCTTTAATAAGCTTCTTTATAATATATATATATTTTTGCTCTTTCATCCTATAGCCATGTTACAACAAAACAACGCCAATAAATAAGTTAGGCAAAAGTAGGTAGAGTTGAAATAGAAAAGGCTTCAACAAGCTCAAATGAAACTACAATATTTTAGCAATGTTGAGATAGCTTTGCACAAATATGCCAAAGTTGAAATAGATCCTTGTGATGTTGTACAAGAACCTCCAAAGATGGGTATAGATTGTTGCTCTACTAAATTATTTATAAAAATAAATATCTTCTTTAGTAGAATGAGTGCATAAGGCAAATCTGTTACTAAAGTACTATAGCTAAATATAATCTTTGCTAATATAATAATGATGGCTGTTACAAATGCCACATGTATAAATTTCTTTTGCTTGTCACTAATAGATTAATATGGTTTGATCCACATGTATAAATTTCTTTTGCTTGTCACTAATAGATTAATATGGTTTGATCCACATGTCTTTGGTCCTCTTATCTAAATCAAATTGAGTGGATAAAATGCTTGTTGGCTAATTAATATGTCATAATTGATAGCATTCATGACAATATATCTCAAAGATAAATGAAAATAAATGGGTTCAAAAAATCAATCACAAAGGCTCCTTGGTATAATTTGTTGTATGCTTCATGCTTCTAATTGAGATTACTATAGTAAATGCACAAGGTTCTAAATACACTACTATTAAACTAAGACTCTTAGCAAGCAATTTATCAGTCATGATCAATTGAGCACCAGAATCCATCATAACTTTTATCAATATTACACAAGTAGTATAACCACCTTTGGATGAAACAAAAAATATAGTATTATTATTTGTTAAGTATATAGCTTCAAGTAATAAATTTTATTATTTTCTAATGAATCTTATAGAAATATCTATAAAATAAGTTAATCTTGTAATAAAAGATATATTCAAAGATAGAAATATTAAAATATAAATATCAATGTACTCCTTAAAAGCAAGAATGGCCTAAGTTGCAAGGTTAACTTGTAATTTGGCTAATTCTTTAGAATCCTTAGTTGAAAATAATTAAATAATGATTTAATAAATTTGAAAAGATAGAAAATCTGCCATATCTTTTAATATTTTTCTAATCAAATAAAAAACTTATATAGGCTTGAAATTTGGTACTATAAACTCTAAATCAAAAAAGATACATATTTGTAAAATCTTATGAGCCAAAGATTGCGTAATATCTTTTGAGATAGAATGTCCATATGCTAAAGACAATGGATTATGGGCCTTGATTATAATAACAACATCTGCCAAATCAAATGATAAAAGCAATTGTGCTTAATTAATTTTATTAATTAATCCATTGTAGCAAGCTTGTAAAATTCCATTGCAACCACCAGTAGTAGAAGTTCTCTGTCATTTGAACATAAGTAGCTACGGCTACTACCATCTCTCTAAAAGTTCCAAATATGTAGACATGCAATATTGAAGTACTAGAATTGGCTCCAAAAAATGCCCTCAATACAAAAATTTGAGCAAAAGATGCAAAAGTCTTAAATTTTTGCTCAAGTTTTATAATTTTAGTGTTAAGAGTTTTCTTCTAATATGACTTAGTTGCCACATTATTCCTATGCCACAATTCTAAATGCAATTAGAAGTAATGATTGTCATCATGATTAATTCTTCAACAATAATTCTATCTCAATTGCTTTTTCTTGGCCTTTATTTCATCTTTGCCATCTTTTTTTTCTTGGTCTTTTGTAGTTGAGAAGAATATTTTGAATATTTAAAATATAATAGATCTTTTTTGGTATGACTAGTTCCACCACACCCCTAGCAATGTAACTCTTGGTCTAATTTGATCTTTATTAAACTATCATAAATAGATGGAGATTTTTTAGCCTTTGAAGCCTTAACTATCTAAAATACCATGTCAATGGCATCATGTTGACAAAGAGCCTTGTTACACCTCTCTATAATCACAAAGGCTTGGGCCAAAATAGCCCTACCTTCATAATCCAAAATAATCTATGGAAGAGCCAAATCAAATAACTGCTTATTAATTTTTAAAAGAAAAATCTTGATAAGATGACTTTCTATAAAAACACCACAATAAAGTAGGCCAAGTGCATGTACATAGTCTTAGGAGTATCTTTCTTTTCTTATTTGAGGTCTTGGATCCATTGTATTTGATCTCAACAAAAACTACCATACTTATTGTTCAAATGTATAAGAAACAAACGTAAGGGATTAAAAGAGGATGGCCACCCCATAGTCTAATGGCCACTTGTCATGGATATAAGATTTATTCTAATAATTATCTAGGTAGAAATAAATAAAAATAGATTAATTTGATAATATCTTATAGAAAAGCTTTTTAGAAACTTCATAGACATAATTTCACCTTTATATATGTTTATAGGTGATTGATAGGTTAGAAACTTGGCCAACAAATTAGCTATGTGTTGTACATGTTGGTAGCTTATAAAACAAGCTAAGTATATGGCACACATATAAAAAACTTGTCTTGTAAGTTTGACATGTGTCTTACAAATTGGACATGTTTTGGAGGTTCTATAGAATGCCACCATGTAGCTCTTAGGTAGATAATATATATAGAGACAAGAATGAAGCCTTCTTCACTCTTATCAATATCTTTTTTATTCTTAGTTTTGTTTTAAGAATCTCTAATCTTCTTATCTTTGATGATATTCATTCTAATTTTAATATTATTCTATCTTTGAGTGATTTTCTATTCTCTTGAGTGACATAAGAATGTATTAATATTTTGTTCCTTTATGATTCATATTCTTGATAGTTTGATAAGAATGAAGATTCATTACTTTTGTTTTGTGTTTAAGAAGTGAATAAATTATCCTACTTTTATTATTGCATTTGAAGATTGCAGACTATCCGCTTTTAAACTAACATTCTTTGCTTTCTAACCTTGATTTTTTCCCTGAAAGAGAGTGAATCATCCCTCTTTGTAGAAATTTTTATTTGATATTAGAAGTTGCAGATTATCCTCTTTTAATTCAAATTGTGGAATTATTAAGTTGTCTAAGATGGAAGAAAAAATCATGGATGCTACACTTAATAGAAATAAAAATATATTTATAACTATTGCAGATCTTCAAGAACTTGTTAACACTTTTAGCACAAAAATTTCATGAATTACTAATGCCAATTACGAAAGCACTATTCTTATGTCTATAGAAGAAGTCCAAAGCCTATGCCAAGAAATTGTATAGTTGAGGAAAGCAAGTAAATTGGCCTCACAATCAAATCTAAGAAGTCTTGCTTCTACAAGTGTGAAAGAAGCAAAGATTAGTATGCTTGAGAAATTTGATAGAACAAGATCAAAATCTCAAGGATTTTTGCAACAAGTTGAGTTATCTCTAAAGATGCATCTTTTTCAATATTCTAATGGATTTATTTAAGTTGGATTTATAAAGATATTTTTATCTTAAAAAATATATATTTTTATTTATACTTTTGATAGAAAAAGATTCACAACTTTTTATGATTTGAATTTATTCCTCGAATTGTTTATGGCCTCATTTGGAATAAGCAATTAACAGAGGGTAGCAAAGAACAAGCTCTTATCTTTACAATAAGGATTACAGTCAGCCAAAATATATGCTACAGAATTCCAAAACCTTGCTTGCAATGTGGAGTGGAACTACAAAGCCATTATTAATCAATTTCATTATGGATTGAAGGATAACATTAAAGATTTGTTACTAACAATGTCAAAAACCAACTCTTTAAAATAATTTATTACTTAAGCCATTGTATATAATAATCAATTATTTGAAAGACATCATGAATATAAATTTGACTGGAGAAGAACGAGTTAATTAATAATAATAATTCCTAAGTTTTTAATAACTTATTTAACTAAGCCAAAACCAATGTAAATTGATGCGATACATTTTAAATTTTTCACCAAACAGGAAAAGATTAAATGTTGTCAAGAGGGTTTGTACTTATATTGTAGAGAAATTAAGCATATTGCTCAATATTATCCAAAAAAATAACACAATCACAAAATGAGGAGTATGATTGCTAAAGAAGATAATATGTCAGAAAATGATTTTTTCTAGCTACAATAGCAACCATGCAATTGGAATCATATGTAATACCTTGTAAAGGTCCTATTCTCTTCTTAGATCTATCACCTTATTTTATAATGGATGTATTTTTAGGATCTAAGAATCACAAAATCTTTACCTTATTAGATTTAGAAGCCTTAGCTTATTTCATAGATAAAGACTTTGTCAAAAAATAAGAAATATCTTTAGTCAAGAAAACTAAATCCGAACATATAGAAATCATAGATAATCATTGGTTGTCTTTTAGAGATATTATCCATGAGACTATTCTTTTAAATGTAACATCTAAGGGACATAATAGCATAATAATATTTAATATGAATAGATCTCCTTCCAATCCAATTAATTTAGGATTATTATGGTTAAAAAAATATAATCTTTAAATAGATTAAATTTCTTAAAATCTTAATTTTTTTTGTAATTTAATCCAAAAATCCATTAATCATATAGACATACATAATTTTAATATATTCAAACCTTTATTGATAGGTATAAATTTTTTTATACATGCGACAAAAGAAGTATCATCTTTTGCTGTATATGCTACACTATCCAAGTTGATTTTTTAGGATGTATCATTTTGAATGATGGTCTCAAGATGGATCCTAAAAAAGTCCAAACAATCATGGATTGGAAGATTCTAAAAACAATAAGAGATGTATAATATTTTTTGAAATTTTCCAATTATTTTAAAATCTTTATTAAGAAATTTTTTTAAGTTGCAGCTCCACTTACACATTTAACTTGTAAGGATAAACTCAAGTAGAGTAAAGAAATAAAAACATCATTTGAAGCTTTGAAAATAGCTTTTATTTTTATACCAATCGTGTATTGCGTGAACTTTTCTAAGGCATTTTTTATGGAAATAGATGCATTACATTTTACTTTAGATGTGGTATTGTTACAAATAGAAGTAAATGATAAATTTCACCTAGTACATTTCTATTCCAAAAAAATTTTAGTAATAGAAATTTATGATAAATTTTTTTTTTATATTTGAGGGTTCTTTTTAAGAATGGCGTCATTATCTAAAAGGTGTTTCTAGTCTAGTCACTATGTATACAGATCATAAGAACCTTAAGTATTTCATGTCAATATGCATGTTGAATTATTATTAAGTTGATTGGAATATGTCTTTGTCAAGATTCAAGTTCATTATCACTTATTGGCCAAAAAAATAATAAGGTCTATTTGATGTCCTTTTTAAACATTCTTATCTTATACCAAAAGAAAAAGATTTAGCTTTTGATCAACAAAGAATAATCCTCTTGAAGTCGGAGAAATTTCATCTTTAAATAATAAAATCAACATTGATTGTTGATTCAATTTTTTTTAAATAAGTCCAGTTAAGTATGTCTTTATATCTTCTTATTTATAATATTAAAAATAATTCATCTAAATCTCGTGATATTTCTAAGTTTGATTTTAAGAACAATCTATTATATTTCAAGGAATGCTTATATATTCCAAAACATGAAGCATAATTATATGCTCCTAAAGCTTGGCACAACTTTCGAGCAATAAAATATTTTAGATGTAGCAAGATTTTATAACTAATAACAAGAGATTTTTGGTAGCCTCAAATGTGAAAGGTTGTTAAAAAATTTATATAGTCGTGCAATATTTGTTCAAGATAAAAAAACTCCTTGTCATCAATTTTATAGATTTTTCTAACCCTTATCTATATTAAAACAGCTATGGTCTTTTGTCTCCATGGATTTTATCATAGATCTATCAATTTCAAATTCATATGATTTTATATTCATTATTATAGATCATTTCATGAAAATGGTATATTTTGTACCATATACAAAATTTATTATAAATAAAGAAATAACTAAACTCTTCCTTAACAATATCTATTACTATCATGGATTATCAAGGAATATTATATCAAATAAAAGGATGCAAGTTATATCAAGATTTTGAAGAATCTTTTTTAAAATCTTGAAGGTGGATGTAAAACTATCTTCAGCTTTCCACCCTCAAATTGATGGACAAACAAAACAGATCAATCAAGTTTTAGAATAATATTTGAGGTATACCATCAATTATCATCAAGATGATTGAATAACTCTTTTTCCATTGGTAAAATTTGCTACAATAACTTGATATATTCTTCTATTCAATAAATTCTATTATTTTTCAATTATAATTATCATCCATGATTTGATACTTTTGATTTTTTAAAAGCTGATAATCTTGAGGCAAAAGATTTAGCAAATTGATTATTAGAACTACATGCAATAACAAAAGCACAATTAAAAGAAGCTTAAGAATAACAAAAGATCAATATAGTTGTTTATCATAAAAAATAATTTCAATTCTACATAAGCAATAAGATATAGTTACTTTGTAGTGATATCAAGACTATTTGTCTTTGTGACAAGTTGGATTAGTGTAGACGTGGACCATTTTCAATTTGTAAATAGATCAATCCAATTGCTTATTGATTATACCTATCAAAATCTATGAAGATCCATCTTATATTCCATGTGTCATTGCTCAAGTCATATAAGATAATAGATATATAAGGAAGAAGACAAATGCCACTACCTCCTATAAAAATAGATAATAATAAAGAATTTGAAGTGGAAGAGGTCTTAGATTTGAGGTGGTGCCAAAATAAGTTGAAATATCTTATATATTAGTACAAATATGATATTAGTGAATGCACATGGAAGCCATTCAAGAATTTAGCAAATGCATTAATTAAAGTCAATACCTTATATTGATGACATCTATCAAAACCAAGATGAAGAGACAAGAAAATCTTTGCTATAAAACAAAGCAGGTTCAATAGAGATTTCATTCTATCTTATATCATTATTTGCTATTCCTTTAAATTTTTTAGCGCCAAAAAGATAAAGAATCAATAACCAAAAATTTAGCTCAAGAACTATTATGTATTGATTTATTAGATAAAATATTACAACTATCACAACCTTCAAGATAATAGAATAGAGATGAAGATCCTCAAGAACAACATGTTCTTCCTTAGATTGATAGTGAAATATAACATATTTGATATCATGACCTTGGAAGAGACTCCCAATGTTTGGTGATACTTTTAGAGGTAGGAACTACTTTTGATGGTGTTTCAAATGTTTTCTTTGAAAAAAATTATGAAAGCCTCAATAATGATTAAATATCAAGGTGGTTCTTCTATCTTAGTATGAAACACTATTGATAACTGAGAGGACCTATTAATTACCTTTGAAGAGAACAAAGATTAGAGTATGTGGCAAATATAATTTGGCACATCTTAGACTTCTTCAACATGTAATTACCGCTCTTTATAAAACTTATTCCTAGAAAGAAGAATAATATGATAGACATAAGATTTATTCCAATAATTATCTAGATAAAAGTAAATAAAAATAGATTAATTTGATAATATCTTATAGAAAAGCTTCTTAGAAGCTTTATAAATATAATTTCACTTTTATACATGTCTATAGGTGATTGATAGGTTAGAAACTTAGTCAACAAGTTAGCCACATGTTGGACATGTTAGTAGCTTGTGAAATAAGTTAAATATGTGGCATATATGTAAGAAACTTATCTTGCAAGTTTGACATGTGTCTTGTAAATTAGACATGTGTTGGAGGTCCTATAGAACGCTTTTATGTAGCTCTTAAGTAGATAGTATATATAGAAACAAGAGTGAAGCCTTCTTCACTCTTGTCAATGCCTTCTTTGTTCTTAGTCTTATTTCAAGAATCTCTAGTCTTCTTGTCTTTGGTAATAGTCATTTTAGTTTTAATATTATTGCATCTTTGAGTCATTTTCTATTCTTTTGAGTGATATAAGAGTGTATCAATATTTTGTTCTTTTATGATTTATATCCTTGACACCACCTTAATAGCTTGTGCTATCTGTGAAAGTATGGTGACACTATTGTCTTTCATGTGCATATTATTGGCCATAGTCTTCTCCTTTGAATCTATTGATATATCCCCTTCACCTTCCTTGAAGTGCTCTTCTATCTTAATACCAGGTAGAACCATGGTAGGAACCACATCCTATTTAAGTGCTAAAATAATCTCAACCCACTTTATCTAATAGTACTCTATATGAACCAATTTCTCAATATGATCATCAGTCTATTATTTGTAGGTTTAAAAGTCTCATGCTCAAGATGTTATAGCACTAATTTAAATGCATATCAATCATTGAAACTAGGATTCCTTTAATGCTTCTCTTTTTGCCAAGTTTGGAACCTTAATTTCTAATCTTGTAAGAAAATGCCTTCTACTTAATCCAAGAATCAATCATGCATTATATTATAATGATTGTCTTCTATATCATTAAATATACTCACATTTAAGACTTGAGGCCTACTAGTAGTATTCAATGTCAAAATAGACTAAAAGCCTTATTAGTATCCATCGCTAGTCCAAAGTCTTCAATATTGGTATCTTCCAAGTAGTCTAATAATAAAGATTCATAATATTGACTTCAAATCTATACCATAAAAGTCACTACTTAAGTACCTACAACTATCAAAAGACTAAAGGCAACTTATACCTACAATCACTATTAAGTTATACAATTCATTGGTCATCACTTTTGATTTATTACAAATTTAACAACCACCCCATAGAAAGGTCTCACTGGCCATTAATCTAACCTCACCCTATAGTATGTCTATAATAGATAATCTACATATAATATAAAATAAGATAATATTAGAAATCTCCAATAATAATATCCACTACATAGAGAAGGTATTAAAACAAAATTAAAAATTCAACATTAGATCTCTTTCTTCCACAACATATAAGCAAAATTCAAATATAACAAGGTGTTGCTAAATCCTTGGTATTGGCGCTTCAAACCACACAACCTGTGATTAATAGAACCTATTAAATGACACCTAATACAATTCCCTATGTCTTTACTATTAAAGTTTGTAAAAATTTTAAAATTTGGTATTAAAAAAATATACTTTATTTCTAAAAATCACATTTTAGGATTAAAAACAACTTTAAAATCCTAAACCAACTAGACCATTAGATTCTTTAGCATATTTCACATAAAATAGATTTAATTTTTATTCAATTTTAAATTAAATAATCTTTAAAATTAAATTTGAAAGATTTTTTTATTTAATTTTTAAAAATTTAAAATTTTAATTTCTAAAAAATATAAAATCTATAAAATCAAAGAATTTTAAAAATATATAAAAAATAAAGACTTTAAAATCTAAAAAAATGATAGATTTTTAAAAATTGATGAATTTGGCAAGTCCGCTACCACTTGAGCATTTATTGTTTCGCAACCCCCAACCAATAGTCGCTCAACCTTGCCAATGCTTGATTGCTTGCCGCCATCTTGCAATCAACAATTAATAATTGTACAACCTGGTCACTGACCAATAGTTGGTGTGGCACTTTAAAGAATTGCCTTTGACCAATAATTCAAAATAAAAAAATTAAAATCCTATTGCTAGTATTTTCACCTCAAATATCTAATTTTTATATAGTTTTTTACATAAATTTTAAATTAAAATCACAAATCACTTTTTTAGACACTTTTAAAATATAAAAATGAAAAGAGATTAGAAAAAATGGAACATATTTTTACTAAGTGATAGAAGTAAAAATCTTCACAACACTAAATCAGTTGATATATCTTTCATTCCACAAAGAGAGAATCTAAGAGTGTAAGTATGTAAGAAAGCAAGAAGATTTGCTTAAGATAAATTGCCATAGCTACAAATCTTCCAAATAAGCTCTCTTCCTCAAAACATTCACAAGACTCAATTTGGCAAGATGCCAAGTCTAAAGAGTCTTCTTTCCTATATCTTCAAATCTTAAATAAATCATAAGTTAAAATTAACGAAGGTAAGTCCAAAAGAAAGGATAAAATTCTAAAACTAAATAATAATAAATTCTATAAACTTCCATGATTTTAGATAATTAATATAATTTTTTATTAAAAATAATAATCTTAATTTAGATATTATATAAAAGTTAATAATATTTATATATTATAAAAAAATTAAACTATCAAAAATATTAAATAATAATAAATATCATTTTATTAATATTAATTGTTAGTTATATTAATATACTTTTAAATATTAATAAACAAAAAATATGATATAAAATTTAATTATTAATTTTAATATTTATTTAAAATATATTTAAATTTTAAATACTTATTAGAGCATTAAATAAAATATAAAATAGAAGTTTCAAAAAATTTACTTAAGCATTTAGTTATTAAAAAAGGAAAACTCCTAGGTGGACACCCCTTGTGCCACGCATCCCTACATATATACAATAAAACTCTTATTTACAATAAAAAAATTTAAGATAAATTTGCAATAGAAGATTTGTGTGCAATGGCGTATAACACTTTTTTTTCTTTTTCTTTTTCTTTTTTTGATTAAATTTAATAAAATTTTATAACACATTTCATGTAATTCTTTTATATATTTAAAAAAAAAAAAAAAAAAAAATTATTTAGAGAATTTTTTACTACAAATTTATCCTAAAACTTTTTAGTACAAATAAGAGTTTTATTACATGTAATTAGAGGTGCATGGCACGAGGGGTGTCCACATAGTAGTAGGGAGGTATCCACCTAGATGTTTTCTAAACAATTGTAGATATATGCTTTTTTAATGATAAAATAACTACTTTTATTTTTTAAGAGACAAATTACTAGGTATATTACATGGAAAAAATAAATTTTAAATTTAAGTTTAATGTATTTTTTCTTTCTAATGACACATTAAACTTTTAAAATTCAAAATTTAAGTACTTTTAAGCCTATTTTTTCCTTTAATAAATAATTGTTCTAACATCAACTTAACTTTAACTATTAAATCAATTTTATTTACTAAAATAGAACCAAAAAAATCATATTTTTTATTTGTATATAAAAATAAATAAAATAATATTATATTATGATATTATATTATTTAAAAATATTTGATGAAAATTTTATTTAAATTTTATAAAATTTATGCTACAACCTATCATATTTTGTATTGTTAAAAATTATATATATTAATAATATTTATATAATAAAAAATCCAAAATATTAGATATTACATAGTAATAAAAAAAAGAAAATATTAAATTTTATAATCTCTCTCTCTCTTTTTTTCTTTTTTTTCTCTCTCTCTCTCTCTCTCTCTATATATATATATATATTAAAAACAGTAGATGCAAAATTTAAAAAATTATTAAGAATATTGCAGATTTTAAAATGAAATGTTTATTTTATATAGAATATTCTTTATAACTCTAAGGAGATCTTTATACTTAGCAGAAAAGGTGAGATGCAACAACTCTTAAATCTTTTGATTGGATGAAATTAAGAATCCTCACTCAGCTTTATATTTAGAAAAACCAATCCATATGCCATAAGACGAAAAGATAAGATAAAATGCACTTTTTTCTTATATGGCATGAATAATATTGTCCCTTGAAATTTGTGGTAGGCCCACTTTAAGAGCTACTTTTTACAAACATTTGTAAAGCCATGTCTAAATTTATTAAAAATAACAATTAAAAAAAATAAAGAATAAACTTTTGTATGATTGTCATAATTGTTAGAATTTCAAGATATAAGCTCATGGTTGGAGTATTTTGACTCATGATAAAAAGATGACTTAGATTCATTTTATGACCTCTTTTCATTTTATACTATCTCTAAAGACTAAGTCCTCAAAATAAGTGTTTTCTTTTACTAACCAAGGGGCTCTTTAGGACTTGTATACCATGACTTTTTTAATTATTGATTATATTTATAAAAATAAATGTGTACTTTCAATATTAGATAGAATTTCCTAGTTACATGATTCACTACCTTGATTAATATTTTGTTTGAGAAATCATGTTATTGTTGAATTGCTTCTGAATGAACTTTTGATAATTTTATCCAGCAATCAAATAAAGGTCTTTACAGTCCCAAATCTATCATCAGGTTACCAGGTGTTAACTAATCACAATTAAAGTTAACAGAATCATGATTATTGATTTTCAACATATCAGTCAACGACATGATTGTCATTTATCTATTAATTTGTCGTTGTTCAGGACACATTTAGACTGGAAAACACCTATCCATACTAAAGCTTACGGATTAAAATTTCTCAATCATTGCTTGGATTGGTGCTGTAGAACCATGGTAAGTCTATTCATCAAAACCATGTCTATGCAATGCGTCTGCTCTAATCAATCAAGAATTTTGTGTCAGAGTTTGCAGATGATGGTATCCTTGTACGAAACTCTCAAAGTAGTGATTGCATTCTGGTGGGGTGTACTTCAACCATACATTACTCCTTTGACCAAATGAATTCATCTAAATGCCTTTAGTTCAAAACGAGCACCAACCTGAGTATTTAACACGGGTTGAAAAACCATTCTAGGGCACTAGGCTAATAGAGCAAACCCCTTTTCAATAGAAACATAACCCTCATTAACAACCAGATGTACAAGTCACTAGAAATGTTAGACACAGAGCCAATGATGGGTACTTTTCTCACTGAACCGTAGCGTACATTTCCATCAGATAGGTCTCAAGAATCCTGCCACAAAATCTACCGATGCAGGCACTCAAATAAATATGTTCATTCAAATGGAGTAAAAAATCAAACTGTATGTTCTCCCACTCTGGTGTACAATTTCTTAAGGTAACTGACAACTGAAATGGAACCCATTAGGGCAATTCACTATTAACTAAAATGGTACACAAAAGCCAAATCGGAACCTTGCATCATGCAAGGCTGGTCAACAGCAATAATTCCGGTATCTTGCCACTACTCATCGAAAAATCAACTGTACAAGATGTTAAACAGATTGGAGGAGTAGACTCCAAAGCATTCACAACTAGTCACCAAATAGCTCGTGACTAGTCCAAAGTCCAACTAAATCATGGCTTGGCGTCGGAAGATTTACTTAAAACGAGAGATTGCTCCAACTCGGCTATGTCCGCGAGGGCAGTTTCACACAGTGCTAGTCTTCATCCCAAGGACCATGAAACACAGTCTCGCGAGTCTTCAACCAATGTATGCACTCTTTGTTCAGCTTGGTTTTAGCAACAGCCGCATCCAACATCGGGCTACCAAACAGGCCTCTATCGCTTTTGAAGTTCCACAACTCGGGAGTAAATTTCCGCGTCCATTTTTTCTGTGGATGAGTCTCCTGCGCATGCATCATAATTTCTATTATTACGTAGACAATACCAAAAAATAAGACAAGCTTACGAAACTGCAAAACATGACTAATATAGCCAGCTGAACAGAAAATAAAAAGAAAAAAGAAAAAAGAAAAAAGATCGAGACACAACAAGAAAAAGGAAGTGTATAATACTAGTCCTAATTTACTCGTAATTAGCTGAACCCTGGACTGTAAGACACCGAAATGAAAAAGTATGATGCGCTACCATGTGCAAAATCATCCTTTTGCGATCTTTATCGCTGTATCCACACCGAAAGTCATGTTGAATGGTTCTTGCGTAGCAAGACGAAATATCCGGAAGCATGAGGCATCCACGACGGTCCTGAACCAAACTCGCTCCAGGATCCGCTGAAGTTTGTCGGAACCATGAAATCAACTGACCCCAAATATAGTTCTTGCTGTAGCTCTTACGCCACATGTATGGTCCCGCGCCTGAATGTTTTGGACCCAGATCACATGCGTATATTAAGATAGGTGGAGAATCAACCATCCCATAATCCTGTCGAGCAGAGAACAGAAAGTAATCGTTAATCATTAGCAAAACTCTAGAAACATCACTCTGATCAAATATTAACCCCTGAGGACTTCACAATAGTGCTCAAAACTATGGATTCTGTAAAGGATGTCCTACAATAATAGCAAGAAAAGAAACTCACGTAGTTTGTGAAGAAATGCTTGGTATATGCATAAAGGTGTATCAAATCAGCCGCTGCATCGTGACGACCCATACAAGTTGCTGGAACTTTGCGAAGAGTATCCCTCAACCTGATTGCAAGAACAGATCTTCAGTCTAACAAGCTGAGCAAATCGGTTCTTGATTGATGTAGTATGCAAAGTAGAAAAAGCTAAGAATAAGAGGTGGATGTACTACCAAAGTAGAGACTTCCGAAGATTTTCTTCTATATCCCCTCCAGGAGGTGGGTTGTGCTCCTGGATTTGTTTAGTCAAATCTGCCAAACCTTCCGGAGAATGGACGGCCATACATTGAAGAAGTTCTCCAACAATTGAGTCCTTTCCCGTCCATATGTATTCCACCAACTCATGAGGCTCAAGCATCCGTAAAGGTGGAGGTGCCTTGCTTGCCTCCTCACCATACAATTTGACCAATATATGACGAACCTGAGGAAAGCGAGGACTCGAAATTAGTTTTTCATGATATCAACTTTTTCAAAAATACACATTGAGAGAATATAGCATGATCTGAAAGCGCACTACAAACTGCGCTCTTTTCATACACATCCGTTCTATGCCCAATGAATTATATTAAATTGAAAAGAAATAATCTAGAAAAACTTAACGATAAAACCTCGAATTGTACATTCATTCACAGGTTAAAACGATCTTCCACTTGAAAAGAGCACAAAACATTACTCCACAAAGTACAGAAGTGAAGGAAAGAAATACATACATACGAGCGCACACACACACACACACACACACACACACATATATATATATATATAAGTGTGTGTGTGTGTATTCACTCGTTAATCAACAGTACATCCAGAAGCAGATAATCCACGTAAAAACTAACCTTATCCAAGGTAATGGCAAGATTCTGAAGCCGTTGATTGTAGACTCCCTCAGTCTTCAAGAGATCACAAAGCAGCCACAAGAAGTTCAGCAACTAAGAAGACGACGGGTAAAATAATTTGTCTCAAAAGAATTACCATCATGCAACCAATGTATCCACCAGCAATATGAATACCACAGGTACTGGTTATAAACCAACCTGGACTTCAACGTCCTGTCTATCGATATCGATTCCAGTTTGTTTCAGCATCTCAGCTTTCATAAGTTCATCGGGAAGCCGTTGCCGTTCAAAATTCAGATATGAAACCTGAACAAAGACCATCAAAGACATAGTTGTAACGCAAGCCCTATATATACCCTAATCCATTCAAAGCCAATGCGAATCACATGAGACACGAGTCATTCCATTTTAAAAATAATATCCTCACAATCCAGGATTTGGCAGTAAAGATTGCAAAAATAATTTCCAAGTTCGTGAGTCGAGTGAACATGCAAATTCAGATACATCCACATAACAGCTAGTCTCCACAGACGTTAGCAACTTAACAGATATATCAGATAAGGATCACAAAGTTACGTACAATTCCGGCAGCATATTTGATGACCCACTGTGGAAGTCCATCCAGCAAACATGGTCCAAGACCAGCCTGCTTGAGATCTTCCTGCTCTCGGAAAGTCACTGCCCCACTTGTGCACGCCTGCAGTAAGAGATTGTGACGGTCAAGGATGCCATGGTACTCCTTAAGTACCTGAGCAATATAACACGCCTCATATTAGATAAATGATATTTGAAGCAAACAATCAAAAGTTCCGATACACCTGATTACTTCCAAATGAGATGCAACAGTTAGCAAGCAATGACCAAACAAAATGTTAATGTCTCCACCTCAAAATGTCATTAGTTTCTATATCGATGTGGCACTAACCTCGTCATACGCTCCAGGTCCTGTATAGCATAAGTAGCTGCCCTTGCAACCCTGACTTCCACAAAGACAAACAGAAGAATCGTGCTCCTCCTTGCTCTACACAATCCAACAATTCCAAACCAACACAGGTAAGAAGATAGAACGTTAGCAGATGCATACGACTGCTGAACACTACGAACGATACAACTCAAACGAACGAAATTTCATGCAAATCGCATACCTCGGTAACACAACAATAATCGAATGTAAGCTCCTCTCCAAACTCAATCTTGCGCAGTGTATAGACACCTATCATATACTTCCCATTTACAGCTGTGACCCTGCTCCAGAAGACGACAATGAATAAGGTTCTTCATTTTAACCAATGCAAAAAGCTAATTAGTTTCATTATTATATTTAGAGTGTTACCCATCATGCAAGAAGTGTTTAATTATGATGAACACCTGTGCAGGGCTGCGACCTGGAATAGAATGAATACATATGAAAAACCATTCAAATGAGCGAACTTGAGAAAATAAGTAATTCAAAAATTAGGTTAAATTAGTAAAAATAATTGCCTAGTACTCACTTAGCCTCACAATTGGGTCGGCACGAGTGACATAGTCGACTTGCAAAATTGGCTTTATGCATTGCATCAACTACCAAGACGTCGTAACCTAATGAATCACCCTGCAAAAAAAAGCTTGTACGTCAGACCATGGCTCAAGCAAACGGAACAAGTAACCGAAAGTTTTACAGAAGTTCACCAGTTAGAAATCGACCAAAAAATGTAAACATTCATAGAGTACCTTTGGTCGCTCAAACACTATGTTGTAAAATTCTGGCGCTGGCTCCTTCTCCTTCTTCTGTAATGCTCTGATTCCATCTTGCTTCTCGTACCATCTCCAAGGTGGATATACCTTTAGATTTTACCGGATCGTTAGTATACACTTGCATAGAAACTAAAGAAAACAGCATCTAATTGTCATCAGACTTTTCTATCGAGTATAATAATAGTCAGAGAGACTACAAAAAAATATTTTTACGCAATTATGTTCATAATTAGTTAGCAACAATCAAAGATAGGCACTCTGTTCAACAAAAAAACAGCACAAGAATTGCTAAAAACAAACCGAACGAACGAACGAACGAACGAACGAACGAACGAACGAACGAACGAACGGGTAGATAGTAAAGTGAAGTAGAAAGAAGAAGATTACAAAGAACAAGAAGAAGAAAGTATGTATGATTAGAAATACCTCTCCAAAGAATTCAACAACAAAGTCGCCCTCGTCAAAACCTTCTTGTTTATTGCACACAACACCAAGGCCCTGTTCACCGCAGAAATTCGTCAACATATCAATGAATATAGAAAGTTAGCATAACCATGAGTGCAAAGAAGAATAATAGTAGCAGCATAAGGCCAGATGGTTAAACCGTATACCTTTCTGTAAGCTACATATTTATCATTAAGATGGCTTTTCATATTCTTCAATAAACTTCTGCAGAATACTTGCAGAGGCTGATCCGCATGCACATCACTACAAATGCGTGATATGACTTTCTCAAGAGAATACTCCATAGGAGCTTTCCCACTCCCTGTAAATGAACTGACTTCTTGATTTAAAGCCCGCAACAACTTCTGTAACATTTCAAGTAAACAATCTTCATCACTAAAAATCCGGTACAAATGATTACGAGCTAAACTATGCATGATTGCAGATAGTTGTGCTAAAATTGCTACAAAACATTTTATTTCTATTTTAAAAGATTAGCCAGTGCTGTTGGGACACAATATACCGACTCGATTGGAACATTTGCCCAATGAATAAAAACCCTGGAAAAGAATGGATGAAAAGACTAAAATGTAACGAGATAAGACAAAATAGACCACAAACTTTTTTACACCCGCTGATCATTCAGATGAAGAGTCCCTGTAAACAATTTTAATGATAAAACCAACTATGAATTGGAACTTTACTGCAGATAACACACTAAGAGAAGCATAAAATTATATGCATGATCTAGATTTTAGCTTAATAATTGTTTTATCCAAAAAAGTGTAGATAGCAGACACAAACAGAAAACTAACCTCTTCGATGAAAAGTTGTTTCTGCTTGTCCGTAAATGATTCAGTGTCGGCTGGCATGGTATTGAGCAATAAATTGTACGTATATGGATCAATCCCATAAACCTCTTGCTCCAAAACTTCTTCGCCCAACCGCTTCCGAGGTTTAAACTCCTTAAGTTCGGGAACATCCAAGTGAGCAAACCGATCGCCGCCTTTCTTTGCCGCCCGTAATTTCTCTTCATAATCATCTGGCAGTTCCACCTTCCGTCGGAAGTTTACACTTGTCATGTCACAATAATTCTACTTGATTACCAATTACTAAAACGAAGATGCAAAAGCAGGTACACTATAAATCGATGTGCCGTTTAAGCACATTCTCCACAGGCGCCGGACAGAATATCACACTGATGTCCGAAGTTGATACATCAAACATGAACAAAATGCGAATAGTTCTTTGATCCCTATTTAGTCTTGTATCATCGCACACTACCCTATAATTTTTGTCTTTCTAATGAGGGAAGAAATTTGTAAGCTTCTGAGAATGAAGATAAAATGGAAACAGAATAATACCAAAAAACAAAGTATAGCTCCACCTTGAATATCCTAAGGACTTACTAGAAATCTTCAAACGAAAAGAAAAGAAAAGAAAAGAATAAAGAAAAAAAAAAGAAGTAAAACCTTACCTTCATCTTGGAAGCCACCCTTTCATAATCGTCAACAATCCGATACTCCTCGATCACTTCATACTTGCGTGTCAAAGGAGGCACCATGGCTGCTTTAGTCATCCTAGCTCCCCACCAATCTCGACTACTCCCTTCTCCACCAAAACCGGAATATGCATCATCGCTCTCTGAACCATCGTTGTAGTCATCCATAGCCTCATCTGCTATTCCAGATTTGCTGGCAACATCGGACCTGTAAAATTCTCAATTTCCCAAGAAATGAATCCACGAATCCTCCCAAAAAGCCATAAATTTAAGCAAATCACCCAAGTACTCGGCTAGAATATACAGAAGTAACTCAAAAGGAAAGACAGGAATGTAACTTAACCAAATCAAATAATCAAATGTTCTTAGACGCTTCAGCAGGACATATTTGAATTGACACAAGTGGTCAAGAGGTATGTACCCTGAGGTCTCTGTGTCCTCCTCCTCTGGTTCATCATATAAAGCTTCATCAATGTCCTCTTCGTCAGAACTTTCAGCTTCTGATTCAGTCCACTGGTTCCTTCTCATTCTTTCTCTGCGGGACTCTCGCTCATCTCTATCAATTGATCCTTGCAAGTCAGAGTCCTTACTGCCTATGTCCCCATCGGATCTGATATTAGCAAAGCTTAATACCTTTCTCTTGACAAAGCGGGTCCCCCCTGTTTCTGAATCCCAAGATCGCTTTGAACCACGCTGTTTCTCAACAGCCAGATCTTTTGACCCTTTCAACTTAGAGAGAGTGCGTGTCGAAGTAATACAACTGCTAAGAGCCTTACTTTGACCATCAGCAAGCTCTCTGTTCTGAGATTTTGAGAGTAATTTATCCAATTGTTGTCCCACTTGGTGTGCAACCTTGAATAATCGTCCTGCTGTCTTATACATAAGAGAGTCATGTTCCAATCTGCACAAACGTGAAGGCATTACATCAGATGAAGCCCTCAAAACTAGGAATAAATAGGACCCTATGCTGCCTTCAATCTGCCACGATCAGCCATAGAAACATAACACAATTTCAAATACACACAACAAAGGTACTTTGAAAAACCAATAGCTGACTCGCGCTGTTAATTCCAAGGCATAAAACAAGGATAAAATACCTGAAGGCATTACGGAGAGGTTGGAGAAGATCTTCCTTGAATGATTTTACCCCATCTTTTCCTCCGTAATGACCCATTTTCAGCTTTTTCTGTACGGTACAAAAGTCTGCTTGCGCTGGCTTGGTAAAGGCTCCTCTCCCCTCGGACACTTGCTCATTTGCCTAAAATAGAAAGCATGGTCACTTTAATGAAGAGCAGAGAAGACCTAAAAAGTAAATCTTATAAATTTAAATATTTAGATATTCCTGAGATTTTACCATTATCCAACATGTAAGTTCATAAACAGGCATTAAAGAATCGAGACCACCTTTAGACAATACATCAATTCCTCATTAGCTTACTAAAGTTCACTATGACCAGACGATCTCAGAATAATTTACTACAATTTCCATAGAATTTGAGAAAAAAGGACTAGACACTGAGCCATGTACCTATCACTTCCACACAGAGAATAGTATCACTTTTTGTCAGTAGCAAAACCATTTAACCATTTAACAATTTAAGAGGAATTAAGGACACGAATTTTGAAGTACCAAGCGGTAAAAGACATGTTCGGAATCAGCTTCCATGACAACTCTGAGCGCCTTCGCCAGCGCTTTATCAAGATCCTTCTCCGCATTCTTAAAATTTGACAAGACTTCCTTTCCAGTGTTATCAGGTTTTTCAATAGAAACTGCAGCTTTCTTTGACGAACTTCGAACACTGAATTGCGGCTTAGTGGTTAGCTTGCTATTCAGTTTCCGCTTGCCCACACTGTGTTTGCCAGGACTAACGCCAAAGCCATTGCGCACTCCGTTCACAGCATTTGCTTTAAGTCTCTTAGAATCTCGAGATGGATATCCCACTTGCAACGCGTCTACATCCTTTACTAGCGGATCGAGGGTGTGGACTACCCTGCGGATAGTTCCTGGACTTTCGCTTTCTTCTGTACTTTTATCTCGATACCCAGTTTCGTCTAAAGAACACCCACTATTGACATCGTCTCCAATTTCGCGCTTGATACCACTGCTCTTGGGATTCGTTTTGTTATTCTTCAAACTATGCCGTTGAGAATCAAGAGCATGAGGAATGGCAAATGGATTACCAACCCAACTTACTTGAGGATAAAGTTCGACCAACTCACTTAGCTGCACACAACCACTAATTGAAACCTTACGGATTGTGGGATAAGACTTCAGCAAGCGACCAAGTGCTTTAGAGCTCACATTCAAACAATAGTCCAATGTAATACGCCTCAACTTTCCCCCGCCAAAACCCTGCAACACAAACATGGATTGGTCACAGATAGATAAAACGAATAACCTGCAAGTAAAACGACTCATTTTGACTGATACCTCGCACACATATTCTAGCCAAAAGAATAATGAAAAAGTATGGCAACACAAACAAGAGACTCAAAAATGACCAAGGCAAATATTAATCATCTTGACCAAGCTTATGTCAGAGGTCCCATAATTTTAATCCTTGCAATGTGATTGAATATCACAAATAATCACTAATTACCTAAAACTGGCAAGATGCGCTACTGATGTAAATAAGCTACGCACATTACTTCCAATTGTACAAGCAACAATAAACCACTTCAACAAGATACGTACCAACAAACCACCAATAATTGCATCATTACAATGCGATCCTAACCCAGACAGGTCAACATGGTTGGTGGACATTCTGATGCTTTGAGCACAATCCTTCCATGACTGACAAGTGGCCATAGCTGCAACAAGTGATTTGGGGTCGCCCCGCAGCAAGCGCAAAACTTTTGTCAATATTCTAGTTGGTAGCCATGCCCGTCCAGTCTGTGACGAACTTCCTCCTGCGTCCAAGTTTGAGTGCTTTCCGTGCACTGCACCTGTTTCAGAAGTTTCTTGATCAGAAGGAACTTCTTTTGCCTTCTTCCCTGTAGATGTAGCCATAGTTGCATGAACAGCCACTTGTGACGCTGTGCTGCTGCTTCCATCCAACTCAACCACAGACATATGGGGTAAACTCCGCATGCAGAGTTGCACGTCTTCAGCAGAACGTCCACCATCACTCCAGGAATTATGTTCCACCATGAATGGACTGCCATCCACATTTGAAGAGATTGTTTCTGTGAGAAGACAAGAGCAACTGTAAGATACTCACCGTGGTCCTGTGTGTCTAACATTAGCACCTCAAAAAAATGAAACTAACAAGATTCATTGAATTGGTACTCAAAAAACATGCTCAAATGAGATGAAGTTGGACTTACAAGTACTAAACGAAAAAACAGTCCATTGCACATACCTGAACCCAAAGGAGCACTGTCGGCAGCCTTTTCTTTCCTCATTCGGATAGACTTGGCATTGAAAGGAGAGTCATCATCAAGAGCCTGACTTGGAGACTGATGGGACTTCAGGGTCTCTACATCCTGCCTGTTATCATTACCAGTCTTAACACCAACATTTTTCAATCCAGAGCTCCGCTTCATCAAGATTGGACATGCCACATCTACAACGGCACTTGCTGATAGAGCAATTTCTTCTTCCGATGTTGCACCAAGCGACACAACTTCCGGCAGTGCAGACGAACGTTTCGAATTGGACCAGGCATCCAAGGCATCATTAAAGAATCCTGCAAAACTGCCTCTAAAGGATTTCATGACATGTTCATGTAATTTCCCATTAGTGTACCCAAGAAACTGTGGGTGCTCATTATGGAATATCGAGGAACTAACACTTCGTACATCTAACTCCATCAGATCGGGATGAGCAGGATGTGCACGATGTGCGGGATCCTCACACGAAAATATTCCAGAAGGAACAGTGGACCTCACGGGATATCCGCTCCTCTCAAGAGAGTGAGGCAGTGGCTTTGACGCAAAAGCTGGGGCATGTGCATTATAAAGCTGTATGAGATGAGAGACCGGGACCCATAGATTATCTCTTTTCCTAAATACACTTGCTCCAGCAGGCAACCCTCCCTCTGCAACAAATCCCTGTAAAGCAGACATGAGGAATGGTCCCCTCTCATGGCCTGCAGCATCCAAGTAATGCCAGACACCGCTTTCCAGCTGCAACTCGTGCTTTCTTAAAACTACTGAGGCGGGGTATTTGGTGCATTTAGATGCGACAGCAGGAACTCTACCACTGAACGAGTATAAATCTTGAGCATCACCCCCAGACTGTTGATCCGGCTGTGGAAGAGGATGTGTGAACTCCACAGAATTACAACCACCGTTTTTGGAGGTAATATCAGCTGCTACATTGAACGAGTCGATATCTGAAGTAGTCCCTGGTAGGACAACTTGAGCTGTGACACTCGCAGTGTTCTGATTTGCAGCAGAAGCAGTCCTAGGCAAGGTGAGTTTCGTTTCAGATTTTTTTCTTTTGATGCGCAATTGCCCAGGCTTTCTCAGAGGATTTGTAGTATAGCCAGGCTCTTTCCCACGAGTTCCGGACGTTTCAATTGAAACATTACCTCCAGCACTGGATGCTTTTGAGGATTTATGAGTAGCAGCAGTGCCTTTGGTTGGAACGACTTCAGATGGGCCGCCAGGATGAGCGAGGGACCCAGCTTTACTAGCTATTGAGTCAGTCAGAGGAGGGTGCACCGACTGACTATCAAGGGTATTTCTCACCTTATAAACAGCAGCGCAGGCCCAAGCTGGAACCTCTAGTTTTTTGTACTGGGAAACCACGACTCCGTGGATCAGCCTACGAGGATCTAATACTTCAGAATTACCAACCTCACAAAGGCTAACACCCATGTTCATGACCTCCTTTCTAAAGCTTATAACTTTGCCCCCAGGGAGTCCTGCATTTTCAGCCTTCTCTGTCTGAGTGAGTTTCCAATCCCCCCCTGCTGTCGGAAACTTCCAACAATTCGTGTTGCTAGCTTGTGAGGGCAACTTAGCTCTCCCAGAAGACTTTAAAACAGGCTGCACAGCAATTATAGCAGCCTGACTTTCTGCAGGTGTATCGATTCGAATAGATATATCCTGCGCCTCCGAGACAGCACAAGGAACAGTCGATAGTCCTGCAAATACATTTGAACCACCTTCGTCTCATCCTTACTTATAACCCAACTCACATTGTAGAGTCCATGTTTGTACTGCACTAATGCACTAACAACAAAATGAGTTGTAAGTGCACAAGGTAAGGTGAAGAATCTATGCCTAAGCTGTATATTCCGTACTGCTCTCGATGAGCAGCAAACACATTAGAACATTCAAATAAATTAAGAAACAAACCTTTGAAGTCCCACATCACACATCCATTAAAGCTGAAAACCATTTCATGTCATAAAAGAAGATGAAACGAGCAACAGACATATGCCATCCGTTCTAATTTCTTGCGATATGCCAGGAGACTATGATAATATCTCAAAATGAACCAGCAGAAAGGGACTCGGCCAGTTTAGATGTACGCCCTCTAAACCTTCAGCACAGCCAACTCTTAACATTTATCAACTTAAACCCTACCCACCTTCACTCCCGCACTCGTAGTCATCCTCAATAATTCGCTGTGATGCAGCCATCAGGGCATCTGCGACAAAAGAAGACTCTGATTTATAAGTGCTGTGAAAAACCCTGGAGGGGGCCCTCATACTTATGTAGAGAGAGTAGAGAACCACATGAACACCTTACTGCCCAAAATGAGCAGAGGCAGAGCCCGGCGCAGCCAGGTAAAGGGATCAAACATTCTTAAATGGAACACAACCCGCTTAAACAAAAATATTTGAAAAAGACAATGCTTGTAAAGAATCTGAACCTCTGGATAGGAAAAGCATCGGTAGCATGCTAATTAGAAATTCTCACAGCTTTCCATGGCGAGCAAAATTTTGACCCCCCAAAAGAAAAGCAATTCAAAACAGTTTCCTTTCTTACCGCCTAATTGAACCGAAAGATATGACTCGGACGGAATAGACTTTGCCTCCGTCATGATGCGTACAAACTCCCCAAAAAATAAAAAATAAAATTGCCCACTAATGTCACGATACATACCTGCTACACTGTCTTGCTCTCTGCCTTGAACTAAAGGAAAATTCAGCATCAGCTTCTCCACCCGTGCATCAATATTATACTGTTCTTCGCACATATCTGATTCTAAGTTTGCTTCTTCCACTGCCTTAGGAGATTCTTTTACATCAGCGAAACTCACACCCCCCACATTGAGCACGTTTGGCTTGTCGGCATTGTTGAACCTTTCACTTCCATTCACCAACCCGACGCCAACGTCTGTTTGAGAGGCTGTACAATTTTTCTGAGACCGAGGTCCTAAAACCTGTTTCAAATGCAAAGGCTTTTGTTCTGCTGATGACCACTCATTCGTTCCGTCGTTCCTCATCATATGCTCTGACTGAAATTGCCGTCTCGGAAAAGAACTAGTGTTGTAATTATGCAATGACCCCGCAAACCCTCCAGAGTCAATACTTACAGCCTCTCCGCGTTCATTTGATCTATGAGAATTATTCCAATCAATAGAGTGACGTCCTCCCCACCCTGAGTTCAAATTAAGGTCACGAGCAGGCACAGAAGCACCCATATCAGATGAACGCTTAGACTCCTTGTGTTTGTAGGCAGACGGAGTTGAGCTGAGAGCATGACTATTTGCGTTTAAATTAGTATCACTAGACATTAACTCTCCTCCCGACGTGTACCAATCGCTGTGCCTGTTAAAGGTGTCACTCGAGACCAAAGGATCCGCACTTCCGTCATTACAGTAGTTCAACTCACCATCCCGATTTCTAACATTATTACCACTCACAAGACCTGCAGGGCTACTGTTACTCTGCGAAGCACCTCGGGAGACAACTTCCTGTCCAGACTGATGTACATCCTTTCTCGCTGATAACCGCTCAGTTCCTTCTCTACTTTGTCCATCACCTTTACTTTCCAAGCAATCATCTGCCCCAATTTCTTTTGCGGTAATACCGGTCCTCAAACTAGAAGAGTTGTCCGCACACAACCGCACTTCTATTTCATTATCGACTACGGATTTCACCTTATCATCTTCCACGCCTGGACAGTGCATAATCGATGCAGAATTGTTTCCCGCATTTGCACTAAGCTCCGCAGAAGATTGCTGAGGGACTAGTTCATTAGCATCACCCTCAGATTGCAATTCCCCGTTCTCTAGATCTGAAACTAGACTCTCTCCCTTCACCACTTGAGATGGTCCTGCGTTGCTCCCATAGATACAAGAGTCCTGATCTTGACTCTTGTGTTCTGCTTCGTTGGTACATAAAGCTCTTGTGACCTCAAGCCCAGCGCCTGCAGAAACACCAACCTGCGAATCGGGGTTGTCTGAAGCAAATTCAGAGCCACAATCGCTTTCCATTGGAGGTTTGATCCCAGACAATTCATCGCTTCCTGCAGAAGAGATTGTAGCTTTTTCTTCCGTTGAAGAAACAATTCTACCCTCCTCGCCAGCGCTAGAGCTAGCATTAGCAAGGGCCGGGAAGCACCGATCGTTATCCTCGGAATCCTTTCTTGGTGCAGCATTTCGTTTAGGACTGATCCGCGCTTTCCCTACAGATCGCCTAGACGAGATCTTTCTGTTGCTTTCATCAGAGATCCGTGAATTTGAAGAAGGATCGAAATCCGCCCACCCGTTACGCCTATCTCTGGATCTGTCACCCACTCGATTCTGCATAAAGGCAATATTCCGATTTCCAGATTCCCGACCGACATATCCAGGCATGCGAGAATCCGGGAAGTCACCGGTAAACTGTTGCTGCCATCCATGTGGCCCATCGTCTCTGTTCAATAAGAAGGCAGCTTCTCTAGGATGTAAGCCTATAGGCCTAATTCCAGTATAAGGCCAAGCCCGCTGTTGTTGAACACCCCTTCCGAAAAAATCAACGTGCAAACCAACACCCCTGAAGACTCTCTGTGAGCATTCTCTAGCTAAATGCCCCGGCTGCCCACAATTGAAACAATTGCGGACAAAATCGGGCCGCGGAAACTGAGGTCGTCCTTCAAACTGGTGGCCACCAAAGCCTCGACTTCTATCCATGCAGTTAAAACGGTCAGGGGCTGCTGCCTTCCCGCAGTCCCACATCAAATTACCAACATCCGGGAAAACTTCAGAGCCTGCTAGTCATTTTGTACGACACAGGTCAATCAGGGCTGTTGAGTGCAGTAACGCAGAAATGAGCAAATCCAAGAATGAGAGTAACTTCGCTCAAACCTCTCAACTTCGGAAATTTCTAACGGTGACCAATACATCAGGCTCAAAATAATTCGACATAAACCTTGGTAATATAATTCTGTATAAACCTAAAAATTCGACTGGAACGACAAAACTGCGGAGCCTTTATAAAAGGGTGTTCTTCTACAAACTTATGTATCCGACACAAATTCAGCTGACGTTTGGTCCGCTTCTGTTAAATTCCTGATACAATACAAACCCCCTAAAACAATCCATAATTGCATTTCATAAAGACGTGTGAAAATTAACTCCTACGTCTACCAAACCCTGCCATCTAACCCAGACACTCCAGTCGAAGCAGCATTTTTCTATAAAGGGTGTTTCTAAGGTCATCCCATGACCTGAGTATCTTAGTAATATAGTAGAGGTTGAGAACAACAAAACCCTGAGTAAAACTCCTAAAACCTACGAAGAAGCTGGAGAGTGTTCGCTGCGACTAAATTGGATTCCAAGTACTACGTAACCATCTGTCTCGCATGGACCAAGGCAGATCATATTTCAAACAACGAAATAGAAGACAATTTTAGGCATAACACCACAGAGGAGCACCAATTACCTCCACGCATGCCGCAAGGTCAGACTCTTGAACACTAACGACAGGCCAATCAACATTACCCCTGCCTCCATGCACTCCCGTAAAACAGACGTGTGAACGAGAAGCCTCAATGTAGCAGCTCTGCACAATTCCACATACCCTACGTCTCAATTCCGCAACGATGGCTTCGAGAGATTGACACAATTGCACTGTTTCTGGCGCACCACCAAAAAGAAAAAACAAAAGTGACAAAGAAAAAATTTAAATACTCTCTCCGTTAACGAGGACATCCTGCTGCCATAACAAAACCCTGGTTCTCGTAAGGGGGGTTAATCAGTAACAAAATCTCCGCATACAGCAACAAGCATAGAGTGCTTAACCTATGGATGCTCATGATCGTCCAAAACTACAAATAAACGAAAAAAGGTAAATAAATAAAATCGCTCGCATGGCAGTTCAGCAACACTATACGGAATAGAGAAAGAGCCTTGCCAAAGCAAACCCTAGGAGCTAACTCCATCCCCGAGCGCGCTCGACAGTCTTCCGCACTACCTCCGAACGCGCAAAAAAGCGAGTAGCAGCATCCACGGGCCAGAATTCCACCCCAGGCGTAAATCTAGAAAGCTAACATGGTATGAACCGAAAATCACATCACATCACCGCACCGCACCATGTGACATCACACCGCAGGCCAAGCACCACCGCGTGAAAAAACAGCGCCCTCAGCTCTTGGCTCCTCTCGTTCCTCCCTCGAAAAACCGAACTGAAAATAATACGCACACGAGCGCGCACACACGCACACACGCACACACTAACAAAAACAACAACCAAAAAAAAAAACTAAACTAAACTTTAAAAATAAAAAAAAAAATAGAGCACAAAAAGTTCGGCGACCGCAGCGCGATGGTCGATGGAATCCGTAGGCAAAAGGCTATGAGGAGCGATGGACGTGCGGTGGCGCGTTGGAGGACGTCGGGAAGAAGGAGAGCAAAGCGAACAAGAAGATTAACGAAGTCTCACCACCATCCCCTCGTTTCATTCCCGCCTAGACTGCACAGCCCTAAACGAGCCTTCGGACCCTTCCTCCCTCCTCCCCCCCGCCCCTCCAGCTATGTATGTATGTATTCATATATATGTATGTATGTATATATGTGTATGTAGTTTTGTATGTGTGCATGCACTCCTTGGTTCGTTCCCGAACCTGCTTTCTGCCTCCTCTTCCTACCCTGTCCGCTCCGTACCGCGGAAATCCTTCCGACTTACCCGGCCGTGGGACCACTCTCTGCAGTCAGGTTCGGCACAGGGTAATTCCACCCTATGTTTCTGTGCAAACACAGGGTCACTCCGTCACAGGCCGATGAATGTAGACATTTTCTGTTCGTTGACCGAGCAAAACGTCTTCAAACTCTTGAAATGATCCTGTTTTCCTACCTGTAAATTTAGAAGAAAAAAAAGTAAAAAGTAATCAAAACCAAAACCAAAACCAAAAGTTTGTAAAGACCAAAAACTGAAAGAGGAGTTGTAACCACAAGATTTTTGGAAATGACTTTTCAGAATTTAAAATTATTATAATTTGTGGATTTATTTTTAAATTTTTTACTATTCATTAGGATAAGTATGTGCATATATTCAAGAAAATTATACAATATATAAGATCCATACCAAAAGTACATCATTTGTGCAAAACACATATTATACTTTACAAAATATTAAGTCAAATAATATATTATATTATTTTGTGTATGAACTATAATTCATGAAGTAATATAATTACAATATTTTATTGATTGATTATTATCTTTATGAAGTATCATAAACTGAATAGTTCAAAATTTCAAAATTTTAAGTCAAAAGAATTTTATACTGTGATTTGATGTGTGTTTAAATCATGGTTTTTATCATTTGAATTTACATGATTATTAAACACAAGTTTGATTGCATTGGCTGCAACAAGATAAAAGAATAATTATCTACTAAAAAGCTATATGTTTGTACAAAAATTACTGAAGGGATTTGAGACAAATGATATAAATGTTGAAAATTATTGTATCCCTTAATGGTGGATTATCCCTCTTTTTACTTGTGCTTCATACAGGACAAAATTATTAAATTATGATTTTTTGAATTTGGCACAAACCTCACAAATAAAGAAATTTATCTAAAACATGAATTCAAGACAATAAGATGAAAATTTTGAAAATGTCTACATTTTATGAAAGAAAAAAGAAAAAAGAAAATGACTCACTTGATCTAAGATAAGATTAACCAGATGTGTTTGTATTAAGACATCTAAGAGAATATGTTTTAAAAACAAATTAAAAAGAAAATCATGTTTATAAGATATTTGTAAATGACTATTTAAATAACGTGCTAAATATTTGTAAATGACTATTTAGGTGTGTCAGATATTTCAAATTGAAATAATAATTTTATAAATTTTACTAATTTAAGTCAAGTGTAATAATAAAATATGTCTTTTTTAAAAAAACATTGTGTACACACAAATGAAATTATATTACCAATCTGAAACAAATGCATTTTGAATTACTGCTGTTGTTAATATATATTTTTTGTATTATAAGAATTTCGTAAGTTTTAAAAAATAATATTTCATCATTAAAAAATAATATAATGGTATTAAATTGATAGTATATAATATAATTTAATCAATTTAAAACATAATATTGAATATAAAAATATTATATTTTATGTCAGTTCATGTTTTGGAGTAAATAACACAAAGACTTAATTATGAAATCAGAATTTAAATTTGATACAGTAATTCTTTTACAGCTAATAATACTTTTTTATTTGATCAAATTCAATATTTGCAACTTCTTAAATTTGAAAGTTTTTTGTGTGATCACAATATATATATATATATATATATATACGCTCATTAATTTCCAGAAGTGACCTATTGTTACAAAATTTGCATCATGGTCTTAATGTTTGTAGTTTATTTTAATAAAGTTAATAAATTTCTTTTTACCATACTTAGGTTCATATAAAACAATTTTCTAAATTTTAAGTTATAATATAGATACCTAGGAATGGCATTAGAAATTTGAAAAGCTTAGGTAGAAAGAAACATATTAATAAGAAGTTTAAATTTCTCACTTTAGTTAATTATAATATAATTCTTTATATAAAGGTCTAAGCTAAATATTATAGGTTTTTAAAAAAAAACAAAAAAAATAGATAGAATTTTTTTTAATAATATAACTTCTCTTAAAAATATGTTCTTTTAAATATTTATTGAAATATAAAAGGTAACAAATTTAATTTTATGCAATCAAAATATAAATGATTATGAGAAATTCACTTGCCTAATAATAAAATATTTATATCCAAATGAAGGTTAGGAAGCATTTAAGGTAGCAAAATGTAATCTCTGATGTAAATAAACAAATAAATCAATTGTAATTTTATTTTTCATTATAAGAAAAAGGAAAAAGAAATAAAACCTATTGATATTTGCAAAAACATTGTAAAAATGATTTCATTGGTTCTCTATAGCCTTTGAAGACTTAGTAGATTTTTAAATATAACTATAATTTTATATACTATTAGAATACTATTAAAAGGTCTTAAAATTAATTTGAAGCTACTTTATAGTATAATATAGCTAATTTTTTTCATAGAATCTTAAAGTCTTATGTGATTTGAAATAAATTTTAAAATAAATTCCAACTTTCAAAGGTTATCTTGACTTAAGTTATAAATATTTTAAAACAACATCTTAAAATTAAAAGCATCTACCTCAAGTAATTATTTTTAATCTTAGTATAAGAATTTGATTGTAAACATCTCATATAACATGTTGAATAATATAGCAAATTAAATTTGAAATAGAAAGATTTGATAAGAAGAACAATTTTGGATAGTTGCAATTAAATATAAAATAGTTACTTCTATGATAAAGACTACACAAATCATTTTGAAAAAAAAACTAATAAAGAATAGAAAGAATTCAAATTAAGAGTAGTAAATGTAATTAAATCAAGTCTTGCAAGTAAAATGTTATATAACATTATAAATAAAAGTTTGATATTAAATATATAAAAAAAATTAAAATACTTGTATATGATAAAGTTATTAATAAATTGATTATATATAAAATATTATTTATATTTATTGTGTATAAAAAAGAATATCAATGTATTGGATCATTTGGATACCTTCAATAAGATCTTGTATAAATTAACATATATTAATGTTAAACTAGAAGATGAAGTGAAATATTTATTGCTAATGGTTTTCTTGCTTTCATCATTTTAGCATTTGGTTATTACTTTGTTATATGTAAAAATATATAATAGAAACTATTGTTGTTTTCTTATCTTATAAGACAAAAAAGAGACAAGCAATGATGCTTCATATTTTAAAGGATATCCTAGTATGTACATACTAGGATATACTATGGCCTTTTCAAAGTGATCAAAAATCTTCTAGAATTTTTTAAGATCAAATAAAATCTTTTAAAATCTTATAAGACTAAGTAGAACCTTCTAGAATTTTTTAGAATCTTCTTCTATTATATATCCGTGACATTATTTTTCTCTTTAGCTTTAAGTTCCACAAGGAGAGATAGAATCAAAGTTAATTATAGGCAAAAGAAGTAAAAGATGTATTATATGGTATCCACAACATATTCAAGCTATCTTTTATAAGTCAAAAGATTCATTGGTCCTTGCAACCAACAATAGTGACCAATGGCTTCTATCATAGACCAAGCTTAAATTTCCATGTCTTTGTTATAAAATTGTCCTTCAAAAATTACTTCAAAGCATCCTTTATATGTAGGTTTAACTTTAATGATGATTGCTATAGAGCAACTATTGGATATTATATGACATCTTTTTTGTTTAGGTGATTCTTCTTTTATAAACTTAATCAAAGATGTATTACAATCTTAAGGTGAAATGGAATTACTTTTGGATTTGTTAGTTTATATGTATATGAGAATTGAGTCTTAAAACTTTTGAAACTTCTTCCACCCTTCTTATAAAAAATTACAAAGTCTAAAATGTATCATATTTAAATATAGTAGATGAGAGTATTACCTAACATGTAGTGCCACTTTAGATCTAGAAGGATATAGTTGATGAAACTCTTTTATTTTTTACAATATTGTATTGTAACAAGGATATAGGATGAAAGAATAAAAAAAGATATATATTATAAAGAAGCTTTATTGAATACTAAGTAACAAAATTAGTTTAAAAAATATAAATAAAAAAAAATAGAGAGGTAATAAAAATATTTAATATTAATATTGTTTTTTATAAAATGGACTTTTATTTATTTTGTAGGACCATAAACAAGATAAAACAAGGTAGATTAACAAAAATACTACTATAATCATCTTAAAATTAAAGCAAAGAATAATTTCAAGCAAAAATTATCTAAGAAAACCTTAGATTAATACTTAGGGAAGGCTAGTTGTGAACTAGGGTCAAAACTAGACTCTAAGATACAAAATTGTGTGCTTATTGCAGATACAAAGTTTTTTGTTGATCAAAGAGTGGAATTAAAAAACAAACTTGATAGGATTTTTTTAAGTATTAGTTTTAACGTTTTTGAATTTGTAATAAATTTGTAAGAGCTATGCAAAGTCAAGGTTCTATTTGGATGACTCTGGTTATTGAAAAATAAAATAGATTTGCATTTTGGAGCATCTTATGAATTTTGTCATAGATCTACAGATGAAAAATTATAAATTTATAAATATAGTTGTATTAAATATTTATTATAAATTTGAGCTTAATTAAAGATTATTAGAATTTAAGTGAGTTAGATCAAAGGTTATTAGAATTTAAGTGAACTAAAATCTCAAAAATTAGATTTTGAGGATCAACAAGGATAGTTATGATTTTGAGCAATTTGCCAATTAGATTTGAATGGTTCTTTTTTAAATTGGTAGTCAATTTAGTTTTTAATATTTTTGTAAAATTTTAGAATATATGAATGGTACAAAAAAGAGATATTGATGCTAGAAGATGGACATCAAGGTTGGAAAAGGAGAATGGCCAATACTAGAGAGGATTAGGAGCTTTTTCTTCTAATCTATAAGTTCAAATCCTTTCAAAATTTGTATACTTGTTTTTAACTACTAGATCAAGAAGTGTAAAAATTTTGAATAAAGATCAATAATTAATTTAATAATTATTGAGATTTTAAATCTGATATTGGATTTAATTAAGGTTTATTTAGAATATCTTTAAATTTTTATTAGGATTTGACTTAGGATTTGATTAAGATTTGATTAAGATTTATATAAGATATTAAGATTTGATTAGGATTTCATTAAAATTTGATTAATATTTAATTAGGATTTGATTAAAGTTTAATTATAATTTGATTAAGATTTTATTAAGATTTACTTAGAATTTGATCAAAATTCAATTAAGATTTTTTAAAGATTTTTTTAGGATTTCTTTAAAGTTTCCTTATAATTTCTTTAATTTTTTTTTAAAACTTCTTTATGATTTTATTAGGATTTTTTAAAGATTGCTTTATAATTATTTTAGTATTTCATTAGAATTATTAAAGATTCAATTGGGATTTATTTAAGATTTTATTAAGATTGTTTTATTGTTGGTTAATTGTAATATACAAGTTTATCTTTTACAACCAAGTGCTTGATGTATTTTCAAATAAGATGGCATGTAATACAACAAGGGTGTATTGATTAAGTTTGAAGTTGACTCCTATATACGCTTACTAATATTATAACCATGTCAATCTACAAAGTCTTTTAGTTGTCATTGCTTTAGTATCAAATCAAGTACTTCTTCTATTTCAAATTCTTCATGCTTGTCTATAGATTATATTATTATTGTCAAAGATACAAGAATGTAGAACAAGAGACTTGAAACTAGAATAAGGTTTCCAGAAGAAACCATTAAGAACTTGAATTAAATACATGAGTACACAAACAATACCAAGAAAGATGAGTTAGAACTTCAAGAAATGCATTGTGGAGATTGAAGAACTCTTCAACCTCGATCCTTATAATATATTCTTGTCTAGAACACTTCTTGAGTAACTTCTATCAAACTAAGAAGCTTCTCAAGCGGCTTCTACAAATTGAAAAGCTTTTTGAGCTCCTTTCACTAACTGGAAAGCAACTTAAGCTCCTTCCACTAACTAGAAAATTTTTCAATCAACTTTCACCAATTAAGAAGCTTCTAAAATGTTCTAGAAGGTTTTGTAAACCTCTAAAATATATATCCATAACATCACCTCCTTCTCTAGCGACGAGTCCTAAGAAGAACTCAAACTTATTACATACATAAGAAATCAAGAATATGCTGCACTAGTAAAACTATGTATTTTATTCTCCGTTCTTGAACAATGGATTCTATTGGTCCTCAAAGAAATTACCTATGGCCTTAAGCTAATACCTTAGTTGTTGAAATATCCTATCCAAGAATTTGATCTTCATTTGATCTCAGAACTAAAAAGATTCATCTTTTAAATCTCTAGCAATATCATTAAAACTTGAACATTAAAATTGAAGCTTGTATGGTTGGATCTTATTCTTGATGGCTCCAGCTAAGGTTGTACTTGGTGCTGAAATGTATTGTCCTCACTTTGTTCAATTGAAGGCTATGAAAACTGCACTGGTTTGTTCAAAGCTTGTTTGATAAATGAATCTTTTGAGTCTTGTTCTTTCAATGCTTGAAGGTTTGACATAGTGACTAACTTGCTTCTATTACTCTATTCTATCTTAGAATACATGACTACATATAAATAAAAGCTTTAATTTAGCTCTCTTTCTCTTTATGAGTATTCCTTGAATCTAATCTTCACTAAGAAGTTATCATTGAATATGTTTGGATTTGTGGAGATAAAATTGATAAAATTCTTGTACTTTTTGAGGCACATTGGTAAGATTTGCGACCAATTTTTATGTATACTCATTAATATTATAGCTCCACCAATGAACAAGATATTCCAATTTGTTCCACATTCATTGTGAATCAAGTACCTTTTCAACCTTGTATTCTTTATGGTCTTCAATTTTAATATTAGGCAGAAATTTTTATATCCTTCTCGGAATATGTGACTCCCTATAAGATTCTAAAAGAGAGACATGAAAAATTAGATGTATCTTTATATCAGATGATAATTCTAAGTGATATGCTACTAGATTGATTTGCTTTTGGATAGAAAATGGTCCCAATCTTCAATAGTCTAACTTATTGCATGGTCGCTAAGTCTTGATATTCCATCGAAGAAGCCATATCTTATCTCTAATATAAAAAGTAGGCAGTTGATTTCTAAATTTATTTGCAGATGCCTTGTAAGTATCTTGAATTGCTTGTAATTGAAGCTTTAAGATTGTTTGGTGTTGCAAAAGCTACTTTGCAAATCCTTCAGCCGTTAGATTGTTGTTCTTTGAGGTACTTTACAGATCAAACTTTAGATGATATCCATAATTGGAGTAAAATGGTATTTGCTGAGTTGAAGCATGAACAATATTATTATATGCAAATTTCGCTAATGGTAGATATGAGATCTAATCATCTTATTGATAATTAATACTGCATTGTAGATATTGCTCCAACACTTGATTAACTCATTCTATTTGGTTGTCAGTTTGAAGATGGAAAGCCAAAGAAAGTTTAATATCTACTTTTAATATTTCAAAAAGACACTTCCAAAACTTAGATATGAATTGGAATCCTCAATCAGATATAATATCATTTGATAGGCCATGATATTGATATGTATTTTTGAAAAAGAACCTTGCCGTTTCTTTACTAGATGCAATATTTTTGCTAGGGATGAAATGAACTATCTTTGTAAGTCAATCAATCACTATAAAGATGTTGTCTAATAAATTAGATGGTAGTAGATCTGTAATGAAATCCATTAAAATAAAGGATTATGACCATCTTAGAACAAATAAGGGTGGTAAAAGTCCATAAGGGCGATATTGAAGATTTTTACATCTTGAATAGATGTCGCAAGAGAGCACAAAGTCCTTCACTGCCTTCTACATTTGAGGCCACTAAAAATCTTAAGAAATAAATTCCAAGGTCTTGTTAAATGCAAAATGACGCGCAACGACAAAATCATAGTGAGATTGAAGAACGTGCAATTGTGTTGGTCCTTCTAGGATATACAAACGTTCTTTAAAGTATAGAAGGTCTTCTTCAAATTTGAACTTTTTAGTATTTTTTTTGAAGCGATGTTTGACATTAAGGGCCAAAGCATTATTAATAATTACAATATATATCTCATTAATAAAACTAGGATCAATAGGCGCCCATGTAATAGTAGCACAAAGGTAGAATTCTTCCAATTTCAACAAAGTTGTGTATTGTTGATCAAATATTGCCTCCCCTATCCTTGGTATAAAATATAATCTACTCCATAGAGCATCAGACAATTTTTGTTGCTTCCCAAGTTGATAAGTGATGACAAAATTAAATCAAGATAGTGACATATTTTATTAAGCTTAGCGGTGATTAAGAATCCAATCTGACATAAAATATTCTAAATTCTTGTAATTTGTATATACAATCACAGGATGCATTACTCCTTCAAGAAAATGACACCATTCTTGAAAAGAATCTATAATAGCTAGAAGCTCTTTATTGTAGATTTCATAATTAATTTTGGTAATAGAGAACTTTTGAAAATAAAATGCAATAAGATGGAATTTGTTGTCTATATCCATTTATGAAAGTACAGCCCCTAGTGCAAAATTTGAAGCATGAGTTTCTAAGTAGAATGTATTTGTAAAGTATAGATATATCAATATTGGTGTTGTAGTAAATACCGTCTTGAGGTGTTGGAATGCTTTCTCCACTTGAGGCCCCCATTCTAACTTATCTTTACATGTCCATCAAGTATGAGGGGCGGCAACTTAAGAATAATTTTTAATGAAGATCCGATAGAAGTTAGTAAATCCAAGAAAACATTGTACATCTTTCACAGTCTTTGGAATGGCCCATTACATAACTGCTTCTATTTTCTTGGGATCTATTATCAAATCCTCAGTAGATATGATGTATTCCAAAAATTCCATCTTAGGTTGGTGAAATACACATTTCTCTAATTTGACATACAAATATGTATCTTGCAACTTTTATAATACCAATTTGACATGCCCCTTGTATTCCTCCAAATTTTTTGAGTAGATTAAGATGCCATCAAGATATATTACTACAAACTTATATAAGTACTTTCAAAAGATATCATTCATTAAATGTTGAAAGATAGCAGGTGCATTTGTTAGTCCAAAGGACATGACATTATATTCAAAATTTCCATACCTTGTCCAAAATGCGGTCTTCCATTCATCTCCCTCCTTGATCCATACTAGGTTGTATGCTCCACAAAGATCTATCATAATATAAATCTTGGCTTAGCCAAGTTATTCCAAAAGTCTTGAAATTAACAGTATTGGATAATGATTCTTTATTGTTATCTTATTCAATCTCCAATAATTAATACACATACGTAAAGAACCATCCTTCTTCTTCACAAAAAATATAGGTGCACCTACTGGACACTTTGAATGTGTAATGAAGTTCTTCATAAGATTTTCATCAATATAATCTTTTATTATCAAAAGTTCATTTTGAAAAAGATTATAGATTGGACCAAAAGGGAGTTGCGTTCCTTCTTGAAGATCTATAATTCAATCATATGATCGGTACTCCGACAATATATCAGCATTTTTCTTTTGAAAATATCTTAAAATTTGTTATACTGCTCTAGAATACTTGTCAATGAAGTCCTATCTTTTTTAATTGGAGTCACGTAAATAACAAATGATGTACTTTCTTTACCCAATCTTATGAAAGTCCTTGCTCCAATAAATAAAGGTTTACCAATTCATGGCTTTTTTTGAATTTTTTTATAGGGATCTCTATCAAAAATATTATTCTTCACAACCTCTAATCTATAGATGGATTATGCTTTTCCGACTAAGATAGCCTGAGAATAACATGATTTGAAGGAGTCCTAATAATGTTAAATACAATCTTTGAATGACACTTCTATAGGCGTGGTTTCATGGATGACACTATCAGAGGATAAAAGTCGTCCATCTATTACTTCTACATGAATAGGTTTGGATTTCTATACTAGAGGAATTTTATAAAGTTTAATAAATGCCTCATCTACGAAACTAGCAGACGCCCCCAAATCTAACAAAGCAGTTGTCTAAAGCTTTTGAAGGTCCAAATACAAAAGAATTATAAAACAATAAGCAGGTTGAGTAGAAAGAGAGGAACCTCAATAATTTTGTAATATTGGATTGTCCAACCACACAGTCCGTATTAAAGCTGAATATTATTGTTTTCTTGAACAATTGTATTCTTGATTTTAATAATGTGTCAATTTTGTTTCTTTGAGCAATAACCAACCTTGTGGCCTTCCTCACCACAATACAAGCATAGACCTTCTTCCATCCGATGCTTCTTTTCTTGCAAACTAAGAGGTTTAAATTGTATTGCATCAAGTTGCATATCTTCTACTTCTGAGTGTGAATTCAAAATGCTTGTTGATGTAGCAAGGTATATCAAATTGCATGTTGTCTTATTGAAGACCATGAACATTGATCTTGTCAATGTTGAAATAATCAGTTATCACATTTTATGACTTAATTAATGGCTTCATTGAGCGATTATGGATCCGGAAGCAACAATAACAAATCCTTCTCATCATCTCTAAATCTCCAATAAAATTGGCTCATTAAGGCTTCTTCATCCCAATTAATATTGCAGGCTAATTACCTAAAATTGGATGTATAAATTGATGCAAAGTGTGCCTTTTGACATAATTCTTGGATCTTAGTTGTTGTCTATCGAGTCTTATCATGTTCTCCAAATTTTTCCGCAAATACTTCCATGAAAACTTCAAAGTTATTCAAAATTCGTGATCTTTTTTTGAATAAAGAAATAAACTATAATAGTGCTTGTCTCATAAGCAAGGTGCCAACCAATCCAAGGCGTGATTCTTCTATTAGATAAGTATCAGGTTGTAGAATTGTTATCAATCAAATTTGATTGATAAACCCTTGGAACTTTAAGCACGTTGTTGCGTTGTAAATTAAAACATAGTGTGAAAGATATAAAAAAATGTATTAAAATAAAAAGATTAAGATTAGAAGAAGAGAGGATGAAAAAGAGAAGGGGTTGTGATTATAATCACATTATCTTGGGCGTTACAATATTTATCACAAGCTCAGGGATGATAGGTAGGCCAAACTATTAATTTTCTATTGAAATTTCCAACAGTAGTATCAAGTCATGAAAACAAGGATTTCTACAATGAAGTCAAGTGGATTCAAATCCACGTTAGCTCCAAAGTAGCTAAGAACTTAACCACACAAGCTTCTTTGACTTGGCAATGTAGGATGAAGTTCTTTCTTTTTTATGTCTAATCTAATCTAAATTATTTTTTTTCTACTTGTTAGATTTTTTTCTATTTTATCTTAGATCTACTTTACCTTTATTTTTTTCTATCTTAGATCTCAACTTAAATGTTGTGGGCTGAAATTAGAAGAGAAATTGGTAGAAAAATAGTAGTAAAAAGATAGAGTAGAAATTTACCTTAAAAAGTGAGATTTCTTCAAGTTAATCCAAAAGAAAAGATTAAAGAGGTGAGAAGACATAGCTGAGGTGTCTCTATGACCAAGGGAAGAAGGGAGACCAGGCGGGGATGATAAAGAGGGGTCGTGAAGAAGAAGGGGGAGAGTTTTTTTTAGAGGTGCATAAGATTTTTATATAGGCAGTGTATGTTTGGTGTATAGAGGGAGCTTGGAGAGGATTTTAAGTGAAATTTTTTGCAGATTTGTAGTAAATAAGATAAAAAATATATAAAAATAATTCTCATGTCTTTTGGTTAAATATCAAGGGAGATATGAGTCGTCAAAGTTGTAGGTTTTTAAGACTAGGGTAGTGAGGATTAGTAAATTTCGGGCCTTGATTCTTGGGAACCACTTGGACTTTAGAGGCGAAATTTTTTGGATTTTTGTTCCTTATAGAATTAACTACTTTGTATCAAAATCTCAAGTCAATATGATCTCTGAGCAAAGAGTTATGAGTGAAATTGTAACCGGATTTGGATGAAAAGAGAAATAGAGTGAAGGTAGGATTGGGGTTTGTATGGGCAATATGTGTGTGTGGGTTTTTTGGATGTAAATATAGTTAAGACACGAATTTGAGGGTGAAATTTGATAGACATGATCTATGTAAGTTAGGAAAGAGATGAAAGCAAGTTTGATACTCATTCGTTTTATGAATAAAATGTTATGCTCTTTCAAAGTGATAGGGATCTATCTCCAAGTCAGTGAAGTTTGAAGGAGCATATCTTTGTGATCAGAGTAGTATTTTGAATAAAATTTATTAGGATTTGTAGATATATGAGTCTATTAAGTTATATAAAAAATTAATTATTATTGAAGTTATGTTTAAAGAATTATGAGGAAATTTGTGGTCGGATCTAGAGTTGTTAGAAGACAAAATTAAAGAAGAAGGATATAGTCTATAACTCTAGTTCAAAGAGGAATTTTGGAGGAAAAATTAGAGGATATTTACAACATAAAATAAGCAACAAGATTATCAAATTTCAATACTTAGGTCTTTGTTAATGAGGAGCAATAAAGGTGTGAAGTAAAGGGGGTCCAGAATCAAAGGCAGCATGGAGGGATTACTTTGACAACATGGTTCTCTCTAACCACATGAGCTATAATCCAAAGATTTATGGAGTATGCTTCCTTACTTCCTTAAGTACTTTGTATCCAAATTTTTCTTCAATTGATGTGATATCCTAGGGTTTATGAGTAAAATTGAAGGCAAGTTTCTAAAGGCAAAATATGTTAGGATTAATAAAGTATGTTTTTATATAAATTCTTCAATTTTATGAACTTTATGAATCTCATCTTACACTTAAGAAACTAGAGGCAAAAAAGACCTAGTGTTTCTTAGGGCTAAGACTGTCATCACGACAACGTACCATTATATTTTTTAGGAAGACTAATTCAAGACTCCTTATGTTGTTGAATAGATGAATTTTCTTAGCGTAGCATAGGTAATACTGCATCTTTAAGTGAAAAAGTTGGGGGTAGATGCAATCTAAATTGTGATACCTTAGTTGTTGCATCATTACAAAGTTTTACAACAACCTCTTTAATCTCAACACTCTTTATAAATAAAATAGTAAGAGCACTTATAATGATATCTAACTTGGACTCAGAAAATTCAATCATACTAATATCTTGACCTCCAGCCATTCTAAAAGAAAAAAGAAATGAATCTATAAGAAGACAACATTGGTTTAGAAGAGGATAATCTACAACCTCTAAAATGCTTTAAGATCTTCAAAGAGAGGGGTGATCTACTTTCTCACAAGAAGGACAAAGTTCCAATATTGTGATGAAAAAAATATCAATTTAGAGGAGGGCAATCCGCAACCTCTAAAGCACTGGTATGCCTTTGAGTAGAGGATTATCTACTCTCTAACAAGAAAGGATCCAACTCTGATATTGAAGATAAAATCAATCTCAACAAACTGTCAAAGATACAAAAATACAGAACAACAGACTTGAAACTAAGATAAGGTTTCAAGAAGAAACCATCAAGAACTTGACTTAAACAAATGAATACATGAACAACACGAAGACAAGTGAATTAGAACTCCAAGAGATGTGTTGTTGAGATTGAAGAACTCTTCACCTTCGACTCCTATATATATTCCTGTCTAGGATGCTTCCTAAGTGGCTTCCATCAAACTAAGAAGCTTCTTGAGTAATTTCTATCAATTGGAAAGCTTTTTGAGCTCCTTCTACTAATTGGGAAGCTACTTAAACTCTTTTCACTAACTGGAAAGCTTTTTGAGCTCCTTCCACTAATTGAGAAGCTTCTTCAGCTCTTTCCACTAACTAAGAAACTTCTCAACAGACTTTCACTAAGTAAGAAGCTTTTAAAATATTTTAGAAGTTTTTGTAAATCTCTAGAATGTATGTTCCTAATAATTATAGGCAAACTTGACTAACGACAAATAAGATGTCTAATTATTTTATTAATAATTGATGGTACATCTTAAGAATTTTTTCCAAGATTTGGTTGATTTTCTTTGTTTGGCCATTGATTTATGAATAAAATATTGAAAAAATCTTGATATCTATTTAAAAAATATCAAGAAGTGACTTCCAAAATTTAGATACAAACTATAGTCTTTAATTTGATATAATATTATTTCATAATCTATGGTATTAATAGGCATTATTAATAAAGAATTTGGTTGTTTTTTCATCAATAATGGTCTTCTTACAAGGGACAAAATGTGTCATTTTGATGAATCAATCAACAATTACATATATAATATTAAAAAAATTCAATAGTGGAAGATTTGTAATAAAGTCTATAGAAATAGAAGACCATGGTTGTATCAAAATTAGTAGCAATTAAAAAAATCTATATAGATGATGTCAAAGATTTTTTGATCTAAAACATGTGTTGCATGAAAGAACAATTTTTTTGATAATTTTTCACATTTGATGCTATTAAAAATCTTTAAAAAGGAGTTCTAATGTCTTGTTGAATCTAAAATATCATATAACTAGGAAATCATGACTTATTTAAAAATACAAAGGTCCAATGGTCCTTTTAGAATATGCAAATGTTCTTGAAAGTAGAAGAGACCGTCTTCAAATTTGAATTTATTTGAATCATTATAGATATTATTGAAATAATATTTAATATTAGAAATAAGAAGGTCCATAGTCAAAGTTGTACAAACTTGATCAAAAAACAAAAATCCATTTGAATTGATATAGAAGTTGCTTAAATACAAAATTTCTTAAATTTTAAGAATATTATCTATTATTAGTTATATGCTACCTCTCCTTCTTTTGGCTCAAGGTATAATTATTTTGATAAAATATCTAACAATCTTATTATTTCTCAGATCAATATGTGATGTTAAAGTCAAAATGGAATAGAGACATACTCCAATAGATTTGACAACAATTTAAAATATGAACTGACATAAAATATTCAAGGTTTTTATGATTTGTATACACAGTCATTAGATGTGAACTGCTTTCAAGCAGATGGCACCATTCTTAAAAAGAATCCATAATAGTAAGAAGTTTCTTATTATGGATTTCATGATTAATTTCTATGATGAAGAATTTTCTAGAATAAAATATAATTAGATGAATTTTTTTTTTTCTTCCAAGTTATTATAAGATTGCTTTCAATACAAAGTCCAATGCATTGATTTCTATTAAAAAAAATGATTTAAAGAAGTCCAAATAAATCAAGACAAATATTTAGGACATATATTATATAAATTATATTAAAAAAAAGAATTAGAAATAAAATTTTGATATCAAAAAGAATAATTTGGCCATCTATGTACATAAATGGAGATGGATGATAGAAATCTCATTCCTATTGCCTAAAAGTCATATCTAATAGACTTTAAGAAAGCTATTTGAGGCCTTACTAGAAATTAGGGTTTTTTTTTTAAGATAATTCAAATATCAAAGGTTAAGATCAATAATTTTAGATTTTTGGTTATAATTTTGATATAAAAATTAAATAATTTGGAATTTTTGTGAAGGAGATATAGGCACTTAAAGTCAAGGTATTGATTTTGTATCTACTATCACTCTTTGAAATATAACAAATGTGTACAAAAAACAATAAAAGATTGGCAATTTGGATTGGAGAGATCAATTTTTTTACTATAATTTATATATATGATGTAATAAGTTCAAAATTAGAATGAAAGAGATATTAGAAGTTGAAGCCAATGCTTACAATTTAAACATAGTAAGTAATCCATTTAATTAGTGGTTGTAATTTGAGCTATATCTTAAGCAATTTGATAAGGTTTTGACTCAAATTTTTTTAAAGTCTATCTCTCAATGTTATAAAGCTACATAAATTTTTTTTTATTTTTGAAATATAAAAAAAATAATGTTTAGATATCTATAAATTAATATTTTAAGTACTTGTTAGGATTTTTGAAATATCAAATAAATAGAAAAAAATCTATGATTGATTTTTTTTATAATAAAGCTTAAGGATATAAGCTAGACTTTTAAAAAAATTGACAAAAATTAAATAGCTAGATCAAGAGACATGTGATTTTAAATTTTTTTTTATTTTTTTATTTTTTTTATTTTTTTATTTTTTTAATTTTTAAATAGATAAATTAATTAGTGAAGGATTTTACAACAATTTGAAAATTTTGTACAAATTAAAGGGGGTTTTTTAGAAGCCAAGACTTTATAGATATATAGAGCTATGATAATATTTTTGATATAAAAATAATTTTTTAAAATGAGATTATGGATTTTTTTTTGAATTTATTACAAATCTAATTTACTAGCAATTGATTAATTATGATTTGGCATAAAAAAGATGTTAAAGATTTTTTAGATGCTATAAAAAAATCTTATGTATGAAATTATTTAAATATAAAAGATTTTTATTAATATTATATATTTTTTTAATATTATTTTATTTATTTGTTCTCTTTATTAAGGAAAAATCTTTTATCAAAGCCTTGCCAATAAGTTACATATAAATTTTCTATAGCTAGATATGTAATGTCTTTTCGTATTAAAATATATTTTATAAATTTTTTAATGACTCTTATAAGCTATTTGTATAATATCCAAATATTGAAAAATGGTTGGCGCATTTGTAAGGATGAAAGATGTGATATTATACTCAAAGTGTCCATATCTTATACAAAAAGTGGTCTTCTATTTGTCCCCTTCTTTAATGTATATTAGATTATAAGCTTTGCAAAGATCTATTTTAATATAGATCTTAATTTGACCTTATTGATCAAAGAGTCTATATATCAATGATAGAGGATAATGATTTTTTATTGTCACTTTATTGAGGCCATGGTAGTTGATGCATAATTATAAAGATCATTTTTTTTTTTTACAAATAGTATAGATGCACCAACAAAAGATTTTGAATGTTGATAAAAAATTCTTTGTAAAATTCTTGTCAATATATTCTTTCAATATTGTAAGCTCATTCTAGATTAAATTATAAATTGGACCAAAAGGTGGTTGTGCACCATCTTAAAAATCAATACTATAGTCATATGGACAATGTTGAGGCAAGGTATCTATGTTCTTCATTTTAAATACATCTTTAAAATCTTTATATTCTTTTGAAAGAATAGTTGGAATACTTGTTGTTTTAAATGTTGAAATTGCATAAACAATAAAAGAAGTATTCTTCTTGATTGCTCTCATAAAAGTTCTAGCTCTAATAAATAGAAGCTTTATAGTTTTAGATATATAAGATATATAATATTTTCCATCAATTTAGTAATAATTTTATTAGCCTTGTGGCCAAGTTTTCTATAATACAAATACAAGCCATGTTCTTTTTTACTCTTCTTTTCTTGTTCAAAAAGAAATTTGAAAAAAATTGTATTAATTTATATAACTTTTATTTCTAATTATTTACTAAGATTACAAGATATAAAAGATGCTTGTCATACACATATTCCAAGTTATTACTTTTTAGAATCTAATAGAATCTTCTTTAATCTTTTAAAATCTTTTTTTAGCCTTCTAAAATCTTTTAGAACCTTCTTTGATCTTCTAAAACCTTCTTTAATCTTCTAAAATCTTCTAAAATCTTCTTTAGTCTTCTAAAATCTTTTTCAATCTTTTAAAATCTTCTTCAACCTTCTAAAATCTTTTAAGATATTTTTAAAAGCTTCCATAGATGCTTCATAGACTTTCATAATCAGAATCTTCTATAGGTGTTTCTATCAAGTTAAAAAAGCTTCTATAGATGGTTTAATAGTGTCAAGGACATACTTATCAAAACCTTCTAGAATATTTTAGAAGGTTTCTAGAACTCTCTAGAATCTTCCAGAGCCTTCTAGTATCTTCTTAGTTGATAGAAGTTGCTTGAAAAGCTTCCTAATTAGTAGAAGTTGCTTGAGAAGCTTCCTAATTAGTAAAAGTTGCTTGAGAAGCTTCCTAGTTGATGGAAGTTGCTTGAGAAGCTTCTTAGTTGGTGGAAGTTGCTTAAGAAGCTTCCTAGTTGGTGGAAGCTGCTTGAGAAGCTTCCTAGATAGGACTATATATTAGAATCGAGGCTGAAGAGTTTTTCAGTCTCGACAACACATCTCTTGGAGCTCTAGCTCACCTCTCTGGTGTTGTTTTTTGTATTCATCTGATTAATCTAGTTCTTGCCAGTTCTTCTTGAATTTCTTGTTTAGACTTCCAGTCTATATTCTGCATTTGTGACAATATTTTGCGTCCGTGATAGTTTGTCGAGATTGCCCTTCTATTGATATTAGAGCTTAATTCTTTGAGGCAGAGACTGGACTACCCTTCTTCTTGAAGGTACTTGAGCATTCTAAAGGTTGTGGATTATCCTCCCTTGGACTGGTATTGATTCTTTCTTCTTTACTTAACATAGCTAGTAGAGAAGACATTAACATGATAGAATCTTTGGAGTCAAAGTTAGATGTGATCATCAATGCCCTTAACGCTCTAGCGATTAGAACTATAGAAATTGAAGGAAATTTTGCTAAGCTCCCTAGAGCTACAAGAGTGTGAGTGGCTCAGACTATAGTACAACCACCTCTAATTAGTGAAGTACTGCCATCTACATCTCAACGTGAGAATTTGATTACACCGTAGTACAAAGAACCTCGAGTCACTCTCCTAGAGAAATTTGATGGTACCTGATCAAAATTTTGTGGTTTTGTAAATCAAGTTCGATTGGTAACATTCTTGCAATTGAAATACTATTCAACTAAGGAATCACAAGTTGGATTAGTAGGGACATTGCTTATTGGACAAGCTTTATCTTGATTTGCCTCCTTATTTGAGAAAAGGTCTTCTATCTTGAGTAATTTTGAGACTTTTCTAGGAGCATTCAAGGAGGCATTTGGAGAGCATGATAAGGCTCGGTGGAGCAACTACCAAGATTTTTTTTCTGCATCAAAGATCACACTCTGCATCTGTTTATGCATCGGACTTCAGACAACTTGCTTGTGATATCAATTGGGGAAAAGAAGCGCTGGTGAGTCAATTTTATTGGAGACTCAAAGATGACGTGAAGGATTTATTGATATCTCTATCCGACCCTCAAATACTCAACGAAGCAATCGGCCAAGCAGTGAAGTGTGACAATTGGCTTTTCCAACGACACCAAGACCATTATTCCAGAGCTACATGGTATCCATGAGGAAACCAGTTCTATTTGGTTGCTCCTATCAAGAGTGTAGAAGCTCAATCTGAAACAGAAGATATGCAAATCAATATGGTATGTTTCAAGCCCGTCACAGTTGAAGAAAAGAAGCGACAATTTGAGTAAAACTTGTACTTATATTGTGGAGAGGCAGGCTATAAAGTCAAAAATTGTCTTAAAAAATAAACACCTCGAACAACAAGACTCAGGAACACAAGCGTGTAGGAAAACAAGGATGCTCAACCACAATAGGTACCGTTGTCGTACTGTAATTACTTACAGTATGTGAAAATTAGTTAAAATATATTATATGTTTATGAATCTAGATGTGTGTTAGAATGGTTAGTAAGTTAAATTAAAAATGGTTGATAGAAGAAACTTTATTTTATTTTATTTTACTTATTTTAGTTATGGTATTTAAAAATTATAAGATCTAAATGTTTAGTATGAAGCCTTGAGAGAAGGTTGGGACTTAAGGATGAAAATTCAAGCTAGTAAGAGGCTAATTGGGAGGGATGAAATCAAGCCATGGTCGGATGAAGGCAAGGAATAGGGAACTTCATCCCTATTGGTCGAATACCATGCCCAATGGGCTTTGAGGAGGCTGCCCGCGACCTTAACAAGGGTTTCGGCGACTTCATAAGGAGGATTTGCAATTTCAGAGGTAGGGTTGTAAAGTTTAGGGTTTTGGGTATAGTTTGAGAGGAAATTTTAGGCGATTTGGAGTTAGGGTGAAGAAGTTATACTTGTTCAAAGTTAGAGAGTGGATTTCATACATACTATCACTCTTTTGCGATTTCGCGGAGTTATACGGAGGCTTTTGGAGATCGGACGGTGCGGTTGGAAAGGTGATTTCAAGATCTACGTCTGTTACGAAGGAATTCTTAAGTTTTGAGTTTAAACGAAGGAGATATGAAGAGTTGAAGACAGCGCATCCAATTCCAAGGCAGTAAGTAGACCGTTTTGTTGATGGTGATGGGGTTTGCCATATCTTAAGTTTTTGGATGAATTTTTGTCTAAACATTTCCAAGAAGGTGTATTATTATGCTAAGAAGCTATACATCAAAGTTTCATAGCATTTGGACTTTTAGATTGTGAGATATGAAGAATTTAGTACACGGGTGTTTGTGAACAAGGGTTTAAAGCTACTGCTAGGGTTTTGGCGATATCTAAAGATCGATAATGAATCAACGGTTGAAATTTGTGGTGGTAGTTGTGAAGAATATATCAGTACTTCATGTAAATTTGGAGTAGTTTTGGACGGTTGGATTAAAAGTTATGGGTTATTGAAGTTCGGGAAAAATTCCCTTCCTACGGGAGAATGAGGGTTTAGAGTATTTTGTTATGTTTTGAGAGGTTTGAGGAAATTAGGCTTGTGTATTGGGTGTAATAGCCCTATGGAGATCTCTTTTATATAAAATTGGGGGTTTTTATTATACTTGAATCTTGCTTGAGTAATTAGTGGCAGCCAGAAGCCCAGCGCTTTCTTGAGGCAGATTCTCTCTACCCCGACACCGTGCGGCTGGACATCTCAACACCTCAAATTAATCAAGGTCCCTTTCTCTCAACTCAACCTTCTCATTGCTTTACGGTACCTTTATTTCTTGATATTCAAAAATTACAAACTGATGCTCTACTAGACTCAAAAATATTTGCTTGCTTTTTAAATGAATAATTTGCCAAGTTTCACAAATTTCCTCTTGTGAAGAAACCAAAGTCTATTCATGTAGAAGTCATAGATGGCCAATCTTTGTCTTCTGGCAATGTTACTCATGAAACTAAACCGTTGAAGGTACGTCTTGAAAATCATGAAAGTAGCATTGTGTTTAATATTATCAAGATTCCTTCATGTTCAATCATTTTGGAACTATCCTAGCTTGATAAATATAATCCATTGATAGATTGGAGGTTGCGAAAAGCGACATTTCCAAGAAAACCCTTAATGGTGGAACCTGCCAAGATAATGTCTAAAAACAAATTCTTATTCATAGGTGCGAGGGCCTTCATGAAAGAAGCCAAGCATAATACATCTCTTGTCATCTTTGCAATGCTAGGTCAAAAAGATGCAATTCTAACTTTGATTATTCTGGAGCAGTATGAAGAATTCAAGGATGTCTTTGAGAAGAAGAATGCTGACATGCTATCAAAGCATCAACCGTACAATTATGCTATAGATCTTAAAGAGGGAGCACAACCACCATTTGGCCCAATCTATAATTTATCACAAAATGAACTCTTAGCATTGAAGGATTGCATTGAACAGTATCTTACAAAGAACTTCATTCGGCATTCTAAATCTCCAATAGGTGCATCTATCCTCTTTGTGAAAAAGAAAGATGGCTCATTGTAGATGTCCGTGGATTATCGAGGCTTGAACAAGGTCACCGTGAAGAATTGGTATCCATTGCCACTAATATCCGGACTCTTGGAGCAACTTGGTGAAGCCAAAATATACACTAAGATAGATCTTTGTGGAGCTTATAATCTTGTATGAATAAAGGTGGGAGATGAATGGATGACAGCGTTTTGGACAAGGTATGGACATTTTGAATATAATGTCATATCTTTCAGATTGACCAATGCACCAGCTATATTTCAACATTTAATGAATGATGTTTTTTGAGAGTATTTGAAAAAATTTGTTTTTTTGTTATCTCAATGATATTTTGATCTATTCCAAGAATATTCAAAAACATGAGGGTCATGTGAAGTTGGTGTTACAAAAACTTCAGGATGCAGGATTATACGCCAAGTTAGAAAAATACGTATTCCATCAATCCAAAGTGGAATTTCTTGGTTATATCATTTTGAACGAAGGATTGTTGATGGATCAAAAGAAGGTTCAAGCAATAACAAATTGGGCAATATCAAAGACGATACGGGACATGCAATGTTTTCTTGGATTTGTCAACTTCTATCACATTTTCATTAAGAAATATTCACAAATTGTAGCCCTATTAACACGATTGACATCAAAAGACAAGCTCGAGTAGAGTATCTAAGCACAAGAGGTTTTTCAAGAGTTAAAGTTGGCGTTTACAACACCTCATATCTTGGTACATCCTAACTTTATAAAGGCCTTCTATATGGAAACAAATGCTTCTGATTTTATGCTATGAGCTGTATTATCACAGATGGAGAAAGATGATAAATTTCACAGATGGGGAAGGATGATAAACTCTACTCAAAAAAGTTTTCGGTAGCAAAAATTAATTATGAAATTTAGAATAAGGAGTTGCTTGCAATTGTTGATTCTTTCCAAGAGTGGCATCATTTATTAGAGGGTGCTGCACATCCAGTGACTGTATATACAAATCACAAAAATTTGGAATATTTGACAATAACTCGAGTTTGAATTGGTGCCAAGCTCGGTAGAACATGTCATTATCTCGATTTGACGTCATCATCACATATCAGCCAGGAAGGTAGCAAGGATTATTGGATGCGTTATTGAGGAGATCATATTTAGCACCCAAGGCTAGAGATGCAACATTTGATCAATAGTGTACAACTTTGCTACAACCAAAATGGTTTTACTTCCACACCACCTCCTTGATCATATCAATTGATGTTGATTTTTTAGAATAAGTCCATGGAGTATCAACTGTGGACTCATTAATCTTGGATGTGAAACAACGCTTTGACAAAGACAAGTTCAAGATTGAAGACCGGTTGTTATATTTTGAAGACCATTTCAAAAGGACCAATTCAACTACGTATTTTTTAATCTCGACATGATTTTTCGGCTGCAGGTCACTTTGGATTCAACAAAACAATGGAGCTTATTTTCCAAGACTTTTGGTGGCTCCAAATATAAAAAGTAGTGAAGAACTTTGTGCTATCATGTGACCTTTGTTTAAGATCAAAGAATCCTCAACATCACCCTTATGGGCTTTTATAATCTCTGTCAATTCCAAAGCAACCGTGGTCTTGAGTATCTATGGACTTCATCACAAATTTGCCACTTTCTGCAATATTTGATACTATTTACGTGGTGGTAGATCAGTTTACAAAGATGACATATTTTATTCCATACAGAAAGATAACTTTTGGTGAAGAAACAACAAGATTGTTTATTGACAATATATATCAATATCATGGTTTACCGAATGACATTATTTTGGATCAAGGGCATCAATTTATATTGAAGTTTTGGTGGTCGCTTTTTGACATATTGAGAATAGATATCAAACTTTCTTCTATTTTTCATCCTCAAATCAATAGTCAAACAGAGTAAGTCAACCAAGTCTTGGAGCAATATCTACGATGTGCGATCAACTATCAATAAGATGATTCGACTACATATCTATCATTGGCGGAATTTGCGTACAATAATTCGGTCCATGCCTCAATCCAACAAACAGCTTTCTTTACAAATTATGGATATCATCCAAAATTCGATCTGTTGGATAAATCCAAAGATGAAAATCTAGTAGCTAAAGATCTTGCAAAGCATTTAATAGAGATCCAGACCACTTTGAAGCTTCAGTTACAGGTAGTTCAAGACTCGTACAAAGCTTCTACAGACAAATTTTGAAAAGATTCTCCTGCTTTTCAAATTGGAGATAAGGTTTGGCTCTTGCAACAAAACATCAAGATCACTCAATCTTGCGATAAGTTGGATTATAGGAGGTTGGGACCATTTTTCATTCAAAAGCAAATCAATCCGGTGGTTTATCGGCTGAAATTACCCACATCCATGAAAGTACATCCAGTCTTTTATGTTTCTCTTTTAGAAACTTATAGCGAATTAACTTGATACATCCACTACTACCACCTTGTGTTGAAATCGAGGACCACGTAGAATATAAGATGGAACAAGTTCTTGATTCACAACAGAGACAGAGAAAGTTGGAATATTTAATTCACTAACGTGGTTATGATGTAAATGATCGGACTTGAGAGCCAGCAGAAAATATAATAAATGCACCGTAAAAGATATAAGAATTTCATCAATGATATCCTGATAAACCAAAAGTCAGCTACTAATAAAACATGAAGATGAAGCCTTCTCCAAAAGAATATATATGAGGAGGATCTAGATCTTATTGAAATAAAACTTGTTGTATTTTTCTTTCTTGTAATATTAAAATATCTAATTTTAGAATGTATTTAGATATGGTTAGTGAGAATGTGAATATTGTATTAGTGGTGCCATTTCAACAAAGTAGCTCACGGCATCGACCTCAAGATGAAGAATTAGAAGAGGCAAGAAGACGTCAAAGAATACTAAGTAGCAGATCATTCATGATTGTCTTTGAAATTGAATCAGCTCATGTAGGTAGTGGCAAAGCAATATTTTCAGGTTTTTTTCACAATGAAGACATAAAAGTTCAGGCATGGTCTCAAGTAGAAGGTGTTGGTCATTATTGGTGGCTACAAGGATCCATGAATCATGTGCCTCATGAACAATAGTTGGAATATATTGTAGAGACTATACGTCAAATCTTTGATTTTCTACATTTGTGAATATATATTTCAAATGGCTTCTAACAGACCTCAAAGCTAGAAGAGAAGGTGATATCAAGGACATACTTATCAAAACCTTTTAGAACATTCTAGAAGGTTCCTAAAACTCTCTAGAATCTTCCAGAGCCTTCTAGTATCTTCTTAGTTGGTAGAAGTTGCTTGAAAAGCTTCCTAATTAGTAGAAGTTATTTGAGAAGCTTCCTAGTTGATGGAAATTGCTTGAGAAGCTTTCTAATTGGTGGAAGTTGCTTGAGAAGCTTCCTAATTAGTGGAAGCTGCTTGAGAAGCTTCCTAAATAGGAGTATATATTGGAGTTGAGGCTGAAGAGTTCTTTAGTCTCGACAACACATCTCTTGGAGCTCTAACTCACCTCTCTGGTGTTGTTTCTTATACTCATTTGATTAATTTAGTTCTTGCCAATTCTTCTTGGACTTCTTATTTAGACTTCTAGTCTATATTCTGCATCCGTGACAAATAGGACATAAACTTTGTAGTATAAATAGAAGGCAAGACCAAGGTATATCTTAGTCTTACCAATTCAAATCTTGGAGCAATTTAAAGTGTTGGCTTATTTCTTGATATCAATCTAGTTCTTGTTCTTATCAATCATCTAATTCTTTGTTCTTAAAATCAATCTAATTTTATATTCTTTTCTTTGTCTCTTTGTTAATCCATTGTATTACATCCCTAATAGTTTAGTAAGATTGTTAAATGATCATATCAAAGCTTTGATGTCTTGATAGAAAATGGATTATTCTTCTTTTTGAAGATACTATTGCGTTCTACAAGAGTGCGGATTATGTCCCTTTAGATTGATATACTTATTTGTTGCAATTTGATATTTTTTTAGAAAAGATAGATTATTTATTTTTTAAAATATATTATTATATTTTAGAGATTATAAATTATCTTCCTCTAAATTAATATTATTTAATAATATTTCTTTTCAATATAGAAAATACTATATTAAAGGTTTTTTGATTTTTTGATTTTTTGATTTTTTGATTTATTAATGTAAAATTAAATCAAATCATAGAAGGTGCATCTTCACAAATAAAGAATAGAGTGGCAACTCTTATAGATCTTTAAGCTCTTTTGGATAGTATATAAGAAGAAATGACATTCTTTTATAATCCAAAAAAAAAACCTCAAATAAAATTAATATCTAAAGAAAGTAAATAAAAGATTGATAATTTGTAGCAAAAGATTATTTGATTGAGGGAAGTAGGTGGTAGATAAGCTATGCACATGATCCCTATAGAAATTTCAAGAGTTGTCATGAAAGAACTAAGGCTAATATGCTTGATAAATTTGATAGAACAAGATTCAAGTTTTGAAGTTTTATATAACAAATATGGCTCTACTTACAATTATATCTTTCTTATTATCTAGATGGATTCACTTAAGTTGCTTTTATAGGCACCTTTTTATCAAGAAGTGTTCAATCATAATTTGTTCTATTGTTAAAAAAGAATTTTTTAATCTTATACAATTTGGAGGCTTTCATGAAAAGATTTATTGCTACATTTAGAGATAATAATTAAGAGAGGGTAGTAGAAAGAAAGATCCAACATCTATGACAAAGACAACATTTAACTATGATATATGCCATAAAATTTTAATAACTTACTTGTGATCTTGATTGAAATGATAAAGCTTTTATGACTTGATTTTATTATGGCCTAAAAGATGATGTGAAGAATTCATTGATCACAATGCCAAGAGTTGAAAGCTTAAAAGAACTCATGTCTTAAGCTATTACTTATAACAATTGCCTATTTGAGTTGTGACAAGAAAAATAATTAATTTTTAGCAATACCTATCAAAATATAATTGCTACATCTTCAAGAATATTGGAGAAGCTATCAACATATCTTAAATTCATGCAAATTGATGTAACTCAATTTAAGCCATTAATACCAATAGAGAAGATTAGATGTCAATAAAAGAATCTATGTTTATATTATGGAAGACCTAATCACAAGGCAACAAATTATCTAAATAAGTCTAGAGAATTCAAGGTATGAGGTATAATATTTGAATTAGAGAGGTTGGAAAACAAAGCCATTTAGCCACAATAGGGACCTTGCAATTGGACACCACAAAATCTAAAATATCAAAAAAAGATTTTTTTCTATTTTTGAATCTAATATCTTATTTTAGGCTTTTTATACACATAAGAATCTCAAATTAGGAGATTTTTGCTAATGTCTTTTTAGATATTGGAGCCTCAATAAACTTCGTAGACAAAGATTTTACAACCAAGTATAATTTAGTACTTATAAAGAAGACCCATCTTGCATCTATTGAAATCATTAATGGACAAATTTTTGTATTTAGAGATGTTATTGAAGAAATCCAACCATTGGAAGTGATATTAGAAGATCAAGTATCACACATTGACTTCAACATCATCCAATGTCTAATAAATCCTATTGTCATTGGACTCTTTTGATTTGAATTACATAATCTTGATATTGATTAAAATTTGCAAAAGATTTCTTCAAGGTTTAAATATCAAAAGAAAAAAATAAGATGATACTTTATTTTTTGGAGCTAAAGTATTTATACATATAACAAAGAAAGAGGTTGTATTTGTATTATATATTATTCCAATAAAAGATCCAACTAGAAAATTCAAACAAGATATTCCCACTTAATACTATGACCTTAAAGATATATTTGAGAAAAAAAAATAAACATGTTATTAAAACATTATTTTTATGATTGTACAATTGAATTACAAGATGGAGCTCATTTTCCATCTGGTCCAATTTATAATCTTTCACAGATAGAGTTTATAGTCTTGCAAGAATACATTGATGAAAATCTAGCCAAAAATTTTATTAAATATTCAAAATCACTAATAAGAGCACTTATCTTGTTTATAAAGAAGAAAAATGGTTCTTTACATATAAGTGTTGACTATCAAGGTTTAAATAAGGTGATTGTAAAAAATTGCTATCTATTACTATTAATCTTAGGATTATTGGAACAACTAGGATAGACAAAGATTTTTATAAAGATTGATTTAAGAGATGCGTACAACTTAATTAGGATCAAAGAAAGAGATTAATAGAAGATGGCATTTCATATAAGATATAGAAATTTTGAATATAATATTATGCCTTTTGGACTTAAAAATGCATGTGTTGTCTTTCAATATATAATAAATCATATCTTTTGAGAATACTTAGATGACTTTATAGTCATCTATGTAGATGATATCTTGATTCTTTCTAAGAATGAACAAGAACATGAATATCACATATGTATGGTATTAGAGAAACTATGATAAGATGGATTATATACCAAATACCAATATAAATTCTAATAGTTGGACATTTTGGCTTCAATAAGACCTTAGAATTAATATCAAGAGATTATTAGTGATCTCAAATATGAAAATTGATAAAAAAATTTATCTTATCATATAAAATTTTTGTCCAAGCAAATGTTCTAAGATGCCAATTATATAGACTTCTCCAACTACTTCCAATTTCTAATGACCCATGGCAAATGTTATTCATGGACTTCATTACAAACCTTCTAATTTTTAATAATGACTTAATTTTTATAGTGGTAGACTGTCTTATTAAGATAGAACATTTCATCCCATACAAGAAGATTATTTTTGGAGAAGAAATGGCCAAGCTTTTTATTAATAATATTTATTGAATATATGACCTTTCAAGTGACATTGTTTTAGATCAAAGACCATTTGTATCAAATTTTTAAAGAGAACTATTTTAACTTTTAAAGGTCAAAATCAACCTTTCATCAGCTTATCATCCTCAAATTGATGGTCAAATAGAACAAGTGAATCACATCTTGAAACAATATCTTTGTTGTAGTATAAATTATCAATAAGATGATTAGATAGATCTCCTACCATTGACAAAGTTTACATATAATAACACCAAATATTCTTCAATGAAGCAAATTCCATACTTTTTAAACTATGAATACCACACTAGAGTAGATCTATTTTAAATTGAAGATGTGAAAAGTCTTATTACAGAAAATCTAATTACCTATTTGAAAGCCATCCATGAAAAATTAAATTTCTAATTACAAATAGCTCAAGACCAATATAAAGACTATATAGACATTCATTATAAGAGCCAATCAAAATTCAAGATAGAAGATTGTATTTGACTATTTTGATAAAACATATAAACAAATCAACTATTACAATGTTGTATTACCTAAAATCTGGCTTGAAAATGCACCGGGCATCTAATTGTAGAAGATAAAAAGAAAATTACAATAACAAGTCTTTACACCTTTAAAAGAATTATATATAAATTACAATTAAAGATTAATAAGTATATTCAAGTATTAAAAAAATTTAATTAAATTTTTAATTAATTATAAAAAAAACACAAAAAAATCCTAAAAAACTTGTAAAGAATTTATAAAGAAATAATAAAAAATTCCTAAATAAATATTAATATAAAAATCTGAAAAAATATTAAAATAAGAATCCTTTTAAAATATTAAAAATAAAATTATAATCAAATTTTAATCAAATCTTAGTCAAATCCTAGTCAAATCCTAGTAAATCCTAAATCCTACACAAATCCTAATGAAATCCTATTTGATTGAGATTTGATTAGGATTTCATTATAATCTAAATCAAATTATAATTAAATCCTAATAAAATCCTAAATCTTAAATAAATCATAATAAAATCCTAATCAAATCCTAAACCTTAATCAAATCCTAAATCCTAAATAAATCTTAATAAAATTACAATCAAATCCTAATAAAATTCTAATCAAATCTTAATAAAATTCTAATCAAATCTTGAATCCTAATTAAATCTTAAATCTTAAATAAATTTTAATTAAATCTTAATTAAATCCTAAATCCTAAATAAATTCTAATCAAATCTTAATCAAATCTTAAATTTTAAATAAATCTTAATGAAGCCCTAATCAAATCTTGATCAAATCTTAAAATCTAAAAAAATCCTAATAAAATCTTAATCAAATCCTAAATCCTAAACAAGCTCTAATAAAATTCTAATCAAATCTTAAATCCTAAATAAATCCTAATCAAATCTTAATAAAGTCTTAATCAAATCTTAATCAAATCTTAATCAAATCTTAATCAAAATCTTTATCAAATTCTTAATCTTAAAAAATCCTAATCAAATCCTAATCAAATCCTAATAAATCCTAATAAATCCTATAGTAGATTGAAACCTCAACAGCTAATGATTAAATTGTTAATTTTGACTTCTAAATTTATACCTTTTAATAACTAAATTGGTAACATATACAAAAAATTTGAAGAAGATCCATTTTACCAAATAGAAGATAAGTCCAAAAATTTGCTCAAATGTAGGCCATCTTCCTTCTCCAATCTTGATGTTAATCTTCCAATACCAATATCTTCTTTTTGCACCATTCAATTACTCCCAATATTCACACAAAATTAATTCTACTATCAATAAAAATAATTCTCACCTCAATTCAATTAATAAATTATTAAATATCTTAAAAATCTTTATTGACCTTCAAAATTCAATTTTTGAGATCTTGATCCACTTAAATTTCAATAACCTTCAATCAAACCTTTTAATCAAGCTTAAAATTATAAAATATACTAAATACAATTATAATCACATATTCACAAAAATTTTATCTATAGATTTATAACCAAACTCATAAAATGCTCAAAAATATAAATCTTTTTTTATTTCACAAAATTCAGAGTCACCCAAATCAACCCTAACTTTGTAAAGCTTTTATAAAGTCAATATCTATTTCAATCACTCAAAATTAATACTTAAAGAAATCCTTGGAAAAAGTTTCTCTCTAATCCAACTCTTTGATCTGCCAAAGAACTTTCCATCTACCATAGGCACACAATTTTGTACCTTAGGATCTGATTTTGACCCAAGTTCACAATTGGTCTTCTTTGAATATCAATTCTTAGAATTTTGAGATAAATTTTTTTAAAATCTATTTTTAATTTCTTTCTAAAGATGCTTATATCATAAATTTTTCTAATCTATTTTATTTTGTCTTATTTAAAATCATATAAAATAAATAGAAGTTTTTTTTAAAAAAAAGTAATATTAGTACTTTTTAATTTTTATTATTTCTTTGTCTATTATCTATATTTTTAAGATAATTTGATAAAATATTTTTATTTGAGCTTTTTTATAATATAATCATTCTTTTTTTCTTTCATCTAATGGTCATATTACTACATAACAATGGGACTTAGATCACCAAAGATTTGGACCATTTATATGTTTATACCAAGTAAATCTAGTAAGTTTTTATCTTGAACTATCAAGTAGCATATGCATTCACCTAGTATTTTATGTCTTACTTTTAGAAATCTATTGTAAATCAAGTATTGTTAAAAGAGCTCTTCTACCACCAACTTCAATTGAAGTCAATCAGAAGCTTGAATACAAAGTGGGAAAAATATTGGATTTGCATATAAGACATGGACGATTGGAATACTTCATCCATTAAAAGGGCTATGGAGTTAGCAAAAGAATATGAGAACCTTTAAATAACCTTAGAAATGTAATTGAAAAAGTTCACAAATTCCATTAATAATATCCTAAAAAATCTAGATTCAATTGCCATTGAAGATTTTGTAGACACCAACATCTTTTGGCTTCTAAATGACACTTCCTTACCAATGGTAGAAGACCAATATAAAAAGGAGAGAGCCATGCCAAGATCTTTACTTGTATATAGTTTTTTTTTTTTTAAAGATAGAATAGATCCTATTAAAAGCTTATTAGCTACCATGTCAAATCTTTGTATTTTGAGGAACTTATAGGAATAAGAGTTAGAAGATTTTTTTGCCACATAAGTGCCTAGTGAATCATTGCAACTTTTACAATCGATTGGATTTGAAGAACATGGGCAAAATAAAGAAGGAGTATTCCAATGCCAAGTAAGATTATGTTTAGAGTCTTTGGAGATATGGTATCATCACAAAAATCTTCATTCAAATGCTCGAGTTCTAGTGATTTTCTTTGAGGTTGGAAAGGTGACTCTAATTGAATTAAAAATTATGTTTGGAGGATGTTTTAAAGATCACAATAAAGAGTAGATTCTTAGATGGAATATTGCTACAACAGAAGTTATATGTGGAAGCCATTCACTCCACTTCAAGGGTCTTGTAGAACCAATAATCAACAAACAAAAGATGAAATATGTTGCTTCTCTACTTTGACAAATTTTAGATTTTTTACATATGTAATTTGATCATCAAATCACTTTGGCTTTTTGTGGAACTTGTCGCTATAAGGAGAGGTGATGTCACAAACATAGTCCAAGTTATTACTTTCTAAAATCTTTTAGAACCTTCTCCAATCTTTTAGAATCTTTTTTTATCCTTTAGAATCTTTTAAAATCTTCTTTCATCTTTTAGAATCTTCTTCAACCTTTTAGAATCTTCTTTAATCTTCTAGAATCTTTTTTGATCTTTTAAAATCTTCTTCAACCTTCTAGAATCTTTATTAGTCTTCTAAAATCTTCTATAATCTTTTAAAATCTTTTTTAGTCTTTTAGAATCTTCTAAAATCTTCTTTATTTTTTTAGAACCTTCTTTAATCTTTTAGAATCTTTTTTAATTTTCTAAAATCTTTTAAAATATTCTTAGAAGCTTCTATAGATGCTTCATAGACTTCTAGAAACTTATAGTTAAAATCTTCCATAGGTATTTCCATGAAGCTAAAAAAGCTTTTGTAGAAGGTTCAATAGGATATAGAGGTTGTAGTATAAATAGAAAATAAGATTGAGATATACCTTAGTCTTGACAACACAAGTCTTCGAACAATCCAAAGTGTTGGCTTGCTTCTTGATATCAATCTAGCTCTTATTCTTGTCAACTATTTAATTTTTTGTTCTTAAAATCAATCTAGTTTTATATATTTTTTTTGTCTCTTTACTAATTTTTTATCTTATATCCCTAATAATACCAAGTAATTGATATAAAGTTGTGGCATAAGTAGTAGAAATTTTTTTTGTCAATGTTAAAATAGCCAATTATTGTATTTCATTGCTTGATTAATGATTTCATTAAAAGTTTGAGGATTAGACATAAATAATAATAGATCCTTTATAATATCTTATAATCTCTAATGAAATTGACTTATCAATATGTCTTCACTTCAATTGATATTATATATTAATTATTAAAATTTCAAAGTATAAATAAATATATAATAGATTTTTTTATCAAAAAGCTCTAATTTTAATTATGACAAAATAAATCTTATCATATTCTCTAAAAGCTTCTACAAATGCTACCAAAAATATTTCAAAATTATGCAATATAAAAGAATTCTTTTCAAACAATAGAGCAAATTAAAATAAAACTTGACTTGAAACCAAGGTTTGAACTAAATCAACACAAGATATTTTTGTAGAATACTATTAAAGTTGAGATGAAGTAATAAGTCATACTTGATTTATAAAGCTATAAAATTTTGAATAAGTTCCATCAAAATTTTTTAAGAGGCTAATTCTTGATTCTCTTACTATTGACATTAAATTTTTATCTTAAATATATAAATCTTCTAATAAAATAGATCTTAATGATGGAATTTTTAAAGTAGCTTGTGATAGTAGCTGAGGTGGTTTTGCTCTTTGATCATTATGTATGGTTATATAAAGTTTTTTATTTTTCATAGATAAGATCTCTGTCTTCATTCTTAATGCTTCCAAAAAGAAGAATAATTTATTCTCTATCCAAAAAGACCAAGTTTCAATATTGTGCTATATTAATTTTAATAAACTATTATAGATACCCCATTTAAATAAAATAAGGCTCCAAAAGTTTAAAGAATTGAAACAAAATAAATTCACTTTATATTGTAAGTAAGGAATTAGGACAAGGCACAAGAATAAGACCAAAAGGTCCAAATTAAGCCACAAGATTGCGTTATCTAGAATGAAGATTGTTATAGCCTTAATTCCTATATATACTAGGTGCAAGGAAGCTCTTTGAGGAGTTTCTTTGATACTTAGAAGTAAAACAAGTCTAAGATCCTTCTATAACCATTTAAGATCTCCTAGAATCTTCTAAGACCTTGTAGAACCTTCTTGGAACCTACTAGGACCTATTAGGATTTTTTCAAATTCATTAAAAATCTTTTAAAACTTTCTAAGATTAAACAAAATCTTCTAGAATTTTTTAGAATCTTCTTCTATTGTATATTTGTGATAAATATTATTTATAAAAAATAGAAAATAATAATAATAATAATAACATATTATAAAAAATTAAAATCAAAATCTATAGCTTAATTTGATAAATTAAAAATTAAATATTTTAAATATAGAAAATTAGATTATTTTTAAAAAATTTTAAATTTTAAAATATTAAAACAGAAATAAAAATAAATTATTAAAATAATCTAATTTTATTGAATAAGGTAGAAATTTTTTAAATATCTTTATTGTTACTATTAGAAATAATATATTTTACAATGTATAGATTATTGATTTTGATTGCTTAGATTATTTATATCATTAAAAGAATTGATTTTATACTTTTATTTTATTTTATAATAGAAGTATATTTATAGAAAATAATATAATATAAAAAAATTATAAAAATTGGCATGATTTGTATCAAAGTAATTAATAAAATATAAGAACATTAACTAATGCAAGAAATATTTCTAAACTATTGCAAAACTTGATTTTTTTAGACGTATTAGACTTAGTTGGTTGTAAATGGATAATACAAGATAAAATTATGAAAGTTTTTTAAGAAACCTATATGGTAATGAAGATCAAGAGGATTAATAACATATATGAGTTTGTAGGAGATACTCTTGCAAAAAGAATTATTATTGTATCTACTCAAAAAAAAAATTAATTGGATATAAATCAATTGTGGCATATACAATTAAATTAAATAAGTTATTAAAAGATTATTAGATTTCATAAGTGATAAATTTTTAAGAAAATATATTCTTGTAAGATACATTTTTATAAATATTATCATTTTAAAGAATATTACAAAATAAGGATTAATATTTTTTTGTTGAATTGAAGATATACTAAATTATATATATATATATATATATATATATAAAAGCTTATATTAGTTGTTACAAAAATTTAGCATAATTTTTTTTATTTTTGATAATTATTCAAAGAAAAAAAATATATATATATATATATATATATATATAAAGCAAAAAATTGATGTATATCCTATTTTTATAAAAAATAGAAAAAAATAAAAATAAAATATTTAAAATAAAATAATAAAAATAATAAAAATTAAAAAAATTAATATATTTTTTAAATATATATATATATATATATTATTATTATTATATTTTAAACAAAATAGAATAAATTTTTAAAAGATTTAATATTGGTGAAAAAAATATAAAATATATTAACTAATTTTAGACTTAAAAAGAGCTTCTAAGCTTAAATTAACAATACTACTAGTCTTTTAGTAAATTTTTCTTTATTTACTACTATTGAATATAAGATGTTGGAAGAGATGTGGAATAGTAGACCTACAAATTATTTTAAATTTGGAATTTTTAAAAGCCTAATATATATTCATATTTATTAAGTAAAAAATATCAAAATTGAATCTTAAGACTAATAATGTATATTTTTAAGTAATAAAAATTTTCTAAAAAAATATAAAATATAGAATCCAAATACAAGTTAGATCATTAAGAGTAGACATTATGGACATCCATATTTATTAGTAAAAATAGATAGGATTGATAATATCTTATTGTTACAAATCAAATCAAAGAACTTATACAAGATTATAATAAGATAATAGGGTATGTGAATTTTATTACAAGCAACACAATACAAGAAGAAGAATATAACTAAAAGATCAAAACTAGACTACAAGATATATATTGCCAAAATTGAAGAGCTCTTTAGCCTTGACACCTATATATACTAGGAATTAGAAAGCTTCCAGATAACTTCTTGTATAAGGCTTTGCTTTCAAATCATCCTAAGATGCTTTTTGAATGATTTTATTATTGCTTTAATCTAAAGATATCCTAAAAACCTTCTCTTATAACTTTCTATATTGCTTAGGAGTCAAGCAACCTAAAAAACCTCTTCTAACAACCTCTTCAAATCTTCCACAATCTTTTAGAATCTCATTAGTCCTTGTAATCAATAATAATAACCAACATTCTTTATTTGAAACCAAACTTACAATTTTATATCTTTATTTTGAAAACATCCTTTAAACACCACTTCTGGACAATTTTCATGAGCAAATTTTACTTCAATAACAATTACTACCAATTGGCTATTAAATATTCTTCAATGTCTTCATGGTTTAGACAATTTTTTTTCTTGAAGATAATAATATGAATTACTTGGTTGAGATGGTTTAACTTACAAGGTATTATCTTCTTGAATATCTATGGTTGAATTACTAAGCTAAAATAAAGATAAATTACTAATTTTAAGATAAAATGGATGGATTTGGCTTTGTTATTTATATTATAGTTTGAAACTTTTGCAACTTTTTTTTTTTTTTTTTTCTATAAGAAATTCAAAAAATGTTAAAAGCATTGTATTCATCTTTTTGAATTAAATGTCATAGCAAATAATATATGGTAGTGGTTACATGTATTATCACTTTTAATTTGGATGGATGTTATTGATAAAATTTCTATATTTTTTGAGGCGCATTGACTAAATTTTGAATTGGCTCTCATGTTCATTTACAAATAATATAATTATGCCAATGTACAAAGTATTCTTGCTATCTTTGTCTTATTCTTAAATTAAGTATTTTTTTTATTCAAATTCTTCATGATTATTTATTTTAATGCAAGGCAATGGCACTTGTATTCTTTTTAATATGCTAGATTCTTTATGAGGCTTCAAAAGAAAATCTTAAAAAATAAGGTATATTTTTATAGATGCAGATAATTCCAAATAATAAATGACATGATTAATTTGCTTCTAAATAAGAAATGGTCCTAACCATTGATAGTCTAATTTGTCGCATAGTTGATTGATCTTTATATTGTACCAAAAGACCTATACTTTGTTACCAACATTAAAAAAAAATTATTCTTTTTAAAATCTATATATTATTTTATATCATTCTTAAATTTTTTCTAATTGAATTTTTTTAAATTGAAGTTTTATAGTTAAATGTAGCTTTGCTAATCTTATAGTAATTTTTTCAACCTTTAGATTATCAAATTTAAAAGATAATAATATATTTAATTTTATATAATATCTATAATTGATATAAAAAAGTATTTTTTAAATAGAAGCATAAATAGTGTTTTTATAAGTAAATTCAGTAAGTGGCAAATAAGAAATCTAATAATCTAATTGATAGTTGATAGTATACTTTAGATATTGCTATAAAATTTGATTGACTTGCTTTGTTTGACTATCAATTTATAGGTGGAATCTTAAAGCTAATTTAATATTTATTGAAAAGATTTTAAATAGTGATTTTTAAAACTTAGAAATAAATTGAGATCCTTGATGTGATATAATATTATTTGACAATCTATGATATTAATAGATATTATAAATAAAGAATTTGGTTGTTTCTTTACTTGTAACTATCTTCTAATGAAGAATAAAATATGCCATCTTAGTAAACCAATAGATAATCACAAATATGATATCAAAAGAATTAGATGATGGAAGATCTATAATAAAATATATATATTAATAAAAAAGTGAAGTTGTCTCAAAATAGGTAGTAGTTGAAGAAGCTTGTGTAGACAATGTCGAGGATTCTTTAATCTAAAACATATATCATATGAAAGTACAAATCTTTTGATAGTCTTCCACATTTTATTCTATCAAAAGTCTTGAAAAAAAAATTCTAATATCTTGTTGAATTCAAAATGTCCAATTGTAGAAAAGTCATGATATGGTTGCAAAACATGAAGGCATGTTGATTCCTCAAAATAAAAAGATATTTCTCAGAGTAAATGAGGTCATTTTTAAACTTAAATTTTTTAGAATAATCCTGAATGTTACTAGCATATTATGTAATATTAAAGGTAAGAAGGTCTATAATCAATTCTATACAAATCTAATAAAAAAATAAAAAATCTATTAGAATTAATATAGTAATTGCTCAAAGATATAATTACTTAAGTTTTAAGAGTATTAATTGTTGTTGATTATATGATGCCTTTTGTTCTTTAGATACAAGGTATAATTACTTGGACAAAGCATTTGACAACTCTTATTATTTTTTAAGTCAATATGTAATATTGAAGTCAAAATAGAATATAAATATATTCTATTAAGCTTAGCAAGAATTTAAAATATGAATTGATATGAAATATTTAAGATTATTGTAACGTGTATATACAATCATTGGATGTAAAGCACCTTTAAGCAAATAGTGCCATTCTTCAAAAGAATCTACAATAGTAATGAGTTCTTTATTATAGATTTTATAATTGATCTCTATACTTGAAAATTATTTAGAATAAAATATAATTAAATGAAGTTTTTTGTCTTTTTATTTTTGTGATAGCACAATTCTTAATGCAAAATCCAAGGCATTAATTTCTATATAAAGTTTTATTATAAAATTTAGATATATTGAGATTAGAGCTATAATAAAAGTTATTTTAAAATCTTAAAAAGCCTTCTCTACTTAAAGCCTCCATTCCAACTTATCTTTGTATGTCAACTGAGTAAATAGAATAACCATTTGAGAGTAGTTTTTAATGCATATCTAATAAAAATTAACAAATCCAAAAAGATATTCTACATTTTAGACTATATTAAAGATTGTTCAATCTTTACCAACTTGAACCTTATTTGGATCTATTAATAAATCTTTATTTGATGTGATATATCCAAGAAATTCTATTCTTACTTGATAGAATATATATATTTTTTAATTTGGTATATAAATCTATATTTTTTAATTTTAATAATATCAATCTTACATATTCTTTATATTCTTTGTATTTTTTAAGACTTTTTAAATAGATCAAAATGTCATTAACGTAGCAAACAACAAATTTATTCAAGAACTTTCAAAAGACATCATTTATCAAGTGTTAGAATATAGCTCGTACATTTATTAGTCCAAAAGGCATGACATTATATTTAAAATGCCTATACCTTGCTTAAAATGCCATCTTCTATTTATTCTTTTTTTTATGTGTATTAAATTATAAGCCTTACAAAGGTCAATTTTTGTGTAGATCTTTATTTAATCCAATTGTTCAAAGAATTCTAATATCAATGGCAATGGATAATAATTTATAACTATTAGTTTATTTAAATCTTGATAATCAATGTACATTTGTAAGGATCCATCTTTCTTCTTTATAAAAAGTATAGGTGCTCTAGTAGGTGATTTTGAATGTCAAATAAAATTTTTAAAAAGATTTTTATTAATGTATTCATATAAGGTTTGTTAACTTTGTTTGTAAAAGATTATATATTGGTCTAAATGGCAATTGAGCTCTTTTTGCAATTCTATGGTACAACCATATGGTTAATATTTTGATAGCATATCCATATTTTTCTTTTTAAAAAGATCTTTGAAGTTTTGGTATTAAATTAAAATATCTTGTAAAACTTATTCAATTGAAATTTTTATTAGAGTAGTAAACATCACAAATGTAATATCATTCTTTGTTTCTTGCATAAAAAGAATAGCTCTAAAAAATAAAAATGTAACATGTTTCTTTCTTTGATATTTTGGTCTTCAAGAAATTTTGTATAAATTTCAATCATTATTAAGATTATATAACTGAAATTAAGGAAGTCTAATGATAATAGGATTTATAAGATATTAAATAATATTGAAGACAATATGTAATACTTGGTCTCTCAATACCACTTGCAATGGTTATGTTTCTTCAATAACACCCCTTGATGTAAGTGCTTGTCTATTAATGATTTCAATAAATACGAGATGAATCTTTTTTACTAATATTAAATCATACTTAATTATAAAATCTTTATCCATAAAACATATTAAGGTTCTAGTATCTAAAAACACTTTAACAAAAAATTTAGAACTTAGAATTTTTATATGTATATGAAGTATAAAATAAGATGTAGGATTTGGAGGTAGGAAGAGACCTTTTTTCAGTAGTTGGAATTTGGTAATATCCAACTACATAGTCCCTATTATGACTAAATGTCCTTGTTTTTTAATTTAACTAATTTTAGAATTGATATTACATTTTGTGCCTTGAATCTCTTAAATTTATTTAGACAATTTGCTACTTTGTGATTAAGCTTTCTATAATATAAACACAAATTTTATTACCAACGTCTACCTCTCTCTAATTGTGTTAGTGGCTTAAATTGAGTTGTATTGATTTGTATAGGTTTAAAGCTTGTTAAATACTTTTTTATATTTTTAAAGAAATGACAATCACATTTTGATAATTAATATAAAAAATCTAATATCTTTCTTGTTACAATTCAAATATGCAATTATTGCAAATGATAGCTTGAAATATGAGTTCTTCTAAACTATTGACTTGAGGCATTGTAATCAATAAATTTTTCATATTGTCTCTTAAATCATATCAAAACTGAGTCATAAATATCTTATTATTTTAATTAAAGACATATACAAGTTATTAAAATTTTGTAGTATAAATTACAGCTAAATATGATTTTTATTATGAATTTTGTATCTTCTTTTTTGGTACCTATTTTTAATCTCTATTTCCAAATATAACAATAAATTTTTTTATAAAAGCTTCTAGATTATAAAATATTAGAAAATTCTTTTTTAATAATAGAATAAATTATAAACAAGCACTTTCTAATAAAATAATACTTACAAAAGCAACTTCAGTAAACTTGTATAGATAATGAGAAGAATATTAGCATAAATAGAGCTGTTTTTATTGCACAAAGCTTTGAAAATTGGATCTTATTCTAGCAAACTTATTTGGCATGTTAGCCTTTAATTCTTTTATAATAGTCTTTGAAACATCTGTAGATGTTATATGTGGCACATATCTAGTACTTGCTTCTTTCAATCAAATAACTTCTTTTTATAAGCTATAAATCTCTTATCTAGTTTTTTTAAATATTAAATTAATCTAAGATTCTTCATTTGGATTATAAAAAAATATGAATTCTTTTTTTAAACTATTCATAAGAATTCAAAGATCTATAAGAGTTGCTACTCTATTTTCTACTTATAAAGATACATCGCCTATGATATGGAATAGTCTACATTCTATCAAGAAGATAAAGCTCTAAAATTAATATTAGTAGTCTTCACAAAGTATTATAAATCTGATTAAAAAAACTTGTGTAAGATTTTAATAAAATAATAAGATATATAAGTCTTATTATAAAGCAACGCAATGTAAGAATAAGAATACAACTAGAAGGTACAAACTAAACCACAAGACATATGTTATCAAGATTGAAGAATCCTTCAACTTTGACATCTATATATATTAGGAATTAAGAAGCTTCAATGTAACTTCTTGTAAAAGGCTTTGCTCCAAGTCATCCTAAAATGCTTTTTTAGTGGCTTTTTATTGCTTTGATGTGAAGAGTCTTTGAAAATCTTTTCTTGTGACTTCCTATATTACTTGGGAGTTATGCAACTTGAGAAACTTCTTTTAACAACCTCTTGGAACCTTCTACAATCTTCTATATAGAGACAAGAGTAAGGTATTCCTCACTCTTGTCAATGCTTTTCTTATTTCTAATTTAATTTTAAGAGTTTTTAGTCTTTTTATCTTTAACAATAGTCATTCCAATTTTTTTTTAATTATACATATATATTTTTTTTCCTTCTGTCATTTCTCTTTGATGTATATCTTGTTTTGTTTATTTACACTCTTTGAGTTCTTGTTCTTGACAAATTAATAAAAATATACTTATAATATTAGAACTTTAATTTTTTTGATTAAAAATAAATTGTATATATATATATATTTATTTATTTATTTATTTAAAAAAATATAAGCATATTAGAAGCTATGGATTATCCGTTTTTAAATTGATATTGTTCTTAGAATATTTTTATTTACTCATGATCCTTCTTTATCTCTTATCATAAGTGATATAGGATTTTTTTTTCTATTTTATAATTATAATAGAATTTATAAAAATAAAAAATGTGGTAGCACAAATATAGGAATAAATTTTAAAAATTAGTACTTGCAATGTATCAATTTATGATAAGCAACAACAAGATTGGTTAAAAATGAAAATGTAGAGATGGTTGAAGTTATTTCAATATCTATACTTATAATAGTAATTTTTTTTATAGTAAATAATTTTGCAAGCATCACTACCATTTTTAAAGAATAAAAAATTATCTTTTTTGACAAGTTTGATAATACAAAATCAAAGTTTTGAGGATTTATTAATTAAGTATAATTAGTGATTGAGCTTCAATTGCAAAGTTATCCAATTTTAGGATCATAAGTTAGGTATATCAAAATATTATTTTTGAATTTTGTCTTATCATAATTTTCATCCTTTTTAAATGGCATGATCCAATATTGAACACTTGGAGGTTTTTTAAGTAAAATTTTGATCTATATATGAAAAAATGATGAAGTTTATATTATAACTAATAAGATTCAAATCTTGTGCTAAAAAAATCATTCAATATCATTGTATACTTTATAATTTTGACAACTAACAATTGATATTAAGTAGAATGATGTTGTATTTATCAACCAATTTTTTTGTGGATTATAATGTGAAATAAAGAAATTAATGCTGAACTTACTTGATCTTCAAATATTAAGTCAAGTAATTGAATTTACTATAAATTATAATAATCAATTTTTTGAATTTTGATCTGACAATTGTATGAATATGCCATATTTTTATAATTTATTTGTTATATTAATACTTTCTCAATACATATATTTTAAAATAAAAGATATAAAAATTGATACAATATGCTTCAAATTTCTTATTAAATAAGAACAATCTTAGCATTGTTGTGTTGTGGTTTGGCTATTATGTGAAAATATTGTATATATATATATATATATATATATACATATATTTAATATATAATTTATTACACAATTAAGTAAGAGCCATATCAATAGATTTTTATTGGTTACAAAATGAGCTTAGGTTGTTAGTTTTAAAAAAATCCGTTTAAAAGGGCTTTTATTGAGATTTATATAATTTTTTTTTTTTTTTTTTTTTTTTTTTTTTGTTGATAGTAATTTTGAGATTGATTTTATATTAGTAATAACTTTTATATATTTTAAATCACCTTTATTAGATATTGGTGACCTTTGAAATCTTATTTATTTCTTTTATTTGATATTTAGAATACATATTATATAAATTTTATTAAAAAAAGATTAGAAAAAAAAAATTAATATGAAAAAGAATAATTAGGCCATCCATGTGGATGAATAGAAATAGATGATAGAAATCTCTATTCTTATTAGCCAAAAATCATACCCAATGGATTTCAAGGAGGCTACCCGTATTAAGAACATACACTTTGGAGGTTCATAGAACCTTTTAGAATATTCTAGAAGCTTCTTAAATTAGTGAAAGTTGGTTGAAAAGCTTCCTAGTTGATGAAAGTAGCTCAAGAAGCTTCATAGTTAGTGGAAGGAGTTCAAGAAGCTTTCCAGTTGATAGAAGCTACTTGAGAAGCTTCTTAGTTTCATGGAAGCCGCTCAAGAAGCATCTTAGATAGGAATATATATATATATATATATATATATATATATATAAGAACCAAGGCTAAAGAATTCTTTAATCTTGACAACGTATCTTTTGGAGTTCTAGCTCACATTTCTTAGTGTTGTTTGTGTACTCATCTAATTAATTCATATTCTTGTTGGTTCCTTCTTAAAACCTTGTTCTAGTTAAGTCTCTTGCTTTGTATTCTCATGACTTTGATAATTTGTCAAGATTTCTTTTATTTTAAATATCAAAGTTAAATCCTTTTTGTTAGAAAGTGAATTACTTCTCTTCTTGAAGGTATACCAACTCTTTAGAAGTTGTAGATTGTCTTTCTTTAAACTAATATTTTCTTCATCATAAGATTGAAGCTTTATCCTTCTTATAAGAAAGTCAATTATCCCTCTTCTTGAAGATCTTAAAGCATTTTAGAGGTTGCGGATTACTCTCTTCTAAACTGATATTATTTTCTTATAAATTCATTTTTTTTTTCTTTCTTTTAAAATGCTTGGAGATTAAGATATTAATATGATCAAATCTTCCAAGTTCAAATTAGATGCCATTATAAATACTCTTACTATGTTATCTGCTAAGATTATGAAGATTAAAGGAGTTATTACAAAATTTTATAACGACACAACATCTGGAATATCACAATCTAGACTGTACCCACCTTCAACTTTTGCACTTGAGGATGTAGTACTATTTATACTATGCTAAAAGAATCCAATTCTTTAGCAATATAAAGAACTTTGAATTAGTCTTTTAAAGAAATATGATGGTATGCGTTTAAAATTTTGAGAATTTGTCAATAAAATTTGATTGATAATAGTTCTACAATATGATACTTATTTGACAAAAAAATCACAAGTTGGATTAGTTGGCACCTTGCTTACGAAGCAAGTATTATTATAGTTTATTTCTTTGTTTGAAAAAAGATCACCAATTCTAAGCAACTTTGAAGTTTTCATAGAAATATTTGCGGAAGTATTTGGAGAATATGATAAGGCTCATTGGACAATAGCTAAGATCTGAACATTACATCAAAGGGCATGCTTTATATCAGTCTATATATCCAATTTTAAACAACTAACATATAATATTAATTGGAACGAAGAAGCTTTAATGAATCAATTCTATTGGAAACTAAAAGATAATATGAAAGATTTGTTAATATCACTTTTGGATCCACAATCGCTCAATGAAGCCATTAGCCAAGCCATAAAATATGATAATGAATTATTTCAATATTGCCAAGACCAACGTTTATAGGCTTCAATAAGACAACACTTAATCCAATATATTCTTGCTATATCAACAAGCATTCTAAATTCACATTCAAAAGTAGAAAATATGCAACTTGATGTAGTATATTTTAAATTTTTTAGTCCATAAGAAAAGAAGTATTAGATAGAAGAAGGACTATGTTTGTATTGTAGCAAGAAAGGCTATAAGATTGGCAATTGTCTGAAGAAACAAAATCAATACACCACCAAAATCAGGAATATAATCATTTAGGAAAACAAAGATATTCAGCTATAATAGGGACTATGTGGCTAGACAACTCAACATTCCAAAGTTATTTAGGTTCCTCTCTTTTTACTCAACCTACTCATTGTTTTAAATTTTTTTTGTGTTTTGGCCCTCAAAAGCTTCAGACAATGATCATGTTGGATTTAGGGACATCCGCTTGTTTTATAGATGAGGCATTTATTAACCTTCATAAAACTCCTCTAATACAAAAATCCAAACCTATTCATGTAGAGATAATAGATTGACAACTCTTATCTTTTGGTAGTATCACTTATGAAACCACACTTATAAAAGTATTGTTCAAAGATCATAGTAGCCAAATTGTGTTCAATGTTATTAGAACTCCTTCAAATCTTATTATTCTTTGATTGTCTTAGTTAAAAAAGTATAATCCATTTATAGATTGGAGATCACAAAGAATAAAATTTTTGATAGAAATCCCTACAAGAAAAATTTCTATAAAGTCATAAATTGGTAAGCCTTTATTTATTAGAGCAAAGGCTTTTATAAGATCAATCAAAGAAAGTATATTATTTATTATTTATATAATTTTAATTAAAAAAGATATGATTTCATTAGCAAGTATTTCATAGCAGTATATCAAATTTTAAGATGTTTTTCAAATAAAGAATGTTAATATATTACTAAAGCACCAACCATATAATTGTGCTATAGACCTTCAGAAAGGAATACAACCACGTTTTTGTCCAATCTATAATCTTTTTCAAAATGAACTTTTGGCATTAAAGGATTATATTGATGAAAACCTTGCAAAGAACTTCATGAAGCATTTAAAGTCTCTAATAGATGCACCTATATTTTTTGTAAAGAAGAAAGATGGTTCTTTGCATATGTGCATTGATTATCAAAGATTGAATAAGATAACAGTGAAGAATCATTATCCACTATCATTAATTTCACGACTTTTGAAACAACTCTAAAAAAACATTGTATATTTCAAGAAAATGACGCCATTCTTAAAAAGAATCCACAATATACAATATTTTTTTAGATTTGCTAACTTCTATTAGATCTTTAATAAAAATTATTCTCAAATTACTGCCTTTTTTACTCGATTGACATGTAAGAATAAATTAGAATGAAGATCTCAAGTAGAGAAGGCATTCCAAGACCTCAAGATGGCATTTACCACAGCCTCAATTTTGGAACATTCAAACTTTATAAAAGTATTCTATATGGAAACTGATGCTTCAAATTTTGCACTAAGGGCCGTACTTTTATAAATGGATATAGATGATAAATTCCATCCTGTTGTATTTCATTCTCAAAAAATTTCTACTGCCAAAATTAATTATAAAATCCAAGATAAGAAGCTTTTTATTATTGTGGATTCTTTTTAAGAATGGCGTCATTTTCTTAAAAGAGCAATGCATCTAATAATTGTATATAGAAATCATAAGAATTTAAAATATTTTATATTAGCTTGAATTGTTAACTGCCACCAAGCTCAATAGAATATGTAATTATCTCGATTTAACTTTGTTATTACTTATCAATCTTAAAAGCAATAAGGATTGTCTAATGCTTTATCAAGGAGATTATATTTTGTACCAAGGATAGGAAAGGCAGTGTTTGATTAACAATATGCAACTTTGTTGAAACTGGAATAATTTTATTTTTGTGCTACTATTACATTGGTACCTATTGATTCTAATTTTCTCAATGAAGTGCATGCTGCAATCACTAATGATGCTTTGGCCCTTGATATCAAGCTTTGCTTTTAAAAAAAATATTGATAAGTTCAAGCTTAAAGAAGATCTTTTATACTTTGAAGAATATTTGTATATTTCAAAAGAACCAATATAACTGCGCATTCTTCAATCTCACCATGATTTTCCAACTGCGAGTCATTTCGAATTTAACAAGATCTTGAAACTTATTTTTCAAGATTTTTGATGGTTTCAAATATGGAAGATAGTGAAGGACTTTGTGCTCTCTTGCGACATTTATTCAACGTCCAAAAATCCTCAACATTATCCTTATAGACTCTTATAATCCTTGCTTGTTCCAAAACAGTCATGGTTTTCTATTTTGATGGATTTCATCATGAATCTACCACCATCCAATTCATTGGACAGCATCTTTGTAGTAATTAATTGACTCACAAAGATGGCTTATTTCATTCCTTGCAAGAAGATTGCCTCTAGTAAAGAAATGGCAAGGCTCTTTCTTGACAATATATATCAATATCATGGCCTATTAAATAATATTGTATCCGATCAAGGATTCCAATTTATATCTAAGTTTTTAAAATATCTTTTTGAAATATTAAAAGTGGATATTAAACTTTCTTTGGCTTTTCATCTTCAAATTAATGACCAAATAGAATGAGTTAACTAAATTTTGAAGCAGTATTTATGATGGAGCATCAACTATGAATAAGACGATTAGATCTTATATCTACTATTAGTGGAGTTTACATATAATAATACTGTTCATACCTCAATTCAACAAACACTATTTTATTCCAACTATGGATATCATCCAAAGCTTGATTTATAGAATATATCAAACAATAATAATCCAAAAATTGAAAGATTTGTAAAGCATCTATCGCAATACCAAACAACTTTGAAGCTTTAATTGCAAGCAACTCAAAATACTTACAAGGTATTTGTAGATAAATTCAAAAATCAACCACCTGCTTTTCATATTAGAGATAAGGTATGGCTTCTTTGACAAAATATCAAGATCAAATGGCTATGCAATAAATTGAATTATCGGAAATTAGGACCAATTTCTATCCAAAAGCAAATTAATCCAATGGCATATCGATTAGAATTACCATCTTTTATGAAAGTACATCTAGTTTTTCATGTCTCTTTTTTAAAACCTCATAGAAAATTGCATATTCCAAAAAGAATATAACAATCACGTCCTAATATCAAAATTGAAAACCATAAAAAATACAAGATTGAAAAAATACTTGATTCATGGAAAAGGTAGAATAAATTAGAATATCTTATTCATTAGCAAGACTATGATATTAATGAGCACATATGAGAATTGGCCAAAAATCTTATCAATGTATCTCAAAAGGTACAAAAATTTCATTGATTCTATCTCTACAAATCCAAACGTGTTTGATGATAATTTCTTGATGAAGATTGGATTCAAAGAATACTCATAAGAGGGATAGAGTTAAACTAAAGCCTTTATTAGTATGTAGTCATCTATTATAAAATAGAGTAGAGTAGTAGAAGCAAATCAGTCACCATGACAAATCTTGAAACATTGAAAGAACAAGATTCAAAAGATTTACTTGCCACACAAGCTTTGAACAAACCAATGCAATTTTCATAGCCTTCAATTGAGTAAAGTAAGGATGATATATTTCAGTGCCAAATATGACCTTAGTTGGAGCCATTAGGAATAAAATCCAACTATGCAAGTTTTGATTCTAATACTCAAACTTTAATGATATTGCTTAAGCTTGGAAAGGTGAATACTTTTAAGCTTGAGATTTTGTTTGGAGAATGTTTTGAAAACCACGATGAAGATCAAATCTTTGGATTGGATGTTTCAATAATAAAGGTACTAGCTCAAGGCCATAAGTGATTTCTTCAAGGATCAGTAGAACCTATTACCTAAAAACGCAAAACAAAATACATAGCTTTATTAATATAGCATATCCTTGATTTTTTATGTATGTAGAAAGATTTTCAAAGGTATGAGCTTTTTTTAGAACTTGTCGTTAGAGAAGGAGGTGATATTAGGAAAATACACTTTGAAGGTTCACAAAACCTTCTAAAATATTCTAAAAGCTTCTTGAGTTAATGAAAGTCAGTTGAAAAGCTTTTTGATTGATGAAAGTAGATCAAAAAGCTTCATAGTTAATAAAAGGAGCTTGAAAAGCTTTTTAGTTGGTAGAAGCTGCACAAAAAACTTCTTAGTTTGATGGAAGCCACTCAAGAAGCATCCAAGATATAAATATATATGGAAGTCGAGGCTAAAGAATTCTTCAGTCTTGACAATGCATCTTTTAGAATTTTAGCTCATCTTTCTTGATATTGTTTGTGTACTCATCTAATCAATTCAAGTTCTTATTGGTTTTTTTTTAAAACCTTATTCTAATTCAAGTCTCTTGCTCTATATTCTTGTATATTTGATAGCCCAAGGTCTTATTAGGGATTTAAAATTTTTTTTGATAGGATTTGAACATCAAAGGTTAGAGTCAGCAATTTTAGATTTTTGGCTATAGTTTTAGTACAAAAATTGTGTGATTTGGACTTTTTGTGAAAGAGATGTAAGCAATCAAAGTTAAGATATTGAAATTGTATCTAATGCCACTCTTTTGGGTATAACTTGCATATAGAGGATCAATAATTAGGATTGGAAAGAACACTTTTTTGGCTATATTTTTTATATACAACTTAATAAAATTTAAGGTGGGATGAAAGAGATATTGGGAGCTAAAATCAATATTTACAATCTAAGGATAATAAGTAATCCTATTTAATTAATGGTTATATTTTAAACTATATCTTAAGCAATTTGATAAGTTTTTGGCTCAAGATTTTTAAGAGTGTATATTTTCATGTTACAAAACTATACACAAAAATTTTATGGCATTAAAATTTTGAGTTTTTAAAATATAAAGGAAATAATGCTCAAGTGTCTATAAACTAGGATTTTAAGCATCTGCTAGGATTTTTAAGATATTGGACAATTAAAAGCAAATCTAAAGTTGATTTTTTTATAATAATGCTTAAAAATATAATCTATATTTTAAAAAAAATTATAAAAATTAATTGGCTAGATCAAGAATTATTAAATTTTAAAGTTTAGAAAGAAATAAATCTTTACAAGTGAATAAACTATTGAAGGATTTTGTTGCAATTTGAATATTTTATATAAATTAAAGGAATTTTTTTAAAAGCCAAGATTTTATAGAAGTGGAAAAATAGATATATGAAGCTATAATAAAATTTTGATATGAAGATAGAATTTTAAAAGGAGATTATGATTTTTTTTTTAAAATTATTGACAATCTAACTTATCAACAATTGATTAGTTGTGATTTTATTAAAAAATAGATGTTAAAGATTTTTATATGCCATTAAAAAAAACTTTATATACAAATCTATTTAAATATAAGAAGATTTTATCAATATAATATTTTTTTATAATATTATTATTATTTTTTTTTTATTTATTAAAAATAAATCATTTATTGGAGTCTTGCCAATAAGTTATAAGTAAATTTTTTACAGCTTTGTATCTAGTGTATTTCTAAATTGAAGATTATACCACATATAGATATGTTAAGAGTCATAGAATATTATTAATTAAAAAAAAACTAAATCAATATATACATAAATCATAGATGGTCAATCATTATCTTTTAAAAATATTATTTATAAAACCATTCTTATAAATATAGCAACAAGTAGTTATAATAGCTTAGTAATATTTAATATCATTAGATCTTCTATTAATTTAGTTATTTTGAATCTATTATGATTAAAAAAGTATGACCTTTAAATAAATTGAATCTTTTATAACCTTGATTTTTTTAATAATATATCTAAAAGTATTTCTAATCAAGTAATAGGTCATAAGTCTAAAATAATCAAATTCTTATTTTGTAAAAATAAGAATATTTATGGACATTACAAAAAAAATTGTTATTTATTATTTATACAACAGCTATTTTTTATGATAGAAAGACATCAATCAATCTTTTAATATAATATAAGGAGTATCAAGATATATTATATATATATATATATATATATATATATATATATTTATTTATTAAAGCATCATTCTTTTAATTGTTCAATTGATCTTCAAAAAGGGGCTCAACTACCATTTGGTTCAATTTATAGCTTATTGCAACATGAATTGGCTTCGTTCAAATAATATATTGATAAGAATTTAGCTAAAAAATTCATATGCCATTCAAAATCTCTAACAAGAACTCCAATCTTATTTGTAAAGAAAAAAGATGGATAGCTATGGATGCGTATGGATTATTAAAGACTTAATAAGATAACTATCAAAAATCAATATCCTTTATCTTTAATATTTGAACTTCTTGACCAACTAAATTAAGTCAAGATCTATACCAAAATAGATTTGTAAAGAATACATAATCTAATATATATTAAAAAATAAAAAAATAAAAAATGAATAAAAGAATATTTTTTGAACCATGTATGGATATTTTGAATATAATGTCATTCCTTTTGAACTTTCAAATACTCTAATTACTTATCAATATCTAATGAATGATATTTTTTAAAAAAATTTAAAAAAAATTATTATTTATTATTTAGATAATATTTTTATTTATTTTAAAAATACAAAAGAACATAAGCAACATATTTGTTATATGTTTCAAAAACTTAGGAATATAAGATTCTATACTAAGATAGAGAAATAAGTTTTATACAACTTAAGTTAACTTTTCAAGATACATCATTTTAAATAATGGTCTTATGATAGATCCAAAGAAAGTCCAAACTATCATAGATTGAAAAACTTCAAAAATAACAAGAGATATTTAATATTTTTTAAAATTTGTTAATTATTATGAGATTTTTATTAATTTTTTTTTTCAATTTGTAGTTCTACTTATACATGTGATTTATAAAGACAAACTTGAGTGGAGAAAAGAAATTGAAGCAACATTTTAAATTTGAAACTAGAGCAATTTCATCTTTGAATTATAAAATTAATAATGATAATTAATTTAATATTTCTTGATTAATTTTATTTAAAGATGTCTTTAGACCTTTTTATATATGATATTAAAAAAAATAAAAAATAAAAAATAAAAAATAAAAAATAAAAAAAATCTTCTAAATCTTATCATATTTCTAAATTTGAATTTAAAGATAAAATTTTTTATTTCAAAGAACGCTTATATTCTCCAAAAGATGAAACTCAATTACATATTTTTCAAGCTTATCATAATTTTTCTATAATATATTTTTTTGATATAATAAGCTTTTGGAATTAATTTCAAGAGATTTTTTGGTGGCTTCAAATATAAAAGGTAATAAAGATTTTATACAGTTATATAATATTTGTTCGAGATCAATAATTCCTTATCATCAACCTTATAGACTTTTCCAACTATCACCTATACTAAAACAACTACTATCATTTATTTCTATGGATTTTATTATAAATCTTTTAATTTCAAGCTTTAATAATTTTATATTTGTGATTATAAATTATTTAATTAAGATGGTGCATTTTGTAATATATACAAAAATTATCACAAGTGAAGAAATAATTAGGTTTTTTTTTATAACATCTATTGTTATCATGGATTGCCATAAAATATTATTTTATACAAAGAGATTCAATCTATATCCAAATTTTAAAGAACTCTTTTTAAAATATTAAAGATAGATAAAAAATTATTATTGGCCTTCTATCTTCAAACTAATAGATAAATAGAACAAGTGAATTAAGTATTGGAGTAGTATTTGTAATATATTATCAACTACCATTAATATAATTAGATAATTCTTTTATCATTAGCAAAATTTGCTTATAATAATATGATACATTATTCTACTCAACAATCACTATTATGTGCTAACTATGATTATCATCTATAGTTTGATACTTTTGATTTTTTTAAAATTAATAATCTTATGGTAGAAGATTTGACAAATCATTTATCACAGCTACATACAACAATTAAGATATAATTAAAAGAAGCTTAAAGATGACAAAAGATCAATGCAAATGTCTATTGGAAGGAATAACATTAATTTCAAGTTGGTAATAAAATATAGTTACTTTGTCATAATATCAAAACTAATTTTTCTTATAACAATATGGATTATTATAGACTTAGATCATTTCTTATTAATAAACATATCAATCTATTTGTATATTGATTATATCTATCAAAATCAATAAAAATTTATTACGTTTTTTAAAACATATTAGATGGGAGATATATCAAAAAAAAGACAATTGCCACCTCCACCAATAGAAATTAACTACAATCAAGAGTTTGAAGTAGAAAAAATCTCAGACTTCAGGCATCTTACTTTATTTATTTATATTCTTTGAGTTTTTATCCTTAACAGTAAAAATATCAAAATTGATGAAACTTCTATATTAAAAGATAGTTATTTGTATTAAAAAAATAATAATAAGATTATATATAATATTTTTAGATAAAATTTATATCTTTGAATTTTGAAATAGTTTTTTAAAATTTAAAATTTTATTATATTTAAGATAGTCATTAATAGAAATTAAATAAATCTAAAATTATAAGAATTTAAAAAATAAATAAATAAATAAATAAATCTCTTAATAGAATTAACTATCTATGTATAAATTTTAAAAATAATGAATCTTTTATATTTTAATAAGCTATATAAAATCAAAGTGAATAGAAGATAATAATAAATAAAAAGATGAAATTTTCTTATAAAAACTAAATATAGAATCTAGTATAATTATTAATAATAATAATAATAATAATAATTTAAAAAATATTTTTGAAATAGGTGGAATATAACATAAGACTATATTAGAAGCAAAAAAATATGCTTTAAAAAAAATATTAATTTTAATAAAAGTAAAAAAAATCTTACAATTAAAATTACTTCTATTTGTATGTTATTAGCAACACTTATACAATGTGGTTTGGAATTGGAATATTTAGATGTTTATTATTTTATATATATATATAAATTTAAAAGAAGAGATCTAAATGTAGACTTTAGAAGACTTAAAAATAAAAACCTTGTATATAAGTTGAAAAAATCACTATATAGATTAAACTAAAGTTATAGACAATAGTATAAATAATTTAATATCTTCATGATAAATTAAGAATATATTTGCAATAAATTTTATTTTTGTGTGTATTTCAAAAGACTAAAAAATACTAGCTTATATGATTACGCTAAACTTATATTATATATAAAGAACTTTTTTGTTGCAACAAAATAAAAATTAATACAAATAAATTAAAGATACAATTAAGTAAAGAATTTAATATAAAATATCTAAGATTTGCTAAGATAATTTTGTATATTGATATTTACAAATATTATAGGAGGTATAGACTTTGGATATTATAAAGAAAGTATATTAAAAAAAATATTAATATTCTTTGGTATAAAAAAAGAAAAAATAATAAATATTTTAATATTATATTTTAAGTTATTTTTAACATAATATTTTAATACTAAGAATAAAAAGAGAAAAAATGTCTAGTATTCTATATAGAAGTGCAATGGATTTTTTTATATATACAATGGTATATTAGAACAAATATGTTGTATGTTGTAAGTGTACTTAGTTGATAAATAGCAAAACCAAGAAAAAAAAAATTATGTCCTTATAATAGTTGGTACATATATAAGTTCAAAGCTTATTTTATAATCTATTATAATACTTTTAATAATTCAACTAAAGTAAATGGATATTACAAAAATAACTAAAAAAATAATATAATTAAGAAGATTTATCAATATATTTTATTAGTGCAAAATCATACTTTATTATATTGTGATAGTTAAAATATTATGTCTTTTAAATAAATAAGTATATTATTTTAAAACAAAATATCACTGACATACTACTAGAACTTTCTATAGTCTTTTAGAATCTTTTATAGCTTTTTAGAATCTTTTAGAATCTTTAGAATCTTCTATAGTTTTCTAAAATCTTCTAAAATCTTTTAGAACCTTCTAAAATCTTCTAGAACCTTCTTTAATCTTAACTATTATTTAATCTTTGAAAACCTTCTTTAATCTTGACTAGGTCTTTAAAATCTTCTAGAACCTTCTTTAATCTTGACTATAGTCTTTCAAAGACTAAAGAAACATTATACATCTCTAATTTTTTTCTTTATCAACAAAAATCAATCATGTTGAAGCCGTCTAATTTGCAGTTAAAGACATTGACGATATCTACCTATACATATACAACTCTCAAGATGGAAATCCAGAAAGCAATGAAGACAGATCTATTTATAAAAAAACATCCAATAACATTTAAAAAATATACATGTGGAAGAAAACAATAATTTCAAATTGGAAGATGGATTGTTATACTTCAAGAATCTCCTATATGTTCTTCCAAGACCTACAAGACTTCAAATTCTTCAAGCTCGACATGACCTTCTAACAGTGGGACACTTTGGCTTCAATAAGACCTTGGAATTGATATTAAGAGACTATTGGTGGCCTCAAATGTGGAAATTGGTGAAAGAATTCATCCAATCATGCAAAATTTGTACATGAACAAAGATCCCAAGACACCAACCATATGGACTTCTACAACCCCTTCCAGTTCCTAAGGGCCCATGGCAATCGTTATCTATAGATTTCATTACAGACCTCCCAATTTTGAATGGAAAAGACTCAATTTTTGTGGTGGTAGACCGTCTTACCAAGATGGCACATTTTATCCCGTGCAATAAGATTATTTTTGGGGAGGAAATAGCCAAGCTTTTTATTGATAATATTTATCGAATACATGGCCTTCTAATTGACATTATTTCAGATTATGGATCATAATTTATATCAAACTTTTGTAGAGGACTATTTCGGCTTTTAAAGGTCAAGATCAACCTCTCATCCACTTATCATCCTCAAACTGATGGTCAAACAGAACGAGTGAATCAGATCTTGGAACAATATCTTTGTTGGAATATAAATTATCAACAAGATGATTGGACAGACTTTCTACCATTGGCTAAGGTGGCATACAATAACTCCAAACATTCTTCAACAAAATAAATTTCTATTTTTTTTAAACTATGGATATCACTTTAAAGCAAATCCATTCCACATTGAAGATGTGAAAAGCCCTGCTACAGAAAGTCAAGCTATTTATTTAAAAACCATCCATGAAGAATTGAAATTCCAATTACAAATAGCCCAAGATTGATATAAAGACTATGTAGACATTCATCGCAAGAACCAACCAAATTTCAAAGTAGAAGATTGAGTCTAGTTACTTTGACGAAATATACAAATAAATTGACCATCACAAAAATTAGACTATCAAAGACTTGGACCTTTTACAATTCTACACCAAGTAAATCCAATAAGTTTTTGTCTCAAACTACCAAGTAGCATGCACATTCATCTTTGCATTTTAAGGGAATTGCAGGAACAAGAATCAGAAGACTCTTCTACCATACAAGCGGTTGAGAAATCATTGCAACTTTCACAATCTGCTAGGTTTGAAGAACATGGATAAGATGAAGAAAGAATATTCTAACATCAAGTAAGACCATGCTTCGAATTTTTGGAGATATGACCTCATCACAAAAATCTCGATTCAAATGCCTGAGCTTTGATAATACTCCTCGAAGTTAGAAGGGTGACTCTAGATTGACCAGAAATTATGTTCGAAGGATGTTTTGAAGGTCGCAACAAAGAGCAAATTCTCGGATGGGATGTTGGTCTAATAGAGGTTATATTTTGAGGTCATTGACTCCATCTCAAGGGTCTTTTTGAACCAATAACTAACAAACAAAAGACAGAATATGTTGCTTCTTTACTCCGACAAATTCTAGAATTTTTACGCATGTGATTTGATCATCAAATTGCTTCGGCTCCTCGAGAAACTCGTCACTAGAAGAGAAGGTGATGTCACGGACATACTACTAGAACTTTTTGTAGTCTTCTAGAACCTTCTATAGCTTTCTAAAATCTTCTAGAATCTTCTTTAGTCTTTAAAAATCTTCTAGAATCTTCCTCTTTGGTTCTTGGCTAATCTGCTATCTTACATCCTTGACACAAAGTACATACTTGTTAGACATCATTACACTTATGATGATATTGTTAATGATGAAGTATAATAAGAAAAGATATAAAAATAAATGTAACAAATATGTTGATAGAACCAATAACAATTGAGAAGTTCAATAGAATATAGAAGACTTGCCAATTATTTTATATTGCACTTATAACAAAAAGCAAGGATGATATTATATAACTTCCTCTAAATAGAGGGAGCAATAATAACATATTTATAACATATACATTCTATTTGATATTCGTTTAGGATATCTTGTAAGAAGTCTTTAGGGAGATTAGCAACTCTAATACTTACCTCATTAAAGATACAATTATGTATATAATAAAATCTTGGTAAGGCAACTATATTATGAGTTTATTTTTCTATACATGCATAATATCACGTTTATTTTATTAACAATATAATAATTTAAGAAAGAAAAAATAAATCAAAAAAATCAAAAAAAATTAAACAAAATTAGTTGCTAATTAATTTTATTACAAGTATGATGTTATTTTATATTAAGATTTTTTTTTAAAACATATTTCATAATAAAACTTGATTTCAAAATTTCCTATCAAAAGTTTCTTGAAGTTTATTAAAATATTCTACTAACATCTAGAAGAGTGTGATACTTTTTGTCTTAAATAATATGAATAGAGAAATAAATAAATAAATAAATAAAAATGAAGAAGCTTATTTATTTATTTATTTATTGGAAGTAGAAGATTGGACACACCTAAAGAAGAACTAAACCTTGAGTAGGAACTAACAGAAGTATGTGTATAAGGACAAGCAAACTTTGTAGAAAAATTTGCTAAAATATTTGAGAATATATATAGAGAGGAAAAAAAAAAAAAAAAAAAAAAAAAACCATTGATGAAGAATTCAAAGAAAGACACGCAAAAGAGAATGTTGAAGAAAATATTGAAGAAGAAGCAACAAACAGTGGAAGGAGGAGACGTCAAAGCAGCAGGAGAAAAGAACAAGAACAGTAGCAGATGCAAAGGAAGGTGTCGGAAAAGCGCTAAAACGATGCATCGTCAAAATAGAAGTAGACGGCGAAGGAGAAGAAGAAGCGCCGCATGGGGAGAGGCTCTACCCTGCTTCCACGCTCCCTCGCCACCTTCCTTCCAATTGTCGTTGCAGTCTATTCTCCGCAATCCATCTTCTCACTTGGACCGTCTCTGCAGCAGCCAACTCGCTTGACCCCACTTCACGATCACTGAAGTACACATCAACCTTTTCAGAAGCTTGCTGCCAGACGTGTTTCCACCATCGCTGGAACGATATATGAATGCTGCATGTCGAATCCCCCGAGACCCAGTACCCTTGTCGTCGCGGCCATGGTGTGCGAGACGCACGCCGCTTGCAAGCCTTTCAACGACATGGTGGCGTGCCTATTGGCCACACAAGACGCGGACGTCCAGCCTTCCGCCGAATGCTGTTCGCAAGTTTGCGGATTCATGGCGACTGAGGACGTCGAGGGGTGCCTCTGCCAGGCTTTGACCAGCGACGAATTCGAGTCTTCCGGCGCCGACTTTCAGATCGCTGTAACTGTCCCCGAGAGGTGCAACCTCTCATACGACGCTGGAATGAAATGTATTGGTGCGGATTCAATCCCTGGGTTTTTCGTTTTTCACAGGCTCATTTCGTGTCTCATGATTCTCACCAACCACGGTCTTCGACGGTTCACAAGAGTTTGCATGGAGTGCAGGTGTAAAAATCCCTGGAGGACAGTAAACAATAGTGTTCCATCTTATTGTGCTCACTAATCTTTGCTTCGAGTGTATGAGCGCCCTCAACCACTAGCAGAAACTTCGGTTATAAATATTGCCGAGTAGACCACACGGTCGGTTCGAACGCGTTAGGTATCTAATAGCATTACCAGCGGGAATTGAGAGGCATGAGCCTTGATGATAAAGCCAAAAGTTAAACAACGTCTTTGTTGGGAGTAATTGGAACTTTTCTTTCATGATTCATGATGACGAATCTATTTCTTTCTTTCAATATTTTTTTTGTTTAATGCATGTTGGTTTGAGAATAGTAAATGTATAGTGTTACAATATAGGAACTGGATATCAACAAGTGGGCTAACAAGCCACTGTAGGAGAGAGATCAAGGGGAACATGAAAGATGCCAACAACCAAGAGTCAACATAAATTTTAGATTTTCTTATGGATGTCCGACATTGTAATCAGCTAATTTTAAAAATTATATATTTGTATATAAATATAAATATATAAATTTCAATTGATTTAAGATATTAAAAATATAATTTTTATTAAAAATTTAACTAAAATATCAATTCTAAAAATAAAATGAGTTTATTTTTATAATTATAAAAGTAGATTAATAAAATATAAATAATAAATAAAATTAAATAATATAAAAAATAAATCAAGTGATACATAAATAAATAAAATAGAATATGTATTATTTTCTTATACATATATTTATGATTTAAATTAATAAATTTAACTTTTTAAAATCTATATAAATATTTTTTAATTAATATTTTAGAAAAGTGATTATAAAAATACATATTATATCTTTACACAAACATAATTGACAAGGTCTAATTTTTATTTACTAAAAGCTTTGTTAAATTTTATATTTTTAAATAACTAAAGAAAGATATAAAGCTAAAAAAATTTAAAAGACTTTGAAACATCTATAAATATTCTTTTAAAATAAATTAATTATATCTTATTATGATTTTTAAACTAAAAAATATGTTAATTTATGATTCTTAAACTAAAAAATAAACTAAAAAATAAACTAAAAAATATGTTAATTTATGCAAAAATTATTATGTAGAAGAATAAAATATATTTCTTATTTTTATAGATTTACATGGAGATATATAAAATATCATATAAAATTTGAACAATATAATAAAATATTTATTTAAATAAATTTTAAAATATAAGTTATAAATTTGTTTTACTACTATCCTAATAAAATAATCTATAGCTTATAACATTGACATTATTTATCTCTTTGTTTTAAAAAATACAAAAAAATTACTTGTACAAGGATATAAGAGAAAGCATTATCATTTTTTCCTTAAATAAGGATGTAATAATGATGTTAATTACAAAGAAGAAAAAAATAATAACAACTATTATAATGTTTACCAGTTGAAATAGTCACCTCAAGTACAATAAATACTCTATAAGTTTGTCAAAAACGTTGTGTACTGTATGAACGATGTTGATTACATGGATCACGTTACATCACTGTAGAATTTCGAAACACAGATGAATACATCATCAGTATCTCGACCAGAACCTGGCCTATTTAAACTCATAACATGCAGGGAAAATTCGCGCACAGATACAGTCATGTCTTTTTGCGAAAACTAGACCGATAAACTTCAAGAGCCTGGATTATTCATTTACAGCTCCTAAATGGTTCTCAGAATACAGTGGCCCTGAAGACTCAGTCGAAAAGCTCAATATCAGTAAAGATCGATTGCAACTACGTCTCTTCCTGAAAATATCACCGCCTGCAATTTATTCAAAAAAACTAAACAACACGATTCAGCAATGTATCCTCTAACTACCACCTCCACTACCGAGAATGATGACATCTCGTTTTCATACATGGCACCAGCAGCTCGTCATGAAGACGAGTATCGACGTTTATGGAACAGTGGTACCTGCACGGCGAAACATCATCAGGAACTCAATACAAGCAAGAGATTAACCGATGGGACACTAGAAACCAACCAATCCTACAGCAATATATCACAACCTGAGAGACGAGTCACGCACCTTTGCAATTGTAGTTGTGGGTGTAAGTGAGCCCATTCTTAACCTGGCACTTGCTCGGCAACTGGACAGCGTTACGGGTGCTGATCCCCAACGACGAGCCGACGTCGCCGGTCAAAGCATCGCACAGGCACTCCAGGCCGTCTGCCTCCTGGATCACCACTTTCAGCGTCTCGCAGCACTGATCGGTGGGCTCCGCGCCCGTCGTCACGGCGTCCAGGCAGGGAGAGTACTCGGTGAGGGAGGGGCACTGTGCATTCGCATAGGTGCACGCCATCGTCATCGCCAGCACCACCAAGAGAGCTACTCCGCAGCCCCTGGTAACCGTGTTTGTCATCGCTTCTGCGCCTGCGAATCCCGAGCTCGTGAGCTTGAATTTGCCAATCTAGATGAGCTGCTCGAGCACTGATCGAAGCTGCAGGACATCAGTCTGAGCAAAGCGATCCCGGGTGCCTCTATATGCGGTGCAGGAAGTTAGTTCACGGTCGTGGGTAGAACCTAACCTTAGTCTTAGGCTTTCAATGGGATAAATCGCGGTAATAAGAGGACTTGTGCACGGTCTTAAGATTTGAACGATGTTGGTTCACGGCCATTTCCACGGTCTACCGGTTTCCAGAAGGGTACTTGTCACTGTTATCTTACTTTTGGTTTGGATGTTAGTAATGTATATTGTATTTTTCTTTGCGATTTTTTTAGTTTGGTTTATTTTTTCAATTTTAATTTTAATTTTAATTTTTTTGTACTATGATGTGATGGAAATAGTATTTTATTTTGATTTTCAGTTTTTATGATTTTTGTTTTTTATTTTTTATGTGCTGTAAGTTTTTTCCTTCAATGATTAAATAATTTTGGAACATAAAAGAATGGATATGGTTTTTAAATTAATTTTTTTAATCAAATGAAAAATTTCCCAAATGTGTGTTTTTTATTTTAGAAATATGCATGGAAGAGTGTATGGATAGAGGTGAATTGTTTCTTTGTTTTTTAATTTGTATTTGTATTCGTATTTGTATTCGTATTTGTATTTTTTTATTTTTATTTTTATTTTTTTGTTGCAGATATCATATTTGAGTGAGAATTGAATAGAAGAAAATAAAAATAAAATTCAAAGATAAGAAAAATTGATGTTTGTCAGAAAGTCCATTAAACCAAAGATAAGGTAAATTGAGAATAAAATGTTATGTGGAAAAAACTTAATCTAAAATTGAATTGTATCTCTCTCTCTTTTAAAAAAAATTGCATTTTAAAGGTCATTCTTCAAATATAATATGCTGATATTATTACATTTAAAATTTCATCTTGACCATTAAGAAACACAATGTAACTTGAAACATTCTCATTCATAGTATTATATACAGGAAGAAAACAATTATATTGAATTTTTTCTTTTTTTGGTTCTTCAAAAAGGTCGAAATTCTTAAAAATTACTCCTTTTTACTTTAGATATTCTTTATTTTACATACTATATTTTATAATTTAAATACAAAATGAGTTTTAGAAATTTTTTCTAGTAAAGTAATTGTACTTTTAAATACTCTTGTTACAGAAAAGTAAATTATTTGCATTTGATTTCTAACTTAAGTAAATATCAATAATTCATTTTAAATCATCAAAATATATATATATATATATATATATCCAGATTATGTAATCAATTATATTTTTTTATGTATTCTCCAAATCATCTTCTTAATAGATAGCAACTTGTACCTCAAAAGATATTTTAAACAAATATATTAATATATTTTTTAGAAAAAAAAATTCACATATGATATTATAAATTTATGTTTAAAATAAAATAAAATTGTATAAATTGATATTCAGCACTGTATTGAAATAAATAAATTGAAATAAATAAATTGAAGTAAATAAATCACTTTTACTAAAACATGATTTTAAAAGAAGATTTTAAATTTAAATGAATATGTTTATAAAAACCATGTGTAGTATACTATAATTTTCTTACAAGGTTGATAAATGATATTTAAACAACTTTAAAGATTCAAAGTATTATTTTAGAAGAAATATATCTCTTATTCCAAATTTACATTTTCTACACCTAATATTAAATATCTTAACCTTGTTATGGCTTCTTGTCAATCAAAAAATATTCTAACCCTCTCATCTTACTTCATGAATGCTTGAGGCACTTAAGAGCGTGCCTTATTTCACACCCCATTTATAATACACAAAAGTATAAGTAATGGAAATGGGGCTTGTGGAGTTTGAAGAGGTCAATGGAGGAATGTGACAGCCTATGACTTTCAAGTAACAATGTTAGTAGAATTCTAAATTTGTGACAAGGCACAATAGATGCCTTTGTCAATATTATTTCTATGGTGGGTGCCAAAGCTACAAATATGTGACATAGAGACCCCTATATGGGTGAAATTTTCATATTGTTGGGTTGGTGTGTTGTTGAATTCATTCACATATCATAAATATCAAAAAAAATTAACACTTTCAGTAAAACTAAAACATCTACAAAAAGTATATATATATATATATATATATATATAGTTTAAAAATTAAACTAACATAAAATAAAATAAATATCAAATTTAATAATTAAATAAGTTAGAAGTTTATTTATAAAAATACAAAAATATTTATTGATTTCTTTGATTAAATAAATAATAGAATTATGTGTCATAGTAAAAATAATTAAAAATTACAAGTATTAAATACTATTAATACCTACTAATATTTGCGAGTAAGTATATGTATATATATGTATATATATATATATATATATATATATATATAGTGACTTAATTTTATTCGTGATTGAAATATTATTTATTTTTTATTTTATATACTTTTGTTAATTTTAGGTTTTAACAATTAATATTTTTATTTTTTCAATCCAATTTTTCACATACCATTCAAAGAATGGATACTTAAATTTTACTTTACAAACTTATTTTAAAATAATATATACACAAATGGATCTTAAACAAAATTCATAATATATTTTTAATAAAATACATAAACAAAAATAAGATAAACTTTTAATATTTAATTTTGAATCATTCAATTTTTTAATTAGTAGTATTAAATTTAAAGTGGTATGTTCTTCTAAGTTGATGTACTGTTTATATATCTATATTGGAATCTCAACAAGATCTTTATAGGTTAAAAAAAAAAATTAAATGATTAAATAAATAATATTTTCTAATTTTATAATTCTTTAAATTTTTAATTCTTATTAAAAAATAATTCGTTATATTTTTCTTATATTTTTAAATTTAATAATTGATATGAATGGCTACAACTTGATAATAATGGTATTATATGAATTGGACAATTTATTATCTATAATGCAACTGCCAATGGGAATTTTTTTGATTTACATATTAAATTTGATACATTTGTAAACCATTTTTTTTCAAGATGAATTTGTAGGTATCACTAGATTTATTTTAATTAGATTATCTATAATCTTATTAGTATCTATATTCTTTGAACTATCATAAAATTGTTTTTGTGGTTGTGCTTAATAATTCTTAGTTAGTTTTATTTTCATGTTTTAGATTATATATTGATATCTTTATTAAAAAATGAATCATGTTGTGGGATTATAATACCATAATTTCAATCATCATTTATCTTTTTTTAGTATAATTAAAGATATCAAAGTATAATAAAAATAAAAATAAATAGACAATTAAACTAAAATACTTTACAATAAATTAGATAGTTTATACTTATTATTTAGGTTTTAACCTTATGTAAAGTATCTATTGGTTTTACTTGACTTTAATCAACTATTTATAATATAACCTTTGTATCTTCTAATTTTTATACTTCTTTATTTATTTTTTTATTTTTTATTTTTATTAAATTCATACTAGACCTTCTAACTATTTAAATTAAAAAGTGCTATCTCTTGTTTCCTCAAGTCAATTCAAAATGAACTAGGATTAGTATTAGAATTTATTATATTAAATTCTAATTTTTTCAATCCTTATGTAAAGTTAGTTTGTAATAAAGATTAAACCAAAAATATAATTCTAATCATTGATTAAAGTTTAAATCAATTTTTTTCTTGATTATATTTTTTAATAAATTAAAATAAATTATATATTTTTAGTAAATTCTGTAATATTGATAAAATAAAATTAATTCTATAATTTATATCTATTATTAGATCTTACTAATACTAAGAGTGATCTAAAATTTTAATTTGTATATTAGATTGATAGAATAAAAGAAATTCTAGATTTAAAATACATAATATATTAATCAGCAATGTGACTCTAAATAAGAAAAAACCAAGACATAAATTGATAGCAATAGTCTTAGGTGTTAGAAGAAGTCGATTAATAGTCAAAATTAAGACATAAGTATTTATTAAAATAATATAATAAATTATAAAAATAAATATGATGTATAAAATTAATGTGATTGTAAAATTCAAAAAATAAATGAAATTTTAAAAAAAATTATACATGACATGAGAAAACTACAGAGTATAGCCTTAAAAACAAACCACAATCCAAAGAGAAAGGTTGTTAATTGAAATAAAAACATAAAAATATCAAGACAAGACAATGACTTGCAATTATAATTATGATCTATAAACAATAGACTAACAATGAAGAAATATTATCAAGGCATATTAACATCTTAAATAAAAAAACTAAAATCAATACAAATTATTTCAAATCTAACTTTAAAAAAGAATAAGCATCAAATAAAAGGCTATATATAGTATTCTAATCCAATATTAGATATACTATATAGTTGGGCAATGGCAATCATTAATTTATTTTTTTAAGTAAAAAAAATTATCTATTTAAATCCTTTGAGATTTATTTATAACCATAGTTATAAGAACAATAATTAATTTATTCTTTTTAAAAAAGAATTCCTACACTATAATATATTCTTAGATGTTTTAAAAAATATACTTTGCAAAATTATACTTAATATTAGATATTTACATTAGATATTTGTATTAGATACTAAAAGATTAGAGTTAGAATTAGAAAACTTATAAATATTATTATATTTTAAAGTTTCCACAAGATTAAGATTAACAAGAAGAATATAATTATAATTTTTTATTATTGATATGGCTATGATTTCCACATTGCAATTTAAATGGATGACTAAGCTATCTACTTTTTAGAGACCTTAAATTGAGAATATTCTATTTATTTTTAATATATAATTTTTATTTAAAACTACCACAAATAATAATATGAGGCTCTAAAGAGCAAGTATTAATACATTAATTGCTAAAACGTCTCTATTAGAAAAATATTTAGCAAATTATATTAGATTTTACCTTACCTTAGTTGTTGTTTCTATAAACATTTGTTCTTTCTATATAAGTCCAACTTTCACTACAATTTCTCAATGAATTCTATCATGGATTTTGTATAGCTAGCTTTTAAGGTATATCTCTATTTTAGATTATTATTAAAAAAATAATTATTGAAATATTTTAGAGAATAATCAAGCAAAAAATATTGTATTTGAAATATTTTGTTAGAATTATTAGTTCTTTTACCTTTATCAATGTTGTAATTTTTATTCTTATTGTCTATTACAAGATTAAGATTTTATTTAATTTAGTAGTTTAATCTATTATGTGATTGTTATTATATCAAATCTTATTAAAGAAATTAATTTTTTATTTATCTCTATAGATGTAATATTTTATTAAAAAATTAGATAAAAAAGTTCAATCCACCAGCAAATGGCCTTGACCTTTGCAATTAGTAAACCAAATATTAATTCTTTTCATAGTGAGTAGATGCTTATTTTTTCTAATGCTTGCCAAATATACTTTTAAATCTTTAAGTTATGTTTAAAAAATCTATTAGTTGTAATTTAATACTAATAGTTTTTAATTGATTATTATTTCTATTAATTAGTTGAAATATAATCACTCTAAAATTATCAAGGTGGATAGCAAAAAAATACCTAAATAACTAAATTTGTATTATCAAAAGATAATATTTTGAAGGTAAGAGTATTATTGATCACTTATAGCAAGAAATATTTTATTTCATATGAGGCTAATATTGTACATTTGATTTATACAAGACTACACCATAAACATTTTTGTAATATAATTTCTTCCATAGCCTTGTCTTTTCATAGGCCGTTTTAAGTGTTTGTACTTATACATCTTAAAAGAAATGCTTTGAATCTAAAAAGTATTAATTGCCTTACAATTAATCTTGGAAATAAGATATCATTAAATATACAATTATTTTATAATTATAATATCATATCTTTTATTTGATTATAATAAAGTAGAAAAATCTATATTTGTATTATTATTATTATTATTTTAAAGGAGGTCTTTATGTTAAATTGACTTGAATGTTATAATAAATGTATTTTAAAAAATTTCCAAGTTTTAAAAACCATCTAGTTATTGGCATTTAAATCATTTCTTTATATGATTTTTAAAAGTAATAAGAAACTAATTTAGTAATGCAATTTTATTCTAGTATTATTAGTATTACAAATAGTTGAAAGTTTATTGATATATCAATTTAAATCACTCTTAACATATTTTCTAAATGTAGGTAATTTAAAAAATTAATAAGAATTAATAAACTTATTACTTAGCCTTATTAAAAATTAATAAGTATCTTATTAATTGATTCCAAATTAATATTATAGAATAATTTCTATCAATAATTTTAATTTTTAAAAAATAAAATAAAATATAAAAAATATTAATTAAGTCAAATTTCTTGTTTGATTTATTATTTATTTGATTAGTTATAACCATTATTAATCACATAATCTAATCTCTAGAATTTTATCTATTAGTTCTTTTTACTAATAATTATCATTGTAACCTTCTTCTAATCTTCTTGTCATACAAATATACTCCATCTTGGATTAAGTCAACCACATACTTCATCAATCCCTTTCATTTCTTTTTATAAAATATATCAATTTTATTTCTTAGTATGCATCAATTGTTGTGTTTTTTAAACCATTTTTTTTTTTTTTTTTTTTTTTTTTTTTTGACTTTAGCTTCCTAACAACAATACCAAATGTAGAATTAGTTCTTTACTTATTGATATAATAAAATTAATACCAAATTTAAATACATATAAGCTTATTCATACTAATAAGAGGTATATAATATATGCTAATTAATTCATTATTCAACCAAATAAGTCTAATAGTTTATATAACAATAATTAGTAATATTAGTATTATTTTTCTAACTTTTTATTCTACCTAAATCATACTTAATGATTAGAGATTTTTTTTGTAGTAAAAAAATAAAAAGACAAAAGAATAATTAAAAAATAATTAATAAAATAAATTTTTGTTCTTTAAATATATTTTCTAAATAAGTATTTACTATTCTTCTAAGGTTGATATTTATCTATTATATTTTTAATAATTTTTATTTTTAACTATATTATTTTTTATTCAAATAATAATTATATTAATTAAAAATATATATATTTATAGAATATAAATTTTTTCTTATTCTATAAATATCTATAAAATATCTAAGAAAAAACATCTAAAGATGTAAAATAAAGAGCAATAGTTTTTTAGTTGATTTAAGTGTTTGAATATAAAAATAAATATTTCATATATAATAATTTTAAATCAACTCCCTTTTTTATTTAAAACTTTAAGATCTAAAAGATTAGATTTAATAAAAATACTTAAATTAAAGACTATTTAAATCTCTACTTTACAACTTATAATATTTATGATTCAAGTTTTTTTTTTTTTATATATACTTTAAGTTATTTATGTAAAAATAAATTTATTTCAAATCTTAACTAGCATTAGACTAGAAAATTCTATAAGCATAAAAGCATTGGGTGGATTTTATATTAATGTCAACATTTGTATTCTTATCCTTAGTTTTTACATTGTATTATTATTTTTTATTTTTTTTATTTTTTTCTCTTCTACATAATATCATCCAATTCTATAGTCCTTGAGTAGTAAAATTTGGTATATAAGTTATTTGTTTATGTCTCCTCTACAAGATTGGCTAGCTAACATAAACAACACAAAAACAAACACCAAAGCCAAGGTGCAATAATTAAATAATTATCTAAAAATCACATTAAAAGAATAATATAGATTAATCATAGGATTTAAAAAAAAATAGTAATAACTTAAAGAATCTCCTTTTGGATGATTAATTAAATCAAATGATTAATTTTAATATCAAAATATTTTTGTTATATTTTCCAATATTTCTAAAATTGTTGCATTATATGGATTAGCATAAAGTAAGAGAAAGAGTAAATTTAGATAAATTGATTTAATTATTTTATTGCTTCTTCTTAGATTATAATGTATATTTAATTTAAAGCCATTTTTAAAATTAGCATGTCATAATATATAATAAGTGTGCAATATAAAACTTAACTTTTTGAACAAATTTAGTCTTCATGCAAACTTTTATTGTTGTTCATTTTTTTTACTTTTGATATCAAAGAGACTTACATTCAAACACGTATGCAACATTTGAAGAGAGCAACAAAACAAAACCAAAATAAATTATATTAATAGATAGCATTCAATATATATAGTAATAAAAAAAATAAAAAATAAAAAATAAATAAAAAATAAATAAATAAATATATATATATATATATATATATATAATTATAAACAAAGAAGATATTATTTAAATAATATGTTAGAATAATAATTTCTACAAATCTTTAGATATTGATAATAGTGCTTTAAATCCAATACAATACTTGCAATCAAAAAATATTTTAAACAAAAAATACCAAACAAAGATTCTATCTACCAAATCTTTAGAAAATAAATTCTATTATTAGAAATATATAACAAATTTCTAGTATCATGGTATTAAAGTTGATTTAAAATCATTAAATAAAAAATTAATTTTAAAAATTTTGGCATCTTGTTCAATTGGATATCTATTGTATATATTAGAAACATGAAAATACACTTAGACCTCTACAAAATTGTTACTTACACAAAAAAAACAAAAAAAAATAAAAAAATTTCAACTACATCTTAAATAAATACCATGTAGATGAAAATCTTAGATTGATAAAAAATTTAATCTTAGAAATCTACTGGAAATAAAAAAAAATATAGTATAAATAGTGTACTAGTATGTACACCCAAAAAACATATTTTATGGTTTTATTATTATTATTATTATTATTATTATTATTTTATATTTTAAAAAAAAGAATGTGATATTTAGATTATACATAAAATAAAACATATTTTCTATTACATGATGCTCACTAATTGACTTGAGATAAATAGATCTAAAGTTAAATTATATAACTAGAATTATTCATTAAAGCATACAAAATAAATTTGTTTTTAAGGGCTTAATTGAAAATGGTGCAATGATCTTGTCAATTAACACAAGTGTTTAAATTAAATAATTACTTTGTCAAGATTTCTAAAACAATATTGATATTGTTGATGGATCAACACCAAATAAACAAACTTAAGCCATTATCCATTAAAGAGCAACCAAAGACATTTACCGATTTAAACTTGACAAAAAAAAAAAAAAAAAAAAAAAAAAAACCAATTCTATCTAAGATCTCTAACTAAGTTACTAAAAGAATGATATTCTCAAGTAATCTGCACATGACAGTTTGAAAAGCTTTTTGATACATGTTTTCAGCACTCTGAAACAAATCCTCACAGTCTAAGTCCAATCTCCACAATCAAATATCAGCGACTGCAAAATTGAATGGTAGGTGAACAGCTCAAATATATGAATCAACAAAATTAGGGCGTGGGAGATGTTGCAGCAATCCTAGATCCGTTTGTCCAAATTCCACAACAAAGTTTGAATATACTTCACAAAAATTTCCCAATCAGTAGTAAACCTCATGGTTCTAATGGATGAACGCGGAACGAAAATAAAGATGTATTATCTGGATGAAGAGTTTCGTATATAAAAACATCCAAAATTGGAGAATATTTCAGTGCATGATTGAGAACCGCAAGTGAAGTAGATACCCGGGAGTATGGTTCCCAGCTTTTTCAACTCCCCCAAGCGCGGGAGTCGCGCATACATCAGACATAGGTCCCCGACTTGAGCAGCGGTTGTTCGTCGAACGACGTCGATCGTTGTCCTCGTCGACGGCGACGGCGACGACGATTGGACGAGAGTCTCCCTATTGTCAAGACTCGTCAAGGCTTCAAGCTTCCGAAACCCTCTGAAGCAAAAATTGGCATGTCGACTAGATGCAAGGCGTCGACGATCAATCTCGCGCACGGTAATGCGTTTCGAGAACGACATGCCTCGCATGATCAGTGTGAGAATTGTTTTTGTGGAGAATTTGTTGATTGTTTGAGGGAAGGCAGTTTTTAAAGGGATTTGGCTAGGTTTTGGCAAGTCTTGGAGAGTTTTGAGCGATGGCTGGAGGAAGGAGAGGAGCGGCTGCTAAGGAGGAGGAGGAGGTAAAGATGGAAACAGAAGCGGGGGAGGAGGAAGATCCCGAGGAGATAGCGGCAATAGAGGAAGCAGCAGCGGAGGTTGGAGACGAGGATGTGCCGATGGCAGACGGCTCAGGGGAGGAAAGTGAGGATGAGGAGGAAGCGGAGGGTGGGACGAAGAAAGATATTGCAAAGCGAGAGCGGCAGCGTTTGCACGAACTGAAGAAGCGGAAGAAGGCGGAGGTGGATCAATTTCTTGCGGAGCAGAATAAATTGGTAGATAGCGACATGAATACGAAGGCTAAGGGCAGGTTGAAGTTTCTGCTCCAGCAGACGGAAATTTTCGCTCACTTTGCGAATGGGCCGCAGTCTGCGAAGGACGCGAAGAAGGCAAGTAAGGGGCGGCATGGAAGTAAGTTGACGGAGGAGGAGGAAGATAAGGAGTATTTGAAGGAGGATGATGAGGATGTTGGGGCTGCACGGGGGACACGGTTGCTGGTGCAGCCTTCGTGCATTAATGGTAAGATGCGTGAGTATCAGCTTGCTGGGTTGAATTGGCTCATTCGGTTGTATGAAAATGGCGTGAATGGCATCCTTGCCGATGAGATGGGGCTCGGGAAGACGCTGCAGACCATTTCACTGCTTGCATATTTGCATGAATATTGTGGTATATCGGGTCCGCATATGGTGGTTGCGCCGAAGTCGACCTTGGGTAATTGGATGAACGAGATTCGGAGATTTTGTCCTGTGTTGCGGGCGTTTAAGTTTCATGGCAACCAGGAAGAGCGGAACTATCAGAGGGACGAGCTGCTTGTTGCAGGAAAATTTGATATTTGCGTGACAAGTTTTGAGATGGCTATCAAGGAGAGGACTGCGCTGAGAAAGTTCAGTTGGCGGTATATTATTATTGATGAAGCACACCGTATCAAGAATGAGTCCTCTATCCTGGCCAAGACCATGCGTCTTTTCAGCACGAATTACCGGCTTTTAATTACTGGAACTCCACTTCAGAATAATCTTCATGAACTCTGGGCTCTTCTGAATTTTCTTCTCCCAGAAATTTTTAGCTCGGCCGAAACATTTGATGAGTGGTTCCAGATATCAGGCGAAAACGACCAGCATGAAGTTGTTCAACAGTTGCACAAGGTGTTAAGACCTTTCTTACTGCGGCGTCTCAAATCTGATGTGGAAAGGGGTTTGCCTCCCAAGAAAGAAACCATTCTAAAGGTGGGCATGTCGACTCTCCAGAAGCAGTACTACCGAGCTCTCTTGCAGAAAGACATGGATGCTATCAACACTGGTGGTGAAAGAAAGAGGCTTCTTAACATTGCCATGCAGCTTCGGAAGTGCTGTAATCATCCTTATCTTTTCGAGGGAGCTGAGCCGGGGCCGCCCTACACCACAGGGGAGCATTTGGTCGAAACCGCGGGGAAGATGGTGCTCTTAGACAAACTGCTGCCCAAGCTGAAGCAGCGACAATCTCGCGTTCTGATTTTCTCTCAGATGACTCGGCTCTTGGATATTCTTGAAGACTATTGCCAATTTCGTTCTTATCAATATTGTCGGATTGATGGTAACACCAGCGGTGATGATCGAGAGAGTTCGATAGATCAGTTCAATGCTCCCAACAGTGAGAAGTTTTGTTTCTTGTTGTCTACAAGAGCAGGAGGATTGGGGATCAATTTGGCAACCGCAGACATTGTCATCCTGTATGACAGCGATTGGAATCCACAAGTTGACTTGCAGGCTCAGGATCGTGCACATCGTATCGGTCAGAAGAAAGAAGTGCAGGTCTTTAGGTTTTGCACGGAGTTTACAATCGAGGAGAAGGTAATAGAACGGGCATACAAGAAATTGGCCCTAGACGCCCTTGTCATTCAACAGGGACGTCTGGCTGAGCAGAAAGCAGTTAACAAAGATGAGTTGCTGCAGATGGTTCGTTATGGAGCTGAGAAGGTTTTCAGTTCTGGTGATAGCACGATTACTGATGAAGATATCGACCGTATTATAGCAAAAGGAGAAGAAGCAACTGCAGAACTTGATCAAAAGATGAAGAAGTTTACGGATGATGCTATTAAGTTTAAGATGGACGATACAGCTGGTCTTTATGATTTTGATGATGCAGATGATAAGGAAGATGGTAAGAATGACTTTAAAAAGATCATAGCTGATAATTGGATAGAGCCTCCGAAGCGGGAACGGAAGCGGAATTACTCGGAATCTGATTACTTCAAGCAGGCAATGCGAGCCGGACCTGTGCCTAAGCCCAGAGAGCCACGCATACCTCGAATGCCTCAATTGCACGATTTTCAGTTCTTCAATACGCAGCGACTTACAGAGCTTTTTGAGAAAGAAGTAAAGCAGCTTTTACAGGCTAAAGCAGCAGGAACTGGCGAGGATGTCAGGGTCATCGAGGATGTAGAGGAGGGTCTTACGGAAAAGGAACAGGAGGAGAAAGAGCAGCTGCTGTCGGAGGGTTTCCAGAATTGGTCCCGACGTGATTTTGTTGCATTCGTGCGAGCATGTGAGAAATATGGACGTTATGACTTGAAAAGTATTGCGAGTGAAATTGACGGTAAAACAGAGGAGGAGGTGGAAAAGTATTCAAAGGTATTCTGGAGTCGGTACAACACTTTGAATGATCATGAAAGGATCATAAAGAACATAGAGAGAGGAGAGGCTCGTATTTCTCGTAAGGATGAAATTATGAAGTCCGTGAGTAAGAAGCTGGACCGGTATCGAAACCCTTGGTTGGAACTTAAGATTCAGTATGGACAGAACAAGGGGAAACTCTACAGTGAGGAGTGCGATCGGTTTCTGTTATGCTCTGTACACAGATTGGGTTACGGTAACTGGGAGGAACTTAAGGCAGCAGTGCATGCATCTCCTGTGTTTCGTTTCGACTGGTTCGTGAAGTCTCGGACACCGTCGGAATTGGCTAGGAGGTGCGATACTCTGATTCGGCTTGTCGAGAGAGAAAATCAGGAGCTTGACCAGCGGGAGCGACAGGCACGTAAAGATCAAAAGAAGATGAACAAGAGTAGTCCTTCTCCTGGTAGAAGAGGTTGGGCTAACTCGCCAGGCCTAGAGGAGGTGCAGGGTAATAGTAAGAAACGCAAATAGGCAAGTCCTGAACTCAATACTTGACGTGCGGGTTACTGTCTTAATTTCTAGTCGAAACTCAAAAAGTATGCATGACATTTTCAGAGTTTTATCGGAGGGAACAGTACTTTTGATCGCAATCATGTCGAGTGTAGAGATCTCAGCTATAGTGCGCAATGATGTTCGTAGAACCTCTGGAATGGTATGTGCCACAACTGTATTTTGTGTGGAATAGTAGTATCCTATATGATGTTGTCTGATGTTTTCTGATGTTTTCTGAATCGCTTTAATTTCTTGAGAACGTTGGTAAAGTTCACGAGGTACTTAGTCTGGGTAGTTGATTTGTATGTGCAGATTCAAGGTTGAATGAGCATCTTTCTTTTTGGCGTTGACTTCAAGGTCACCTCATAGGTGCTCTATGTGGGCTACGCTGTGTGCTCGACAGCGCCTGGATTCTCTAATTTTAGGTTTTTAAATACTTGATTTTTCCCAATTTTCCTATTGTACAGCAGGAAAGACAGTATCGAAAGCTTGAGACGGGACCCAAAGTGTATCGAAGGAGCTAAGAATGACTGATTCCCTGCGCCTATGCAAAGACTCAGGTTTTCCCAGTTACAGCTGTCAAATTTAAATTGAAAGCTGCTTTAAGTCTCCAGCGTAGGCCTGCTGTTTCAATTGATTTCAGCTAGCGACAGCTGCTATCCATAATGTAGCATCATTCCATAGGTCCTACGTTTTGTTGGGAGGGATCACTTTTGCATACAGGCTTGAATTCCTGTAATTTAGATTCATCCCTGCGTGTTTTCCTGCTGATCATACAGAAAGCAGGTTGGTAGGCCTCGGACTAATCAGAGAGGCCAACAGCAGATACAGCTAAGGTCGACTTGTAGGGATGTGGTTTCTTCTTTGCCCTGTCAACGGACTTTTGGCCAAAACTAAATCGCTCCCGGAAAACCGGATAGTCGTGTTTTGACGGTTGGAACATCTGCATCATTTTTCAGTGTGAATGTTTATAGGTTTGGAATGGTTAGAATCCGTAAGTTATTTCAAGTACAAGTTGTAAAGATAATAGTTTCTTTGTACTCATCATCATGATTTTCTTTTTCCTTTTATCTTTTCAGGAGAAGATGTCTTTGTAGTACTGGAAAATATTTTTATATTTACAGATAAAATATTAAAATACTATTAAAAATAAACTAATTTTTAATTTTTAATTTTAAAGTTTAAAAATTCTATTTATACTTACAATAACATTTTTTACACTTTAAGATATAATATTCTATTTACCAATACAAAAAATCTTATTTTTTTTACAATTAATTAATTTCAGATCTATCATAAAAAAGACTCAATTTAATGTGATGATTTCAAAAATAAATATTCTAACACTTATTACATAGCTATTTATATTTGATTTTTAACACTTATAATGATATTGCACTAAAATTATATATATAAATATGTTATTAGATTATAACTTAAATATTTTAATCTTATGTGATAAAATAATTATTATTAGGATAATGATAAAAGGAAATTTATAGCACATATTTTAAAAATATAGTATTGTCAATATTATTTCAATAATTATATTAATACTATCAAATGGCTATTTGACATTTTATTTACATACTTAAAAAGAAAATGGATAATCTATTATATTTATTTACTTATTTATCTATTAATCACAACTTTTTGGCTAGAAGTCACTTAACTCCTCACTCACTCTCCACAAACAATAAATAGGACTATTTGGCATTTTAGAATGGAGGTTATTAAGAGTAATATTCTAGTTCATAGCTTTATTGCATGGTTGAGATCTCACAATAATAGGAGTTGTGGACAACCACCTTGTATTGTTGATGTAATATAGGCTAATACAAGAAACAAAGAATGGTTGATGTAACAACCACAACATCTATTTAAATTTTTTTAGTAAAGGAAGTCTTTTCAAAAGAAGGTGGGAGGGTTATTCTTGCTAAAAAAGAAATACAAGACTAAGATGTTGCACAAGCCTAAGCAATAAATTGTTAGACAAACCAATATACAAGAAAAATCAGAATAATATTATGAGACATTTTGGGCCTCATACCAAATATTAATCTAAAAAGTCAAAACTAATATACTTAGGTGTTTGCACTTTATTATACCTATAATTTTATTTTTTCTCTGAAGAATTAAATATAGAATATTTAGCACCACTACTACTAGCTTCCTCTCTTACTATTACTTCCCCAAACCTCTTTCATCTCTCACTTATTCATTCACAACTTCAGTAATGTGTTTTTTTATTTTTACTTTTATTTTTTTGGCCACCTCTTTGCCAACTAGGGAGAAACTACCTCTACACTTTTATCAAGGAAAGATGAATATCTATAATATCAATTCATCAAAAGTTGGAATTTAAGCAAGTTTAAAATTCTTTAGCATGCTTGCTTCCCTTTAAAATCCGAAGTGAAGAAACATCATCTTAAAATAGTATATCATATATGTAAACAATGTAAAAATGATATTCATCTTGCAAGTACTAAAATTGGAACCTTAGAACTCATCCACAACAAAGATCTTACTTACTACATACACTATAATCTCCATCTCTTATTCTCATGTATAAAATTTTGAAATAAATATATAAATAAGAATTATTTTTCTTCCTTCCCGCCTTCCAAGTTTAAGAGGCACTAGGCAAGGATACAACTCTTTGTTTGAATACCACTCAATGGATAAAAATCTATTATATAATATTCATTTATAGAATACAAATTTGGAGGTAGTTTTATCAAAGCATCTCCTTACTAGACCTAACCATTGCTTCAACAAATAGACAAATTCACCCCATATACCATATATTACATGAAAAGTTTAAAACAAAAGCAAATAAGATAATAAACACTCTTACAATTTATTTTATGTGTGTAAATGTATGTATCTCTCTCTCTCTCTATATATATATATATATATATAATTTTAAATTACAAAAATAAAATATTAATGGTGATGTTTTAAAACTATGATATTGCAAAACATCACAAAAGTGAACACATGATGTTACAATTCACTTTGTTAGAAAATTACTACCAATTGATGCTTTAGTGTACTACATAACAACATGAACAAAGTCCACATCATTACAAAATGTGGCACAGATTGAAATTATAATTTGTTATTTTTTACTAATCAATACCACATAACTATTTGTAACAAATCTGTTACTTTTTATCAAATCCCTGAATAACTCAAAATGCAAAAAAATATGGAGTATATGTACAATTCTACAGTACTATATATTGTAGAGGTTTGAATATGTTTTGTAATTTGCGATACCAGAATACAAATTACACTGTATGGATAAATATTATGAATCACTCACACATACAACCAAAGACTACTTTAAAACCTTACCTGCAAAATTAAGTCAACAGTTTTAGGTTATACATTACATCCCAAAACAGTATGGATTTATGCAGCACAGAACAAACCAAATGTATCCATAGCACCCCACTTAACCCTAAATACAGTGTGTAATACATTTGATACAAGTATTCAAAAATGGTAAGTAAAATGTCATGTTCATTTGGATTAAACTTGTCCAATCAATCTATTCCAACACTTAAGCATAATGCATGCATTGAAAGCAACAGCTCACAATGAATCATTTCAAGTCATATCAATCAAATTGTCACATCCATACATCCATAAACCTTATCACTAGTGTCACATCACATCACTTTCAATAGCAATGATAAAATTTCTCACAGATAGTTACAAGCTAACCATCCTTGCCACTCAGGCCCACAAACATGGATGTCGTAAATGAGCTAGGCTAGTAAGTTTCAAACTCCTAATGCAAATGAAACCTAGGGTTCTAAACAGCATTGACCAGTTTCACGGTTTACGAAAAGTATTCCTTATTTATGTTCATTAAAATATTAACAAAGAAAATTGACGAGGCATAATTATGAACACTCTTCAAAGGTAACGCGTTACCTTTGAAGTTTCCAAAGAATGGTACTAGATATTAGATCGTACATAAGTATGATCTGAACCGTTCTTCCACCTTCTCACCACTGTGACGAGGTAGAGTCACCCCTAACAACTCCAACCCTTAAAAGAGTAGCCAAGGAGTAAACCTTTTACTAGATCGGCACAATTGCAACAAGAAATGATCCCTTAGACTGGAAAAAGTACTCACAACTGTACTGCCGATTCAAGGGTCTGATTATGCATGTTTTCTTTACTGTGTTGCACACACTGGAAGCTGATGAGAAAACCAGCATCTTACACTAACCTTAGAGCCACTAGATAACAGAGATAACACTACAAGTAATAACATAAAAGTAAAATGAGAAGCTACAACAGAGGAAATTCTCTTTAGAAATATGTAACAACCCACTTCAACAAACCCGAAAATTGAATTAACGCTCAAGTTCACGATCTGGTAAAACAAATGATGGGACCAGAAAATACTTTAAAAATGATCATGGCTGCTTCCTCTGCCTTGCACAAGACATGGGACGGAATTAGTCTTTGAAGACTGCTCTACTCTACACTTTTCATTCACCTCACAGGCTGCTGATTGTAATGGCTTTTCTCCTTCTTCTTAGCAGCCGCAAGTTTCGCAGCCCTGGCAGCTGCTTCTCTAGCAGCAGCCTTAGCTGCTGATGAATCGCTGTCTCCAGCCTTCTTCTTCTTCAAAGATTGCATCCTTTTCAAAATTTCTTTGGGATCAACCGGCTCACTGACTTCGTCGGCGGCAGTCTCTTCTTCCTTCCGCTCACTGTCAGGAGTAGGCGGTAAATCTCCGTCTCTCTCCTTAAAGGACTTCTCCTTCTTAGCCTTTCTTCTTTTAGAGCTCTTGCTGTTTGTAAGTGTTGGAACTCCACCAGTTCCTCCTTCCTCATTTCCATTAACAGCCTCTTCTTCTTTCTTGTCGTCAGCATGAGTATTAGATCCTAAAATCAACCAGAGAGCCATATTAGTAAATCTAGACAAAAGTAACGTAAATGAACCAATATATCTAACATCAACACAGACAAAAATAGAAAAAAAGGGGAGACACTATTTCCCCAAATTGGTTGTCGCTACAATGAAGTAGAAACAGATAGGATCACTTCATGAGAAATACACGCCCGCAATCAGAACTAGAAGATAGCATACTATAAATTTGGTGAAAACATAGGTCGTGAAAATATATCACGTATCAATAGGAGGCTACATTTTATAGATGGAATATTACTCATAGGTTTGACGGTGAAACAGAGCACACCAGCTAGACATAAGAACCAACAAGATTTTCCACTGCAGAACCACAAAAATTTACTGTACAAGTAGCATTCCTCACACTGGCACCAAGTGCAGAGATTGGAACGGTCGCTCTGTTACTTCTCTTGAACATAAAACCAATGAAAAGCTTAGTTGAGCAGGGAAGGAGCAAAGAAATGCACCATTTTCATCTTTCTCTTCAGTCGGCTCAAGGCCAAACTCGGCAAGAACTGCCTCCAAAGCGGCCAGTTCCTTCTTTTTTATCTCCTTCTTCGAGAGCTGTCGCTCTGGCTCCCTGGATACCGGAGGCAAGATAACATCAGGCTTTGATGGGGCCTCATCGGTCCCTAGTGCTGCTACACTCTCATTTTCTGCTTCCTCCTCAACTTCGTCATCGGCCTCGTCTTCTCCTTCTCCTTCTCCATCTTCATCACCTTCTGTTTCCTGAAGATGAAAGGCAGATAACGAGACTTTTCAGATACACAACCGTAGACGTAAAAAAGATCGAAACAAATTAAAAATAAATGCAATGAAAAGCATTTGTATTAATTTCAACCCAGGAAATATCTGTAGACAATATCAAACCACAACTAAGAAACGAAATCAAATAAATACATCATGTTACTGGATACAGCTAAAGCGAATATAGGACCTGTGGCCATAACTTCTGCACTACAATGCAGCCACTTTCAGGGTGAGATAACCAATACTTGTTACAGTTAAGATAACATAGAAGGCATAAATATCTTTGTTCTATTCACTCAACATATTCCTGTTGTTTCTATTGTACGAAAACTAAAACTTAGCAAGATTGGACCGACATCCCGTAAAGAATCACGCCACGACTTACGTGATTACACTAACTAATAAAATTTAATAAACCTAACAAAGCGGCAAGCTGTAAGTCTCTCACGATCATGAAGGGTCATCATCAGCTAAAAAGTGGAAAGATATCCACCTCGTGTTTAGACACAAGTATCGACACCCTCATCTGTGACGTATTATCCATTCAATGCACTCGTCATGGCGTAAAAACGAGGAAGCACGAAACCCTAGACTACATGTAACAATATTTAGCGGATTCAATTAATCTCCTTCCACAGAATTCGTTTCGACTGCCGTTGTCATTTGACATGACACGAAAATAAAAACACAATCTTTGCATAAGCGAATACGGTTTTCATCATGAACACCATATGGATGATTCAATAAGGACTGGTCGTATTCTTTGATTTCTAGGACATAACAGACCAATAGAGGGAATATCTGATCAAAGCTAAATCCACAAAACTGGGCTTCAGTTTCATGGGATTTTCTCCACAATTTGAAATCTGGGTTCCACAACTATTTAGCAGCCCAGATCTAAACGAGCAGGAACTCACCTATTCACGAGAAGTAACCACAAATACGGCACTTTCACCCCTCGGAAACGCTACATCAAAAGGACAATACTCTTAAACCTACTCACGAAGTACTGCGACCGGCATATTCAATGGCGAAAACCCGAGAAACCACAAAAAAGAGATCTCAACTTCGGTTCTATTATCCATATCAGATCACGTCTGACCGATCCGTAACACATTTCCAATACAGCGACTTATCCAATCTCAACCATAGCGTGGTGAAGAAGATAAAGCAACCACAAAAGCTCAAAAAACACAAACAAAAATTCAAACTGACCTCCCCTTGGCTCAAAGCCTCCTTCGATTCCAAAATGGGAGCGACATCAATGTCAGGCGGTGGCGCAGTGGTGGCGAAGTAGTCATCCTCATCGTCGCAATCAGCCCAGGACTTGACAGACACCTGAGTCGCCGACCAGAACTGCGCCTGCTCCTCCTGTTTCGGCTCCACACTCTCCTCCTTTCCCTTGGACTTCTCCCGCTCCAATTTCCTCCTGCTCGAAGACTTAGAGCGACGTCTCTCAAGCGCGGCAAAGATGTTCGTACTGCTTATTGCCGGCAATCCATCGCCCTTCTTGTTTCCGCTTCCGACCATCCTAACTACTCCACCGTAAACACTGCCTCCTCCCCCGTTCCCTCGACACACCTCTCCGAACACCTCAATAAAACCTTAAACCACAACCCCACCCTCCTTTGTAACAGACTACGCAAATGCCGCGACTGGCGCGGATACGGCGTCAATGAATTCAAAACAAAACGCCGCGAAATCCTCAACACTACTGGTGCCGTAGTCACGCGCTAACCACCTCTCTCGCGACGATCCACGTTGCTTCCCTCCCAACTCTTCCAAGAGAGTCCCCGGTGACAATGAAACGAGTCCTATGGCGAAACCCTAAATCATAATGCCTCCTGCTCTTCTCTCTCATGCCCACCCCCCACCAACAAGAGCCGGTCGGCGCCGCTTCCAGCCGCCGTCCACCAGCCGCAGGCTGCCGTGCTCCGTCGCGCGCTGTGTTTGCGCGGGGCCTCCGCCTCGGGAGATGGCGTGCGCGACCGCGCAGCGGCTTCTTCGCAGCACCACGCGTCTCGCGAGGCCTGCACTGGCCTCACTGGCAATCATCCCATTCCTCTAATCGGTAGTCCACCGCCGCGTGGATTATCGTATATGACGAGGTTGATGCGAGCGTGAGCCCGGTGGAATTTCTTTCCAGCTTGTATGCAAATATCTTCAGACTCCAGTGAACTGCTTTACTGTGGTGGGCTCCTCTCACGAAGCTGTATTCGAGATTGGACATTCTACCCTTTCCGCTTCGACGCGGAGCCTCATCTTACCCACTTCGTACTCAAAAGCTTCGAGAAGCATAAACGCAGGCCAGTTTTAGGGTTTGTGAGAGGAAATCGACCTCACCCACCGACGTGTCTCCGCACATCTCCGGCAAGTCACACGTCTTCCTGACTTTGTATTCAACCAGACCTCAGTTGATGAGTGCTGTACTTTCCATGATAGGCTTACTTGACTCGTTCACAGACTTCTTCGGCACGTAAGAGTGTCGCTTCCTGGATTCCTGCGGCTACCCGCACTCTACTTCGATCCATCGAAGAGTTAAGCCCAAGGGCGACGAAACCACTGCGGTTGTGTGTTCCCTTGGTCTCCATGGCCAACCCGCTTTGAATCTCCCAATCGAACCCTTTTGTTAACAGTTGACTAGCATCAACTTCGTCGACGAAGGCCCCACCCCTTGGCCAGCAGAATCAACACCTCGGAGCCGCCATCGCTGAAGGATCTCTGAGGAGTACGTCATTGTGAGTCGAGATTAGGTCGATGCGGGTTGTCGCTTAAGCGTCTCTAGATGAAAGCCGTTAACTGGCTCTCTGTTCGCGATAGCGAATCCCATTCATCCATTCGTTATCTTCGTTTATTTCCGTTTTTGTTTTGCAGAATTAGCTAATGAGCTAAATTTGGTATAGCCGTTTGTGAATAATAAAGATATGAATACATCAACTTGCCTATTCCATATCATTAGAAAAATTTATAGAATATTTAGTCGTTTTTATATGATTATGTAAATTAAAAAGCATCTCATGATATGAAGAGAATCATGCAATCCTAACTACATTCAACATGGTGTTGGAATTACTTGATTCAAACAATAATAAATGAATGAATTTTTAGTTGGGTATATTTGTATTAATACGGTATACACATTTGCACAAATAACAGGATGAAATAATGAAGCACATAAAATTGGAATAACTAATCAATTTTTAAACAAAGTTACATCATTTTTTTAATATCTAGGGTCTTCTGGAATTGCTACTAATATGTACTTTTTATTGGTTACAACTTTCAACAATCATAAAAATTTACTATTTAAATTTGATAAATATAAAAGACATTAAAATATATATAGTTACAAAATTTTATCTGAAATAATGTAACACTTTTGAAATATTAAATTTCAAAATCTGCTTTGGAATTAATAACTGATATATTCTTGAGACATTTTATAGAATATAAATATTTAAACTTGAACCATTGATATTAAAAAAAAACTAAAAAATAATATTATAGTTGATACATTCCAACCAAGACATATGTATTTTGAAGTATATTCTAATTCATAAAAAAAATTTAAAAAATGTTGAGTATAATAATCCAATATCACTTATATGTATATATATATGTATATATATATAAACATTTATCTATTATTTATTCATATTATGTAATATAAATAATATGTACATTCATAATAAATAATATGTTTTATGTATAATATAATAATAATAATATATTTCAAATTCAACTTTTTAGGAATGTTTCTTGAAGTATATTTATCCATATTAAATGACTACATGTATATACATATCCATTGTGTATTTAAGTGGGAATAAATGTTACTTAAGAAAAATTCTTACAGTTGAATTCAAGATACCAAGCAATTCATATACAGCTTGTATGCACAAAAAATATATTTTAATTCAAATATTTTTATGCCAAAACATCAAGAATTTATTTGGTAACATTAGTTCAATCCAATCCAAGGAGGAAGCAACTGAGCATTCCCTCTGTATGCAATCTATGCATTTCACTACCACTAGCTGTATGCTGCACTAAACAAGTATTCATCAACACACGCTTGTGAAGATTTAGATATATTTGTGAAATTTACATCCTGTTTTCACAAAGAATGAACAGTCCTACTCACAGGTCGCCCGGCGGTGAAGTCAACAACCACCGAGCAGTGGGAATTTAAGGTTCACTGATTCAATCAAAACAACTTCAGGTTGCACTGATTGATACAGGCATTATTATGCTGGTATTTGACAACTTTAGCCAGTGGAGTCCTACATGATTGTTAAAATATCAAACATATCATTTTACAAAGTTGGTAGTGATATGCTTGAACGTGTACACCTGCACGTGCAACACGACAGGACAGCGGAGTCCAAGTATTGTTTCTATGAAACTCTCAACTTGGATTTTTGTGTTGGATATCACACAGATGGAGTTTTAAGAGCAATAGATACACGAGAATGAGTGCGAGGAGGAAGAACAAAGGCAAGCCGAAACGGTCTGTTTATTGTGCACGCAGCACAGACGCAGGCAGAATCGTGCTATACAAATAATTTCCTGCTCCTTGGACAAATAAATTATCATGAGATGATCCGTCGTCGTCGTCCCCCCTACACCCTACAATAGTGCTATTCCCTAAAGTCTAAGGCGTGGTTGAATCCACAGCGAGAAAGGCAAATGAAAAAAATTACAGTACCATGTGCCCCCTTCATGCCCCTTGCTACGTCGGCAATTAACCAAAACTGTGCGCGTTGTGAAGGCCAAACAAGTGGCTCCTTGAGCTGAACCAAGGACCGAGAACCAAAATGTGCACAAAAAAAAAAAAAAAAAGAGAAAAAAAGAGAAAAAAAAGAGAAAAAAACCAGCCGTGCTCAAGTTAATGTAGAGGTTAATTACACAACGCCATGAGGAACTGCGCGCAGGAATCCTCAGCATCTAACTGCGTTGCGGAGTATGGCAATCGCGGAAACACTGTCTGGATTAACATCATACTACAACAAATTTGATGGACTTGTCTTAGTATGATGATAAGCCAGCTGCCAGACTGTTGGGTCGGCACTTACCTGCGTCGAAATCGACATCCTCGAAGTTATACAGATCAATCGATAAAGCTTGAATGTCGGAGTTAGAGCGGCACTCATACAGGAGAGGCTTGATTTGTGGGTTCTGAGGACGAGGTGGGCATTTCAGTCCCAACGCGGCATCCTTCAAGCATGAAGACCACCTCGGTCATGGAAGGCCTGTCCATGGGATCGGGCGCCGTGCACAAGAGCGCCACCTTCACAGCGAGAAGAAACTCCTCCCACTCAGAGGATTCGGGATCCAAGTCTAGGAGGCTGGGGTCGAAAAGCTCCGAGACTTGCCCGCTTTGAAGTTGTCTCTTCACCCACTTGACTATGTCCTCGTCCTGGTTCGCGAACATGACAGGCCTGCGTCCCGTGAGAAGCTCCAGAAGCACGATTCCGAAGCTGTACACATCGGCTGCGGAGGAGAGTTGCCCGGACATTGTGGCCTCAGGGGAAACGTAGCCAAGCGAGCCGACGGGCGTGGAAGACGAGGAGGGGTCAGTGGGAGTGACGGAAAACTTGTCCAGGCCAAAATCTGACAAATGTGCTTCGAAGTCGGCATCGAACTGGACATTGTTCGGTTTCACGTCACCGTGCACAATGGGAGGATCACATTGAGTGTGCAGAAAGGAAAGGCCCCGTGACACGCCAAGCGCAATGAGATGCCGCATGGGCCAGTTCAACACGTGACCGTCCTGTTGTGAAGCTTCTTGCAGCAAGGATGCAAGGTTGCCGTTTGGCATGTAGTCGTAGACCAGGAGACGAACGTCTCCGTGAACGTAGTAGCCTCGCAGAACTGTTAAGTTGCGGTGCTTAACCTTACCGAGCAGATCTGCCTCTGCTTTGAAGAGGCTATCTTCCACGGCGCCGTCAGGGAGCCGACGCACTGACATCACTGTACCATCCTGCACATAGAGCTCACAATTCACATATTAAACTTAGCTCGGGGTGGCGCAATACATGCAGTAAGATGGCCAGAAGTTAATATTACAAGAAACATGGGGATTGCAAACAGTACCTGAAGAATGGCCTTGAAAACGATACCATGGCGAGTACGGCTCAGGACGTGATCCTCATCGAACTGGCCAGTCGCCTCTTGAATGTTTGACAGAGTAATGGGAGATCGGAACATGATCACCTTATCCATGGGCGATCCTGGGGAGCGGCCAATTTTGCTGCGCCGTTTTCTCGTGAATCGGGCAATACAGAAGCAAAGCAATGCCAGAAGAATTAAAGCAAACACACCCCCGCCCACATAAGCACCAATAATGGCTTTCCACGTCCAGAACCTCCTCCATCTCGCGGCTAATGAATTCGAGGGCTTGCTACCATCACAGTAGCCATTAGTGTCTTGAAGAGGAGGTCCACAGAGGTTTGGATTCCCCTCGAAGGACGCTTTGCTGAATTTTGCGCCCAGGATGCTTGGGATGGCGCCGTGCAGCTCGTTGTAGGAGACGTCAAGCAACACTAAGTTTTTGAGACTCTCTAACGACGTCGGAATCGTTCCAGTGAGGTTGTTGCGGGACACGTTGAGGGCTGCTAACGTCGACAAATTGCCGAACTCGGCAGGAATCCCACCAGATAGTGCATTCCATTGAAGGTTTAGAGTTTCTAACCTCGGCAGCAGCGCCATCCCTACTGGTATCTCTCCTGTGAACTTGTTGATGTGGAGGTCGAGGATTCTCAGACTGGTGCAATTCGCGAGAGACGGAGGGAGAGTACCGTAGAGACCAATGTCGCTTAAGTCCAGAACCTCGAGCTTTTTAGCGACGCCGATATCTGAAGATATTTCTCCCGTGAAGCGATTTCTTGCAAGTGCTAGTTTCGTCAGTTTAGGGATTCTTACTAGTTCGGAGGAAATGGAACCGCTTAAGGAGTTGCCACTTAGTGAGAGGACAGTAAGCTCAGAAAGATTCACAAAACCCGCGGGGATGCTACCGTTTAGACGATTATCATCAAGATCAAGCTCCCGTAAATTGGGAAGGTAGGTATACGACGATGGTATACTTCCCGTAAAGCTCTGCCCGCTGAGGTTTAGGGTTCGCAGGTTCATGCAGGTCCCGAGCTCCGGCGGCAGTGTGCCGCTCAATTTGTTTGCACCTAATTGCAACACCTGTAAATTCTGAAGCGAGCTCAGAGAAACTGGAATGAGGCCGGACAAACTGTTCTCTCTCAGGTCCAGAACTTGAAGCTGAGTGCATTCGGCGATTGTTTCTGGAATAGGACCTGTGAGATCATTTGTAGCCAGAGACAGAGTCGTCAAGGCTTGAAGCGAGGCAAAGTCGGTTGGAATGCTGCCATCCAGGAGGTTTCTGTCAAGAGCCAGGAACTGCAAGTTTACAAGAAGTCCAAGTCCTGTAGGCAGACTCCCCGAGAGCTTATTCCCAGAGAGAGCGAGCACTCTCAAACTCGCAAGCTGCGTCAGACTACTCGGAAGGGCGCCATCGAAGGCATTATAACTCAAATCCATTGATTGAATGTTTCTCAGCCCGCTCAGAGCCGGAATGCTACCGGTGAAAAGATTGCGGGAGATGTTTAGAGTCTGTAATCCCGCGAGGTTGAATAGGGATGTTGGCAATACTCCAGAGAGAGAGTTCGCCGCCACGTTGAGCTCCAATAAGGCTACAGCATTGCCTATCTCTGCCGGTAAAGGCCCGCTCAACAGATTCTCCCCGAGCCGCAAGATTTGCAAGTTCACTTGGTTGGTAAAAATGTTGGGTACCACGCCTGTGAGGTTGTTGTGCGTCAGCTCCAAAGTTTGCAGCCTCCCTAAACTTGCAAGCCCCAGAGAAATCTCGCCCCCGATTTGGTTCCTGCTCAAGTCGAGCCGCTCGAGGTTCACCAACTGACCGAATTCATTGGGGATGCTCCCAGAGAGCAGATTATTGCCGAGAGCGAGGACGTTAAGCGCCACGCACTGGGAAAGCTCGACGGGGATGCTCCCAACAATCTTGTTGCTCGTTAAGTCCAGGCTTCGCAGACTTTGTAAGGTTCCGACCTCGCTTGGTATGCCCCCAACGATCAAATTCTGCGAAACACTGAATATCTGCAGTCTCGGACAACCAAGGAAAACCTCCCGGGGAATGTTGCCTGAAAATTCATTTTCAAAGAGGTATACCGCGTGTAAGCGGCTGCAGTTTCCAAGCGACGCCGGTATGTTGCCGTTCAAACGGTTTGTGTGCATGTTCAGTCGGCGAAGCTCACTTAAGTTACCAACCTCGGCTATGTCATCCAAAACCAAGAAACATAGACCATCAGTTCAGAATCAACACTCTCAGGAAGCTGAATGCATAATGCATTTCATAGATACACTCACATCGTTACCCCAACTTCTGAACGTGAAACCAAGAGAAGTTCCAAGAGTAATGGCGTGTAGAAATGTAACCTGCGAGAGGGCCTTGCAGGTTGTACTGTTGCAATCGAAGCTCCTGGACACGACCAGAAACGCAAACTACTCCATTCCAATCGCATGGGGCATTTCCGAACCCCGTAATCCAGTTGCTCAGGATCCCCTGAGCATCGACCAAGGCCGCCTTAATCGCCAGCAACGCTGCAATATCTGATTGCGCGTCTTGCCCGCCCACACATACCACTACCAATCCGAATATCAAAGAGAGAAGCACCAACGCCCTGGCGCCTCCCATTGCCAAATCACCACCTTCCCTTCCTTACCATCCTCAAACCCCTTCACCAAGGCCAACACTCAAACAATGGGTTCAAGATCCTGTTCAAAGCAACCACTAATTCATGCACTCACAATCCTTCCGAATTTCTTTTCTCTGAAGCTTCGGCCTGCAAGAAAGGAAGGTCGAGCCTTATAGACCTCCACAACCTAGGCGAAGCATTAATACACCATATCCAGTGGAAGGCAACTTCCGAACGCTTGCTTTCGTGCATGATTCGACGCGCGGCAAACAAGAGGTAAGTGTCTTGACTCCAAGGGATTGAGCTGTAGAGCGGCGTGTAGCAAGTGACATCAGTGAAAATTCCCGTGAGCCTGCTCCTGACAAGCCAGGTAGAGTTTCAGCTTCAACTTGACTATGTAATCTACCCGATGGAGTCCTAGACTTTTCCGTGCAACCGAGGAGTACAAGTAAACAAACAATTACAAGGCAACTTCCATATCCAGAATCTCTCCTCTTTCCTGTGTTTGTCTCCGTCTTTTTAGTCCCATCACATAAGTTTCTCCTTCCCAACCTGACATGTCCACGGCCGCTTAATAGTACCACTCGCCAGCACAGACCTACACTGCTACCCCAAACGGCACGAAAACCAAATCAGCACTGGCAATAACATGGACGGCGAGCAATCTAGCTGCAGCTACTGCATGGTACTCCGCCGGTAACATACGCTCCGCACCCCGCTTCACATACAACTCCCACCAAATCCGTTTCGCCGACACCCTGTAAGAACTTTCCTTGGCCAGCTGCAACGGCCACAGTTCCCATGACGCAACGCTCGGCAACAGGTCCAGCAAAACTCCAAGAGAGAAACCACTTAGCCATGCACCAGACAAGAAATCACCTCTGGGCACATCAATACGTCAGCTTCAGGAGTCAAGCGTTGCGCACACCCCTTACGTCACATCGACCAACCAAACAGCGAGCTGAGAGAATCAGCAGGCAAGCTAGCAACGGTAGCCTTAGCTAGCATCACTCCCAGTTGTCTGGTCAGGCTCAGGCTGTTGCAGCTGCGAGCAGTGATAATGGTCTCGTGTCAGATGGCAACGGAACCGATCCCGCACCTCGCCACCCATCGTTCCTCACTCCACTCCAGGACATCGGAACCAATGTAAAACCAAAGGGGAGATTGTTCCGGCGCGACCCAGCTTCCGATTGATCCAGAACTTCGAAGCGATGAGCTGGGATTGCAAAAGGTTCGCGGGAGCAACACTAACGTCTAGCTTCATCACAAGCCTGCTGACTTAACTGCGGCAGCGCCTGCTCCGCCACCGGGTCGTTCTCTAACGCTCGAAATGGAACTTAGAGCTGGATTTGTCCAACTGGTTCCAAGTTAAATTGCAGTAAGTCGCCGATTCATTTCTCTGACTCGTTATTTCCAGAATCATTTACGAAGCGTCCCAAATCAATTCACCGAAATACGAGTCGAATCGGGATGTGTGTGGATCAGTCGTCTGTCTGTATTGTACCCAGCATGTATGTAGGGAGTTACGGTGCATGCATCCGGCAATGTGAACTAGCGATTTCGTTAAAACTGTGTTCCGACACAAGTCAAATATACTGGCATGGTTTACAGTACGACAACGAGCCAATGCAGTATTCGGATTCCTTCCTCGGTTTTAAGACAGACTCGTCGACGAGAGGAATCATAAACAACGACGGTGACTTTTTTGGATGTGATCCTCTTGCTTTTCCTTGGATGAGCCTCGAGATCCGTGTCGTAATCTTCGTTCACTACTCACACACACACAACTTATGAATAGCTGTGTTTTGAATGGCGCTCTCATCTGAGCAATCTGAGAGTGTGAGTGAGCGCGCCACAGGCCGCGGCTCCGCCTGCTCAAAGGACGCCTGCAACTCCCAGCCCACGCCGACGTTGCTCTCTCACTATTTTTCCAACGGGATGAAACTGCCGTCGATATTTTCCAAGCGGAACATGACGCTTGGTGATTATAATAACCGTTCGCTTTACTGCCCCGGGCAGATTTGGAAAAATAATTGATTCTAAAAGTAAAAGCTATAATGATTTGGGTGGGGGGTGAATAAGTACCGTCATGGGTGTTCAGTGAGAAAGTGGTGTTGTGGGGAAGCTCTTGAATCCAATCAATTAGCTAATTAGTTATAACGTCAAAAATGCGAGAAACGTGGTGATTATAGTGATATTAATACAGTTCCTTAACATTTGTTGAAATTTCGTTAAACCCAGGTTTAGGGTTATTAGCCGTAGTGGGAAATCCATTAGGTGGCAGTAAAATATGGATGTTCCTTTTTTCCCCAATTTTCTGTTCTTAGAAATGTTAAGGAGAGCAGAAGGAAAAAAGTAAGTACATTTTAAGATGCTCGTGCATGTGGTTTTCGAGAACAAAACAAAATGTCACTTGCATGTTTCTATTTTATGATTGATCTTGAGTCAAACTAATCATGTAAGTATTATATATAGCGAGAAAAATAGAGCTTTTTATTCAATGCAATTAGGGGAAATAATGACATGTACTGCACATTACAAACCATTTTTATGTAGAAAATAAAGAGTGATTTGAGGATCGTATATTTGTATTGGGATTGATCGAGTATAACGAATGAATGGACAATGACATAAATTTGTTCATGATATAAAAACAGCAACCATGGCAAGATACACAATGATGACATATTTGTACTTTTTCATAAATACTGATGTAATATGTTTTGAACAATATATGTACAAACATCAAAAATAATTTACACAGGTCCACTCCTCGTTTTGAAACTACCATAAATGCCGTCAAACTTTACATAATCTTTAAAATATATAAAAATTAAAACTCTACACATTTCATTCTTCACATTCATTCTAAAATATTACCCTACATCTGACAGTTACAATACAAAACCAAATGACAAACGTGAACAAATAGAACTAAAAATGCTATCCTCTTCATTTGGCCATCATTTGAATCGTAGAAATCAGATAATAATATGCACTTCCAATTCTCTAAATTAATATATTGCCGCTTTCTAGAAAGGTAGATGGTGGAGTTGCTGAAAGGAGTAGTGCGCTAACCGTGTCATCAAACTTTTTCCTTTCTTAGCTGGAAACCTTAAACACTCTATTCACCCAACCACTTGATGTTGCAGTCTTGGGGTTCGAACACAAGGTCTATCTGGTGGGTGCCACCAAATCAGTCTAATAACACCCACATGTGATGACGTGGCATTGAAGCAAAAGCCGCCAAATACCAGGGAGGACCAATCTGTTCCATATGTTTCTCAAGATGAATTGGCAGCCACGCGGACATAGCGGAACTGAGGCAAGGGGGGAACCCGCGCTGCTATGGTCTATGTTTCAGCGCATTTCTTCGTTCCATACTAACCACCTTTGTGGAATCCGCCTATGATCGCTGGCAGGGACCGGATAACAGGGAGCCCTAATTTATTTGGGCTTTCTTTCTTTAAGGGGGAAGAGGGGCTAATACATGCGTCGTGCCTAATGAATACAAAATTTCTGGGATCTTACTATTTTCTCCTCGTAGAATTTAAGTATTTTGAATCTAGGTAGCCTTCGGAATTGAAAAAGTAGAAAGAAAAAAGAAAAAAATGAATGAGAGCGAGTTCGAGAAAGTTTTCCTGGTAATTTTAAATAGGATCACTCAACATGCTTGCGTGGCGCCTTAAATGTAAACATTGAAAAAAGTTAAAGGAGCGGTGGCAGTGCTGTTGAAAGATGATATAAGATTCATCCATGAATGAAAAAAGTAACAGTCTTCCAACTCCCACTCATGGACCCCGTCTGGCGTTTAATGCTTGCTGCGGAACCGTAATTCGTTTTTTCTTTGTGTGGAGATGGCTCTTTCTAGATGAACGAATTGTTGTCTTTCCATCCAGATGCCTGGGGCCACGACCTGAAAGTATTATCGGATGAGATATACACTGGATGAAAGATCATCCATCGCAGCATAATTAGTAGAGAGTTTATGAGTGACCTAATGACAACCATGTGAATCCAAGGACTTCTCCCATTGAATACTGGGATGGGCTTTGAAGGGGCACCATAAGCACAATCCCCACACAAAGATATTTAATTTAACTATAAAGATCCAGCCCTGCTTGCCTGCTCTTATTATTACACACAAAATCGACATATGACTTTTCATAGGTAGCTGAAATACTATCCCCTTTTAGCTTTAACTTTTTATATTAACATTAAGACTGGGCTTTACCATGATAATTAGCACAGTCTTTAATTCCTTGCTATTTAAACATGGCGTCTTCACCATACAAAATTATTACATTTGTTAGCATGATTCTCAAGAATATAGTTGTTACAACAATTTGAACTTTTCACTAGAAATCAATCAATGCCAAAATTGCAGCAGTTTTTACATGAATTAAGAAATGTGTATTAAATTGAATAAAATATTGAAAAAAACTCCAACTAATGGGAGAATATTCATTTCATTTGTTTTGATGTGCTTAACACGTTGTTTGTACATGACACAGAGATTCAATTTACACAATCTATTAAATGATTATTTTAGATTGTCCAGGAAAACCAACCAAACTATGGCAATGAAACCCTTACATCCATCCATACCAAGATTGCAAACATGATCATGTGCATCAATTCAACCCTATTCTCACTATATAGTAATGTTGCATTTTTGGCTCTTTTGATTTGTACTATGAACACAATCCCTGTGACACTACTTCACAAATCTATTAGATTTTCAATCAAATCAAGCAACAAGAGGTGCAAGACCAAACAAGGCACCAAGGGTATATCACTCTTCAAAAATTTTGTGTGGAAGATGGGTCTTATCTTCTCTATGGATGGCAAGACATAAAGATTGTTTGATTTGTATTCTTTGTGGCCTTCATCCAAGAAGAGTGGCTTTTACACACTATATATATATATATATATATATATAACTTGTAGTACTTAAATCTATTGCTTGGCAGGATTAAGCCAAAAGATTTCTGTGTGTGCAACGAGAGTGGAATTGGTAGGCAAGATACATCCAATTTGAAGGACCATCTTGGTCTTTCATGCATAAAACCTCATCTCAGAATGCTCATATACACACTGGAATTTATAGTCGTTATTGTTTTTGTTATTATTGTTGTTGTTATCATTGTTAAATCACCTTGTGTGGAGTAAGAGGTTGTTTGTTAGGGTGAGTTAATAAGCTTCTACAAGCATGGCATATCCCCACTTAGGTAAGAAGAGTATGGAGGTTCTTAATGCAGATAACTCACCAAATAAAAACTTGAAAAAGCCAAAAGTAAGAGGCAAAATCAAACACCATAGAACTAATATAACCATTTAAATAGAGTAGATATATATATATATATATATATATATATACTGTTTGTTTTTTTAAAATCTTTTATGGCGTACCTGAGTAATCAAATTCTAAAACTGGTTAATATTAATGTTTTATTACTTGGTCTCTAGTTAATGTGGAAAGCATGTTTTTCGTATCACCAAAAATAGCTCATGAGAAAAGAAGTCATAGAATTGGCTAGGTTAGATAGTCCACCTAACTCATTTATATAGAGTAATCTTTGCAGGTGAGCTCAATTAGTTTTCACTAAATGCAGTAGTTATGGTTCGTGGAGACTGTTACAGTTCACCTGGCCAAGTAATTCTTCCACATGGACTCACAGATTCCTTTTCTATTCCAAACCACCAGCTGTGTGGCGACTTCTGATAAGGTCCCTGGGAAAGATATGATAAGCCCGTGATATGATCCTGATTAGTTCTGGTAACGACTTCATATTGGGCTCTTGCGTGCAAACCACAGTTTATTTGTTTTTTACATCTTAATAGTTTATTTTTATTTTTTATTTATTTTTTTCTCCATTTTAGTTCTGTTGACCCCTCACCTTATACAAATGTGAATTTTCGACAATTTAATTTTCTTTTTCATTTTTGGGTCTTGAAGTTGTATTTCTGCTTCTGATAAGTAAAATTTGCTCAACCCTCAAAGCATTACAATTTGATATTCCCATGTGGGTGACCTACGCTACTATTGCTTCCATATAATAAGACATGCTTGAGTAAATCCGTTACTTCATTAGTTTCCGTAGCGTGACAAAGTCACAAATATGTTTGAGATTCGTTCCTTCATAATATGGAATGACCATATTTACAGACACACACGAGAGATAGACCAAATGTTCGTTTCCATTCAGAAATATTAGTTATCAATATCTAATATCTAGTCATACGACTTCTATTGTTTTAATTTCGCCAACACATTGGAGCAAAGGGAAGGATGTTCTTGCTGAAACTGGAGGTGCAGGATGTTGTCTCCGAAAGATGTAAGAACCTGCTGGGAAGTAGAAAATGGTTCTTCAGATATACTAGACCCACAGTCTCAGATAAAAAATTGGGCAGAGACAACATGAGAATATTTCACAGGGGAGCCGACATGTTTACTGTAGAGGTTACTACCTTTGGGATGTGGCCTTTAAACGAAACCTTCGACACTGGATAAAAAGTTCAAATATCTAAGAAAGACGGCCAGTTTATTCGTTACAATTGGTCATTAAACTCAACAGCAGCTACGAAGCCAAGTAAAGATAACTAGACTACACTAAGATTTTCAGTTCCTAAGAGACAACTACTCACCATTTGGATTAGAGTTGCCTATTGCCGTTCCGACTGGGATTTCAAAGTGTATAGACCTTCGTTCCAACTGCAGTCGATTTCCGAGCCTTGGGGGAACAGAACGTGAAAAAGGTGTAACAAGAGTTCCGTGAATTTTTGAGAGCAGAGTTTGTGACTGCCGCAGTTGAGCTTTGACTCCAGGAAAATTTGCTCAGAAATTGAATTTTTACTGTAGAAATATAACCCTTTTCTGGAGTCCACTGTGTAAGGTCCCATGGCTGACGTTGACACAAGGATATGTCAAACACCACCAGGACGATCGTCACAGAGTAGCAGAAGGTTGAAAACAATAGCCTGGCAAAGCTGAAAATATATTCGTTTCAGGAACCAGGATGTAATACTTAATAGATACCCATCAGCCATTTACGGAGAGACGTGACTCCAGCAATGACCAACGAAAGAAGACGTAGAATGGTAGGGTAAAGAAAAGGCACTGACGACCAAAGACGGTATAAGGCCCGGAATTTTTAGCTGCTAATTGGCCAACCACAAATGAGACCCCTTGTGACATCGTGGCATACGTACACATGTCTCTAGAGCCACGCTAGCCTTTAACTACAATTTTAATAAGATAAAAGGGAAAGACCATTGCATTGGTTTAGTTGGAATACTCAGTAAGATTCTTAACAGCACCCCAACTTCCTTTCCCTTGTTTGATAGCCGAGCAATTCCTCCCGATTCTTATTCTGAGGATTTGCTCTTACCGTCATGACGATCTGCCAAATGGTAAGAAAAGTATCAGAGAAAAACCTCCAGCTAGTGTTATCAGCTCCACAACTAAGGAAACTAAGTGAGTCACGTGGTCAAACATACAACGAAATTGTGGATTTAAATCCATGTGCATGTCAACAGAGCGCTATGAACATTGCACAAAAAAGGGAAAGCACATGACCACGTATAATGCGTGCTACAAAACAACTCCAAACACAACAATGATTGATTGATGACTTCAGAATTAAATGAAATATCTATTGTCAATCTTCTGAAAACCCAATACTGAGTAGTATTGCACTTGAGGAAAGGAAGTTCCAGAGCTGATCGAAACAAGAGACACCCAAAGCCCAAGAAAAAAGTACCTGCCAGACAGAGCCTTTCCAATGCATGGACACAAAAGACCATGATCTTTGAAACTTGGATGAGGAAGCGCCATATCTTGTATCTGTTTCCAAGTGGCACTGAGTGGGTTCATTTTTAAGAAAAAAAGCTGTTCTTGGGGTCGTCATACAACTGAAGCCCTTCTTCTGAGCCATCTTGCAGCGGTAGTGGAATTCATGAGATGTCGTGGGAGCTAATAGCTGTATGTCTTACACTAGTGGCTGCTTGTCTTGTGACATGGAGGCCATCGTGTGAAACTGCTGAGCTGTCAAGAATGATCAACACCAGTGTACAATAAGTTGATTCGTTTGGCATCTTATCAATCTAAGAGGTTCCTCTATTGCAACTAGATTCGTAAGTTTTCCTTTGTCAATCGCCTTAAACCGAGCGCTCTTCGATACTTTTCGGAGTCTTTTGTCTCCGAATAGCCTCCGTCTTTAATCCTTCACCAGCTCAAAACTGATGACGAAACCTTCATAGAAGAACAGTGTTACAGCAAATGATTCCATGTCTATGCAAATTGGTTGCTAAGTGCAGTAATCATAGAACATCAAGGTCTACGTAGGACTAACCCTTGGGATATTGAATGGAGCTGTCGTTTTAATGAAAAATTTTACTTTACACTAGGACAGTACGAATCAATCATTCACAGGGACTTAAACTCCTCCGAAACAAAAACGATTGGGTTGGTACAGCGTCATAAGCTCACTCCCTCATTAGGAAATGGGGATAGGAAGAAGTCCACCCAGGTGTAGAGGAAAACAGAAGCAGTTTTGATGTTCTACAACTATCTCCGTAACACTCTCAGCAGAATATGTAGATCTCCTGCTGGCCCCCTGTAAGATCCAAGTAAAAGATCAGAGGAAAAAAAAAAGAGGCATATCTAATAAACCACTAGAGAACAAATTTCCACATCATGGGAGGTCCCAAGCAATTGCATGTGAAGTAGTAAAGGACAAAGTTACAAGCTACTTTGAAAGATGAAATTAAAGACATACCCTCTCTTGCCTGCATGACCTTCTCCACGAACACGAAGTGTGCTCCCATTCTTAACACCTGCAGGAATTTCAACATTTATGTTTCTTACTACGCTCACCCTTCCGTCTCCGCGACATTCAGTGCAATAATGGGCAGGCACTTGACCCTCTCCATCACACTTTGGACAAATTGCAACCTGCAAACAAAAAAACTTCAAATTTAGTACCCTTAATACAATCCAGACGTTCTACACAGTCTGATATCTTGCCCTTACGAAACGAGTCTAGGAGGCCCACAAACGCTTCAATCACCAAAAAAAAATGATTATTCACTACAAGTATCACAGTAAAGCATTAGTTTGGAAAGAAATATCTACGTGTCTGAAAAATGTAACACTGCAGACTCTTGTATTTGGCTATTTATCCAAACGTGTAGATATGGCATCCTGAGGAATGTAATGTACCTCCGAGAATTCTCCAAACGGAGTTTGTGACAACTGAGCAAATTGCCCTACACCGAAACAAGTTTGGCAAGTTTTCTTTCTCCTACTGCCGAGCTTAGCACCAGTTCCTGAACACGTGCTGCAAGTCTCTAAATGCGTGACGTCAAACACTTTCTGAGTTCCAAAGATGGCCTCCTTCAATGGTAAAGTCATTTCAAATCTACAGACGCCAAAAAAAACTTACGTTAATCATAACAAATAAATAATAAAGACAACATCTAATTCCACGATACACCCTCACAGGGTCAGCAATATTCTAGGTGTTCATAAGCAGCTTCAAAGTATTAAGAGCTTACGATCTAGTCACCAAGACTTGGATCAACGAAAAAAGTCCAAAATTCTTACCGAATATTTTCGCCCTGATTGGCTTTTGGGCCATGTTGTGTATTGGGTCTCATACCCCCCATACCCCCCACACCCCCAATATCGCCCATTTCTTCTCCGGAGAACTCAAAAACGTCAATTGTATTCGTCTGAAAATAGCACAAATGAGGTCAAAGCCATATATAAATTGACTTACAAAGGAAGCATGAAAGCCTTGCAATCAACATTTACACTAATTTGTAATAACTGGCAGATATCTAAGGACATGTAGCATTTCATATGTGCTCGCATTAAACAGGAAAGAACTTGAGAATTGAAGTTTGAGCATTGTACCCAGTAAGGATCTGCACCACCAGCTCTATCCTTAACCATGGGCTCCTCACACTCGAATAGATCATATAGTGGCCTCTTCTCATCATGAGTCAGAAGCTGCAACCAAAAGAACTTACATTGTCAGAAACATAAGACATTTCTCTCATCAAACTAATCCTAACTAGACAGAGTAGCTGAAAGCATGAGGGTATGTACAAAGTCTGCCTTATCTCAGCAACAAAGAAAAATCGCTACGCGGCGCTTGTGAATCTTTACCTTGTAGGCTAGGGTGATCTCCATGAATTTCTCATCAGCACCTTCTTCGCTGTTGACATCCGGATGATACTGAACAAAAGAACACACGAGATGTTTTCAATGTAAAAAAAAGGCGTGCTGTTTTCACTCTAGAATTCTCTGTTACTAGATGAGTCCCAGCTGAATTCTGTTGCCTGTTTAATAAACTCAACCTCGTCCTTCCGTGCTATTCTCATCCGACAACCTCAAAATATTAAATATATTCATGGAATAGAAACTGGTTCGGCACTCGCCATACTCTCCAGAAAACAGAGTACTGCGCTCAGATATAGCTTCGAACGATGAAACTCCAGCATCATTTAATGCAAGCTACAAGTGCCAAATCTAGAGTGAACCCGAAGTAGAAGAATCTGTTCACTTCACCCGCACAAGAATATATTCCACAGCGGAGGTCGTTGATAGCATGTCTGATGTAGTGCAACACAATGGCTGCAAAAATCCGAATGAAGACTCAACTGGAAAAGAGGGTCTGGAAGCTCACCTTCCGGGCTAGCTCCCGATACGCAGCCTTGATCTCAGACTTGGTCGCTGTCTTCGAAACACCTAGAGTGGCATAGTAATCCATACCCATGCATACGCATATCCTGCTCCCACTCTTCTTCCTTTTCGCAATCCCCTTTGCTTCCGATTCCGATCGAATCTGCAAAACCCACAATCTTTCCTCCCCAGCTGCGAACACTGCTCTCTCCACAACCACATACCCATTGCCAGACTCCTTCAACGCCAATTTCGTCTTCTGATGTCGAAGCATTGCAGAGGCGTAGGATCTTGGCGGGGCCTGCACTGCCATCGCAGTGTGAATTGCCACCATCCTTGCGACCATCACTCTCACTTCGCTTGTGTCCACATTTTCGTGTCACCCACTTCGCAAGGATGGTGGCATCAAACCCTAAAAATGGGAACCCAGCTCCAGATTGTGGCGAAGCTTGGCAGAACCTTCACCTCCGACTCCGAACCTCAACACCCCGCGCATCACACGGACATACACTCTCGCACACACGGACATACACTCACGGACGTCCCGCACACACGACCATGAACCACATCGAGTATTGCTCTGTAAACGCACACACAATTTCACTTTTTTTTGTGGGAGTGTTTTGCATGTATGTATGTGTACATTTATTTATAAATAACTGGGAACGTATACTTTTGAGCACCCAACTAGTCCTGATTAAATGCACTGTGTAAAGAAAGGTTTTCCAACTATTTTCATCTTGAATTTTGAAAAACCATTTGCTGTTGTGTTGACTATATCATCAATACTCATAAAGTAAAAATATTTTATATATTATTATATTTACTCATAATAATTAAAATTGTATACAAGGATTTGAAAAAATAATATGGAATAATTCTACTTTAGAGATGTATATTAAGATAACACTACATCATGAGGAAAATACTAAGATTTGAAGGTCTATACTTATATCTGGCAATAATTAACATTGTATAATGTCGTTGTGACCATGTCATGACCACCCAATTAACATTGTATTAACATTGTTGTTTCTTAGAATGGAGTTATCGGGTCCCAATGATAGTCTAATGTAGTTTGGAGCAACAGATATAGAGTCCATTACAAGGTCCTTGGGATTAGAAGACTCATAGTCTAGGGTATGCAACTGCTCAAGAGTTAGAGTACAGAACATGCTCTTTATAGTAGAAGATGACACAATATAACATGGTTCCTTCTTATCAACAAGGCACATTCTTTTAGGATCGAACCTGTATGTTCTTGCATGATCACCACATTTATTGCATATCCTTCTTTGCTTAACTTTTGTAATAGAGTCGAACGACATGCAATGTCCTGACTTTGTCCTAATCACCATTTTGCATACATGTATTGTATTTGCAATAAGTCTTATCTCATAATAGTGAGATTCACTGATGGACATTGCATATACAAGTTTCATTAGAAATTGTTGTCATTAGAATTTGAATGAAATTTTTGTTAACAATAGCAATAATATTTTTGGAACACAATTTAATTATTCTATATGGTTTCTTATTAGAAGACTTATTTTTATAATACAATCAGTAAGTCTTGTAACAACCAAGTAAGAACCATTGTGTGGCCCTTAATGTGGAAAAGTATTCTTCAATAATGTAATAAATCATCCAAATTTAAGTTTAAAATTTAACAAACATATCCTACTAAGCATTAATATCTTAAAAAAGGCTATTAAATATAAATTCCTATCATTTGTTCTATCCTTTACTACAACTATATGCTTGGTAAAAACAACTTAAAGATTTATAGGATATGCTTAAAGAGTTTATTTATTAATATTATAATTATTGATATTTTTTGCTCATAAAATTGATTAATTATTAACGTATTTAGTGGTGTATGTTCCTTCCTACTAGCAATCCAACATAAGTGGCTTTATTGAAAAATTCTAAAATAAAATCTATACTTATATGACTTGATAAAGACATTTTATTTTTTAATAAATCAACTATACTTAAACCATCCCTAATTTGTGATCATAACATATATATAATAACACAATAATAAATAAAAGTAATTTTAAAATAGGTAATTTAAAAAATAATAATAATACAATCAATTTATTTTAAAAATATTTCTTAGATATTATTTTGTAAATCTATTTAGAAATATTTGGCCATGTAAGAATGTATATATATATATACAAACCTTAATATGTTGGAAAAAAATTGAGCATTGAATATAAATACCAATAATATCTTAATATCTTTTATTCATAACTACAAGAATAAATTTGACAAATTCTTTACGAAAACTTATATCAATTCTATCAAATATAATATATATATATATATATATATATATAGATTTTAGATAATAACAATATTATATTGATAATATATCTCAAATAATATATATATATATATATATGTATATTCAAGAATAAAAAATTTATGTTGTACAGTAGAACACACTAAAGTTATTAATTTACATTATTGTTATTCTTACTGTAATAATTATTTTCTTGCACTTCCACTTCTTGTAATTATTTTGACCTATTCAATTTGGCTTACAAGCCTCTTACATCACACACATATCATAGGACATGAACACAAATTTTAAAGATAATTTTTAATAAACTCATCTTGTTACTATCACCATAATGGTTTTTAAATTTAAATTTAAATTTTATTTTATTATTCCACTTCTTGCAATTCCTTCAACTAATTCCAATTTGGATTGCAATCAAATTTACATGTGAATTGCTTTTAAATTGTACAATTTTACTTACAAGCCCAATACAATGTACACCAACAATATTAAAATTAGCACAAATTTTAAAGTTATATATTAAAATTTATTTGAAGCAAAAGCTCGTCTAACTATTCTTACTATTTTTATTATCTTCTTACTGTGGTACCTCTTACAATTTTCTTAACTTGTGTAATTTAACTTGCAAGCTTGTCATGTCATAAACCTAGATATTTATACAAATTTTGAAGCTACATTTTGGAACATATTGAATACAAAAGATCACTTTGTTGCTTTCACCACAATTGCTACTAATAATACAATTAAGGCTTTAAATCTGCTTTATATCTAAGATGTACATGACACATAACTTAGAAATTAATATACTTTTATGGTTAAACTCTTCAACACAAAGAAAGCAAAAGTTGACATTTTTGCTCTTACAACTATAATTATCTTCTTGCTATTCTATTTCTAACAATTTCCTTAGGCTATGCAATTTTACTTGTAAGTCATTTAGATCTAAGCAATGCAATGTGATAGATTTGCTTGCATTTAGACAATAGATTAAGGGTGATTTCACTTGAACAATAATAAATAAATAAATAAATAATAATAAAAATTTGCACTTACATTTAAAACTTTACATCTATTTTATAAACAACACACCAACATCAAAAATAATTCACCATACTTTAACATTTAATAGAGAAATCAACATTAGCATTGCTATTGTAAAATAAGTTCAAAAGACATCCTTCATGTGGTTTATATCCAAATCATTATACAGATAAGATTTTCTTCCTAGAAACATCATGAGTATTAACATCATCTTCATACAAAAACTTCCTCTTGATACATGCAAAGTCTATGTGAAGTGCATACTATCTCAAAGTCAACTACATGAACTTCACTCAAAGTGCTTGAGAACTTCAGTGAAAGTACATGGAGCACCATGCACCTATGGGAGGGCTAGTATGACTTGTCAGGAGATATCCCCATTCTGACTTTGTATAATAGATATACAGAAAAAATAAATAAAGGGTGAAGTGTGTGGCTTATCGAATATGGGAACATTCCGCAAGCCTCCGAAACCAAAATGAATGGGATGATGCTGCACGAGTCCCGAGCGACGCACCCTCCATCTCGCGGACGTCGAGGAGTCCCGCGAGTCTCCGTGGTGCTTGTGTCGCCCGTGGAGGCATCTGGTCGCGACGATTACTAACAGTGAGGGCTAGCCAACACACTTTCTAGATTCTAAAGCAGGAGTGGCTGCGATGCGACGATTACCTGGACGCATTGCAGCAACGCAGTGCCTCGGAGCATTGTCTATTATCGGCACGGATCCCCTCGAGCACCCGGAATTGGGTTGATTTCTGTATGGAATCACGGACTGGGAGATTCTTTGAACAAGACGCTACCACAGTGTCGCGATATTGCTGCTTGGATTGACGATACCCACAATCGACAGTAGCTCAGATTGCAGTCGTTACATTTTGCATTGTTGAGTTTTTTCGGATTCATTATGTGATTGTCTTGTTTTGGAAAGTTTGGTGACTGATCGAGATGGCTGGAGTTGGTAGTGTGGGGTGGTCTTGTTTTATCGTTTGTGGCCTTGTGTTTCTTCTGGTTCCTCCCGCTCAGGGTCACGCCGACCATGACTATGAAGCTCCAGCGCCCGGTGTAAACCTGAGAGCGACGAGCTTGATCGTGGTCAAAGTTTCCGCCCTCGTTATCGTTTTCGTTGCGACGTTACTCGGGAGCATGTTGCCGTACCTCTTCCGGAAGAGCAGCTCATTTCTGCTTCTTGGCACCCAATTTGCAGGAGGAGTGTTCCTGACCACGGCGTTGATGCACTTTTTGTCCGATTCCGACGTTACTTTCAAGATTCTACTGCCCTCGATGAAGTACTCGATTACGGAAATGTTTGTTGTGGCAGGCTATGTGATTACCATGCTTGCTGATGTGTTGGTTCATCGTGTGTTCAACCGTCGAGCGTTTCAGAAGCTGGGCAATGAGGATATCGAGGGTGCTGTCGAAGGTAATGAACTCCAGAAGAATATCTTGGTGTCTAAATACAGCATCGTCAAGAAGGTAGGATCAAAACTAGGGTTAGATATTGGTTTCGTGAAATAGCTCGGGAATATTTTTATGATTTTCGAAAGGTGTTGTCTCATTCTCAGGAAATTTTGGGAGAATCTGTGTCGCTGTTCAGGGTTAGAACAAGAAACAGTTTTCAACGTGACCATGCAGGTGCTGGTTGTGCGCTACTAATTGGTTATTCAATGGTTGTGGCAGGACCCGAAACGAAGGCAGCAATATTGGCCACCTTGAACCTCTTTGACGCAGTGCTGCTGATCCTGACCTTGTGCTTCCATTCTGTATTTGATGGTATAACCATTGGTGTAGCAGGTCAGTCAATCGATGCTACACCTAGATGCTTTCTTGGCTAGTTTGAGGGATCAGCAGCTGTAATTAATTGCGAAGGTTTCGTAGCGACTATCAATTATCTCGAAAGGTCTACAACGATCACAGTGCTTTCCGTGGCAGACATCAATGTTGTTTAGGTTACAGTTAATTTGAAGAATATTTCCGAGATTTTAGAGCTTTTGGGAGGATTCCATTGCAGGAACGGAAGCCGGCGCTTGGGAGAAAATGTGGATGGTTGGGATCCACAAAGTCGTCTTGGCTTTAGCTATGGGCATTTTAGTGCTCCGTTTGGCATCAAATTGGCCACTACTATGCTCTTTGTTCTCCGGCTTCGCCTTCGCCATCTCCACATCTGTCGGTGTCGCCATCGGCATCATCATTAATAGCACAGCAGAGGGAGGAACTGCTGATTGGATCTTCGCAATCTGGATGGGCATTGCCACAGGTGTGTTCCTCTACGTGGTCGTCCACCATCTCTTGACCAAGGATCACAAGCTCCTTCACAAAAACCAACCATTCTTCCGCTGGGGAGCTGTCCTTTTGGGAGCTGTGATAGTTGCAATAGTACTAATCTGGGACTAAGACAACACAGCGAAGCATTTTATTTTAGTTTTATTCTCTTATTCTCTGAGCGAGGGATATGCCATTGAATATGTTTTTCATGTTAATGATGGTGAATCCTAGAAGAGCCTTGATCACTTCTTTGAATGGGCAAACATCTGAGAAGGGTACTGTATATAGGGTGGGATTTCGCCCACACATGTCTGTCGTAAGCTGTAAGCTTGTACTTGAGGTTTCATGCCTGTAAATCATTCGTAATATATGACCACTGTAGGTGCAGAGGGGCTTTTGTTTCGGACTCTTTTCCGGATTCATCTCCACAGGTACAGGCTGGTTGCAAAATGTGCAGACTGTCTTCATATTGCAAAATATCGTGAATTCGTGTCCGTTCTTGCATCACTGTTTCCATTTGGTGCACTTGATGCACATCAATTGCTAACCGTTTGAGGTTCTACTAAATCTGGAATGCATTGCAAAGAAATGACACTGCTGAGGAGCTTTGAACAGGATGCGATGAGGTTATGATTCCACCACCCGAAAGATACGAGTCTTCTCTTGTTGACCTGTTTAGAAGCCTGGCTAGCTTTTCACACTTCCAATACACTAACAATCACCGCTTTTCACAGTCACCTGCGAAAGACAATGTATTCCCCAGAACCCACCATCACAAACACTCGAACTGAATATGCACACCATGGACTCTGCTGGTCTGTGAGACAAGCTAGAGACAACCAATTAATCACCCTAGAGATTCTTTCTTTCCTTATGAAATGGTAGCCTACTGCTCTATGTCGGCTTTTGCGTATGTTTTACTAACATTGAGCATAGTCTAGAGATTAGATCGGTCTGTTTTTCCGAAGTGTTTCAGATTTGAGTTGGAAGTTTTAACGTTTCAGTCAATCGGTCTGCAAGTAGAGGTCAGTTGTCCTCAGACATTGAACTGCTGCAGTAATCAGACCAGTAATCAGACCCACTTCAAGCCAGAACTCTGAGCACTGATTCATGTCTGACAGTCAAGTTCAGACACTGTGGTCCTTTCTTTCAAGTGCTTCTGAGATTGCTTCACTGTGTCTTTATATCTTATCCCTGACGGTAAACATGTATTACATACTAGCGGAGAAGAGTCAAGGTAGAATATTTGTTATAGATTATTCTTATTGGCTTACTTATGACACATCTCAAACTTTGAACTTAAACTCTGAAGATAATTTTTTTGACCCACATAGGTCATTGAAGGTTGTGTGTCTTACTTACTATGCATGATGGAAGAAGTGCAATTTTTGTAGTATCAAATGCATAGATATCATTAATGTCAACTAATTTACTTGAATATATATATGTGGCATTTTAGTATAATTTTTATTAATTAGATATTGTTAGTTTAACATGATGCAAAGTGAGGTAGTACATGTCTAATTCAAAATAGTTTAATCTACTATTTATCTTGCTTTGTTGTTTATATTGGACAATCCAAATTCTAAGGATATGTTCAAAGAACTGAAAATCTAATTTTGGATTCAAGCAAGCAAAATCTGTAATCCAAAAATCCTCATATAAATTATTAGAATATAAATGGTTTTTTCTTTTTTTTGTTTGTTAATAGTTGCAATTAAATATAAAATTCTATGGCAACATAAATTTGTATTTTGCTTCTAACTTACATTTAGTTTGTATCTTGTTTTTATTTTTTTTATTCTAATTTTAACTAAGGTATAAATTTTATACTAATCAATAAGATTTATAGATAGAGAGTTTTAAACTATGAAATAGATTTAGCAAAGACAAGGATACTAAAACAAAGAGGCTAAGACATAAAGATAACATAAGAGGCTTCAAAATTGTTGGAAAAGAAGTGTAATAAGGTGGTTGTATAAACTCTTTATTTAAAATGTTAGTATAAATTACTAAATTAAGTGAGAATATAATTTATTAAAAATTTCTATTTAAATATAAAAAATAAAATAAATAAACAAAAAACTTTTATTATGTTAATATAATTAAAGCAGTAAAAACTTACAAAATTAAAAAATATAAAATTAAAAAATATATATATAAAATATAAAATAAAATGTAGTAAATCATAATTAAATTAAAAATATGAAACTATATACAATAAATTAAAAGAACACATATTAAATTCTTTTAAAAATTACATAGTAAAAATTTAGATACAAAAGCAATAACATTGATTAAAATTTTTTAATTTTTAAAATATCTAAAAACTTTACATTAAGAACTATAATATATTCTTTTATTTTGATTATTTTAATATATATATATATATATATATATACATATAATATTATATTATAGAATTTTTAAACTTTTATTTAAAGTAATTTTTTAAAATTTTTAATAAATTTTTAACAAAACATCTATCTATGTTAGAAAATATTGTGATATTTTTGATAAAAAGTCGGATTTTAATTGTAGATAAATAATTATTTAGAAAATAGTTTGAATTAAATTTTTTAAAAAATAATTTAATTTTTTTTAATTTTTTTAAAAATATATTTATATATATATTTTATTAAATATATATATATATATATATATATACACACACACACCAAAAAAATAGATGTATCATGTATAACCAATTTATTAATTTCTTCTAGATAATCTTTTTTATTATCATTTTTTAAAACTTCTTAAAGTTTCTTTATTCTTTTGAATATATTCAATATTTTTTATTTTTATTATAATATTATTATTATTATTATTATTTTAATAAAATAAGAGTAATTTTTTTTAACAAAAACTATATTTTTATGATTATATATATTTAATAATTAATTATGTTATATTATATAATAAATATACATATACTTTTATCTATTATTATTGATTTACATGAGAATATATTATTTTATAAAATCTTCTATTATACATGTTTACATATTATACAAAGAAATATGTACAATTTCTAATTTATTATTCATCAAAGTATATTATTTACCAAAATATTTAAAAAGTGATATATAAGAGTATTCTTAAAATACATTTAAAAAAATAAACATGGCCAATTTGGATTTATTATAATATATAAAAATATAAGCAATATAAATGAACTAATAATAATATGATTCAATATTTATATACATAATTAATATATTATTAAAGAAATTAATCTTAAAAACAAAGTATAGATGTCTATTAATTTAATACAACTACTTGTATAAGTTGTATATTGACATCAATCTTATATGGATAACAAAACACAATCTAATCATATTATAATCCTATAAATTTTACATCAAACTATTGACCTTCACTACTTTGATTGCAAATGTGCAATTTTAAAAAAAAAATTGTTTTTAAAAAAAACATCCAAATCAATCTATTATTCTATCTATTCTAAAGTAAATATCCAAAGTTGATAAACTTATCTATGTAATATAAAATTATAAAATATAATCTATTTGTTTGTATAATAAATAAAAAACTTGAATACACAATTACCAATAGCTATTCATTAATAAATCTAAAGATTAAGATTTTATTTTTAATTTTATTTTTAATTTTTTAAAAGTTAGTATTTTATATAATACATGATTGCAAATTAAGAAAAAAAGATCATACATAATATTGCAAATACATAATTAATAACTTAGATAAAATTTAAAAAATTATTGAAATACTTTATGTATAATTTTATAATATTTAAAGCTAATTAAAATAAAACCTTAATATATTATTTTAAATAATAATTTTACTATGTATGTATATTATTTTTAGCTATATATAAACATCGATCTTTCACATCATAAAATATATTCAAATATAAATACAATCTCCTAAATTACATAAAACCTTGGATTTGATATTGACAATATAATTTTAAAACTATCAAATGTTTTACCTTTCAAATTTACCTTTAAATGGAACTATTCTCTTAATTTATCTAAATGCTATTTTAAAAAAATTAAATTGTCCAAACAACAAAAAATTCTAACAAAAAAATACACCTTCCTCTACATATACAAATAAAAAATATTTGACCATACTTCTACAACTATATTTTAAAAGTTCCTTTGTGATTAAACTAAAAATATCTTAATATATCCCTACTATGCCATTGATAAATATATTTCTCTAAACAAACCATGTTTTTACTTATATTAAATAAAATAGACAAACCAAGATAACCTTTAACATCTAGTCTCTCCAAATTATATTCATTTGTATGCACAAATAATCAAATGCACCTACCAAACCTAATAGCGAGGCTATCTCTCCTTCCAACCACCAAGTGTCTATTCACATACCACACATGAGAAGTCAAAGATTTTAGATCAATGTTTATTCAAAAGATAAGTCTTCAAACATATAAAAATTCTAACAAACATACTTGATTTGGTGCTTAAGGCATAAAAAAGATGAATTTAATTAGAACAAAAAAAAGACTTAAGATAAAAATAGCCCAAAACAAAGTGCAAAGACTAAAGTTAATGTAAATTGCATTAACACATGTAAAGACCAATCAAACCAAATTAAGAGACCTCACTTGACACAATTTAAGACAAAAGTGACTACTAATACCATTTGAAGATTCTCTACAACATGTCTTCTAAACAAACCATAGAATTATTTGTTTAATAAAAATCTACAATAGCTAATTAAAGATAAATAAATAAATAAATAAATAAATAATATATATAAATTGCTATGCAAAACCTCTCTACTACTTAGATCTTCCAACTCCATATTTCAACTCTTGTGTATATTATTTATACCAAAACTAAATCTAAGTGCACAAACTCCAACCCAATGTCCATCCAAGTAAACAAAGTCAAGTTGTTGCAAGTGTTGAATGCCAATGCAAGCATTCATCTAGACTAAATTTGGAAAACATGCAACACTTGCACAACATTCCAACCTCATAAACCTTGGCATAAAGCTTTGGAATAATTACTCTCACTATTCCATCTTGCTTAGGGTTTGCAAACAGTCTCAAACCAACCAGTTTGTGTTTTGATGCACAGGTTCCAAAGTGGTTGGAGCAATGTTCAATCCACATGGGACCAAATTGGAACCAGTTTGAAATCCGGATTGGAACAAGTTTGAAGCCAGTTTGAGAACGGTTTGCACTGTGATTTCTCTCCTTACGATTCCTGTCCCTGTGCTTTCGCTCCAGCCTCGTTATCGTCGTCGTCGTTCCGGAGCTGCGACCGCCGCAAGTAGCTGACTGTGCCTGCGCCTACCGCGATGCTGTGCACCTTCGCCTCGCTCTGGACTTTCCAATCTTCCTGGGCGCTCCCTGCGCCGTCACCTCCTCCTTCTTCCGCCCCGGCAGGCCCGCCCTTGCGACCGGCGATTCCGGTGTCACACGGCGACCGGGCTGCCTGTCTGCGTCCCATGCAAAAGTGACGATGATGCGAGGCGTTCTCCAGGATTGAGGCAATCCGACCTGCCACACCTCGACACAGAGCAAACCCTAAGACTCGAACCCTCGCAGAATCCCCCAACTGACCTCCAACTCGCAAGTGCTAGTGAACTCCATCACCAGCGCGCGGACAATCCTGCCGCCCCGAGCGAGTCGCCCGGTCACGCTCGGAAACGCTCGAAACGCGATCAATTCTCAGACAAACGTATCCTGAAAAATCAATCCCAGTTCCCGCTCAAACGTGTACCCATGAAACCACTCGTCGGGGCAATCTAGCTTGCAGGCTTCAGTCACGCCGCGCTGCGGCGCCAGACCGACAAGCACTCCACGGGGACACTGCATTACAATTCCAGATTCGGGACGGCGTTCGAAGCGCCGACCCGCTCTCGCAGACATGAGCTGCATCCGCTGCGGTGGGCATTCCAGGTGCATTCGCTTGGCCAGGGGCAGAGAGTGGTGGCGCTGGAGACAACGCCAACGGCGGCGGCGGCGGCGGCGGGATAAGAGCGAGGGGCCGCGGATGATTAGGGGAGGCGAAAATGTACGTTGTCATTTTTCCAAAAAATCGTGGTGTCTCTCCAGTTGCTCCGCCCCCGTAGCTCAGTCGGTTAGAGCATCGGTCTTATGAGCCGAAGGTCGTGGGTTCGAGCCCCCCCGGGAGCAGCGGCGTCGTCTATCTCACATCAATCACAAGCCTGAGGGTTTTGGACAGTTGCGACAGCAATCTCTTCAGTTGAAGGTGTTGGATGGAAGCATGCATGAATTTCAAATCGAATTTGTTGCAAAGATAAACAAAAGAGCAGAACAAAACAAAAGAGCAGAACAAAACAAAACGAAAACAAACAAAAAAATTACAGTTGTTGATTTTCATTACACCACATTCCAAAATGTGATATAATGAAGAAAGAACCGTAATTACATGGGTATCCTCATTTTCTAACCAAAGTTGGTGTGGGTTCAATATTTAAGGATTGCATAGGCCCATAGCAATCATACAACCTTCAGTTCACAGTTTAGGATAATACATAAATAAACCATATTATTTGTCATATGCTTCTGGTTGTTTTTGTACAAATTGCTAAACATTTTGAATAAATGCCACATTCCCCATTCCTTCCTTGTGTTTTCTTTTGACATGAAAAGAACTACTACCTTAGACAGAATAAATCCAATACAAAGTATGGTCTCTATAATGGATACACCAATCCAATACTTCATGAATATACTATAATGTTTCCCATTCTTTAATTGAAAAGAATTTCTACTCAATCACATCACCAATTGCATAAGTAGAAGCAAAAGTATAAGCATTGGTTTTAATATATACTGACTCATTTAATCCATTATACCAATATGAGCACATTGTAAGGCTAGCCTTGATACTTTGAACCACCCTATTAAAGACAATAGTAGTTTGTGCCCTAAATAGAGAAAATCAAGAATGATAACAGTATGATTCTTGAACATAATGCCTTTAATTTAGATGTGCTTCTACTTGATCCTACTTAACTATATTATTAGAGACTTAAAAAATATTTTCCATTGGTTATTATCATTTGCATTCCTCACCTTTTTAAATATCTTTGCAAAATTATTGCATCATACAAAGATGGTAGTTTGGCCAATCTCTAATATTCTGTATGCTTCAAATTTATTAATATCTTATTATTAATAAATTTTAAACTTCTTTTTAGCAATTGCAAAATGAAGACAATAGACCATGTTCAACATTGTTCTCTAGGTTCTTTGAGCATGATCTCTTCCAATAATGTTTTGAGTCATTCAATGATTTAGATTTGCTTCTTAATATTTCATGGTTATCAAAATTATTAATTAACATAATATATTAACCACATAAAAAACAGAACATTTGAGGTGGTTGCACTTGCACCTAAATGACTAATCATAAATAAGTAGAGTAATTATTTATACTTCTCTATGAAAATTTATATCTAGAATCCTTGACTTCAAAGTTTTTATTATTAATTACCTTAATTAACTATCTTTGATTGTTGACAATGATGCTAAGGTTAATAATAATGCCAAGGATGACAACAATTTAGATGCTATAACCATTACAACTTCTACGGCTCACTAGTTTCTTTCTTTATTAAAAAATTTCTTACTTCAATAAGGCAAGGAGCTTTGGAAGTTCATAACAATTATCTAAAAGCTCAAGGACAAGATAACCATGCTTAAAGCAAAATAATTTGGAGCCAAAGCCTATCTTTGCTTTATCTATTTATTTATTTTTCTCAAGTAAAGATTATGATCAATATTACTTGTATGCTATTTAGTATGAATCTTACCAACATTTGCAATAGAACTCCCATGTAAATCAATACATTATTTATTTATTCAATGTGAATGTACAATGGCAAAAAATTCATTAGTTGAACTTCTTTTTCAATTTTTCATTATATGTCCTATTTCAATGATATTTGTATATGAGAGTTTTTATTTTTTTTAAAAAAAAAGGTATATTCCATTAGCTTGTATATATATGTTGTAAGTATATCTTGGTAAAAATGATATATCCTCTTTATCAACCCTCCTACTATCATCCATCGTATCATCTCTTGTTGTATTAGCTATACTATTCTTCTCTTATTGTATTATTTAATCATAAGTTTGTATGATTTTTTTGATAATGTTGATAGCTATGCTAATAATATATCATCTTCTAAATACAGCTATATTGAGGGTGATATTTTATTCAAGAAGGGATATCATGTCATATCACAGAATGTGGGCACTTCCTTTTTATATGACAGGATTTCTAGGACTACTTGGGATGATGATATACTTCTTACAAAGTTTAAGGAGGTCCTTCATTACACTCTTGCTATGAGAGAGAATGTCTTTAGGAATATGATTCTTACCATAAGAACCAAGCTTAAGATGTTCAAGAGGGTATGTTTGATAAAAAAATATTTGTTTTGGAAGTAATAAGAGAAGAAAGAATAGACTTGAAATTTTTTAATTCTTTTATAGTTATTAATGAAGAAAAAAATGAGGCAAGACTTAGTTTCTATTCAATGGATTGTGAAAGAGAAGCCTTTCCTTTTCTTATGTATTTAAATTCTTTGGTCCAGCTAAGAAGTTTATCTATTGTAATTCCAAAAGATTGTAAGTTGTTCCTTAACCTCATAATCTTCAAATCTTTAAAGAGATTAGAGATGATGATCTTTTTACATACGTAGAGTGTTAAGGACACTAAACTATAGAATAAGAATCTTAAACTTGGACAAGGTTTCTAGAAGAAAATCAACAAGAACTTGAATTAAATAGATAAATACACGAACAAAACCAAGAAAGGTGAGTTAGAACTCGAAGAGATGCGTTGTTGAGATTGAAGAACTCTTCACCCTTAACCCCTATATATATTCATGTTTAGGATGCTTTCTGAGTAGCTACTATCAAATTAAGAAGCTTCTCAAGTAGCTTCTACTAACTGATAAGCTTCTTAAATTCCTTCTATTAGTTGGAAAGCTTCTTGAGCTCCTTCCACTAACTAAAAAACTTCTCAATCGACTTTCACTAACTCAAAAAGCTTCTAGAATATTCCAAAAGGTTTTGTGAACCTTCAAAATATATATCCCTAACATCACTTCTTTTTCTAGCAACTAGTTTCAAGAAGAGCTCACTCTTACTATATACATAAAAAATCAAGAATATGTTGTACTAGTGAGGTTATATATTCTATTTTCTATTCTTAGCCTATAGGTTCTATTGATCCTCAAAAAAATCGCCTATGGTCTTGAACTAATACATCCATTGTTAAAATATCCCATCTAAGGATTTGATCTTTATAATGGCCTTGAAAACATCTTCCAAACAAAATCTCAGGGCTAAAAGGGTTCATCTTTCTAAGTTCAAGCAATATTACTAAAACTCAAGTATTCAAATCAAGACTTGCATGGTTGGATCTTGCTCTTAATGGCTCGAATCAAAGTCATATTTTGCGCTAAAATGTATTGTCTTCATTTTGTTGTATTGGTTCATTCAAAGCTTGCATAGCAATTGAATCTCTTGAGTCTTCTTCTTTCGATGCTTGGAGATTTGATATAGTGATTAACTTACTTCTATCGCTCTTTTCTATCTTAGAACAGACAACTACATCTTGATGAAGGCTTTAATTTAATTTTCCTTCTCTTTATGAGTATTCTTTGAAATCAATCTTCACTAAGAAGTTATCATTGAATATGTTTGGATTTGTGAAAATAGAATCGATGAAATTCTTGTATCTTTTGAGGCGCATTGGCGAGATTTGTGGCCGATTTCCATGTGTGCTCATTAATATCATAGCCTAGCTAATGAACAAGATATTCTAATTTGCCCCATCTTCGCTGTGAATCAAGTACCTTTTCCACCTTGTATTCTTCATGGTCTTTAATTTTGATACTAGGCAACAATTATTGTATTTTTCTTGGAATATGTGACTCTCTATAAGGTTCTAAAAGAAAGACATAAAAAATTAGATGTATCTTCATAGCAGATAGTAATTCCAAGTGATATGCCATTGGATTGATTTGTTTTTGGATAGAAAATGGTCCCATTCTTTGATAGTCCAACTTATCACATGGCTGCCTAGTCTTGATATTTTGTTGAAGAAGCCATACCTTATATTTAATATGAAATACAGCCAATTGATTCCTAAATTTGTCTGCAGATGCCTTGTAAGTATCTTGAGTTACTTATAACTGAAGCTTTAAGGTTGTTTGGTGTTGCAAAAGTTGCTTTGCAAATCTTTTAACTGCTGGATTGTTGTTCTTTGGCGTATTCCACAGATCAAACTTCAGATGATATCAATAATTAGAATAAAATGATATTTGCTAAGTTGAAGTATAAAGAGTATTATTATATATAAATTTTTCTAATAATAGATATGAGATCCAATCGTCTTGTTGATAGTTAATGCTATATCATAAATATTATTCTAAAATTTGGTTAACTCATTCTGTTTGGCTATCAATTTGAGGATGGAAAGCCGAAGAAAGTTTAATATTTTTAATATTTCAAAAAGACATTTTTAAAACTTAGATATGAATTAGAGTCTTCAATTAGATACAATATCATTTGATAGGTCATGATATCAATATATATTATCAAGAAAAAACCTTACCATTTTTTTTTTAGACACAATTTTTTTACAAGGGATGAAATGAGCTATTTTTGTAAGTCGATCAACAACTACAAAGATGTTATCCAATGAATTGGATGGTAATAGATCCATGATGAAATCCATCGAGATAGAGGACCATGCTTATCTTGATACATGTAAGGATTGCAAGAGTCCATAAGGGCGATGTCAAGGATTTTTGGACCTTGAACAGATATCATAAGAGAGCACAAAGTTCTTCACTACCTTCCACATTTGAGCATACCAAAAATCTCAAAAAATAAATTTCAAGGTCTTGTTAAATCTAAAACGTTGTCGTATTGTAAATCAAAATATAGTGTGAAAAACATAAAAGAATGCATTAAAATAAAAAGATTAAGATTAGAAGAAAGGTTGATAGAAAATTAGTAGTAAGAAGATACAATGGAAATTTACCTTGAAAAGTGAAATTTCTTCAAGTTAGTAAAAAGGAAAAGATTGAGGAAGTGGAAAAGACATGGGCTAAGAGGTCTTTTTGACCAAGAGGATAAAGAAGACCAGGAGGGAGATGACAAGGAAGGGTCGTGAAGAAGAAGGAGGAGAGTTTTTTTGGAAGGCATAGGATTTTTTTAATAGGCAGTATATATTTTTGTATATAGAGGAAGCTTGGAGAGAATTTTAGATGCGAATTTTTGTAGATTTGTAGTAGACAAGATAAAGAACTCATAGAGACAATTTTCATGTCTTTTGATTAAGTATCAAGGGAGATATGAGTCGTGAAAGTTGCAGGTGTTTAAGACTATGGCAGAGAGGGTTACTAAATTTCGGGCCTTGGTTCTTGGAAACCACTTAGACTTTAGCAGCGAAATTTGTTGGGTTTTTGTTCCTTATAGAGTTAACTACTTTGTGTCAAAATCTCAAGTCAATATGACCTCTTAGCAAAGAGTTATGAGTGAAATTGTAACTGGTTTGAATGAAAAGAGAAATAGAGTGAAGGCAAGGTTGAGGGTTTGTATGGGCAGTGCATGTGTGTGGGTTTTTTTGGGTATAAAGAGATTTAGGAGACGAATTTGAGTGTGAAATTTGATAGACATGATCTATGTAAGTTAAGGAAGAGATGAGTGTAAGTTTGATACTCATTAGTCTTATAAATAAAATGTTATGCTCTTTCAAAGTGACAGGGGTCTATCTCCAAATCAGTGAAGTTTGAGGGAGCATATCTTTGTGATCAGAATAGTATTTTGAGTAAAATTTGTTGGAGTTTGTAGATATATGAGTCTATTAAGTTGTGTAAAAAACGGATTGCTATTGGAGTTATATTCGAGGAGTTATGAGGAAAATTGTGGTCGGATCTAGAGTTGTTAGAAGGAAAAATTAAAGAAGAAGGATGGAACCTATAACTCAAGTTTGGAGAAGGCTCTTGGAGCAATATTTAGAGGGTGTTTACAACATGAGATAAGCTTTAAGCCTACCAAATTTCAGCACTTAGGTCTTCTTTAATGAAGAGCAATGAAGGTGTGAAGCAAAGGGGGTCCAGAATCAAAGGCAGCATGGAGGAATTACTTTGACAACATGGTTCTCTCTAACCACATGAGCTATAATCAAAAGGTTTATGGGGTTTGCTTCTTTACTCTCTTAAGTACCTTGTGTCCAAATTTTTCTTCAATTGATGTGATATCCTAGGATTTATGAGCAAAATTGAAGGCGGGTTTCTAAAGGCAGAATATGTTAGGGTTAATAAAGTATGTTTTTATATAAATTCTTCAATTTTATGAACTTTATGAATCTCATCTTGCACTTGAGAAACTAGAGGCAAAAAAGACCCAGTGTTTCTTAGGGCTAAGACTCTCACCACGACAATGTTCCACAGTTGGAAAATCATGGTGAGATTGAAGAACGCGCAATCGCGTTGGTCCTTTTGGAATATACAAACGTTCTTCAAAATATAGAAGGTCTTCCACAAATTTGAACTTATCAGCATTTATCATGCAATACTTGACATCAAGGGCCAAAACATCATTAGTAGTTGCAGCACGCACCTCATTGAAGAAATTAGAATCAATACGTGTTGATGTAATGGTGGCACAGAGGCAAAATTACTCCTGTTTCAACAAGATTGTATTTTGTTGATCAAATTCTGCTTCTTCTATTTTTAATGCAAGATATGATCTTCTTGATAGAATATTAGATAATCCTTGTTGCTTCCTGAGGTGATAGGTGATAATAAAATTATATTAAGATAGTAACATGTTCCATCGAGCTTGGCGGCAATTAAGAACCTAAGCTGATATAAAATATTTTAAGTTCTTATGGTCTGTATATACAGTCACAGGGTGTATTGCGCCTTTAAGAAAATGACACCATTCTTCAAAAGAATCCACAATAGCAAAAAGCTCTTTATTGTGGATTTCATAATTAATTTTGACAGTAGAAAACTTTCGACAATAGAATGCAATAAGATAGAGTTTGTTATCTATACCCATTTGTGAAAGTATAGCCTCTAGTGCAAAATTTGAAGTATTATTCTCCCAATAGAATACCTTTATAAACTTTGGATACACCAATATTGGGGCTACAATAAATGTAATTTTGAGACCTTGGAATGTCTTCTGTGCTTAAGGCCCCCATTCTAACTTGTCCTTACAAGTTAATCACGTAAGAGAGTTGACAACTTGAAAATAATTTTTTATGAAGACTCGATAGAAGTTAACAAACTCAAAAAAATATTATATGTCTTTCACAATCTTTGGAATAGCCCATTGCATAACCGCCTCTACCTTCTTGGGATCCATTGTCAAACCTTTAATAAATATAATGTATCCAAAAAATTCTATCTGAGATTGATGAAATACACATTTTTCTCGTTTGGCATACAAACTTGTATCTTGCAACTTTTGTAATATCAACTTAACATGCTCCTCATGTTTTTCTAGATTTTTCAAGTAGATCAAAATGTCATCAAGTTAGGTCACTACAAATTTATCTAAATATTTTTGAAATATGTCATTCATTAAATATTGAAAGATAGCGGGTGCATTTGTTAGTCCAAAGGACATGACATTATATTCAAAATGTCCATACCTTATCTAAAATGCAGTCTTCTATTCATCTCCCTCCTTGATTTGTACTAGGTTGTATATTCCATGAAGATTTATCTTAATATAGATCTTGGCTTAGTCAAGTTGTTCCAAAAGTCCTGAGATTAATGGTAGTAGATAACGATTCTTTACCATTATCTTATTCAATCTCCAATAATCAACATACATATACAAGGAACCATCATTTTTTTTCACAAAAAAATATAGGTGTACCTGTTGGAGACTTTAAATGCCTGATGAAGTTCTTTGTAAGATTTTTATCAATATAATCTTTTAATACTAAAAGCTCATTTTGAAAAAGATTATAGATTGGGCCAAAAAGTAGTTGCATTCCTTCTCGAAGATCTATAGTACAATCATATGGTCGATGCTGCGATAATATATCAGTATTCTTCTTCTAAAAAACATCTTGAAATTTGTTATATTGCTCTAGAATACTTTCCAATGAAGACATATATTTTTTAATTAGAATCACATAAATAACAAATGGTGTACCTTCTTTGGCTGATTTTATGAAAGTCCTTATTCCAATAAATAAAGATTTATTATTTTGGGGCCTTTTACGTATTTTTTTTTGTAGGAATCTCCATCAAAAATATTATTCTTTGTGATCTCTAATCTATAGATGGATTATGCTTTTCCAACCAAGATAACCCAAGAATAATAGAATTTGAAGGAGTCCTGATAACGTTGTCGTGGTAGAAAGAATCTGCCTTAAGAAAGCACTGGACTTCTAGTTGCAATTAAATATTCAATCAAGATCCAAAACAATAAAACCTTCAAATTTTTATAAAAATCTTTTTTTTAACGCTATTACACCTCATACATAAGTCTTATTTCACAAAAACACTCAAATTATAATAAAATATTCTAAATCCTCATTCATCCATAAAAGGGGAATTTTTTTCAAACTTCATCAATCTACAACGCTTAATCTAACCATTCAAATCTATTAAAATTTCACATGAAGTATTGATGTGATCTTAAAAACTAACACAACAAATTTTAACCATCAATTGTTTATTGATCTTTAGATATCGTAAAAACCCTAATAATAGTTTCAAACCATTGTTTACAAACATCTATTTATTAAATTCTTCATATCTCACAAATCAAATGTCCTAATGCTATAAAACTTTGATTTATAGCTTTTTAGCATAAATATTCATCTTTTTGAAAATACTTAGACAAAAATTCGTCCAAAAACTCAAGATATGGCAAAACCCATCACTATGAACAAAATGGCCTACTTACTACCTTGGAATTTAATTTGCTATCTTTGACTCCCAATATCTCCTTCTTTAAAATTTCAAATATAGTAATTCTTCTCTCCAACCTCACCTCTCCAACCTCACCTCTCAATCTCCAAAAGCTTTTGTATAACTCCTCCAATCCTCAAAAGTGTGACAGTAGGTATAATTTGCACATCTTAACTTCAAGCTCCTACTTCTCCCTCATTAAAATTCCAAATCTCTCAATTTTTATACCAAAATTATAGCCTAAAAAACAAGCTTTCTAATCTTAGTCTCTAATTTTCTAATGCCCTCCTTGAAGTTGCCGAAATCCTTGTTAAGGTTGCAAGCAGCCTCTTCAAAGTCCATTGGGCATGGTATTCGACCAATAGGAATGAAGTTCTCCATTCCTTGCCTTCATCTGACCATGCCTTGATTTCATTCCTTCCAATTAGCCTCCTACTAGGTTAAATTTTCATCCTTAGGTTCCTACCTTCTCTCAAGGCTTTATACTAAACATTTAGATCTTAGAATTTTTAAATACCATAATCAAAATAAATAAAAATAAAATAAAATAAAGTTTCTTCTATCAACCATTTTAAATTTAATTTAATAATCATTCTAATACACATCTAGACTCATAAACATATAATATGTTTTAATTAATTTTTACATATTGTAAGTAATTATAGTATGACATCCATTCCCTCCAAACCTGCACATCCTTTAGCATGTGCCAACCTAATCATCTCTGTTTGTTTCATTATTCTCATTTCTTCTCTATCTTCTACTTGGTCTACATCTAATGTTTCAAAATTTGAAGGATTATTTGAAATTAATTTGCCATCTCTTCTATAGATTGCTTTGATCTGCTTTCAAGCCGCATGTATTTTCAACATTGTACCATCCAACTCACAAACTATATGTGTTTCATTGAGTTGTTTTGTTGTAACTGTATATGATTCAAACTGCCTTCAAGCAAATTTCTTCTATGTATTATATAGGTGGTCCAAATATCATTAAAAATCATTTTTTTATTATCTTCCATATTATTTGAAACTCTTAGTATTGATTTCTAGCTTATTTCAATAGACCATTTTCTCCTGTCAAAAAGTCTCAAAGATATGATTTTTATCTGGAAGCCATGAGTAATCAAAGCTAAAATTATATCTTCAAGTTCTCCAAGCTTCACCTTTTTCCAAAATAAATAATAATAATCCACCTTCTTTTCTTTACCACACTCAAAATTGTAGTTATCAGCATAGATAAATATCTTTGTGTCATTGTGAACCATCTTTTTATTTGTTATTTTTTCAACTATACATTTTTGAATTTGGATGGTCTCGACTTCTTTTGTTAAGCCTTACGCTCCTTCATATTCAAATTCATCTTGATTATGGATACATGTTATATCCATAATAATCCATATATTATTCATATTCATTCCAGCAAATATTTATAAAATCTTATTTTTTATTTTTTTAATAAAAAATTCTTTTATTTCTTCAACTTTCTCTTCTTGAGCCTCATTAAAGCCAATTTTTTGTTCTTTTTGGTAGCCATCATTAACCATAGAGTCACATTTGAGAGCAAATACCTAACCAATTTCTTCCTATTTATTCATAGTTATGTGAGTATCCAATGCTTTTGCCATAATAACTTCAACTTTGGCATTGTTGGCATCATCCTTCTCCTTCACTTTGTCTTTCTTCCACCACTCTTTTAGTAATGGTATGTCTCTAGGACAAGCAGAAGAAGGTACCTTCTCTGACCTTTGTTCATCTTGAATTTCTTTGTTTCTTGGAGACCTTCTCTTGCTTACAAGCTGAGCAACATCTTCCTTATGAATAATTCTACCTCTTTTCTCTTCAACCATAGCATCATACAAATCATGATCATATTTTTTTTCACATAAAAATGTTTTAATGCTAATGATATTAATTGGATCATTCCATCAAATTATTTTCTTGATAGCTTCAGCTTTTCTAATCATATCTTCTGTAGTTGATAAGGAATTAACCTTAATTTTTTTTTGTTGAATTGTAATAGAATAAGACTCAGCTCTTTCTTCTTCTATGGAAATATTCTTTGATATTTGCTCCTCCATCAATTTTTTCATGCCACCTTTTCTAAAATTAGTCTTCAAAGGCTTATCTGATCTTATGAGTCTTATCCTATCCTCTTTAAAATATGCATTACCATCTTTAATTACAACCTTATAGCTATCATAGTTACCATGCCTAAGATTTGGATTATCACACCATATATATCTTTCCACAAATTCTTTTGAATCTTCAACTACCTTTGATGAGCTTACCATCTAGAATTTCTTTAATTCTATCATTTCCACTTTCAAATCTTGTATGCCTTTAATTAATTCTTCAAGGGTGTCATCCTTAATAGTCTTAATTATCTTCTGAGGTGGCACTAGATTTTGAGATGTAAGCACTCGTTCCAACCTTGATATTAAACCATGAGTCTTAATCTTTTATTGTTTAACCAAAAGTTCTATTGTTTCTTTTACTAATCTCCAATTATCTATAAATCCACTCTTAATTGTTCTATCTGCCAGATGAAAGAGCAGCTTGTCTTCTAAGTATTTATTAATTGCTTATAAAAATAGCTCAATCTTCTTCGTTTCCAAAAGCTACCTCTCATGCCTTAATAATTGATCAAACTTTGTTTCAAATTCCTTGATTAATTCATTTGGAGCCATTTGATTCCCTAACCTTTGCTCAATCTATTCCAAAAAAGTCACTTTAGTCATTCTTTCTGAATCTTCTTCAAAAAATTCATCTTTCAAGAGTTCTTCAAATTTCTTCCATAATATAGCCTCTGCATGTAGCTCTTGCACCCTCTCCCTTATTTCTAGTATCACTGCCAAATCAAAGATAGTAATCATCTTCATTTTAGGAACTTGATGAATCTCAATTTGACATGTATAAACTTTCAAGAACTTGGTAATGTTTCTCCCATCAAACCTCCCAACATAATCTACCACTACTGGTAAGACATTGGTAGTGCTTCTATCACCCCCTTGAGTCTGTTGCCTTTCATCAATAAACTGAGCAAATGTCCTAAATAAATTGTGGACACCTACTTCCCCTGATAATCCAAATCCAAGATTTTGATCTCCTATTTTGGCTTGTTGAATAATTAATGCCTTAAGGCTCTCTCAATGGAAGCATTAAGATATCGAGGTAGAGAGAGTTTGCCTCAAGAAAGCATTGGGCTTCTCGATGTCACTAATTTCTCAATCAAGCTTTAAAATAAAAAAAGCTCTAAGTTTATATATATATATTTTCTCTTTTGGAGTAATTACACCAAATACATAAGCCTCAAGTAACCAATAATATCCAAAATATGATAAAATCCTCTAAAATCTTATATATCCTTATATAGAAATTTTCTTGAACTTCAACACCTCATATCTCCTGATCTGATTGTCCAAACATAATAAAATTTTATATTAGGTACTGATATATTCTTATCAATGTCTACAATAAATTTCAACTACAAATTCATAGTGGATCTTGAGATATCTTGAAAGTCTTAACAGTCGCTTCAAACCCTTGTCTTTATACACCCCCATACAAACTTCTTCATATCTCACAAATTATAAGCTCAAATGCCACAAAATTTGTATGTATTGCTTTTTAACACAAAATTTCACATTCTCCAAGAAGTTTGAGCCAAAAATTTGTCTGGAAATTTAAGTAATGGATCCAATCATTACTATGAATAAAACTGCTCACTTACTACCTTTGATTTGAAAGCACCACCTTCAACTCCATATATTTCCTTCATATAAATTTTAAATGCAACAATTCTTTCATAAAAGATATAGATCTAAAAATTATCATTTTAGTTGCGCCTTTTGATTTCCAAAAGCTATCGTATAATTCCTCCTATACTCAAAAAAACAATAATATGTCTCAAATTGACACCTTAACTTCAAACGACTATAATTTCTTTATCCTAATTTCAAATCCTCTAATTTTTGTATACAAATTGTAGCCAAAATCCTAAATTTTACAACCTTAGCTTTTGATTTCCTAATGCCTTCCTTGAAGTTGCCAAAACCATTATTAAGGTTGCAGGCAGCCTCCTCAAAGCCCATTGGGTATGGTATTTGACCAATAGAAATGAAGTTTCCCATTCCTTGCCTTCATCCGACCATGCCTTGATTTCATCCTTTCCAATTAATCTCCTTCTAACTTAAATTTTCATCCTTAGGCTCCCACCTTCTCTCAAGGCTTCATACTAAACATTTAGATCTTATAATTTTTAAATACCATAATCAAAATAAGTAAAAATAAAATAAAATAAAGTTTCTTCTATCAACCATTTTTAATTTAATTTACTAACCATTCTAACAGACATCTAGACTCATAAACATATAATATATTTTAATTAATTTTTACATACTATAAGTAATTACAGTATGACAATGTTGAACACAATCTAGATTCTATGATTTTTGAATGACACTTCTATAGGTGTGGTTTTATGGATAATACTATCAGAGGATAAAAGTCGTCAATCTATTACTTCCACATGAATAGATTTAGATTTTTGTACTAGAAGAATTTTGTGAAGCTTAGTGAATGCCTCATCTATAAAACAAGTAGATGCCCTTGAATCTATCAAAGTGGTTGTTTGAAGCCTTTGAAGGCTAAAATACAAAGAGATTGTAAAATAACAAGTAGGTTGAACAAAAAAAAAAGGAACTTGAATAGGTTTGTAATATTAGATTATCCAACCGCACGGTCCCTACTATGGTTAAACATTGTTGTTTTCTTGAATAATTGCACTCATCATTTTGGTAATGTGTCAATTTTGTTTCTTCAAGCAATTACCAACCTTGTATCCTTCCTTGCCACAGTATAAGCATAGACCTTCTTCCATCCAATGCCTCTTTTTTTGTGGACTAAGAGGTTTAAATCATATTGCATCAAATTGCATATCTTCTACTTTTGAGTGGGAATTCAAAATGCTTGTTGATGTAGCAGGAGAATATCGGATGATGTTGTCGGATAGAGAGAATCCGCCTTGGAAAAATACTGGATTCCTAGCTGCTACTAGAACTAGTAGAGAATATGGAAGGAAACCATACAAGTATCTTGTATACTTGTACAATATTTATTCAAGCTTCCATATTATATTTATATTAAAATTATATAAAACTTATACAAATACAAAGTATAATCCTTTATATAATACTTATACAAATATAAAGTATAATCCTTTATATAATACCTATACAAATATAAAATATAATCCTTTGTATAATATTTGTATAAATATTTGTATAAATATTTTATATAATTCTTATAAAATAATTATATAAATATTTAATATAAATATAAGTAAAAATATTTATATTATATATATAAGTAAAATATGTATATACTCAAGTATACCTCAAAATACAACTGCATATGAAAAATACAAGTTATACAACTAGCTGAAACTAAATAAATCACTAAAAATTCATCTAAATATCAAACCAATTGTGCTTATAGTTTATAGAAAGCTAATAACACATTCTAAAATTTATCAAAATTTTACAAACAGAAGTCTTACCATTTAAAAGTTATGGCTAATTGAAATAGGTACTAAAAATTTCCAGCAAACTGCAAAGATAGCAAAGCTCCTCTTACTTCAGCTTTTGTTGTGATCACTTTTCTTTTCCAAATTTGACATGCAATAGCTTTTTAAAAAGCTCACTCCATCATCTAACTTATTTTCAAATATTGTGCATATACCTCTCAAACTTCAAATTTTATGGCTAGTTGAAACTACCCCTCAAACCCTAGCAACAATTTGTCCTCTTTCCACTTCACAGCTCATAAATTTTTTATAGAAGCTTCAAATATGTTGATTTTTGTTCTCATGAAAAGCTTATATAAGCTATTATAAGCACTTAAAATATCAAAAATATTGAAGAGACTATCCAACTCAAGTCGTTGAATAAAATCTCTATCCTTCTTCATCAGATGGTAGCAAACCCTTTTCCATTCTCAAGCTCAAAACTCTTTCATTCCAACTCCAAATGCTTCAAGAAATAACTTGATAGAAAGTGAGCACAATTTTCTACACTCTTTGTAAATTTCACTAAGAAAAAATTGAAATCAAACTTGCAGTAGTAACTCAAAGTTTTTGCTTTCACTTCTTGATCGTAGCAGACCTCACTCTACTATAACAAGCATAACTTTTCATTCACAACTCCAAAATAAGCAAGTGAGTAGGTTCTAGAATCCTCACATCTTAAAAAATATACCTTCTAAATTTTATTATAAAGCTTTAGTACCCTCGGAGCTATCTCTTTCCAAAATTGCTATTCCTTGTTCCAGTAAGAGGAGTATCTTCTCCTTTTCCTCCACATTAGCCCATGCCACGTCCACATGGATATCCAAAATCCTACTAGATAGGCCTTATTTATCCCATATTCTTATCTCTTATTCCTTACAAGAAACCATGTTACCTCAAAGTCAACAAGAAAGGTAAAACAACTTTTACCTTTCTTCCAATTATAAAAGAATCTATTCTAAGGTAAAAATAAAGTAGGAACAAAACAAATAGCCATCCTAATTTACCAATTAAGTGGCTAAAATAAATCCTTTCTTTAGAATATCTTCCAAAATAGCTCCTAGCATTCACACATAGATAATAAAAATAAATAAAAAATATAATATTTTTATATACTATATATAAATGCAGTATGACAATGTATTGTCTTGTTGAAGCCCATGAATGTTGATCTTTTTGATATTGAAATAATCAATTATCACATTTTATGGCTTAACTAATAGCTTCATTAAGTGATTGTGGATCCGAAAGTGATAATAACAGATCCTTTGCATCATCTCTTAATTTCCAATAAAATTGATTTATTAGAGCTTCTTCATCCCAATTGATGTTACACACTAATTGCCTAAAATTGGATACATAGACTAATACAAAGTACGCCCCTTGACGTAATGCTCAGATCTTAGCTATTGTCTAACAAGTCTTATCATATTCTCCAAATGTTTCTGTAAATGCTTTCATGAAAACTTCATAGTTGCTCAAAATTAGCAATCTTTTTTCAAACAAAGGAGCAAACCATGATAATGTTTGTCCCGTAAGCAATATGCCTATTAATCCCACTCGTGATTCTTCTGTTGGATAAATATTCGGTTATAGAACTGTTATCAATCAAATTTGATTGATAAATCCTCGGAACTTTGAACACATACTATCATATTTCTCTAGAAGACCAACTCAAAGCTCTTTACATTCTTGAATAGACAGATTTTTTTAGCGTAATATAGGTAATACTGCATCTTCAAGCGCAGAAGTTGGAAGTGGATGCAATCTAGATTGTGGTACTCTAGATGTTGCATCATTACAAAATTTTGCAACAATCCCTTCAATCTGTGTACTCCTAAGAGACAAAATAATAAGAACACTTATGATAGCGTCTAACTTGGACTCAAAAGATTTGGTCATACTAATGTCTTGACTTCTAGCTATTTCAAGAGAAAGAAAGAAGGAATCTATAAGAAAACAATATTGATTTAGAGGAGGATAATTCACAACTTCTAAAACGCTTTAAAATCTTCAAGGAGAGGGATGATCTACTCTTTCACAAGAAGGACAAAGCTTCAATATTGATGAAGAAATATTAGTTTAGAGCAGGGTAATCCGCAACCTCTAAAGCGCTAGTATACCTTTTAGTAGAGGGATAATCAACTCTCTAACAAGAAGGATCCAACTTTGATATTGAAGATGAAGGCAATCTTGACAAATTGTCAAAAATATAAGAATACAGAACAAGAATTTTGAATTAGGATAAGGTTTCCAAAAGAAAATCAACAAGAATTTGAATTAAACAGATGAATATACAAACAATACGAAAAAAGATAAGTTAGAACTCCAAGAAATGTATTGTCAAGACTGAAGAACTCTTTAACCTCGACCCCTATATATGCTCCTATCTAAGGTGCTTCTTGAGTGGCTACCATTAAACTAAGAAGCTTTTCAAGGAGCTTCTACCAACTAAGAAGCTTCTTGAATTCCTTCTATTAATTGAAAAGCTGCTTGTGTTCCTTCCACTAATTAGGAAACTTCTCAATCAACTTTCACTAACTCAAGAAGCTTCTAAAATATTCTAGAAGATTCTATGAACCTCCAAAGTATGTATCTCTAATATAGAAAGGTTCATGGAGCTTCTTATAACATACTTAATAACCAACCTAGGATATTATCTAGTATGGTTTTTGAATATATTAAAAGATGGAGCCTTCAAATGGTATAGAAACCATACACCTCAAATATTCAAAAATTGAAACATACACATGAGGGCATTCTTAGAGAAATTTAGATCAAAAATAGAATGAAATAATATCCTCACAATTTTTTTTTCTTTGAAATAAGGAAAAGGAAAAAAAATCACCGCATATATTAAGCAATTTGAATTAGTAGTCATTAGATTTGTAAGAACACTTCTCACAAATGATACCTTCATTCATTTTTTTAATCTATGGATTTAATAGTGAAAGCATAATTAAAAAAATATTAAAGGGTCAGCCAAAAAACCTACAAGGTATTAAACAAATAGCATAAATTATTGAAGACATTGTCAAATATCAAAAATGGATGTAGAAGAATGAAGATCATAGAATTTCTAATTTTATCTCTATCCATATCTAAAATATTGGAAGCACCAAAAAAAACCCTTATAAATTGATTGGTGATCATTTCCAATCAATGAACTAATATCCCTTATTCTTAAAGATTAGACCACCACCTAGCCTTTTAAAACTTATATATCTAGAGGATAGAAATAAATAGAAGGAAGAATTTAAAGATGAAGTCCTTCAAAGCCAAAAGAGATTTCAAAATGAGCTTGCATAACAAATATAAGTAATACAAGAACAAATTACTTTATTAATTAAAAATCAAAATTCCAACCAAGTTCCCTCATCTATAGAATCAGGTTGGTACAATTCAAAATTATAATGCATTCAATGTAGCCAATCAGAGCACACTAATTAATTTTACTCTACTCCACAAGGTTACCAATAAAATCTTAGATGGCAACAATCTTATGTTCCCTTTCATAGAAGCCAAGTCAATATAGGGCCTAGTTCTCATACACAAAGCCATTATTATCTTAATTAAAGTTTTAAAAATCAACCAAGATAAACGTAGAAAATACATCATCTTTGTAGCAAAAGACATCCACTTGGTAGTTGTTGGATAGAAAATAGAATTATTTGTGGAAATTGTAGGAGAAACCACTTTACAAACATATATAAAAAAATTGACAAGGTAGTTCTTTTGAATTTTTCATAAGAAAATTATCATCAATAAGCTCAAGATCATTTGAATATGATAAGAAATCAAAGATTTGATAGTATTTTAAAACCTCCAAATCTATTCTATAATTATAACAATAACAGTCAAAATTAATATTTTTTTTTTAATTTTAAATACTAAATAAGGATTCATCCCTCTATATGGTGGTTAATTTCAACATGGCCAATAACATGATGGTCAAGGCTCTCAAGATATAAAGTTTGTAAACTAGATCAATAATAAAATGATTGAAGAACAAGTTTTATCTCGTTTGTAATAATTCAACATGTACTTCTTGAGTCAAATTGAATTATACACAAATTATTCTAATCCAAAATGCAGACACCACCTATAATGCCAGCCTTCACAATTATGACAAAGTCTAAATATTCTAACCCTCTTCCTACTTCAATTGATAGTGAAAATAATTTAGAAGATTCTCCTTATTTTTCAAATTTAAATGAAGCAACAAGAGAGGCAATGATTAATATTAAAGATTCTAAAGAATTATTCTAAATCCTTGAATTCAAACCAAATAGATTGTTAGGGACTTTGAAAAAAAATGTTGAAACAAAGATATTTTCTTCTAAAAAAGAATAGAAAGAACCTAAAGTTTTCAATTTTGAATTTAATCTTTCAATTCAATTTAAAAGCAAAAATCAAGTTAAATCATATGATTTATAGGAGGATTTTAAAAAATTAAGATAAATATTATAATTATTTAATTATTAGGAGTTTTTCTATTAATAAGAAATAGATTTAAAATAAGTCTTTCTATTAAAAAATAACAAAGATCTAAAGCAAAAATCCTAGCTTATATTAGAATAATTCAAATGGCACAAGAGGTGAAGGCAATTAAATTGGAGGTGTCTATAGTAGATAAAATCATATCCTATACTATTGTGGATAGAGGTAGTGGTTTAAATATTATGCCAATGAAAATTATAAAAAATTTATGATTTAATATTATTAATCCTTTATTTTTTGTGATTAATATGGCTAATTAAAGCCAAGACATATCTCTGGGATAAATTAGTAGTTGTAAGATGACAACAAGAGGTGAAAAATATTTCCTTACTTTTCATGTGATTTACATACAATCTAGCAAAAATTCATATTCATTACTTCTAGGTAGATTTTGATTAAAGGCAATTAATACAAAAATTAATTGGAGAGGTAAGAAATTCTATATCATCTATGGGCCACCAAAAAACTTAATTAAAATCCTTATTCAATCTCAAAAATTGTTTTTAGCCAAAATCTCATTTCACTCTTTATAAGATGAGATTTTGAGTCCACAACTACAAAAAGAGTTTAAAAAGAAGATTAGATTTGCTAATTTGGTAGGAAGCAAGGAAGTTTATTTAAATATGGTCTAATCTATTCTATTAGGATGTATAGGCCCTAAACTATATGATTAAGAAGATAATGGAGAGTTCACTTAATGGTTAAAAAATCATTTTATTTCAAGTAGAGATGAGGTTATAAGTATTAAATTTATAGATGATTTTACCACTTTGGAAAACTATGAAGAAAAAATAAATTTTAGCAAGCTTAGTAGATGACATTAATTATGAAGATGTCTTTGGAATAAATTTTAATAACACTCCAATTCATGAGTTAGATGACTTAATAGAAGAAGACAATCTTGCTCCATCTTTATAATTTAAACAAATTTTTGGTAGTCTTACAATAGAAAATGATATAGCTACTTACTCACAAGTACTAAATGATTGATATAGAGGATTCACAGAGCAATCTCATATGCATGACTTTAATTATAAGTTGATGGATATATCTTTAAAAAATAAAAATTTAAAACTAATCAAAGTTGGAATTCAATTGATGGAAGATGAATTGTTAAGTTATAAATTATTAATTATAAAATATATAGATGTATTTATTTGATCTTATAAAGATTTCAAGGGTATATTTCATAAAATAATCCAACATTGTATTTTATTTCTTTTTAATTCAATTTCCATAAAACAAAAAGAAAAAAGAATGAATTCCAATTTATAACTACTTGTCAAAGTTGAACTAAAAAAATTCCTCCAAGCTAGATTTATTCAATGTGTAGAGATTACAGATTGGATCTTATCAATGGTGTTAGTTAAAAAGAAAAATGGAAAATTTCAAATGTGTATAGATTAACAAGTGCACCTAAAAGGATTACTTCTTCCTCTTATTTATAAATACCATCCTAGAAGAGGTGGCTAGGCACAAATTGTGTACATTTATGGATAGATATTCAAGTTACAATCAAATTTTTATAGTCTCAAAGAATCATCACAAAATAGCCTTTATTAATTCTTAGAGCACCTTCATCTATGTAGTCATGTTTTCTAGACTTTGCAATGCTTCTTTGGCATTTCAAAGAGCAATGTCATATACCTTCTCAAACTTGCTACACAAATTAATGACAGTGTCTATTGATGATTTTAGCATCTAGTCTTCTAAGACAACACATCATAATTGTGTAAGGTCTTATCTTCAAAGATGTAAAAAAACTAGGATTGCTTTAAATCCTGATAAAATATTTTTAGCAATTAAAAAAAGAATCCTACTTAGATACGTAGTATTAAAAAATGATAGAAAACTAGACTTAGAGGAAGTCAAGGTGATTATAGAATTAAAACCTTTTTCAATGATAAAAGAGGTATAAAGAATCTTAGAGTATATTGAATGGTATTGAAAAGTGATATATGACTATGCTACCATCTTCATGCCTATTACTAGACTTCAACAAAAATATATGAAGTTTGAATGAAGTAAAAAATGCCAAGAGGCATTTAACATTCTTAAGGCGAAGCTTAGCACATACCATATTTTAAAACCACCAAATTAGTTATTACTTTTGTGTGTACTTTGTGATGCTTCATCCATGGTGGTAAGAAGCACCTTCTATCAAATAAGTCGAGAGAGAGGCAAGGACTATTCCATAGCCTTTGCTAGTAGACAATTAAATCTTGCAAAAAAAAATTACACTACCATAAACAAGAATACCTTACCATAGTTTTTTCTATCAAAAAATTTAGACACTACTTCTTCTTAAACCCAATAGTATTTTTTGTAGACCATATTACAATTAAATACCTTATTAATAAGATGAAATTGAGTAATAGATTGATAAGGTGGATGCTTCTTCTAAAAAAATTTGATTATACGGTAGAATATAAGCCAAAAAAGATGAAGATATAGACCGATCACTTATCCAGGTTGTCAAAACATATAGATAAAGATCCAATCAATGATATCTTAATAGATGAGAATTTATTTGTTATTTCAACCACCTCGACTTAGTATGAATTAATTATCAAATTTTTAACCATCTAAACCTTGCCTTCTCATTTATCTAAAATAAAACAACAGAAGATTTGAATTAATAGTAGACATTTTGCTATAGTTGGTCGTAAATTATATTGACATGGAATAGATGGGATGTTAAGAAGGTATGTGATGAAAAAAGAAATCCCTATGATTTTATCGACATGTCATAATAGTATATGTGGAGGTCATTTTTTGAAAACATTGACCAAATTAAAGTTCCTTAGAATTAGCTACTATTGGCCTATTTTATTCTAAGATGCCCATAGATATACGATATACTAAAACATGTGATGCATGTCAAAAATATGCTAGAAATGACCTCCAAATGAGCTTATTCTTCCATATGTCCTTATCTTTAGTTCCATTTGAAAAATGAAGAATAAATTATATTGGAAAAATTCATCTCAATTTTATTAATAGAATAAAGAATATAGTGGTAGCAACAAAGTACCTTATTAAGTGGGCTAAGAAAAAGACAATTAAGACCAATAATGCTAAATAAGTAGCCAAGTTCTTTTATGAGTAGATTATGACTAGGTTTGGATGTCCAAAAATTCTAATTAATGATAGGGACAAGTATTTTTTAAATGAAGTGATAAAAGACTTGACCTCACAGTTTAAAATTGATCATAGGAAGATTATTTTTTATCACCCTCAAACCAATGGACATACGAAGAAGGTGAATCAAACCTTAGTCAATATCCTTAGAAAAACCATAACAACTTCTAAATGGGATTGGGATATAAAGCTTCATACAACCTTGTGGACTTATAGAATCATGTTTAAGGTGACCACTCAAGCCACCCTATTTTCCTCAATTTATGATATAGAAGTCATTTTACCAATTGAATTTGAAATCCCTTCTCTTTAAATTGCCTTGACAAAAAGATTGTCAACTAAACAATCTTTGATGGATAGATTGGAATGCCTAGAAGGTCTAAATGAGACTAAAAGACAGAATGCTCAATATATAGAGGCTATACAAAGAAGAAGGAAAATTATCTTTAACAAATGACACAAGGTCAAAATTCTTAGGACTGGTATATTGGTTCTCTTACAAGATGCTAAGAAATTAGATTTTCTAAGAAAGTTTGATGCCTTATAGTAGGGCCCTTATGTAATTAAAGAAATCTTTTTAAATAATTCAGTTTAATTGCAAACATTGAACAGAGAAGATTTCTTTATTATAATTTTTTTCAATAGATATAAAGAATGTAAAATATGATTTATATCACACAAAAAAAAAAAATTAAATTAAATTAAATTAAATGTTAAAATTTGTGATTTTGTATCTAATAAATATCTAAGAGGAATCAAAGTATTGGTCATAAGAGAGGTTGTTATTGAAGCATCTTGAATTTGAATCCAGTTAAAAAAATATGCTATCTTAATGAGCTAGTGTTAATGTAGAAAAAGACTAACCTTGACATCCAATGGATATATAGGCCTTAGAAGGTTGATACTAATATCTTTTTATATTGAAAAGAATTTAAGAATATTATCTTTTTATTTTTTATTTTTTAGCTTTGATTTTTTATTTTTTCTATAATCATTATTTCTTAGATTAGATTTAATTTTCTTTATCTTTCTTTTTTAATTCTATAGAACAAAACCTATTTTAGTCATCAAATTGACTTAAAGTTGTTTTAGGACAAAAGTATGCATTTAAAGTTCTAAAATTACAATTGTTAGGTTAAGATGTGTTTAGAGGATAGTAAATGAAGGAAAATAATATTAGTAGAGAAGAAATAGAATCTTAGTAAGTCTTAGAGGCAATTATTTTAGTTGATTTAGTATTTTCTCTTAATTATAAGAATTAGTATTTAATTATTGAAATCAATGTCTACATTAAAATTTTATTTCTATATATCACTTATTAGAAATATATAAATACTATTTAATAGGTAGAAGAAGCATAAGTAATAAATCTCTTGTCTTTCTAATTATTTATATAAAAAATTAGATTTTTAGTTGATTTAAATTAATTTTATTATTATAAAAAATCATCAAGATAAAATAAAATAGTCTTAAATTGATATTATGATCTTAAAAATATTATAAAAATTTTAAGAATTTATTTAGAATTTTTAAAGGATTTTTAGAATAATTTTGAAGACTTTAGTAAAAATGAGTTTTACCACCTTAGGAGCCATTACGAAGAAATGGAATAAGATTTGAAGGCCATAGAAGGTTCTCAGGCTAATTGGATATTTTTGAACACCATGGTGAAGTCAAAAATGCAAAAAAATGAGTTCTATTAGTAGAAAATAGAAAGACCAGTAGCTAATGAAGTCCTTGTAGGAAGAGAGGTGTACAAGTTCCATATGGATTATAGCACCTTGGATGTAGGTAGGAGGATAAGACTAAGGCCTTGTGGCCTCTCAAGGACACTTTTATATACTACTTGTGAGCCTTGATGAGATTTGAACTCATGATATTTTAAACAAATTATCCTTGAAATAAAAATTACTCGCTTAATTTTTTTATTATATAAATTTTATTTTCAAACTATCATAACTTAGATTTATATGTTTTATATATCATTAGAAAGATAAAAAATTATCCACTTAAAAATATTATTTTTATTTTTATTTTTTATTAAATAAAAATATAATAAACAAATTATGACCTAATTTTAGATTATATACTTACTTAATACCATCTATTTCACTTATATCATATATATATATATATTTATATATATATATATTTTCTTGCTATTTGCTTCCTTCACTTCACACCACCAATTACAAGCAACTCTTAAATGAGGCCATCTTGTAATTTGGGTTGAGAGGTGAAATTTATCCTCACACTTTTGAAGTATATGTCCCTAATTTTGAATTTGGACTTTTTGACATTATGAATATAAAATAACTAATTGAAATTGGTTTCTTTCACATTACATATAGAATATCTAATTTATAATGGTATATATTTATATTAAATATAAAATGACTTATATAAAGGTCTATTAGTTTATATAAGATTTAACATTTATGGTTTAATATTATAAATGTCTAAAGAATAGAAAAAAATGGTGGAAGAATTGAAAATAATAATATTAGATTTGTAGACAAAAACAATAAATCTACAACAACAAAGATATTTTTATAGATAATACCCCAACATGCATAAGTATCAAATTTAGTCTACATAAAATATCTCTAAATTCAAAAAATATTAGTTAAATTTGAATTATTAAAATTCTTAAATAGTGAATTAATCAAAAATCCAAAAATAATTTATATTCATGACAACATTCTAATATTAGTTCTTTTGACAAGGAATAATAGATATCATGTATCAAACCAACAATGAAATGATAAATAAGGACTTACACAATTATTTAATCATTTGGACAAATGGTTTCAAAGTTTGCCATTCTCCTAAACTCTTCCTCCTAATGCTGGAACCTCCCAATCTGCGAACTGCTTGTGTTTGCCGCCTTTTTCTTCCAACTTGTGATTGATTGCAATTCAAGTTCTTCGCTGGCCAGTTGATCGGTGAGCTTTTCACCTGTGTCTTCAACACTTGACGTATTTGTCATTGCTCTGATGACAGAGTGCTCAACAAACACCGCATCGGGGGGCGACGACCTATCTGTGGTGTTCGAACATCCAGAATCAAGTCCATGTTTTAGAGCTGTGATATCAAGGATACAATTGGTATCAATTTCTGTGTGGAAAGAATCTGGATCTGTTCGTTGACGAGATCATCTTCGTCGGATGCGGTTCTGGGACTGTTAACAATGTGGTGCACGGGGCTACTTCACGAGCTGACATCATGCGGCGGTTCCGCGGACGCAGCAAGCGCTAGGATTCTGGCGCAATGACGGCCACCCACGACAGACACGCGTTTCCACGCCAATGCAGTGGATGTTTCCGTCGGTTCATCATCCTCCTGACGGATGATGGCCACCGATCAACCTCATTCTCATCTTGAACGTGACCATATTCAAGCAACCAGATCCTCACATGGCCTCAACCACAGTTGCTTGCCTTCCCTAGCAATCGCTGAAAGGTCCGTGCCTTCTCTCTTACACGCATGCTCACCTGTGACATTGCTCTCGTTGGCGCAAGTAGTGGCGTCGCCGGAGTAGTCGACGGAGATTGCTTTGCCTCGCCTGCTTCCTCCAGAAAATAGGCAGTTGTCTGAACCCGCTTGGACTAGGGAGTGGTCTGCCGAGGATGTGGTGGATTGGATGGATTGCAACGTGAGCGCAAGTATTTGAGACTAGCATCCTCAGGGCCGAGTTGACGTGGTGGTTGAGATCACAACGAGATTCCGTGGACGGTTCGGGTCAGCAGTAGCTTGGTTCGCGTGCATTTGTCGGTAAGGGTTTGTACCTTGGCTTGGGTTGCAGAGTCGCATGCTTTGTTGAGTTGTTGGGCAGCTGCTGAACTGGGTTCTGTACATTGCTCTCGTTGGCGCCAGTAGTGGCGTCGCCGGAGTAGTCGACGAAGATTGCTTTGCCTCGCCTGCTTCCTCCAGAAAATAGGAAGTTGTCTGAACCCGCTTGGACTAGGGAGTGGTCTGCTGAGGGTGTGGTGGAATGGATGGATTGCAGCGTGAGCGCAAGTACATGAGAATAGTTTCCGCATGGCTGAGTGGCTATTTTCTTTAACTGTTTTGTTTAGCATTTTTGTTTGTTACTAGAAGTGAAAAAGTGACTGGCTTGTTGTATTGATTGAGAATTTAAAGAGAACGGATTTAGTTTATAAGTAGAAGTTGGATGCGAAAAGAGTGAAGCTAAGTATCTATGGAAATTTTTGTATTTTAGTTTTAATTTTGAAAATATAAAATACTAATCATTTATATATTATAGTCTCTTATAAATGATTCTTAAATGTTTTTTATACTACTGTTTATACTAATTCATCATGGCATATCTTTTGGAATTAATCAAGTAATATATGTTCATGGTTTGGAGCTATTTACATGGTTTTTTCATATCAAGATCTTCAAGCATTATGGAACAATATGACAAAATATCAAATATGCAAGGTATTTGTAAAGATACTTGGGAAGGATCTAAAGTCTATATTAGAGCATTCAAGGTTTTATTGAAGAAAAAAGACTTATTGAATAGAAACTAATGTGCAAATTTGTGCAAGAAAATTGAACATGTTACAAAGGTTTTTGACCACCTAATGACTTGCACCAATGATGGATTGGAGTTTGGACATTTATTAAGTGAGTTATTTCTTATAATAAATAAATCTTATTTTCTAGTAAAAAAATGTAGAGAACCAAATTGGTGTGAAGAAGCTATCTTCCAAATGAATAACAAAGAGACTTTCAGGGAACTAGTTTTGGATTTGAAATGTTATAATATAGCAAGTGATATGCTTTTAAAGCATTATTCCAACAAATTTGAAGACATCACATCTGCTACTTTTAATGTTGCAACATGTGATGAAGTGGAAGGTGATATTAAATTTTTACATGATAGGTTGATTCATGCAAATGGAAAAGAAGATTGTGAATATCATGGATTAGCAAAGCATCTACTACAAAGGTTGGAAGATTTGGTTTGTATAGAAGGTCGGGAATTGGACTATCATCAAATATAAAAAGTTTTGAAATTATAAAATGCATAAGTGAAGGAAACTATGGAGAAGTTTATAAACTAAAGTGGTTGGGACTTTTGTATGCAACTAAAAAGATAGATGTTGCATTTAACATGTCATTTAAGAGAGAGGTGAGCATTCTAGCTAATTTATGCCATCTCAACTTGATAACATATTATTTTGCAATGAAAGGTAATGCCAATGAAAGTGGTGAGTCTTTTGAGACAATAGTAGAAAAGATTATTTGTATATAGGAATGGAATTGATGCAAATAAATTTAAATGACATGTTGCAAACAAAAGAGCAATTATCTTATATATTTTTTTATTGATATTATGTATCAAATTGCAAAAGGGATTTGTTACTTGCATGACATGCACATTGCACATCGTGGTCTAAAGCCTAAGAATATTTTGGTTAATATTGTGGAGACAAAAATTATGAGTAAGATTGTTCGACATGCTATTGTGAAAGTGATTGATTTTAGAATGTCTAAGATTGAAGTTGGAAGCAATCCAAAAACTATAGAGAAAAAAAGTCCATATGGTACAGTTGCATATATGGCTCCAGAGGCATTGAAAAATAACTTTCAAATAATGACAATGTGTCCTTTTGAAACAAATGTTTATTCATTTGCAATGGTATGTTCTATGATTCTCTCAAAAAAAGATCCATTTAATGGTGGTTTTATAATAAAAGAGATATTAAAAAGAATTGAAAAAGGTGGAAGGCCAAGCTTACCTTCAAATTGTGATGAATTAAGTGAGCTTATCAAAGAGTGTTGGAGGTTGAATCCTTTGCATTGACCAAAGTTTGTAAATATTTGTGAAAGATTGAACTTACTAAAAAAAAAGTTTTTAGTTGAAATTGATATGGCAATTATACCATATTATTGAGCATCAAAAAAAAATTGTCATCAAAATATAGAATTTCAGCAATTACATAATAGATTGCTATTGGTAAGACTTGTACTAAAATCTAAAGTAAGTAAATATTAAATTAATTATATTGATTGAATTTCATATTTGTACACACTCTTCTATGCTATATTAATGTCTAGATGCCATCTTATGAGCTCAACTTAATAAGACTAGGTTAAAATATAATACATACATTATTTTTATTCTTTTGTTAATATATGGTTAAATTCTTAATTGTAGGGTAATTTTCCTAAAGAAAAAATATTTAGTAGAGTACAATATTTATCTCAAATAAGACAACAATGTGAAAATATAGTGAAGGTATTGTATCTTGTTGGAGTGGGTGGAATAGGCAAGACCACAATAGCAAAGGCTACATTGAATGATGTGAAGCACATATATTAGGCCTCATGCTTTGTTCAAAGTAGTGGTGATTGCTATACAACTTCTTGTAATATTTTAGAGCAATTTAAAGTTAAATCAAAACTAAGAGATTTTAAGGAAGCTCAAGAAATGTTGAAAATTATTCTTGATGGAGAATAAAACCATCTTGATCTTTGACAATGTGAAGAATCAAAGTGAAATTGAAGATGTTGTGAGTAAGGATGATATATTTGCTAGCAATAGTAGCACATTGATTGCAACAACTCGAGATTTGAAGGCAATAAAGCATTGTAGTGAAGAAATTTGTAAAATAAATGTTGAAGGACTTGATGAAGAAACAAGTTTAAAGTTGTTTGTCACTCATTCTTGTAGCCAAGACAATTTGCTTATTGAACTTGTTGAGGTTGGCAAAAAGATTGTAAGAGCTTGCAGTAGCCTACCATTGAGTCTAAAAGTTATGGGAGCATTCTTAAGAGAGAAAAAGAGATTGAGATGTTGGGAGTGAGCTTTACAAAAGTTAAAAAGGGAAAGTGACTTGGATGGAGATGAAAAGAATAGTAAATACAAGATTTGGAAGATATTAAGAGTAAGCTTTGACAATTTGAAAGTTGAAGAGAAGAATATGTTTTTGGACATATGTTGTTTATTTCATAATGATGTATATCCATAAGGCATTTTAAAAGAAAGAGCATTGCGAATATGGGTCAATAATAAAAAAAACATATTAGAACAAGATGTGGAATTAATGTTAAATACTTTGATTTATCAATCATTGGTAAAAAAAGACAAAGATGGAATTATAAGAATACATGATCAACTACAAGATATAGGTAGAAAGATTATTGAAATTGAAATGGAATATAAACATATACGAATGTGGAATTTGAATATAGATCCATTTTAAGGATTATCAAACAAGGTAATTTACCTAACTATTATCAAAATATCATGTATAGAAGTAATGTAAATTTAAAAAAATCAATATTTAAAGTTTGGAATTTTTTATTTTTATATCATCTCATTTTTATTATATTATTTTAAATATATGTTGATATAAAGTTATTATTTAAACAAATTTATTTTATATTATAATTAAATTTGTATGTATATTAAGTGCACTACTAATGTGGAAATTCTAATCTTCTTATATGTTTAATTGTATTGGTTTATAGTTGGAGAGATTATTTTACAACCATCAAGACAACTATAGTATTTGTAAAATAAGAAGTGCTTGTTTTTCATCACTTCAATTTTTAGGTTGTAATATTGGTGTGTTTGCACCAAATATTGTTATAAGGATACTAAGCATATTTTTTGTGTTGGTAAAACATTCTCTTAGTTTAAAATATTTTCTACTAGATATGCCATTTTGGATCAAATTAAAAGAAGAATTAGTAGACAAAGCATTATACATGCTATATGACAAAGATGTTTGTAAAAAGTTTGAGAATTTAAATGTCTTATAATTGAGAAATTATTCTTTTATAGAAAAATTTCCAAATTCATTCTTTAAAATTGCTACCTTATTGGAACTTGACTTACAAGGATGTTCAAACTTGATTATGTTACCAGATGAAATTGAGAATATGATTTCTTTGAAAATACTTAATTTGAAGGGTTGCAAAAACTTAAAATCATTACCAACATCAATAGAAAGTCTTGTCTTTAAAAAATCTTAATATAAGTTGGTGTTCAAAGTTGACAATATTGCCAAATGAATTGGGCAACCTTACAACTTTGACTACCTTAAATATGAGCAAGTGCTCAAGATTGACATCATTGCCAAATGAATTGACCAACCTCACATCTTTGACTCATTTTGATATAAGTGAGTGTTCAAGCTTAACATTATTACCAAATGAATTGGGCAATCTCACATCTTTGACTAACTTTAATATAAGTGAGTGTTCAAGCTTGACATCATTGCCAAATAAATTGGGCAACCTCACATCTTTGACTATATTTAATATAAGAGGGTGCTCAAGCTTGACATCATTGCCAAATGAATTAGGCAATCTCACATCTTTAACTACCTTTGATATAAGTGAGTGCTCAAGCTTTGCATTATTGCCAAATGAATTGGGTAACTTCACATCTTTGACTACCTTTGATATAAGAGGGTGCTCAAGCTTTCCATTATTGCCAAATGAATTAGGCAACCTCACATCTTTGACTACCTTTAATATAAGTGAGTGCTCAAGCTTGACATCATTGCCACATGAATTAGGCAACCTTACATCTTTGACTATCTTTAATATAAAGAAGTATTCAAGCTTGAAATCATTACCAAATGAATTGGGCAACCTCATATCTTTGACTACCTTTAATATAAGTGAGTATTCAAGCCTGACATCACTAACAAATGATATAGGCAATCTCACATCTTTGACTACCTTTGATATAAGGAAGTGCTCAAGCTTGACATCATTGCCAAATGGATTGGGCAACTTTACTTCATTGATCACACTTGAAATCAATGGAGAATTTTCATGTACAAATTATAAAGATATTCATTTGAATACATTTAAAATTTTTGTACATTCAAACTTGAAATCTTTACCAAGTACATTAAGCAACCTTATATCTTTAACTTCATTAGCTATTAATAATAATCCAAGCTTGATATTATTGCCAAATGAATTAGACAACCTCACATCTTTAATTACCTTTCACACAAGAGGGTGCTCAAGCTTAATATTGTTGCGAAATGAATTGGGCAACCTTATTTTTTTGACTACCTTTGATATAAGTGAGTGCTCAAGCTTGACATCATTGCCAAATAAATTGGGCAACCTCATATCTATGACTACTTTAAATATAAGTAGGTGCTCAAGGTTGACATTATTGCCAAATGAACTAAGCAACCTCACATCTTTGACTACCTTTAATATAAGTGAGTATTCAAACTTGATATTATTGCCAAATGAATTAGGCAACCGCACATCTTTGACTATCTTTGATATAAGTGAGTGCTCAAGTTTGACATCATTGCCAAATGAATTGGATAATCTTACATCATTGACTATTTTTTATATGTGGGGGTACTCAAGCTTGACATCATTGCCAAATGAATTTGACAACCTCACATCTTTGACTACCTTTAATATAAAAGAGTGTTCAAGCTTGAAATCATTGCCAAATAAACTAGACAACCTCACATCTTTGACTACCTTGGATATAAGCAGGTGTTCAAGCTTGACATCATTGCCAAATGAATTGGACAACCTCACATCTTTGACTACCTTTGATATAAGGGGGTATTCAAGCTTGATATCATTGCCAAATGAATTAGGCAACCTCACATCTTTGACTACCTTTTATATAAGTGGGTGCTCAAGCTTGACATCATTGCCAAATGAGTTGGGCAACCTCACATCTTTGACTATATTTGATATAAGGAGGTGTTCAAGCTTGACATCATTGCCAAATGAATTAGGCAACCTCACATCTTTGACTATCTTTTATATAAGTGGGTGCTCAAGCTTGACATCATTGCCAATTGAATTAGGCAACTTCACATTTTTGACTACCTTTGATATAAGTGAATGTTCAAGCTTGATATCATTGCCGAATGAGTTGGATAACCTCACATCTTTGACTACCTTTGATATAAGCAAGTGCTCAAGCTTGACATCATTGCCAAATAGATTGGACAACTTTACTTTGTTGATTACACTTAAAATCAATGAAATTTTTTTATATACAAGTTATAGTGATATTTGTTTGAATACACTTATAATTTTTGTACACTCAAACTTAATATCTTTGTCAAGTATATTGGATAATCTTATATCTTTAATTTCATTAGCTATTTATAATTGTCCAAGCTTGATATCATTGCCAAATGAATTGGGCAACCTCACATCTTTGACTACCTTTGATATAAGCGAATGTTCAAGCTTGACATCATTACCAAATGAATTGGGCAACCTCACATCTTTGACTACCTTGGATATAAGCGGGTGCTCAAGCTTGACATCATTGCTAAATGAATTAGGCAACCTCACATCTTTGACTACCTTTTATATAAGCGGGTGCTCAAGCTTGACATCATTGCCAAATGAATTAGGCAACCTCACATCTTTGACTACCTTTGATATAAGTGAATGTTCAAGCTTGACATCATTACCAAATGAATTAAGCAACCTCACATCTTTGACTACCTTTGAAATAAGTGAGTGTTCAAGCTTGACATTATTGCCAAATGAATTAGACAACCTCACATCTTTGACTATATTTAATATAAGAGGGTGCTCAAGCTTGACATTATTGCCAAATGAATTGGGCAACCTCACATCTTTGACTACCTTTGATATAAGTGAGTGTTCAAGCTTGACATCATTGCCAAATGAATTAGGCAATCTCACATCTTTGACTACCTTGGATATAAGCAAGTGCTCAAGGTTGACATCATTGCCAAATGAATTGGGCAACCTCACATCTTTGACTACCTTTGATATAAGTGAATGTTGAAGCTTGACATCATTACCAAATGAATTGGGCAATCTCACATCTTTGACTACCTTTGATATAAGTGAGTACTCAAGCTTGACATTATTGTCAAATGAATTAGGCAACCTGACATCTTTGACTCAGTTTTATCTACATGGGTGTTCAAGCTTGACATCATTGCCAATTGAATTGGACAATCTCTCATATTTGATTACTTTTGATATAAGTGAGAGTTCTAGCTTGATATTATTGCCAAATTAATTGGACAACTTCATATATTTAACTACCTTTAATATGAACTGGTGCACAAGCTTGACATTATTACTACTAGAATTTGGCAACCTCATATCTTTGATTAGTTTTAATATTAGCTATTGTTCAAGTTTGACATCATTGCTGAATGAATTGGGCAACCTCATATCATTCACTATCTTTGATATAAGGTGGTGCTTAAGATTGGCATCATTGCCAAATGAGTTGAGTAACCTCATATCTTTGACTACCTTAGATATAAGGTGGTGTTTAAGCTTGATATCATTGCCAAATAAATTGGGCAACTTCACATCTTTGATTACTTTTGATATAAATAATTGTAAAAGCTTAATATCATATCCAAAATATTTAGGCAAATTCAAATTTTTTATTATCTAAAACATAACATCCTTATCAAATGAAATAAATAACTTTATATCATTGATTTCTCATACTATGAACAATTGTTGAAGCTTGACATTATTGTCTAATAATTTAAATAATCTCATAACATTGACTATTTTTTATATCAATAATATGGTTTAGTTTGACATTATTACTACTTGAATATAATAACTTTACAACTTTTGTTACTGTAGATATCATTTGATACAAAAGCTTGACATCATTACAAAAAGAATTAAATAACCACACATCTTCAACCACTTTTTATTCAATTAAGTTGTCAAGTTTGACATTATTACCAAATGAATTGTAAAATCTCACATTTTTTATTACTTTTGATATAAGCAAGTATTGAAGCTTGACATCATTGTCAAATAAATTAGATAGTGTTATATCTTTGAATATTTTTAATATGTTGAGGTACTTAAGCTTAACATTATAATCAAATGAGTTAGACAATGTTTCATCTTTGGCTACTTTATATATATGGAAGTGCTTAAGCTTAATAATATTATCAAATAAATAGGTGAATCTTGCATTTATAATTACCTTTTAGTTTTAAAAGATATGTAAACTTGGCATTGTTGTAATATAAACCAGACAACCTTATATCTATTACTACCTTTGTAAAAGATATATCCCATTAGCCTATATGTATATGTTATATGTGTATCTTGATAAAAATGATATATCTCCTTTATCAACCTTTGTACTATCACCTATCACATCATCTCTTGTTATATTAATTCTATTGTTCTTCTCTTATTGTACTATGAGAAGAGAGTTGATGATTGATTCTGAGCGTCCTACAAGCAGTACAAATGATACACTACTAAGGCTTCTTGAGTTAGTAGGTAGTGTTCTTGATGAAGAAAGGTCTAAAATATTTGTATATATAGACAAGAGGTTTAGAGCTATCAAGTTTGATATAACTTCTAGATATATTGGAATGTATTGCCCTAGTACTACTAAGGTTTCAAATATCTCTTTGGTACCTATAGACAGGATTTTAGATATAATAGATAATATACCTAAGTTGCCTACTATCTATAAAGATATTTTGATGACTGGTCTCCTAAAGGGAGCTCCTTGTAGTTGTAAAGCTAAATCTTCTAGTGATTATTGTGGTTATCATTCAAACTATGATATTTCTATATCGATCAAGAATTAGAAAGATGATGAGATTAATTACTATCAAGGTATAATACTATATGGTCTCTTAAAAGATACTCCTTGTAGGAATAAGGCTAAGTCTAATTCTATATATTATTCTATATTTGAAAGATTTATAGGTGTAAAGGTAGTAATATATGAAGATGAGATAAAAGATGGAAATCCAATTGAGATATACAACTCTGATTTTGTGCCTAAGGTTAATATAGCTTATCTCATGTTAAAGGGTATATATTTTCCATATAAATATGTGAAGCACAAATATAGGAAGCAACTAGAATAGATCATATATGTTAGTATTATCATTTGAAGGGAATACTCTTATGACATACTTGCTTCTTATACTAAAGGCCTCTATATTAGTGGTACTTCTAAAGCTCCTCTTTATCTGGCTGCTTAATATGTGTACTTGATTATCTCTTAACATCTCCTTCAATATGTTTATACAATAGGCAAAAGACAAGATATTCCATATGTTAGATAGTTCTTTATAGTTGTTACTTATAACTAGATTTGTTATGTATTCTATGTCATTCTTGGGAATGTACTTATCAGAACTATATATTCTTTTGAATCTAAATTTTAGGATTGTCTCTATATTACTATTTATTGTATAATTAGCATATATCTTCTTATCTACATAGATGCCTCTAAAATTATCAAGTAACTCCATCTTGATCTATCCAAGATTGTTTCCAAATAGAGAACCATTTATTTTATTTAGATCTTTAAATCTTAGGAAAAGATTATCTGTATCTATACCATATTTAAAGTCAACCTTGGATATGAAGTTATCATATATGTACTTTTTAGTATAAGCATATGAAGATGGCTATAATTGTAGGAGATTTAATCCTAAGATTATCTTCTTTAATATCTCTTTCTAGGTGCCATAATCCTTCGTTTACAGATACTATAAATATTTTTTTTTATGTATTAATAAACCTATCACATGATTCTATATTATTGCATAGTATACTCTTCTTCTTACAAGGTAATTGCCCCATCTTCCCACTTAAAGAATTCATAAGGAATTTCAAATACTCTCTCAATGTAGAATTGTATAGATTATTAGATGAGTCTTTATAAACATCTTGATTCATCTTTTCTTCCATAATAGGTTCTAAATATCCTTTGAATATAGGTCATGTCCTCATATTATATATGTATCCTCTATATATCTTATACCTACCACTATATTTTTCTAAAAGATTAAGACTAATGCTATCACTCCAATAGATAAATGCCTTATTATAGTTCCAATCTAGTGTTCTATCTTGATTTCTATATGGTATTATCTTATCTATAGATTGACTAATTATTGTAACTTCATATATTCCTATCTAATCTTTATGTATAGTATTAGACTTTAATATTCTTATATCATCACAACTCTATATACATATAGAAGTGTCTAATACCTTAATAATATATGGATAATGTCTATTTATCATTACATAAGGATATAAAGATACTATATCTATAGATTGTACATCATAGTTCCTCTCTTCTATAATAATAAATATTTCATACTAGAGCTTATTTAATAATCTTATCAAATATACGATCTTTAATAATTAGAATCTTATATTTAATAGTTTTTTCATTGATTGTATAGATTCTGGATAGAGAGTGCCTAAAAGTAGTTATAGACTTTTGAAATAGAATTAAAGACTTGTCTATCAAAAGATTATAATCTATAGACTCAAATATCTTTCTAGGTTTAAAATATAATTTTTTTAGAGATAATACATCTTTTATAGTATAATCTTTTATCATATCTACATGGTCATGCATATAGAGATCAAAGGTATTATTATAGATACTATTCTATACAATCATATGATTAAGATATCTCTTAACAATATTATACTTGAATCTTGTTGTTGAATTCTTCAAAGATGCAAACATAAATTTATATAGATCCTTAGACCTCATGTTATTATATCTAAACTGCAATATCTTATCGCAACTATTTAATATAGTGTCTTTAAATTCTTTGCTCCTAATTGTTAATATCTCCATAAGTATATAATCATCAAATATACTATTGTTGTAACTAACTAATAGGATATTCTTGTCTCCTATGTATCTATGCATAGTCATAAATATATCCATAGAGATGTCATCCTTTAATGTAGTCTTCCCTACAATGCCTTCCACTTGATCACCACCTATACAGAACACATAAGACATTATATATAATATCATATCAAAGATATTAAGATGGATATAAGTCTCCATATTATAGAATATATAACCTTCATACTCTACTTCAATCTTATGATTAAAGTCTATACTATTCTTTAGATCTACATCATCTATTAATCTATCGTATATATAATAATGAGTATTATATAATACAAGGATTACTTTGTATTGCAAATCAAAAGAACTACAATATAAAGCAACAGGCTTTCTATTCTGTATACTATTAATATATATTATTATCTTTATATTAGTAAACCTCTCAAATCTTCTAATAGATCTTCTAAATACCTTAACATTATCTTTAAGTCTCATCTTGCTCCTTATTAAAGATATATCAAAAGGATTCTGTGGTGATATAACATGATAGACACAATAAAAAAAATAGTCATACATACCATAGTACTGAGGAGATCTTAGTATCTTCACATATCTAATGTATATAGTAGTAAAGATATGTCCTCCTTTGGCAATCTTAGGCTTATTATAAGCCACCTCAAGTATATAAGTTAAGATATTAAAATCTTTCATCCTATAGTCATATCTTTTGATCCATTCATCTTTAAGATGATCATAAATCTCATATAAAGTAATATATCTTTTAGCCTTTAACGTAAGCAATGCTATGTCTAATTCTTTGTGTATATTCTAAGACAGAGATAACAAATGATTCCTTATCAAAGATACCTTCTTAAAAATCTTATGTTTGGCTGTTATGGTAAGAATCATATTTCTAAAGACATTCTCTCTCATAGCAAGAGTGTAATGAAGGACCTCCTTAAACTTTGTAAGAGGTATATCATCATCCCAAGTAGTCCTAGAAATCCTGTCATAAATAAAAGAAGTGCCTACATTCTGTGATATGACATGGAATCCCTTCTTGAATAAAATATCACCCTCAATATAGTTGTATTTAGAAGATGATATATTATTAGCATAGCTATCAATATTATCAAAAAAATCATACAAACTTATGATTAAATAATACAATAAGAGAAGAATAGTATAGCTAATACAACAAGAGATGATACGATGGATGATAGTAGGAGGGTTGATAAAGAGGATATATCATTTTTACCAAGATATACTTACAACATATATATACAAGCTAATAGAATATACCTTTTTTTTAAAAAAAAATAAAAACTCTCATATACAAATATCATTGAAATAGGACATATAATAAAAAATTGAAAAAGAAGTTCAACTAATGAATTTTTTGCCATTGTACATTCACATTGAATAAATAAATAATGTATTGATTTACATGGGAGTTCTATTGCAAATGTTGGTAAGATTCATACTAAATAGCATACAAGTAATATTGATCATAATCTTTACTTGAGAAAAATAAATAAATAGATAAAGCAAAGATAGGCTTTGGCTCCAAATTATTTTGCTTTAAGCATGGTTATCTTGTCCTTGAGCTTTTAGATAATTGTTATGAACTTCCAAAGCTCCTTGCCTTATTGAAGTAAGAAATTTTTTAATAAAGAAAGAAACTAGTGAGCCGTAGAAGTTGTAATGGTTATAGCATCTAAATTGTTGTCATCCTTGGCATTATTATTAACCTTAGCATCATTGTCAACAATCAAAGATAGTTAATTAAGGTAATTAATAATAAAAACTTTGAAGTCAAGGATTCTAGATATAAATTTTCATAGAGAAGTATAAATAATTACTCTACTTATTTATGATTAGTCATTTAGGTGCAAGTGCAACCACCTCAAATGTTCTGTTTTTTATGTGGTTAATATATTATGTTAATTAATAATTTTGATAACCATGAAATATTAAGAAGCAAATCTAAATCATTGAATGACTCAAAACATTATTGGAAGAGATCATGCTCAAAGAACCTAGAGAACAATGTTGAACATGGTCTATTGTCTTCATTTTGCAATTGCTAAAAAGAAGTTTAAAATTTATTAATAATAAGATATTAATAAATTTGAAGCATACAGAATATTAGAGATTGGCCAAACTACCATCTTTGTATGATGCAATAATTTTGCAAAGATATTTAAAAAGGTGAGGAATGCAAATGATAATAACCAATGGAAAATATTTTTTAAGTCTCTAATAATATAGTTAAGTAGGATCAAGTAGAAGCACATCTAAATTAAAGGCATTATGTTCAAGAATCATACTGTTATCATTCTTGATTTTCTCTATTTAGGGCACAAACTACTATTGTCTTTAATAGGGTGGTTCAAAGTATCAAGGCTAGCCTTACAATGTGCTCATATTGGTATAATGGATTAAATGAGTCAGTATATATTAAAACCAATGCTTATACTTTTGCTTCTACTTATGCAATTGGTGATGTGATTGAGTAGAAATTCTTTTCAATTAAAGAATGGGAAACATTATAGTATATTCATGAAGTATTGGATTGGTGTATCCATTATAGAGACCATACTTTGTATTGGATTTATTCTGTCTAAGGTAGTAGTTCTTTTCATGTCAAAAGAAAACACAAGGAAGGAATGGGGAATGTGGCATTTATTCAAAATGTTTAGCAATTTGTACAAAAACAACCAGAAGCATATGACAAATAATATGGTTTATTTATGTATTATCCTAAACTGTGAACTGAAGGTTGTATGATTGCTATGGGCCTATGCAATCCTTAAATATTGAACCCACACCAACTTTGGTTAGAAAATGAGGATACCCATGTAATTACGGTTCTTTCTTCATTATATCACATTTTGGAATGTGGTGTAATGAAAATCAACAACTGTAATTTTTTTGTTTGTTTTCGTTTTGTTTTGTTCTGCTCTTTTGTTTTGTTCTGCTCTTTTGTTTATCTTTGCAACAAATTCGATTTGAAATTCATGCATGCTTCCATCCAACACCTTCAACTGAAGAGATTGCTGTCGCAACTGTCCAAAACCCTCAGGCTTGTGATTGATGTGAGATAGACGACGCCGCTGCTCCCGGGGGGGCTCGAACCCACGACCTTCGGCTCATAAGACCGATGCTCTAACCGACTGAGCTACGGGGGCGGAGCAACTGGAGAGACACCACGATTTTTTGGAAAAATGACAACGTACATTTTCGCCTCCCCTAATCATCCGCGGCCCCTCGCTCTTATCCCGCCGCCGCCGCCGCCGCCGTTGGCGTTGTCTCCAGCGCCACCACTCTCTGCCCCTGGCCAAGCGAATGCACCTGGAATGCCCACCGCAGCGGATGCAGCTCATGTCTGCGAGAGCGGGTCGGCGCTTCGAACGCCGTCCCGAATCTGGAATTGTAATGCAGTGTCCCCGTGGAGTGCTTGTCGGTCTGGCGCCGCAGCGCGGCGTGACTGAAGCCTGCAAGCTAGATTGCCCCGACGAGTGGTTTCATGGGTACACGTTTGAGCGGGAACTGGGATTGATTTTTCAGGATACGTTTGTCTGAGAATTGATCGCGTTTCGAGCGTTTCCGAGCGTGACCGGGCGACTCGCTCGGGGCGGCAGGATTGTCCGCGCGCTGGTGATGGAGTTCACTAGCACTTGCGAGTTGGAGGTCAGTTGGGGGATTCTGCGAGGGTTCGAGTCTTAGGGTTTGCTCTGTGTCGAGGTGTGGCAGGTCGGATTGCCTCAATCCTGGAGAACGCCTCGCATCATCGTCACTTTTGCATGGGACGCAGACAGGCAGCCCGGTCGCCGTGTGACACCGGAATCGCCGGTCGCAAGGGCGGGCCTGCCGGGGCGGAAGAAGGAGGAGGTGACGGCGCAGGGAGCGCCCAGGAAGATTGGAAAGTCCAGAGCGAGGCGAAGGTGCACAGCATCGCGGTAGGCGCAGGCACAGTCAGCTACTTGCGGCGGTCGCAGCTCCGGAACGACGACGACGATAACGAGGCTGGAGCGAAAGCACAGGGACAGGAATCGTAAGGAGAGAAATCACAGTGCAAACCGTTCTCAAACTGGCTTCAAACTTGTTCCAATCCGGATTTCAAACTGGTTCCAATTTGGTCCCATGTGGATTGAACATTGCTCCAACCACTTTGGAACCTGTGCATCAAAACACAAACTGGTTGGTTTGAGACTGTTTGCAAACCCTAAGCAAGATGGAATAGTGAGAGTAATTATTCCAAAGCTTTATGCCAAGGTTTATGAGGTTGGAATGTTGTGCAAGTGTTGCATGTTTTCCAAATTTAGTCTAGATGAATGCTTGCATTGGCATTCAACACTTGCAACAACTTGACTTTGTTTACTTGGATGGACATTGGGTTGTAGTTTGTGCACTTAGATTTAGTTTTGGTATAAATAATATACACAAGAGTTGAAATATGGAGTTGGAAGATCTGAGTAGTAGAGAGGTTTTGCATAGCAATTTATATATATTATTATTTATTTATTTATTTATTTATCTTTAATTAGCTATTATAGATTTTTATTAAACAAATAATTCTATGGTTTGTTTAGAAGACATGTTGTAGAGAATCTTCAAATGGTATTAGTAGTCACTTTTGTCTTAAATTGTGTCAAGTGAGGTCTCTTAATTTGGTTTGATTGGTCTTTATATGTGTTAATGCAATTTACATTAACTTTAGTCTTTGCACTTTGTTTTGGGCTACTTTTATCTTAAGTCTTTTTTTTGTTCTAATTAAATTCATCTTTTTTATGCCTCTTAATCAAGAAGAAACAAAGCTCTGATATTATAACTTCACCCTTGTCATTCTGTCAAGGACACGAACTAAAACAGATGCATAAGTTAATAAACACTATGTCAAAGGAAAATAATAAGATAGAAATAAAGAAGTATGTATATTCAAGAAGAAACTAGAATGACTATTGTCAAAGATTAGAAAGTATTTAAAATTCTTGAACTAGACTAGAAGCAAGAAAGAAGTTGATAAGAGTGAAGAAGGCTTTACTCTTGTTTCTATTTATACTATCTATCTAAGAACTATGTAGCAGTGTCATATGTCGTGAAGTCTTGCTTGAGAATGCTCCGGGTATTTGGCTGTAGAAGATAAAAGGAAATAATAATAACTAGTCCTAACACCTCTAGTCAAACTCTAAACAAACCTTAATCAAATCTTTAATTAAATTTTAATCAAATCCTAATGAAATCCTAACTAAATCTTAATCAATCCTAATTAAATCTTAATTATATCCTAATAAAATCTTAAACAATCCTAGTCAAATCCTAATTAAACTTTTATCAACTTTAATTAAATCTTAATCAAATCCTAAAGTAATCCTAAATATTCCTAGTCATCTTAATTAAACCGCAGTCAATCTTCGTCAAATTCTAATTTAATCTTAATCAACCCTAATCAAACCTTGACTAAATTCTAATCAAATCTTAAATACATCCTATTTAAATCCTATTTAAATTCTACTCAATCTTAGTCAAATTTGATCAAATCTTATTTAAATCCTAGTCAATTCTAGTCAAATTTGATCAAATCTTAACTAAATCCTAATTAAATCTTAACTAAATCTTAGTCAATCTTGGTCAAATTCTAACTAAATTCTAATCAAACTCTAAACAAATCCTAAACAATCCTAGTCACCTTAATTAAATCCTAATCAACCTTGGTCAAACACTAATAAATCTTAGTCAAATCTTAACTAAATTCTAATCAATCCTAGTCAAATCTTAACTAAATTCTAATCAATCCTAGTCAAATCTTAACTAAATTCTAATCAAATCTTAACTAAATCCTAGTCAACCCTGATCAAATCTTGACTAAATCCTAACTAAATCTTAAATAATTCTTATCTAAATCCTAGTCAACTTTGGTCAAATTTTAATTAAATCCTAGTCAACCCTGGTCAAATTTTAACTAAATCCTAACCAAATTCTATCTAAGTTCTAGTCAATGGATCTTCGAAAGTCAAGTTCATATGACTCTATATTCGTGATTGTAGATCATTTTACCAAAATGGCACATTTTATATCATGTACAAAATCTATTACAAGTGAAGAAATAGCTAAATTCTTCCTTGATAATATTTATCGCTATCATGGATTACCAAAGGATATTATATTAGACACAGGAACATAATTTATATCAAGGTTTTGGAGGATTCTTTTTAAAATATTGAAGGTGGATATAAAATTATCCTCAGCTTTCTACTCTCAAATTGATGGACAAACAAAACAAGTAAATCAAGTTTTAGAACAATATCTAAGATGTACCATCAACTACCATCAAGATGATTGGATAACTCTTTTGCCATTAGCAGAGTTTACTTATAATAATTCGATATATTCTTCTATTCAACAAATTCTATTCTTTGCAAATTATGGCTATCATCCATGATTTGATATTTTTAATTTTTTAAAAGCTAATAATCTTACAGCAAAAGATTTGGCAAATCATTTGTTAGAGATACATACAATAATGAAGGCACAATTAAAAAAAATTCATAAACAACAAAAAATTAATGCAAATATCTATTGTAAGGAAGAACTTCGATTCCACATGGGCAATAAGATATGGTTACTTCATCATAATATCAAGACTATCCATCCTTACGACAAGCTAGATTATTGTAGGCTTGGACCTTTTTTGATTTGTGAATAAATCAATCCAATTATTTATCGATTATGCCTATCAAAATCTATGAAGATTCATCCTATATTTTATGTGTCACAACTCGAGCTATATAAAATAGTGGATATACAAGAAAGAAGACAAATGCCACCGCTTCCTATAGAAGTGGACAATAATGAAGAATTTGAGGTCGAAGAGATTTTAAATTCAAAGCAGTGCCAAAATCGACTAGAATATCTCATACATTAGTGCAGATATGATATTAGTGAATGCACATGGAAGCCATCCAGGAATCTAGCAAATACATAAACAAAAGTTAATACATTTCATTGACGACATCTATCAAAACCAAGATAAAAAATCAAAAAAATCTTTGCTATAAAGCAAAACAAGTTCTATAGAGGTTTCATCCTACCTTGTATCATTGTTTGTTATTTCCTTAGATTTGTTCGTGTTAAAGAGATAGAGGATCAACAACCAGAAAATTCAGCTCAAGAGCCATTATTTGCTGATTTATCGGACAAGACATTATGACTATGATAACTTTCAAGATGACAGAATAGAAATGAAGACCCTCAAGAACAACATGTCTTTTTTCGAATTGATGGCGAAATACAATGTGTTTGATATCACAATCTTTAAAGAGACTCTCGATGTTTAATAATACTTTTACAGGTAGGAATTACTCCTAATGGTGTTCCAAATATTTTCTTTAAAGGAAGTTATGAAGGCCTCAACAATGATCAAATAACATTGTGGTCCTCTCGCCTTGGTATGGTACACTATCGATGGCTAAATTGACCTATCGACTACTTTCAAAGAGAACAAAGTGTCAAAGACAAGAACTCAATGAAAGCAAATAAATATATGAAACTTCTATAAAAAAAAATAATAAAATAGAAGTAAAAAAATATATATATTAAAAGAAATTATAATGGCTATTGCTACAAGACAAGAAAACTGTAGACTAGAAGCAAGAAAGGAATTGTCACGGATACAAAATATAGACTTGAAGTCTACACAAGAAGTTCAAGAAGAATCAACAGGAACTGGATTAATCAAATGAATACAAAAACAACACGAGAGAGGTGAGCTAGAGCTCCAAGAGATGTGTTATCGAGACTGAAGACCTCTTCAACCTCGATTCTAATATATACTCATATCTAGGAAGTTTCTCAAGCAGCTTCTACCAACTAGGGAGCTTCTCAAGCAACTTCCACCAATTAGGAAGCTTCTCAAGCAACTTCTATTAATTAAGAAGCTTCTCAAGCAACTTCTACCAACTAGAAAGATGTTAGAAGGCTTTGGAAGGTTCTAGAGAGTTCTAAAAAAATTTCTAGAATGTTTTAGAAGGTTCTAACAAGAATGTCCTTGACATCACCTCCTCCTCTAGCTTTGAGGTCTCCGAGAAGCCATTAAAGATGTATACTCACAAACGTAGGAAATCAAAAATTTGTCGCATAGTCTCTGCAATATACTCCAGCTGTAGTTCATGAGGCAGATGATTCATGGATCCTTGTAGCCACCGATAATGACCAATACCTTCCACTTGAGACCATGCTTGAACTTCTGTATCTTCATTGTGGAAACGACCTGAAAATATCGCTTCGCCGCTACTTGCATAAGCTGGTTCAATTTCAAAGACAATTACAAATGACCTGCTACTTGGTATTCTTCAACATCTTCTTGGCTCTTCTAATTCTTCATCTCGAGGTCGACGTCGTGAGCTACTCGGTTGAGATGGTACCACTAGTATAGTATCTACATTCTCACTAGCCATATCTAAATACACCTTGATATTAAATATCTTGATACTACAAAATACAACAAGTTATGTTTTGATAAGACCTGGATTCTTTTTCTATTTATTTCTCCAGAGAAGGCTTTATCTTCACACTTCATTAATAACCAGCTTTTGGTTTATTAGGATATCGTCGATGGAATTCTCGTACCTTTTGTGACGCATTGGCAAGATTTTTGGCCAAATCCCATGTTCTTTCATTAATATTATAGCCGCTCCAATGCACAAAGTATTCTAATTTATTCCATCTTCGCCGTGAATCTAATATCCTTTCCACCTCATATTCTTCGTTGTTTTCAATTTCTATACTAGGTGGCAGACATTGCACTCTTCCAGAAAAAGACGATTCTCGATAAGGCTCTAACAGAGAAACATGAAAGACAGGGTGTACCTTCATAGCAGCTGGTAACTCTAAGCGGTATGCCACAGGATTGATCTGCTTCTGCATAACAAATGGTCCCAATCTCCGGTAGTCCAACTTATCACATGGCCACTTGGTCTTGATATTCCGTCGAAGCAGCCATATTTTATCTCCAATCTTGAAATTAGGTGCCTGATTCCAAAATTTATTCGCGGATGCTTTGTAAGACTCTTGGGCAATTTGCAATTGAAGCTTCAATGTGATTTGAAGCTCCGATAGCTATTATACCAATCCTTCAGCTCTTGGGTTATTATTTGCTGACAGACTCAATAGATCAAGCTTCAAATGGTACCCATAGTTGGAAAAGAATGGTGTTTTTTGAGTCGACCCATGAAGGGTGTTGTTATATGCAAACTCGGCTAGCGGTAGATATGCAATCCAATCATCTTGCTGATAGTTGATACTGCATCGTAAATACTATTTTAAAACTTGATTCACCCGTTCCGTTTGGCCGTCAATTTGAGGATGGAATGATAAAGAAAGCTTGATGTCCACCTTCAATATTTTAAAAAAGATCTCCAAAACTTTGATACAAATTAGGTTCCTCAATCCGACATGATATCATCTGATAGACCATAATATCGATATACATTATCAAAGAAGAGCCTTGCTGTATCTTTGCTTGACGATGTCTTCTTGCAAGGAATAAAATATGCCATCTTTGTAAGTCGATCCACCACAACAAAGATGCTGTCAAATGAATTTGATGGTGGTAGATCTGTAATAAAGTCCATGGAAACTGAAGACCATGGACGACACGGAATAGGCAATGGCTGTAGAAGTCCATAAGAGCAATGTAGAGAGTTCTTGGATCTTGAACAAATGTCACAAGAGAGGACAAAATCCTTCACATTCTTCTACATTTGGGGCCACTAGAAATCTCGAGAAATAAATTCCAAGGTCTTGTTGAATCCAAAATGTCCCGCAGCTGGAAAGTCATAACGAGATTGAAGGACTCGAAGTCGTGGTAGCCCTTTTGAGATATATAGCCGCTCCTCAAAGTATAAGAGATCTCCTTCAACCTTGAACTTGTCATCATTGATACGCTGCTTGATATCAAGGACTATTGAATCTTCAATAGTCGCAGCACGTACCTGGTTGAAGAAGTCAGCATCAATTGGCACCACAGCAGCACAAATCTTAAATTGCTCTGGCTTTAATAATGTCGTAAACTATTGATCAAGCGCTGCTTCTCCAACCTTCGACGTAAGATATGATCTTCTTGATAAGGCATCAGATAGTCCTTACTGCTTTCCAAGCCGATAAGTAATAACGAAGTCAAATCTAGATAGCGACATATTCTATCGAGCTTGACGACGGTTTAGAAATCAAGTAGACATGAAATATTTTAGATTCTTGTGATCCGTATATACGGTCAGCGGATGCGTAGCTCTTTCGAGGAAATGATGCCACTCTTCGAAAGAATCCACTATAACAAGGAGTTCCTTATCATGAATCTTGTAATTGATCTCAACCGCAGAAAACTTCTGTGAATAGAATGCAACCGAATGAAGCTTATTGTCGATGCCCATCTGTGAAAGTATGGCTCCTAAAGCAAAATCCGAAGCATCGATTTCCAAATAGAAAGCCTTTGCAAAGTTTGGATGTACCAAGATTGGAGCCGTAGTAAATGCCGTTTTAAATGCTTTTTCCACTAGAGGTCCCTATTCCAGCTTATCCTTACATGTTAATCGAGTGAGTGGAGCAACAACTTGAGAATAATTTTTGATGAAGATCCGATAGAAGTTAGCAAAGTTGAGAAAATATTGTACGTCTCTAACCGTCTTTGGAACTTCCCAGGATACAATTGCTTCCACCTTCTTGGGATCCATCTTCAAGCCTTCCGTAGTCACAACAAATCCTAAAAACTCCATCTCCGTTTGGTGAAATAAGCACTTCTCCAACTTGGCGTAGAGTCCTTGCTCGTGTAATTTTTTGAGTACCAAATAAACGTGCTTCTTATACTCTTTTTCATTCTTGAAAACTATCAAGATATCATCCAGATAAATGACAACAAAATCCTCTAGATATTCTCGAAAAATATCGTTCATCATGTATTGAAAAATTGTCGGAGCATTGATAAGGCCAAATGGCATGACATTATATTCAAAATGACCATACCTTGTATAAAAAGCTGTCTTCCATTTGTCTCCTTCTTTGATTCGCACAAGGTTGTAAGCTCCCCTTAGATCAATCTTTGTAAAGATCTTTGCACGTCCAAGTTGTTCTAGAAGACTAGAGATCAAAGGTAATGGACAGCGATTTTTTTTTATCACCTTGTTGAGACCTCAATAATCCACGCACATTTGTAGTGAGCCATCCTTCTTCTTCACAAGATTGGTGCTCCAATTGGCGATTTTGAATGACAAATGAAGTTTTTGACTAGGTTCTCGTCAATGTATTTCCGCAACTCAGCCAACTCCATCTGCGATAGGTTGTAGATTGGGCCAAAAGATGGTTGTGCTCCTTCTTGCAATTCTATGGCACAATCATATGGTCGATGTTCTAGTAGTATGTCAGCATTCTTCTTTTGGAGCATGTCTTGAAAATCCTTGTATTGTTCCGATATTCCTGCTATTGAAATCTGTTCTCCACTAGTTGGAGCCACATAAATGACCAATGGTATGCCTTTCTTATACGATCTTACAAACATTCTTGCTCCAATGAACAAGGATTTTTTGGTTTGGAGTCTTCTTCTAGGCTTGTCCTCAGGTTGTTCTATGAGAAATGTTATCTTTCGCAACCTCCAATCTATGGATGGATTATATTTTTCCAACCAAGAAAGACCAAGAATAATAGGATTTGATGGGGTGCTAATAATGTTGAAAATAATATAACTCCTATGGTCTTTAAACGTTACTTTTATAGCTTTTGATTCATGGGTGACACTACCAGATAATAAAGGTCGTCCATCTATTACTTCTACGTGAACAGGTTTGAATTTTTGTACTAGGGGAATTTTGTGATGCTTAGTAAATTCTTGGTCTAAGAAACAAGCAGATGCTCTTGAATCTAATAAGACTATGGTTTTTAGTTTTTGAGGACCAAAAGACAAAGGAATTGTAAAACAACGGGCAGGTTGAGTAGAAAGAGAGGAACCTGGTTTTGATTTGTCAAGCCGCATGATTCCTATTGTAGCTAGGCATCCTCGTTTTCCTGAACAAACGCACCTCTATTCTTGATGCTGCGTCCATTTTGCTTCTTAGGACAGTTTTCAGCTCTATGGCCTTCTTCACCGCAATAAAAGCACAAACCTTTCTCCATACGTTGCTTCTTTTCTTCTGGAGAAAGGAATTTGATATGTATCATATCAATCTGCATGTCTTCTATCTCTGCTTGTGAATTTAGGCTACTTGCCGATATAATTGCGAGGTGATGGCTTGTATATTGTCTGGAGCGTTGATCTTGGCGACGTTGAAATAGGCGATTATCAAACTTCACAGTTTGACTAATGGCTTCGTTGAGTGTTCGTGGATCAGAAAGAAATAACAACAAATCCTTCACGTCGTTCCTTAGACCCCAATAGAATTGACTCATCAATGCTTCTTCATCCTAATTGATGTCGTATGCCAATTGGCTGAAATCTAATGCATAGACTGATGCAGAACGAGTCCCTTGTCGTAGCAATCAAATTTTTGTTGTAGCCCACCGAGCCTTGTCATACTCGCCAAATGCTTCTGCAAATACCTCCAAAAAAGTCTCAAAGTTGTTCAAAATTGGTGATCCTTTTTCAAATAGAGGAGCAAACCACGATAGAGCTTGTCCCGTAAGCAAAGTTCCAATCAATCCAACGCGAGATTTCTTTGTCGGATAACGTTTGGATTGTAGAGCTGTTATTAATTTGATTTGATTGATAAAACCTTGAAACTTGGAGCGTATGCCATCAAACTTGTCTGGAAGGCTAATTCAAGGTTCTTTTTGTTGCGGAAGTAATGATTCTCGTTGAACCGTAGGTAAAGCTGCTTCTTCTGGTGTAGAAGTTCGAGGCTGATGAAGCCCAGATTGTGCTATTCTGGATGCTCCATCATTATAAGGTCTTGCAAAGATTCCTTCCATCATCGTAGTTCTCTGTGATAACATAGCAAAAGCATTCATAATGGCGACCATCTTGGACTCCGAACTTTCACTTATATTAATATCTTGATCTCCAACCATTCTAAGAGAAAGGAAGTAATTATTTCTATAAGGAAGAAATATTGGTTTAGAAGAGGGTATTCCGCAATCTCTAAAATGCCTTAAGACCTTCAAGAAGAGGGGTAATCCACTCTCTCTAAGAAGAATAAGATTCTAATGTTATGACAAAAAAGATATCAGTTTAGAGGAAAGTAATCCGCAACCTCTAAAATACTAGTGTACCTTCAAGAAGAGGGATAATCTACACTCCAACAAGAACAAACTAGCTCTGATATCTAAGGTGAGAGTAGTCTCGACAAATTGTCACGGACACAAAATATAGACTTGAAGTCTAAACAAGAAGTTCAAGAAGAACTGACAGGAACTGGATTAATCAGATGAATACAAAAATAACACTAGAGAGGTGAGCTAGAGCTCCAAGAGATGTGTTGTCAAGACTGAAGAACTCTTCAGCCTTGACTGCAATATATACTCCTACCTAAGAAGTTTCTCAAGCAGCTTCTACCAGCTAGGGAGCTTCTCAAGCAACTTCCACCAATTAAGAAGCTTCTCAAGTAACTTCTACTAATTAAGAAGCTTTTCAAGTAACTTCTACCAGCTAAGAAGATATTAGAAGGCTCTGGAAAGTTCTAGAGAGTTCTAGAAAAACTTCTAGAATGTTCTAGAAAAACTTCTAGAATGTTCTAGAAGGTTCTAACAAGTATGTCCTTGATAGGAGTTGACAAGAATGAAGAAGGTTTCACTCTTGCCTCTATAAATACTATCTAATTAAAAGCTATGTGGCGGTATTTTATATGATCTCCTACATATGTCTAATTTGCAAGACACGTTGTCGTGTTGTGATTTGGCTACCAGGTAAAAAACTTGTACATGTATATTTAATATACAATTTATTATACAATTAAGTGAAAGCTATATTAGTAGATTTTATTCATTTTAGGATGTGATTAGGTTGTTAATTTAAAAGGGATCTATTAAAAAGATTATTATTGAGATTTATACAATCTTATTTCTTCTTTTGATAATAAATTTGAGGTTGATTTTATATTCATAGTAACTTTTATATATCTTAAGTCACCTTTGTTAGACATTGGTGATCCTTGAAATCTTAGTTTACTTCTTTTATTTGGTGCTTAAAGCACAAAGTATGTAAATCTTATTAGAAGAAGGATTAAAAAAAGGTTTTTAGTGTAAAAAGGATAGTTTAGCCATCCATGTGGATGGATAGAGGTGGATGATAGAAATTTCTATTCTAATTGGCCAAAAATCATGTCCAATGGGCTTCAAGGAGGCTATCCAAGGATTTAATAGGAATTAGGATTTTTTTTCGAGAGGAATTGAACATCAAAGGCTAAGGCCATAAGGTTTAGGTTTTTGGATCTGATTTAGGTGAAAATTTTGTGTGATTTTCACTTTTTATGAAGAAGTTATAGGTGCTCAAAGTTAAGGTGTTGATTTTGGATCTACTGTCACTCTTTTGAATATAACTCGTGCATACAAAGAGCAATTAAGGATCGGCGACTAAGATTGCAGAGAGCACTTTTACGACTATATTTTTTACATATGGCTTAATGAAATTCAAACTAGAATGAAGGAGATATTGGGAGTTAAAGTCAATGCTTACAAACTTAAGGGCAATAAGTGACCCACTTACATAGTGGTTACAATTTGAACTATATCTTAAGCAATTTAATAGATTTTTGGCTCAAAATTTTTAAAAGTGTATATATTTATGTCACAAGACTATGTACAAAAATATTTTGGCATTAAGATTTTGGATTTGTGAAATATAAGGAAAATAGTGCTCGGATGTCTCTGAGCTAAGGTTTTAAGCACCTTTTAGGGATTTTGAGATATTGGATGATTAAAAATAAAATTATAGTTGATTCTTTCTTGTGGTAAAACTTAAGAGAATTTTATACACTTTGAAGTATGTTTAATAGAAAATAAATAATTGAATCAAGAATTATTGAATTCTAAAGTTTAGCAAGAAATAAGTCCTTGCAGGTGAACAAAGTTTTGAAGGATTTTTGTAGAAATTTGAGCCTTTTTTGTACAAACCTACTTGAATACAAGAAGGCTTATATATTTAACTTCTCTTTTGTGAGATTGTTGTATTATTTATCCTTTTTATTGAGGACAAATCACTTGTTGGATTTTGCTATCAAATTTTAAGTGAATTCTCCACAGCCAGGTATCCATTGTATTTCCATATAGAAGTTTACGCCATACGACAACGTGTCAAATTTGCATGACAAGTTTCCTATATGTGCGCCATATACTTGGCTTGTTCTACAAGCTACCAACATGTGTGACACATGGCTAGCTTATTCCACAAGCTACCAATATGTGCGCCATGTGGCTAGCTTGTTGACCAAGTTTCTAACCTACCAATCATCTATAGACATGTATAAAGGTGATTCCACATCTATGAAGCTTCTAAGAAGCTTCTTTATCAGATGTTATCAAATCAACTTATTTTATCTATTTCTATTGGTTTATATTAATTAGATAATTATTAGAGTAAATCTTATGTCCATGACATTATTTCCCCTTCTAGGGACGAGTTCCACGAGGAGCAAAGATTACATGTTTAAGAAGTCCACAATATGTTGAATTGTACTTGGCACATATTCTGATCTTTGTTCCCTTTGAAGGTAGTTAATAGGTCTTTTCAGCCATCAATAATATTCCATACCAAGGCGAGAGGACCACCATATTATTTTATCATTGTTGAGGCTTTTATAATTTCTTTCAAAGAAAACATTAGGAACACCATCAAGAGTAGTTTCTATCTCTAAAAGTATCACCAAACATTGGGAGTCTTTTCCAAAGTCGTGATACCAAACACATTATATTTTGCCATCAATCCGAGGAAAGACATGTTGTTCTTGAGGATCTTCATCTCTATTCCGTCATCTTGAAGGTTGTGATAGCCGTAATATCTTATTTGATAAATCAACAAATGATGGCTCTTGAGCTGAATTCATTGGTTGTTGATCTTTCATCTCTTTAGCACAAATAAATCTAAGGAAATAACAAACAATGATACAAGGTAGGATGAAATCTCTATAGAACCTGCTTTGCTTTATAGCAAAGAATTTTTTGATTTTTTTATCTTATTTTTGACGGTGTTGTATGTCATGAAGTCTTGCTTGAGAATGCTCCGGGCACCTGGCTGTGGAAGATAAAAGAAAAATATGCAACAATAACTAGTCCTAACTTCTCTAATCAATCTTTAAACAGTCTTTAATCATATCTTAATTAAATCCTAATTAACCTTGATCAAATTCAAAAAAATCCTAAAACAAACCCTACTAAATCCTAATCAATGCTAACAAATCCTAAAACAAATCTTAACTAACCTTAGTCGAATCCTAACCAAACCCTAAGGAAATCCTAAGGCAGTTTTAGAACTTCAACAACTATCAAATAAACTGTTGATTTTGATTGAAATTTTGCACATATCTTATTAATTAAGTTGAAAAGAAGCACATTAAGTTTAAAGAAGATCTAACTGCACAAAAAAAAAAAATCCATAAATTTGCATGAGTAACGGCCGGCCTCCTTCTCCAATCTTGATGCCAATATTCTAGTATTTAAATCTCCTATTTACACCGTTCAATTGCTTTCAAACTTATATGTGCATAGAAAAACAAGTCTACTACCCATATACACAAATTTCACTCTAATCCAACTAGTAGATTGCTCAAGATCTCAAAAATCCTAACTCACCCTCAAAACTTAATTTCTGAGACCTTGACCTACTTAAACCTCAATTACGTACAACTAAACTATTAGATTCAGCTCAAATTCATAGAACACATTAACAACAACAATACCCAAAAACCTACAAATTTTTAGCTGTGGATCTACTACAAAACTTCTGAAATTGCCTAAAATATCAGCCTTATTTCATTTCACAAAATCCCAAGTTGCGGAAAACAACCTTGACTTTGCAAAGCTATTACAAAGTCATTTCTTATCCAAATCACTCCTCTTTAGCTCCTATGCAAAACTTCTTAAGTCTTCTCTCTAACCCCATCTTTTGATCTGCCAAAAAACTCTTGATTTGCCCTAGGCAGCCGTTTTAGTAGCCAAAGGTCTGATTTTGATCCTGTCTTACAAACGGCCAACCTTTGGATATCAATCTAATCTATCCTAGGGATTTTATAGTCCGACCCTACCCTCAACTTAATCCTAATATCAATCATGCTAGTGATTTATCCTTTTTATTATATTTTTACTATTTTATGGCCTTTCAAAGGCAGTAAAAGAATTACTACAACCTAGAAGGTAAAATTACTAACTAATTCTTATCTACTAGCTATTAAGTGAAGAAAATAAACTAAGAGGCTTTCATAAAAACCTTATTAAAGTATGTTGAATTCTTGTTGAACTAAGATAATAGAGTATTAATTGAAAAATCATTTTTAGTCATAGTTTCACCATATAATCATGTCATAACACGACAACGGATGTTGTCAATGAAATGCATTGATTTTTATTAATATATTTGCTAGATTCTTAAATGGCTCCTATGTGCATTTACTAATATCATATCTGCGCCAATGCACAAGATATTCTAGTCAATTTTGGCGCTGCCTTGATTCTAAAATCTCTTCAATCTCAAATTCTTTATTATTGTTCACTTCTATAGAAGGCAATGGCATTCATCTTCTTCTTTATATATCCACTATCTTATATGGCTCAAATAATGACACGTAGAATATAAGAAGGATCTTCATGGACTTTGGTAGATATAATCAATATGCAATTAGATTGATTTGTTCAAAAATAGAAAAAGTTCCAAGCCTATGATAGTCCAACTTATCACAAGGACGAGTAGTCTTGATATTATGACAAAGTAACTATACCTTTTCTCTCATGTTGAATTGTAGTTGTTCCTTGCGATACGCATCTGCATTTATTTTTTGTCATTCTTGAACTTCTTTTAATTGTACCTTCATTATTGCATGTAGCTCTAACAAACGATTTGTCAAATCTTTTGCCGTTGAATTATCAACTTTTGAATTATGGCAAAGAAAGGTGTTTGTTGCGTAGAAGAATGTATCGTATTATTATAAGCAAATTTTATCAATGGCAAAAGAGTTGTCCAATCATCTTGTTAGTAATTGATGGTACACCTTAAGTACTACTCCAAGACTTGGTTCATGTGTTCTATTTGTCCGTCAGTTTGAAGATGAAAAGCTGAAGATAATTTTATGTCCACTTTTAAGATCTTAAAAAGGATTCTCCAAAATCTTTACACAAATTGAGTTCCTCTATCTAATATAATATCCTTAGATAATCCATGATAGCAATAGATATTATCAATGAAAAGCTTACATGTTTCTTTACTTATGATAGATTTTGTGCATAGCACAAAATGTGCCATCTTGGTGAACTAATCTATTATAATAAATATAGAATCATAAGATCTTGACCTTGGAAGATCTATGATGAAATCCATAGAAACAAAAGACCATGATTATTTTGAAATAGGTAATGGCTAAAAAAGTCTAAAAGATTGGTGATAACGAGTCTTTAATCTTGAGCAAATATCACATGATTATACAAAGTCTTTGACTATCTTCCACATTTGAAGCCACCAAAAATCTCTTGATATAAGTTCCAAAGTCTTGTTGAATCCAAAATGTCTTGTCGCTGGAAAATTATGATATGCTTGAAGAACAAGTAAACATGCTTTTCTTTCTGGAACATATAGGCGTCCTTCAAAATATAGTAGGTTATTCTTAAACTCAAATTTAGAAGAACCATGAATCTTAAAAGAATTATTCTTGATATCATGAACAAGAGGGTCTGAGGACATACTTGACCGAATTTACTTAAAAAAAGTTGAATCAACAGTCAATATTGATTTCATTATTTGAAGATGAAATTGCTCCAATTTTAAGAGGGTCGTTCTTTGTTGCTCAAAAGCTACATCTCCTTCTTTTGGTGCAAAATAAAAATGTCTAGAAAGGGCATCAGATAAACCTTGTTGTTTTTTTGGCGAATAAATGATAATGAATTCGAATCTTGACAAAGACATATTCCACTGAGCTTGACGACAATTCAACATGCGTGTCGATATGAAATACTCAAGATTTTTATGATCCGTATACACAATGATTGGATTGGAAGCGCCTTCTAGATAATGATACCATTCTTGAAAGGAATCTACGATTGCAAAAAGTTCTTTATTGTGGATCTCATAATTGATCTCGGATGTTGAGAATTTTCTTGAATGAAAAGCTACTAGATGAAGTTTGTTATTTGTTCCTATTTGTGACAAAACTGCATCTAAAGCAAAGTCTGATGTATCTATTTCTATAAAAAAATGCCTTGAAAAAATCAACATAATACAAGATTGTTGCAGAAACAAACGATGTCTTCAAAGCTTCAAATGTTGCTTCCGCTTCTTAATTCCATTAAAATTTGTCTTTACAGGTCAAACGTGTAAGTGGAGCTACAACTCGTGAGAAGTCTTTGATAAAGATCCAATAATAATTGACAAATTCTAAAAAGTATTAGACATCTCTTCCCGTCTTTGGAATCTTCCAATTCATGATTGTCTAGACTTTCTTAGAATCCATCATGAGACCATCATTTGAAATGATGTATCCTAAGAAATTCACTTGAGTAGTGTAAAATATACACTTTTCCATCTTGGCGTACAATCCCGCATCTCTAAGTTTCTGTAATACTTGACAAACATGTACTTTATGTTCTTCTACATTCTTAAAATAGATCAAAATATCGTCTAGATAGCAGACAACAAAATTGTCTAAGAATTCACAAAAAATATCATTCATGAGATGTTGAAAAGCAGCTGGTACATTTGTAAGTCCAAAAGGCATAACATTATATTCAAAATGTCCGTACGTGGTTCGAAACGTATTTTTCCATTCATCTCCTTCTTTGATGCATACTAGATTATATGCTCTTCTTAGATCTATCTTTGTATAGATCTTAGCTTGATTTAACTATTCAAATAGTCCTAATATCAAAAGTAATGGATATTTGTTCTTGATTGTGATCTTATTGAATCCTTGATAGTCAACATACATCCGTAATGATCCATCTTTTTTCTTCACAAATAGAATTGGAGCTCTTCCTAGACATTTCGAATGGCATATGAAATTCTTGGCCAGATTCTCGTCAATATATACCTTGAATTCAGCACATTCATCTTATGATAAACTGTAGATTGGTCCAAATGGTAGCTGAGTTCCTTCCTTGAGGTTGATTGAACAATCATATGGACGATGCTTCGAAAGAATATCTGTATTTTTTTTCTCAAAAACATCTTGATAATCCAGATATTGGCTTGGAATACCACTTAAAGTCTTTCCACTATCAGAAACGGATGTGGCATAAATAGCAAAAGTTGATCCTTCTTTTGCTACGTGTATAAAAGCTTTTGCACCTATAAGTACTGGTTTTTCTATACTAGACTTATAACTTTTTACTTGGTCAATAGGATATTTAATAATGTTTTGAGAAAAATGAAATCTACAAGAATTCCAATCTATTTGAGGATTATATTTTTCTAGCCATGATAAACCTAAAATAATTGGATTAGACGGAGATTTAATTATGTTAAAGGTTACGTAGCTATTATGACCATCTATTGTTACTTTTATAGGACAAATTTTATGAGTGACATCTCTAGAAGACAATGGACTATTATCTATGACTTCTACATATACAGATTTAGTTTTCTGTACTAAAGGTACTTTACGATTCTTAACAAATTAGTTATCTAGAAATCATGTTGAGGCTCTTGAATCTAGTAAGATAGAGGCTTTGTAATCTTTTGGTCCTAAATATACATCTATTATAAAACAAAGAGAGGATTCTAAGGAGAAAATAGGACCTTCATTAGGAATTGTACAAGTGTCTAGTTGTACGATCCCTATTGTAATTGGACAAATTCATTTTTTGACATGTTGTCTTCTTTGATAGCCGTACTTTTTATTTTATAGTTGTGTCATTTCTTTAGAAAATATTGAGTAGTATACTTAGGTTCTCCACAATATAAACATAATCTTCCTTGACGACGCGGTGTCAGGGTAGAGAGAATTTGCCTTAAGAAAGCGCTGGGCTTCTAGCTGTTACTAATTTCTCAATCAAGCTTCAAAAATGAGGAAAACTCAAAGTTTATATATATATATATATATATATATATATATATTTTTCCTTTTTGAGAAATTACATCAAATACATAAGCCTCAAGTAACTAACAACATCCAAAGTATAATAAAATCCTCTAAAACCTTATATATCTTTATGTGGAAATTTTTCCAAACTTCAACATCTCATATCTCCTGATCCGACCGTCCAAACATAGTACACATTTATATGAAGTACTGATGAATTCTTATCAACCTCCACAACAATTTTCAACCACAAGTTCATTACGAATCTTGAGATATCTTGAAAACCCTAACAGTCGCTTCAAACCCTTGTCTTTATACATCTGCATACAAATTTCTTCATATCTCACAAACTACAAGCTCAAATTCCATGAAATTTATATGTATACCTTTTTAACACAAAATTTCACATTCTCCAACAAGTTTGAGCCAAAATTTTGTCTAAAAACTCAAGTTATGGCTCAAAGCATAACTATTAACAACACAGTGTGCTTACTGCCTTGGAATTGGATGTACTGTCTTCAACTCTTCATATCTCCTTTGTCTAAACTCAAAACTTAAGAATTCCTTCATAATAGACGTAGATCTTAAAATCACCTTTTCAACCGCACCGTCCGATCTCTAAAAGCCTCTGTATAACTCCGCAAAATCCCAAAAGAGTGACAATATGTATGAAATCCACTCTTTAACTTTGAACAAGTATAACTTCTTCACCCTGTCTCCAAATTGCCTAAAATTTTCTCTCAAACTATACTCAAAATCCTAAACTCTACAACCCTACCTCTGAAATTGCAAATCTTTCTTTTGAAGTCACCAAAAATCCCCTGTTAAGGTCGCGGGCAACCTCCTCAAAGCCCATTGGACATGGTATTCGACTAATAGGGATGAAGTTCCCTATTCCTTGCCTTCATCCGACCATGGATTGATTTCATCCCTCCCAATTAGCCTCTTACTAGCTTAAATTTTCATCCTTAAGTCCCCACCTTCTCTCAAGGCTTCATACTAAACATCTAGATCTTATAATTTTTAAATATCATAACTAAAATAAGTAAAATAAAATAAAATAAAGTTTCTTCTATCAACCATTTTTAATTTAACTTACTAACCATTCTAACACACATCTAGATTCATAAACATATAATATATTTTAACTAATTTTTACATACTGTAAGTAATTACAGTACGACAACGGTGTCACGTTGTAAATTAAAACATAATGTGAAAGATATAAAAGAATGTGTTAAAATAAAAAGATTAAGATTAGAAGAAGAGAGGATGAAAAAGAAAAGGGGTTGTGGTTATAACCACATTATCTTGGAGGTTATAATGTTTATCACAAGCTCAGGGATGATAGGTAGGCCAAACTACTAATTTCCTGCTGAAATTTCCACTAGCAGTACCAAGTCATGAAGCCAAGGATTTCTACAGTGAAGTCAAGTAGATTCAAATCCACGTCAATTCCAAAGTAGCTAAGAACTTAACCACACAAGCTTCTTTGACTCGGCAGTGTAGGATGTAGTTCTTTCCTTTTTTATCTCTAATCTAATCTTAATTGTTTCTTTCTACTTATTAGATTTTTTTCTATTTTATCTTAGATCTACTTTACCTTTATTTTCTTCTATTTTAGATCTAAACTTAAATGTTGTGGGCTGAAATTAGAAGAGAAGTTGTTAGAAAAATGGTAGTAAGAAGATAGAATAGAAATTTACCTCAAAAAGTGAGATTCCTTCAAATTAATCCAAAAGAAAGGATTGAAGAGGTGGAAAGAGAGGTGGAAAGACATGGCTAAGGTGTCTCTTTGACCAAGGAAAGAAGGAAGACCAGGCCGGGAGGACAAGAAGGGGTCGTGAAGAAGAAGAAAGGGGGGTTCTTTTGGAGAGATAGGATTTCTTTTTGATAGGCAGTATATATTTTTATGTGTAGAAGAAGCTTAAAGAGGATTTTAAATAAAATCTTTTTTGTGGATTTGTAGTCGACAAGATAAAGAATATACAAAAATAATTTTCATGTCTTTTGGATAAGTATCAAGGGAGATATGAGTCGTCAAAGTTGCAAGTGTTTAAGACTAGGGCAATGAGGTTTACTAAATTTCGGGCCTTGGCTCTTCAGAACCATTTGGACTTTAGAGGCAAATTTTATTGGGGTTTTGTTTCTTATAGAGTTAACTACTTTGAATCAAAATCTTAAGTCAATATGATCTTTGAGCAAAGAGTTATGAGTGAAATTGTAACCGGATGTAGGTGAAAAGAGAAATAGAGTGAAAGCAGATTTGGGGTTTGTATGGACAGAGTGTGTATGTGGATTTTTTTGATATGAATGGAGTTAGGGAATGAATTTGAGTGTGAAATTTGATAGACGTGATCTAAGCAAGTTAAGAAAGAGATTAGAGTAATTTTGATACTCATTTATTTTATGAAAAAAATGTTATGCTCTTTCAAAGTGATAGGGGTCTATCTCTAAGTCAGTGAAGTTTGGGGAAGCATATCTTTGTGATCAAAGCAGCATTTTGAGTAAAATTTATTGGAGTTTGTAGATATATGAGTCTATTAAGTTGTGTAAAACAATTATTGCTATTGGAGTTATGGTTAAAGAATTATGAGAAATTGTGTAGTCGGATCCAGAGTTGGTAGAAGACAGAATTAAAGGAGAAGGGTAGAGTCTATAGTTCTATTTCCAAGAAGAGTTTTGGAGCAAAAATTGGAGGATGTTTACAACATAAAGCAAGCAACAAGCCTATTAAATTTCAATACTTGGGATTTTGATAATGAGGAGCAATGAAGGTGTGAAGCAAAGGGGGTCCAGAATCAAAGGCAGCATAGAGGGGTTTCTTTGACAACATGGTTCTCTCTAACCACAAGAATTATAATCAAAAAGATTATGGGGTTTGCTTCCTTACTTCCTTAAGTACTTTGTGTCCAAATTTTGCTTCAATTGATGTGATATCCTAGGATTTATGGACAAATTTGAGGGCAGGTTTCTAAAGGCAGAATATGTTAGGGTTAATAAAGTATGTTTTTATGTAAATTCTTCAATTTTATGAACTTTATGAATCTCAACTTGCACTTAAAAAATGAGAGGCACAAAAAACATAGTGTTTCTTAGGGCTAAGACTCTCACCATGACAATAGAATCTTTTCTTATTCAGTAAGAAGTTTAAAACTTATCACATCAATTTGCATGTCTTGTACTTCCAAATGTATATTTTGTGAAGACGTTAATGTTGCTATTGAATAATAATATTGAGGCTCCTTTATATGACTCTCGGATTGAAACTCAAAAAGTCGATTATCATACTTCATAGCAAATTCAATTACTTGACTCAATATTTGAGGATTAGATAAATTGAGCATTAATTTTTTTATCTCATATTGTAATCCGTAAAGAAATTGGCTAATGAGTGCAGCATCATCCCACTTGATATCAATAGTTAGTTGTCAAAATTGTGAAGCGTATAATAACACTGATCGATTGACTTGTTATAGGATGCAAATCTTGTTGGTTGCAATATACATTGCATCATGTTCTCTATACATATATTGGAATTCCGCTTAAAATGCCTCTAAATTATCCAATATTGGATCATGTCGTTTAAGAAAAGATGAAAATCATAATAAAGCAGAATCCGAAAGTAACGTTCCAATAAATCTAACTTGAGATCCTTACATAGCATAACTTTGAGGTTGAAGTTCAATCATCAATTGTATCTGATTGACAAATCCTCGAAATTTAGATCTTATGCCATCAAACTTCTCAAATAAACTAATTTTTGGTTCTCTAATGTTTGAACAGTGCTCCATCATAGGTGAGGTAGTATGATTTGATGTAGATATTAACACAACTCCAACCATCTCTATATCTTCACTTCCTACTAATCTTGTTGTTTTTTGTGGTGGTAAATTAAGTTGATGCATTGCAAGCATTAACTCTGTCATTTGTTCTTGCATTTGTGCCATTGCACTCTTCATTTCCGCAAGCTCTGCCATAATAATACAATAGGAAAGAAGGTGCCTACTCTCACTTCAAGAAATATAAAATAATACACTTAAAAGAAAAAAGTTTAGAAATAATATCAGTTTAGAAATGGATATCCCACAACTTCTAATATGCTTATGTCTTATTAAGAGAAAGGGATAATCCACTCTTAATTAAGAAAAGACAAAGCTCTAATATTGTATGTATACTCTTGTCAATCTATCAAGAATAAGAACTCGATGAAAATAAATAAACATATGAAACTTTTATTAAGAAGAATAACAAAATAAAAATAAGAAAATATGTATATTAAAAGAAACTAAAATAGCTATTGCCACAAGACAAGAAAACTATAAACTCTTGAATCTGGACTAGAAGCAAGAAACGAGTTGACAAGAATAAAGAAGGCTTTGCTCTTGCCTCTATAAATACTATCTAATTAAGAGCTACATGGCGATATTCTATAGGACCTCCTACACATGTTTAATTTGTAAGACATGTGTCAAACTTACACAACAAGTTTTCCACATGTGCGCCACGTACTTAACTTGTTTCACAAGCTACCAACATATGTGATACATGGCTAGCTTGTTCTACAAGCTACCAATATGTACGCCATGTGACTAGGTTGTTGACCAAGTTTATAATCTATCAATCACCTATAGACATGTATAAAGGTGATTTCGCATCTATGAAGCTTTTAGGAAGCTTCTCTATCAAATATTATCAAATCAACTTGTTTTACCTATTTCTATTAGTTTATATTAATTAGATAATTACTAAAATAAATCTTACATCTTTGACATAAAGATTAAAGTATATGGTAAGCATAATTTGACGTATTTTGGACTTTCTCAATATATAATCACCACTCCTTGTGGAACTTGTCTTTAAAAGGAGGAATAATGTCACGAATATAAGATTTATTTTAATAATTATTTAGCTAATATAGATTAATAGAAGTAGGTAAAATAAATTAATTTGATAATATCTTATAAAGAAGCTTTTTAGAAGCTTCATAGATATAAAATCACCTTTATACATGTCTATAGGTAATTGGTAGGTTAGAAACTTGATCAACAAGCTAGTCACGTGTTGCACATATTAGTAGCTTGTGGAATAAGCTAGCCATGTGTTGCACATGTTGGTAGCTTGTGGAACAAGTCAAGTACGTGGCGCACATGTGTGAAACTTGTCTTGTAAGTTTGATATGTGTCTTGCAAATTAGACATATGTAAAAGGTCCTATAGAATATTGCCACATAGCTCTTAGATAAATAATATAAATAGAAACAAGAGTGAAGCCTTCTTCACTCTTGTCAATTCCTTTCTTACATCTAATCTAATTCAAGAGTCTCATGTATTTTCTAATCTAATTCAAGAGTCTCATGTATTTTCTAATCTTTAGCAATAGCCATACTAGTTTCTTCTTGAATATACATATTTCTTTATTTCTATGTTGTTATTTTTCTTTGACAAAGTGTTTACTAACTTATCCATTTGTTTTAGTTCGTATCCTTGATAGAAGCTTCTTGAGCTTTTTTTTTTAATTGGAAAGCTTCTTGAATTCCTTCCACTAACTAGGAAACTTCTCAACTGACTTTTATCAACTAGAAAACTTTTCAACCGACTTTCACCAACTAGGAAGCTTCTCAACCGACTTTCACTAACTCGAGAAGCTTCTAAAATGTTCTAGAAGGTTCTGTGAACATCTGGAGTATATGTCTCTAACATCACTCCCTTCTCTAGCAACCAGTTCTAAGAAGAGCTCTATCTTAATATATATATAAGAATTCAAGAATACGTTGTACTATTGAGGCTATGTATTCTGTTTTTTGTTCTTGGATAATGGACTCTACTGGTCTTCAAAGAAATTATCTATGACCTTGAGCTAGTACCTTCATTATTGAAATATTCCATCCAAGAATCTGAACTTCATTACGGCCTTATAAAAATTTCCTCTAAATAAGATCTTAGGACTAAAAGGATTCACCTTTCCAAGTTCAAATAATATCTTTAAAGCTCAAGCATTAGAATCAAGACTTGCATGATTGGATCTTACTCCTAATGGCTCCAATCGAAGTTGTACTTTGCGTTGAAATGTGTTGTCTTTATTTTGTTGCACTCGTTCATTCGAAGCTTGTATGGCAAATGAATTTCTTGATTCTTCTTCTCTCAATGCTTAAAGGTTTGATATGATAACTAACTTGTTTCTATCACTCTATTCTATCTTGGAATAAATGACTACATTCTGATGAAGACTTTAATTTAACTCTTTCCTTTTTTATGAATATTCTTTAAAATCAATCTTCACTAAAAAGTTAACATTGAATACTTTTGGATTTGTAGAGATAGAGTCAATGAAATTCCTGTATCTTTTGAGGCGTATTGGCAAGATTTATGGCCGATTTCTATGTGTGTTCATTAATGTCATAGCCTCGCCAATGAACAACATATTCTAATTTGTCCCACCTTTGCCGTGAATCAAATACCTTTCCACCTTGTATTCTTTATGGTTTTTAATTTTGATATTAGGTGGCGATTGTTGTATTCTTTCTTGAATATGCAACTCTTTGTAAGATTCTAAAAGAAAGACATAAAAAACTAGATGTACCTTCATAGCAGATGGTAATTCTAGGCGAAATGCTATTAAATTAATTTATTTCTAGATAGAAAATGGTCCCAATCTTTCATAGTCCAACTTATTGCATGGCTGCTTGGTCTTGATATTCAGTCAAAGAAGCCATACCTTATCTCTAATATGAAAAATAGGTGATTGATTCCTAAATTTATCTGCAAATGCCTTGTAAGTATCTTGAACTGCTTGTAACTGAAGCTTCAAGGTTGTTTGGTGTTACAAAAGCTACTTTGTAAATCCTCCAACCATTGGATTGTTGTTCTTTAGCATATTCCATAGATCAAGCTTTGGATGATATCCATAATTGGAATAAAATAATGTTTGTTGGATTGAAGCATAAACAATATTATTATATGTAAATTTCGCTAATGGTAGATACAAGATCCAATTGTCTTGTTGATAATTAATGTTGCATCATAAATACTGCTCCAAAACTTAATTAACTCGTTTTGTTTGGCCATTAGTTTGAGAATGGAAAGTTGAAAAAAGTTTACTATCCACCTTTAATATTTCAAAAAGACATTTCCAAAACTTAAATATGAATTGGGATCCTCAATTGGATACAATATTATTTAATAGGCCATGATATTAATATATATTATCAAGAAAAAGCCTTGCTATTTCTTCACTGGATGTTGTCGTGGCAAAAGTCCGCTTCAAGTAGATGCAAGGTCCCTCTTTACAATCAAGTTGGATCCAATATGCACAAACTTTCTTAAATTTTTCTTTTATAGTCACAAAACCATGCGTATAATAAATCAACAAACTAGAAGCTTGAAAATTTATAAATCAAAATCCAGCCATTTATATAAGTTCAAATTTTGGAAGCATAGTGTTCACTTCTTTAGTCATCTTCAAAAAAATTCTCAACCGTGAATTCATTACCGATCACCAGATATCATCAAAATATTAGCAAGTAATTATATAAGTAAAAACCAAATCAGAAACTTGAAAATTTATAATTTAAGATCCAACCGTTCAAATAATCTCAAAATTTGAGAAAAAATAATTCATACCTTTGATCTTTGTCACATAAATTTTGAGCCTAGAATTCATTGCTGATCATTAGATATCACCAAATCCTTGGCAGATACTTTTAGAAGTCAAATCTCAATCAGAAACTTGAAAATTCATAATTTAAGATCTAGCTATTCAAATAAGCTCAAAATTAAGAAAAACATATCTCATACCTTTGACTATTGTCACATAATTTTTGAATTGTGAATTCATTGCTGATCGTTAGATAACACCAAATCCTTGGCAAATACTTTTAGAAGTCAAATCTCAACCCGAAACTTAAAAATTCATAATTTAAGATCCAGCCGTTCAAATAAGCTTAAAATTTGGGAAAACATAACTCATACCTTTGATCTTCATCACATAAATTTTGAGCTATGAATTCATTGCCAATCGTTAGATATTACTAAATCCTTGGTAGGTACTTTTAAAAGTCAAAACCCTAGACACCTGAGAACGAATTTGCCATTACTCCCTAATCAAAGTCTCAATTGATATGAGATTTTAGACATAGACTCTTTATAGTATAAGTAATATGTATACAAAAAATGAGCTTCAAATTCTTCTTGAAACTCAAGTTCTAGCTTAAAGCAAACCCTTCTATTTATCTAACTTCTTCAAAATCCCAGTTTAGTTTGCTGGGTTTAACTAGCTATATCTCACTCATTCTAAACTCATTTCTATCAATTCTTGGACGTAAAATGTATAGCTTAAAGTCTAGTTTCTAATCCAATTTCTTGATTTCTTGCTAGTATCTTAAAACTTCTAATATATCCTAAAAAGTGACAGTAGATGTCATATTAGTAGTCTAAGTTCAAATAAGCATATCTCTCTCATCTAAGCTTCGAATCATGCGTTTCTACTACCTAAACTCATGCCAAGAAGAAGCTCTCTTTCAATATTCTATTGGATTTTCCAAAAAAGCCTGTCTTCTTCTCTTCCGAGCTCGTCAAAGAAGTTGTAGCTAAGGTCTTCAAAGTCCAAGTCAACAATTAATAGTTTAAAGTTATAAAAACCCCAAATCTAATCCTCCAAGTCAGTACTATTAATGGCAGCCAGCTATTGACATCCAAACCTCTATTTATCTTTGGTAAAATCCTAAATTCAACTTCAAAGTCAAAACTCCTTATATCTTCAAATATAATCCCGAATCTACTAAAACCTAAGATTGGAAAAAAGATAAAAGAAATAAAAGAAGTTTTCAAGGCTAAATCAAAGTTAAAGTTAAGATTAAAGATAAAGTAAAATTTTAGCCAAAGAAAAAGAAAGAAAGTGAGAAATTTTTCCTGAACTATATAAAAACTTAGATTGGTAAGAAGAAAGAAAGAACTTAATAAAATTTTGAAGAAAAGATAGTTAAGTTAGGTTTCTATATATGGATATATTTACTTCACGACAACATAGTCTTTTTGCAAAAGATGAAATGAGCCATTTTTATAAGTTGATCAACCACTATAATGATATTGCCCAATAAATTGGATGGCGATAGATTCATGATAAAATCCATCGAGATAGAGGACCATGCCCGTCTTGAAACATGCAAGGGTTATAAGAATCCATAAGGGTGATGTTGAGGATTTTTGGACCTTAAACAGATGTTGCAAGAGATCACAAAGTCCTTCACTGTCTTCCATATTTGAGGCCACCAAAAATCTCAAGAAATAAATTCCAATGTCTTGTTAAATCTAAAGTGATCCACAGTTGGAAAGTCATGGCGAGATTGAAGAATGTGCAACTGCATTGGTCCTTTTGGAATATACAAATATTCTTCAAAATATAGAAGGTCTTCTACAAATTTGAACTTATCAATATTTTTTTTCATATAATACTTGACATCAAAGGCCAAAGCATCATTAATAGTTGCAACATGCACATCATTGAGGAAATTAGGATCAATAAGTGCCAATGTAATGGTTGCACAGAGGTAAAATTGCTCCTATTTCAACAAGATTATATATTGTTGATCAAATGTTGCCTCCCCTATCCTTGGTGCAAAATATAATCTTCTCAATATAGCATCAGATAATCCTTGTTGCTTCCCTAGACAATAGGTGATAACAAAATTAAATCGAGATAGCGACATATTCCATCAAGCTTGGCGGCAATTAAGAATCTGAGATGACATAAAATATTCTAAGTTCTTATGATCTGTATATACAGTCACAGATTGCATTGCGCCTTTAAGAAAATGACACCATTCTTCAAAAGAATCCACAATAGAAAGAAGCTCCTTATTATAGATTTCATAATTGATTTTGGCAGTAAAAAACTTTCAAGAATAGAATGTAACGGAATGGAGTTTGTTATCTATACTCATTTGAGAAAGTACAATCTCTAGTGCAAAATCTAAAGCATTAGTCTCTAAGTAGAATGCCTTTATAAAGATTAGATGCACCAATATTGGGGCTGTAATAAACGCCATCTTGAAATCTTGGAATGCCTTTTGTACGTGAGGCCCTCAATCTAACTTGTCCTTACATGTCAATCGCATAAAAGAGGCAACAACTTGAGAGTAATTTTTTATGAAGATTCAATAGAAGTTAGCAAATTCAAGAAAATATTGTACATCTCTCATAGTCTTTGAAATGGCCTATTGCATAACCGCCTCTACCTTCTTGGAATCCATTGTCAAACCTTTAATAAATATAATGTATCTAAAAAATTCCATCTAGGATTGATGAAATGCACATTTCTTTGATTTGGCATACAAACATGTATCTCGCAGCTTTTGTAATACCAATTTAATATGCTTCTCATATTTTTCTAGATTTTTCAAGTAGATCAAGATGTCATTAAAATAGATCAGTACAAATTTATCCAAATACTCTTGAAATATGTCATTCATTAAATGCTGAAAGATAGCAGGTGCATTTGTTAGTCCGAAGGACATGATATTATATTCAAATTGTCCATACCTTGTTTGAAATGTGCTCTTCCATTCATATCCCTACTTAATTCATATTAGGTTGTATGCTCCATAAAGATCTATCTTAATATAGATCTTGACTTAGGTGAGTTGTTTCAAAAGTCCTGAGATTAACGGCAATGGATAATGATTCTTTATTGTTATCTTATTCAATCCTCGATAATCAATGCACATATGCAAAGAGCCATCGTTCTTTTTCAAAAAAAAGTATAGGTGCACCTGCTAGAGACTTTGAATGTCTGATGAAGTTCTTTGTAAGATTTTCATCAATATAATCTTTTAATATTGAAAACTTATTTTGAAAAAGATTATTGATTGGGCCAAAAGATAGTTGCGTTCTTTCTTGAAGATTTATAGCACAATCATATGGTTAGTGCTTTGGCAATATATCAGTATTTTTCTTTTGAAAAATATCTTGAAATTCATTATATTATTGTGGAATACATGTCAATGAAGCTATATCTTTTTTAATTGGAGTTGCATAAATAATAAATGGTGTATCTTCTTTGGCTGATTTTATGAAAGTCCTTGCTCCAATAAATAAAGATTTATTATTTCGGGGCTTTTTATGTATTTTTTTATAGGAATCTCTAACGGAAATATTATTCTTCATGACCTCCAATCTATAGATGAATTATGCTTTTTCAACTAAGATAATTTGAGAATAATAGGATTTGAAGGAGTCCTAATAACGTTGAACACAATTTGCCTTCTATGATCTTTGAATGACACTTCTATAGGCATGGTTTCATAGGTGATACTACCAGAGGATAAAGGTCGTCCATCTATTATTTCTACATGAATAGGTTTAGATTTTTGTATTTTAGGAATTTTATGAAGCTTAAGGAATTTCTCATCTATAAAACAAGCGGACCCCCTTGAATCTAAGAAAGCAGTCGTTTGAAGCTTTTGAGGGCCAAAATACAAAGGGATTGTAAAACAATGAGCAGGTTGGGCAGAAAGAGAGGAACCTGAATAGTTTTATAGTATTGGATTGTCCAGCCGCATGGTCCTTACTGTGGCTAAACATTGTTGTTTTCTTGAACAATTGCACTCCTTGTTTTCATAATGTGTCAATTTTGTTTCTTCAGGCAATTACCAACCTTGTATCTTTCCTCGCCACAATATAAGCATAGACCTTCTTCCATCCAATGCCTCTTTTTTTGTAGACTAAGAGATTTAAATCGTATTGCATCAAGTTGCATATCTTCTACTTTTGAGTGGAAATTCAAAATGCTTGTTGATGTAGCAGGAGAATGTTGGATTGCGTATTATCTTATTAAAGCCCATAAATATTGATCTTGTTGACATTGAAATAATCGATTATCTTATTTTATGCCTTGACTAATGACTTCATTAAGTGATTGTGGATCCAAGAGTGATAATAACAGATCTTTTACATCGTCTCTTAATTCCTAATAAAACTAGCTCATTAGAGCTTCTTCATCCCAATTGATGTCGCATGATAATTGCCTAAAATCGGATGTATAGACTAATACAGAGTGCACCCCTTAACATAATATTTGGATCTTAACTCTTGTCTAATAAGTCTTATCATGTTCTCCAAATGCTTCTATAAAAATTTCAAAGTTATTCAAAATTGGGGATCTTTTTTTAAACAAGGGAGCAAACCATGATAATACGTGCCTCGTAAGCAATATGCCCACCAATCCCACTCGTGATTCTTCTGTTGGATAAGTATTTGGTTGTAGAACTGTTATCAATCAAATTTAATTGACAAATCCTCAGAACTTTGAACACGTACCATCATATTACTTTGGAAGATTAACTTGAAACTCTTTACGTTGTTGAACAAGCAGATTTTTTTGGCGTAATAGAGATAATATTGTATCCTAAAGTGCAGAAGTTGGAAGTGGATATAGTTTAGATTGTGATACTCTGGATGTTGCATCATAATAAAGTTTTATAATAATCCCTTCAATTTCCACAGTCCTAGTAGATGAAGTAGTAAGTGCACTTATGATCGCATCTAACTTGAACTCAGAAGATTCAGTCATACTAATGTTTTGACCTCTAGTCATTTTCAAGAAAAAGAAAGAAGGAATCTATAATAAAAACAATATCAATTTAGAGGAGGGTAATTTGTAACCTCTAAAATGCTTTAAGACCTATAAGTAGAGGGATGATCTACTCTCTCACAAAAAAGAATAAAGCTCCAATATTGATGGAAAAAATATTAGTTTAAAAGAGGATAATATGTAATCTCTAAAGCATTAATATACATTTGAGTAGAGGGATAATCATCTCTCTAATAAGAAAGATCCAACTCTCATATTGAAGATGATGGCAGTCTTGACAAACTGTCAAGGACACAAGAATACAAAACAAGAGATTTGAAACTAAGACAAGGTTTCTAGAAGAAATCAACAAGAATTTGAATTAAATAGATGAATACATGAACAATACTAAGAAAGGTAAGTTAGAACTCCAAGGGATGTGTTGTTGAGACTGAAAAACTCTTCGGCCTTGATCCATATATATACACCTGTCTAGGATGCTTCTTGAGCGGCTACCATCAAACTAAGAAGCTTTTCAAGCACCTTCTACCAATTAGAAAGCTTCTTGAGCTCCTTCCATTAACTAAGAAGCTTCTTGAACTCCTTCTACTAACTAGGAAGCTTCTTGAGTTCCTTCCACTAACTAAAAAACTTCTCAACCGACTTTCACCAACTAGGAAGCTTCTCAACCAACTTTCACTAACTCAAGAAGTTTCTAGAATATTCTAAAAGGTTTTATAAACCTCCAAAGTGTATGTCCCTAATATCAAGCACCAAATCAAGTACATTTGTTAGAATTTTTATATGTTTAAAGACTTATCTTTTGAATAAACATTGATCTAAAATCTTTGACTTCTCATGTGTGGTATGTGAATAGACAGTTGGTGGTTGGAAGGAGAGATAGCCTCGCTATTAAGTTTGGTAGGTGCATTTGATTATTTGTGCATACAAATGAATATAATTTGGAGGGACTAGATGTTAAAGGTTATCTTGGTTTGTCTATTTTATTTAATATAAGTAAAAACATGGTTTGTTTAGAGAAATATATTTATCAATGGCATAGTAGGGATATATTAAGATATTTTTAGTTTAATCACAAAGGAACTTTTAAAATATAGTTGTAGAAGTATGGTCAAATATTTTTTATTTGTATATGTAGAGGAAGGTGTATTTTTTTGTTAGAATTTTTTGTTGTTTGGACAATTTAATTTTTTTAAAATAGCATTTAGATAAACTAAGAGAATAGTTCCATTTAAAGGTAAATTTGAAAGGTAAAATATTTGATAGTTTTAAAATTATATTGTCAATATCAAATCCAAGGTTTTATGTAATTTAGGAGATTGTATTTATATTTGAATATATTTTATGATGTGAAAGATCGATGTTTATATATAGCTAAAAATAATATACATACATAGTAAAATTATTATTTAAAATAATATATTAAGGTTTTATTTTAATTAGCTTTAAATATTATAAAATTATACATAAAGTATTTCAATAATTTTTTAAATTTTATCTAAGTTATTAATTATGTATTTGCAATATTATGTATGATCTTTTTTTCTTAATTTGCAATCATGTATTATATAAAATACTAACTTTTAAAAAATTAAAAATAAAATTAAAAATAAAATCTTAATCTTTAGATTTATTAATGAATAGCTATTGGTAATTGTGTATTCAAGTTTTTTATTTATTATACAAACAAATAGATTATATTTTATAATTTTATATTACATAGATAAGTTTATCAACTTTGGATATTTACTTTAGAATAGATAGAATAATAGATTGATTTGGATGTTTTTTTTAAAAACAATTTTTTTTTTAAAATTGCACATTTGCAATCAAAGTAGTGAAGGTCAATAGTTTGATGTAAAATTTATAGGATTATAATATGATTAGATTGTGTTTTGTTATCCATATAAGATTGATGTCAATATACAACTTATACAAGTAGTTGTATTAAATTAATAGACATCTATACTTTGTTTTTAAGATTAATTTCTTTAATAATATATTAATTATGTATATAAATATTGAATCATATTATTATTAGTTCATTTATATTGCTTATATTTTTATATATTATAATAAATCCAAATTGGCCATGTTTATTTTTTTAAATGTATTTTAAGAATACTCTTATATATCACTTTTTAAATATTTTGGTAAATAATATACTTTGATGAATAATAAATTAGAAATTGTACATATTTCTTTGTATAATATGTAAACATGTATAATAGAAGATTTTATAAAATAATATATTCTCATGTAAATCAATAATAATAGATAAAAGTATATGTATATTTATTATATAATATAACATAATTAATTATTAAATATATATAATCATAAAAATATAGTTTTTGTTAAAAAAAATTACTCTTATTTTATTAAAATAATAATAATAATAATAATATTATAATAAAAATAAAAAATATTGAATATATTCAAAAGAATAAAGAAACTTTAAGAAGTTTTAAAAAATGATAATAAAAAAGATTATCTAGAAGAAATTAATAAATTGGTTATACATGATACATCTATTTTTTTGGTGTGTGTGTGTATATATATATATATATATATATATTTAATAAAATATATATATAAATATATTTTTAAAAAAATTAAAAAAAATTAAATTATTTTTTAAAAAATTTAATTCAAACTATTTTCTAAATAATTATTTATCTACAATTAAAATCCGACTTTTTATCAAAAATATCACAATATTTTCTAACATAGATAGATGTTTTGTTAAAAATTTATTAAAAATTTTAAAAAATTACTTTAAATAAAAGTTTAAAAATTCTATAATATAATATTATATGTATATATATATATATATATATATATTAAAATAATCAAAATAAAAGAATATATTATAGTTCTTAATGTAAAGTTTTTAGATATTTTAAAAATTAAAAAATTTTAATCAATGTTATTGCTTTTGTATCTAAATTTTTACTATGTAATTTTTAAAAGAATTTAATATGTGTTCTTTTAATTTATTGTATATAGTTTCATATTTTTAATTTAATTATGATTTACTACATTTTATTTTATATTTTATATATATATTTTTTAATTTTATATTTTTTAATTTTGTAAGTTTTTACTGCTTTAATTATATTAACATAATAAAAGTTTTTTGTTTATTTATTTTATTTTTTATATTTAAATAGAAATTTTTAATAAATTATATTCTCACTTAATTTAGTAATTTATACTAACATTTTAAATAAAGAGTTTATACAACCACCTTATTACACTTCTTTTCCAACAATTTTGAAGCCTCTTATGTTATCTTTATGTCTTAGCCTCTTTGTTTTAGTATCCTTGTCTTTGCTAAATCTATTTCATAGTTTAAAACTCTCTATCTATAAATCTTATTGATTAGTATAAAATTTATACCTTAGTTAAAATTAGAATAAAAAAAATAAAAACAAGATACAAACTAAATGTAAGTTAGAAGCAAAATACAAATTTATGTTGCCATAGAATTTTATATTTAATTGCAACTATTAACAAACAAAAAAAAGAAAAAACCATTTATATTCTAATAATTTATATGAGGATTTTTGGATTACAGATTTTGCTTGCTTGAATCCAAAATTAGATTTTCAGTTCTTTGAACATATCCTTAGAATTTGGATTGTCCAATATAAACAACAAAGCAAGATAAATAGTAGATTAAACTATTTTGAATTAGACATGTACTACCTCACTTTGCATCATGTTAAACTAACAATATCTAATTAATAAAAATTATACTAAAATGCCACATATATATATTCAAGTAAATTAGTTGACATTAATGATATCTATGCATTTGATACTACAAAAATTGCACTTCTTCCATCATGCATAGTAAGTAAGACACACAACCTTCAATGACCTATGTGGGTCAAAAAAATTATCTTCAGAGTTTAAGTTCAAAGTTTGAGATGTGTCATAAGTAAGCCAATAAGAATAATCTATAACAAATATTCTACCTTGACTCTTCTCCGCTAGTATGTAATACATGTTTACCGTCAGGGATAAGATATAAAGACACAGTGAAGCAATCTCAGAAGCACTTGAAAGAAAGGACCACAGTGTCTGAACTTGACTGTCAGACATGAATCAGTGCTCAGAGTTCTGGCTTGAAGTGGGTCTGATTACTGGTCTGATTACTGCAGCAGTTCAATGTCTGAGGACAACTGACCTCTACTTGCAGACCGATTGACTGAAACGTTAAAACTTCCAACTCAAATCTGAAACACTTCGGAAAAACAGACCGATCTAATCTCTAGACTATGCTCAATGTTAGTAAAACATACGCAAAAGCCGACATAGAGCAGTAGGCTACCATTTCATAAGGAAAGAAAGAATCTCTAGGGTGATTAATTGGTTGTCTCTAGCTTGTCTCACAGACCAGCAGAGTCCATGGTGTGCATATTCAGTTCGAGTGTTTGTGATGGTGGGTTCTGGGGAATACATTGTCTTTCGCAGGTGACTGTGAAAAGCGGTGATTGTTAGTGTATTGGAAGTGTGAAAAGCTAGCCAGGCTTCTAAACAGGTCAACAAGAGAAGACTCGTATCTTTCGGGTGGTGGAATCATAACCTCATCGCATCCTGTTCAAAGCTCCTCAGCAGTGTCATTTCTTTGCAATGCATTCCAGATTTAGTAGAACCTCAAACGGTTAGCAATTGATGTGCATCAAGTGCACCAAATGGAAACAGTGATGCAAGAACGGACACGAATTCACGATATTTTGCAATATGAAGACAGTCTGCACATTTTGCAACCAGCCTGTACCTGTGGAGATGAATCCGGAAAAGAGTCCGAAACAAAAGCCCCTCTGCACCTACAGTGGTCATATATTACGAATGATTTACAGGCATGAAACCTCAAGTACAAGCTTACAGCTTACGACAGACATGTGTGGGCGAAATCCCACCCTATATACAGTACCCTTCTCAGATGTTTGCCCATTCAAAGAAGTGATCAAGGCTCTTCTAGGATTCACCATCATTAACATGAAAAACATATTCAATGGCATATCCCTCGCTCAGAGAATAAGAGAATAAAACTAAAATAAAATGCTTCGCTGTGTTGTCTTAGTCCCAGATTAGTACTATTGCAACTATCACAGCTCCCAAAAGGACAGCTCCCCAGCGGAAGAATGGTTGTGAACACCTCACTTCTCATACCCCAAGAAATATTCCTTCTATGTTTCTACATAGGATCTATCCTTGTATTCTCATTAATACTGATTTATGAATTATCCTATAATCTAAAACTAAAAATATATTTAATCAAATAAATAATTATATTTTATTTTTTTCCTTTACAAAATAAAAGGTTAGCTATTTATTACTACCTATATGATAAATTCTCTTTCTTACTATTTGATCTTAGTAAAATTATATTTTTCTTAACTACCTAAGGCGGCTTAAATGCCTTGTTTAATTAAGCACATGTTAAACACAAGGGCGGCTAACTGCCTCCTTATTTACACTAATTATTTTAAATTCTTCCTCTCTACTTTTTTACACTGGTTCATCGTCTTCTTATTTTTTTAATTTCTTCATACATCCAATCTTTCTCTTTTTCCTTGGACTCCATTTATATTAGGTTTTTTTTTATCATTCTTTAATTTATTTAATAATGATCTTTTATATAACAATATTAAGATTTTAATGTGTAATCCAAGATTAACAAGTTGGTTTTTAAGAAGGAGCTTGTGATCCTTGGTCAAGAGATGGTGGACGACCACATAGAGTAACACACCTATGGCAATATCCATTCAGATTGCAAAGATTCAATCAGCAATTCCTCCTTCTACTGTGTTATTAATGATGTTGTTTTATTTGAGATCTAAAAATCATAAAGCCTCTGCCTTATTAGATTGAAAAGCCTTAGCATGTTTTTTAGATAAAAAATTTGTTAAAAGGTATAAAATACTTTTAAAACAAAAAAATAAACACGTACATGTAGAAATCATAGATGGTTGCCCATTATCTTCTGGAGATATTATCTATGAAATCCTTCCTATGAATGTAACAATAGATGGTCATAATACTTGTGTAATTTTTAATATAATTAAATTTTCTTCTAATCCAATCATTTTAGGTTTATCATGGCTAAAAAAATATAATCCTTAAATAGATTAGATTTCTCATAGACTTGACTTTTTTCAAAGCATTAATAAGAATCTCGTTAGTCAAGTGACAAGTCAAAAATCTAGTATAATAAAATCCGTACTTGTAGGTTCAAACGCTTTTATGAATGCAACAAAAGAAGAATCATCTTTTGATTTTATGCTACAACCATTTCTAATAGTGAAAAGACTTCAAATAGCATTCTAAGCCAATATCAAGATTATCAAGACATTTTTTAAAAGAAGAATATAGATATTCTTCTAGAGCATCATCCATATGATTGCTTAATTGATCTCAATGAGGGAACTTAGCCTCCATTTAGATCAATCTATAATTTATCATAGAATAAATTGTCCGAACTCAAGAAATACATTAATGAGAACTTGGCCAAGAATTTCATACGCCATTCAAAATTCCCAGTAAGAGCTCTTATCTTGTTTATTAAAAAAAAAAAAAAAAAGTAACTATGGATGTGTGTAGATTATCGAGGGCTCAACAAGATTACCATCAAGAATAGATATCCTCTACTTTTGATATCTGGATTTTTTGATCAATTGAATTAAGCTAAGATCTATACAAAAATAGATCTATGAGGAGCATATAATTTGATATATATCAAAAAAAGGTAATGAATGGAAGACTGTATTTTGAACAAGTAATGGACATTTTGAATATAATGTCCTACTTTTTGGACTTATAAATGTATTAGCTGCTTTTCAACATCTTATGATAATATTTTTTATGAATTTTTTAATGATTTTGTTATCTGCTATTTAGATGACATTTTGATTTAATCTAAGAATAAAGAAGAACATGAATTTTATATTTGTTATGTGTTACAAAAATTTAGAGATATATAATTATATGCCAATATGGATAAGTAAATATTTCACACTACTCAAGTTGATTTTTTAGGATATATCATTTCAAATGATGGTGTCAAAATGAATCCTAAAAAAGTCCAGACTATCATAGATTGGAAGATTCCAAAAATAATATAAGATGTGCAATGCTTTTTGAGATTTGTTAATTACTATCAAATCTTCATCAAGAACTTTTCTCAAGTTGCAGCTCCTCTTACACGCTTAATTTGTAAGGACAAAGTCAAGTGGAGCAAAAAAATAGAAGCATCGTTTGAGGCTTTGAAGACAATTTTTACTTTTGCACCAATCTTGTATTGAGTCGACTTTTTTAAGGTATTTTTTTATAGAAATAGGCGTATCAGACTTTGCTTTGAAGGTGATATTATTACAAATGGGATCAGATGATAAACTCTATCCAATAACTTTTCATTCTAAAAAAATTTTAGTAGTAAAAATTAACTACAAAATCCATAATAAAGAACTTTTTACAATTGTAGATTCTTTTGAAGAATGGCATCATTATCTAGAAGGCACTTTTAGTCTAGTCACTATTTATATGAATCACAAGAACCTTGAGTATTTCATATCAATACGCATGCTCAATTGTTGTTAACCTTGTTGGAGCATGTTTTTGTTAAAATTTGAATTTATTATTACCTATCAGCCATGAAAACAATGAGGTTTATCTGATGTCTTTTCTAGACGTTCTTATCTTGTATCAAAAGAAAGAGATTTAGCTTTTGATCAACAAAGAATGATCCTCTTGAAGCCGGAGTAATTTCATCTTCAAGCAATAAAATCAACATTAACTATTGATTCAATTTTTGTCAAGCAAATCTAATTAAATATGTCTTTAGACCCTTTTGTCAATTAGATTAAGAATAATTTATTTAAGTCTCATGATACTTCCAAGTTTGAGCTCAAAAACGACCTATTCTATTTAGAAGGCCACTTATATATTCCAGAAGGCACAGTACAAGTACGTGCTTTGGAAGCTCATCACAACTTCCCTACGGTAGGATATTTTGGATAAAATAAGACTTTGGAGCTAATATTAAGAAATTTTTAGTAGCCTCAAATATAGAAGGCTGTTAAAAAGTTTGTACAGTCATGTGACATTTGTTCAAGATGTCTATCGCAAGGAACAACCTTGAATCTATATAGGCAATAAAATATGATTATTACATTATAATATTAAGACTACTTGTCTTTGTGACAAGCTAGATTATCATAGGCTTGGACCTTTTTCAATTTGTGAATAGATCAATCTAGTTGCTTATCAATTATACCTACCAAAATCTATGAAGATCCATCCTATATTCCATGTACTACTATTCAAGCCATACAAGACAGTGGATATACAAAGAAGAAGATAAATACCACCGCCTCCCATAGAAGTGGATAATAATAAAGAATTTGAGGTAATAGAGGTTTTAGATTCAAGGTGGCACCGAAATCGATTAGAATATCTTGTACATTGGTGGAGATACAATATTAGTGAATGCACATGGAAGCCATCTAAGAATTTAGCAAATGCATCAGCAAAAGTCAATGCATTTTATTGACAACATTCGTTAAAATCAAGATAAAGAGTCAAAAAAATCTTTGCTATAAAATAAAACAGGTTCTATAGAGGTTTCATTCTATGTTGTATCATTATTTGTTATTTCCTTAGATTTATTCATGCTAAAGAGATAGAGGATTAAAAACCAACAAATTTTGCTCAAGAACCATTATTTGCTAACTGATCAGACGAGATATTATAATTATTTTTGAAGAGAATAAAGATCAGAATATGTGGCAAGCACAATTGGACGTATCTTAGACTTCTTCAACCTATAATTACCACTCATTGTGGAACTTGTCCCTAGAAAAGGGGATAAAATCACGGACATAAGATTTACTCAAATAATTATCTAATTAATAGAAATAGATAAAATAAATTAATTTGATAATATCTTAGAAAGAAGCTATATAGAAGCTTCATAGATGCAAAATCATCTTTATACATGTCTACAGGTGATTGATAGGTTAGAAACTTGGCCAACAAACTAGCCACATGGCACATATGTTGGTAGCTTGTAGAACAAGTTAGTCATATGTCGTATATGTTGGTAGCTTATATAACAAGCCAAGTATGTGGTGCACATATAAGAAACTTGTCTTGCAAGTTTGACACGTTGTCGTATGACCTGGTCTTCTATTTGGAAATACACTGGATACCTGGCTGTGGAGAATTCACTTGAAAATTATTGGTAAAATTCCAACGAGTGATTTTTCTTTTATAAAAAGGACAAATAATATAACAATCTTACAAAGAAGAAATTATATATATAAACCCTCTTATATTCAAGTAGGTTTGTACAAAAAGTGTTCAAATTTCTACAAAAATCCTTCAAAACTTTGTTCATATGCAAGGACTTATTTCTTGTTGAACTTTAGAGTTCAATAACTCTTGATCCAATTATTCAGTTTCTATGAGACTTAGTTTAAAGTGTAGACAATCTTTTTAAGTTTCACTATAAGAAATTATTAATCATAAATTTTCTTCTAATCGTCTGATATCTCAAAAATCCTAGCATGTGCTTAAAACCCTAGCTCATAGATACTTGAGCACTATTTTCCTTATATCTCACAAATCCAAAATTCTAATGCCACAAAATTTTTGCACATAGTCTTGTGATATAAATATATACACTCTTGAAAATTTTGAGTAAAAAATCTATCAAATTGCTTAAGATATAGCTCAAAATGTAATCACTAGTTAAGTAGGGTCACTTACTACCCTTAGCTTACAAGCATTGAATTCAACTTCCAATATCTCCTTTATCTTAGCTTGGATTTTATTAAGCCATATATAAAAAGTTTAGCCAAAAAAATGCTCTTTCCAACCTCAATTGCCAATTCTTGAATACTCTCTATATGCGCGAGTTATATCCAAAAGAATGATAGTAGATACAATTTCAACACCCTAACTTTGAGCGCCTATATCTCTTTCATAAAAAGTCCAAATCATGTAAGATTTGTATCAAAACCACATCCAAAAATCTAAACCTTATGATCCTATCCTCAGATATTCGACTTCTCTTAAAAAACAAACCCTAATCCCTAATAAACCCTCAAGCAGCCTCCTTGAAGTCCATTGAATATGATTTTTGGCCAATTAGAATAGAAATTTCTATCATCTATCCCTATCCATCCACATGGATGGCCAAACTACCCTTTATACACTAAAAATCCTTTTATAATCCTTCTTCTTATAAAATTTACATAATTTGTGCTTTAAGCACCAAATAAAAGAAGTAAACTAAGATTTTAAAGATCACCAATGTCTAACAAAAGTGGCTTAAGATATATATAAGTTATTTTCAATATAAATCAATCTCAAAATCACTATGAAAAGAAAAAATACGCTTATATAAATCTCAATAATAATCCTTTTAATAGATCCCTTCTAAACTAGCAACCTAATCACATCTTGTAATCAATAAAAATCCATTGATATGGCTCTCATTTAGCTATGTAGTAAATTATATATTAAATATACATGTATAATTTTTTCATATAGTAGCCAAACCACAACATGACAACATGTCTTATAAATTGGACATGTGTAAGAAGTCTTATAGAATGCTACCACGTAACTCTTAGATAAATAGTATAAATAGAGACAAGACTGAAGCCTTCTTCACTCTTATCAACTCCTTTCTTGCTTCTAGTCTAGTTCAAGAGTTTCATGTATTTTCTAATCTTTGGCAATAGTCATTCAAGTTTCTTCTTGAATATACATATTTCTTTATTTATATCTTGTTATTTTTTTTTACATAGTTTTTACTAACTTACACATGTGTTTTAGTTCGTGTTCTTGACACATGGTCTTTTATCTTGATGGATTTCATCTCAGATCTACCACCATTCAATTCATTGGATAACATCTTTATAGTGGTTAATTGACTTACAAAGATGATTCATTTCATTCTTTATAAAAAAATTACATCTAGTTAAGAAATGGCAAGGCTCTTTATTGATAATATATATATTGATATTATGGCCTATTGGATGATATCGTATGTCATTGAGCATCCCTATTTACATCTAAGTTTTAAAGATGCTTCTTTGAAATATTGAAGGTGGACATTAAATTTTCTTTGGCTTTCTATCTTCAAATTAATGGCTAAATAAAATAAATTAATTAAGTTTTGAAATAATATTTACAATGCAACATCAATTATCAATAAAATGATTGGATTTCATATCTATCATTAATAAAATTTGTATATAATAGTATTATTTATGTCTCAATTTAATAAATACTATTTTATACTAACTATGGATATCACCTAAAGCTTGATCTATGGAGTATGTCAAAGAACAATAATCCAAAAACTACAGGGTTTACAAAGTATCTATTGTAACACTAAAAAATCTTGAAGCTTTAAATGCAAGCAACTCAAGATATTTATAATGTATCTACAGATAAATTCAAGAATCAAATGCCTACTTTTTATATTGGAAATAAAATATGACTTCTTTGATAAAATATCAAGACCAAGGAGCCATACAATTAGTTGGACTATTGGAGGTTATGACCATTTTCTATCCAAAAATAAATTAATTCAATGGCATATATCCATCTTCTATGAAAGTATATCCAATTTTTCATGTCTTTCTTTTAAAGTCTAATAGAGAGGTACATATTTTGAAAAGAATATAATAATCACTGCCTAATATCAAAATCAAAAATCATAAAGAATACAAGATTAAAAAGATGCTAGATTCATGGCAAAGGTGGAATAAATTAGAATATCTTGTTTATTGGTACGACTATGATATCAATGAACACACATAGGAATTGGCCAAAAATGTTATTAATGCGCCTCAAAAAATATAAAAATTTCATCAATTCTATCTCCACAAATTCAAACATGTTTGATGATAATTTCTTAGTGAAGATTAAATCCAAAGAATACTCATAAGAAAAGAAGAGTTAAATTAAAATCTTCATCAATATACAATCATCTATTCCAAGATAGAATAGAGTGGTAAAAGTAAGTCAGTCATCATGTCCAACCTTCAAGTGTTGAGAGATTTAGCAGAACAAGATTCAGAAGATTCACTTACTATACAAGCTTTGAATGAACTAGTACAATTTTTACAATCTTTAATTAAGCAAAGTGAGGATGATATATTTAAACGCCTAATATGATCATGATTAGAGCCATTAAGAGCAACACCCAATCATGTAAGTCTCAATTCTAATACTTGAGCTTTAATAATATTGCTTGAGCTAAAAAAGGAGAATCTTTCAAAGCCTGATATCTTATTTGGAAGATGTTTTGAAAGTCGCAATAAAGATCAGATTCTTAAATGGGATATTTCAATAATAGAAGTAGTAGCTCAAGACTATAGATGAATTGTTTGAGGACTAGTAGAACCTATTACCCAAGAACGGAAAACAAAATATATAGCTTCATTAGTGTAGCATATTCTTAATTTTTTACGTATATAAAAAGATATTAGAAGATATAAGCTCATCTTAGAACTTGTTATTAGAGAAAGTGGTGATATTAGAGATATATATTTTGGAAGTTTATAGAACATTCTAAAATATTTTAGAGGTTCCTGAGTTAATGAAAGTCAGTTGAGAAGCTTCCTAGTTGGTGAAAGTAGCTTAAGAAGCTTTGTAGTTAATAGAAGGAATTTGAGAAGCTTTCAAGTTGGTAGAAGGAGTTCAAAAAGCTTCTCAGTTGGTAGAAGCTTCTTAGTTTGATGGAAGCCATTCAAGAAGTGTTCTAGATATGAATATATATATATATGGGAGTCAAGGCTAAAGAGTTCTTCAATCTCAATAGCGCATCTTTTAGAATTCTAGCTCATCTTTTTTGGTATTGTTTGTATATTCATCTAGTTAATTCAAGTCTTTATTGATTTTTTTTTTAAATTTTTTTTAATTCATATCTCATGTTCTATATTCTTGTATCTTTGACAAAAGGACATGTTGTAGAAAGTGCCTTTAAATGATATTGGTGGTTAATTCTATCTTTAATATTTTGAAATGATAGTTCTTGTTTTGGATAGCTTCATCACTAATAATATATTTTGCTATTATAGCTACCATGGAGTAGGAGCATATGAGCGGAAGCAAACTTTCTTAAAAGATTGTTTAATACAATAAGATATTTGTAGAGATTGATTAATTTGGAGCAACGACCTTGTATTTTATATTTATTACCATCTACCTAATGAATATGGTGTTAAAAAGAGTGTGGTTTTGTAAATGGAAATATTGGTGCTAGATATATAACATATGTATTGAAATATTTCTAGTGTTGTTGTTAAGAAACTTACATAAATTAGTTCTTATAGTGATGTTTGTATCATACTGTCACGGACATATACATAGTTACCTATATGATCAAATAGAACTAAATAAAAGAAGGTAAAAGCAGGTTAATTCCATTATATCTTTAGAGAAACTTCCTAGAAACTTCATAGACACTAATTTGACTTTATAAGTGTCCATAGTAGACTTTTGGATTAGAAACTTGGTCAATAAGTTAGCCACATGTCGCACATGTTGGTAGCTTGAAGACCAAGCTAAATACATGGCGAACATATAGGAAACTTGCCCTGCAAGTTTGACATGTGTCTTGCAACTTGGACATGTGTCTTGTAAATTGGATACGTGTTGGAGGTCCTATAGAACGTCGCCACTTAGCTCTTAAGTAGATAGTATAAATAGAGACAAAAGTGAAGCCTTCTTCACTCTTGTCAACTCCTTTCTTGTTTCCAGTCTAGTTCAAGAGTCTCTAGTTTTCTTGTCTTTTGGAATTAGCCATTCCAGTTTCTTTTTAATACATATACTTCTTTATATTTATTTCTTTAAGAGAGGTCTCACTTGTATATTTGATTTCATCCAGTTATTGTCCTTGACAGATTGACAAGAGTACACATACAGTATCAGAGCTTTGTCTTTTCTTGATTAAGAGTGGATTACCCCTTTCTCTTGATAAGACATAAGCATATTAGAAGTTGTGGAGTACCCACTTCTAAACTGATATTGTTTCTAGAATTTTTTTCTTTTGAGTGTGTGTTCCGTATTTCTTGAAGTAAGAGTAGACATCTTCCTTTCTATTATATTATCATGGCAGAGCTTGCGAAAATGAAGAGTGCAATGGCACAAATGCAAGAGCAAATGAGAGAACTAATGCTTGCAATGCATCAACTCAGTTTACCACCACAAGGAGCATCAAGATTAGCAGGAAGTGAAGATGTAGAGATGGTTGGAGCTATGTCAATATCTACACCAAACCATGCTACCTCACCGATGATGGAGCACCGTTCAAACGTTAGAGAACCAAAAATCAGTTTGCCTGAGAAGTTTGATGGCACAAGATCTAAGTTTCGAGGATTCATCAATCAGGTACAACTGGTGATCGAACTTCAACCTCAGAGTTATCCTACGCAAGGATCTCAAGTTAGGTTTATTGGAACGTTACTTTCGGGTCCTGCCTTATCGTGGTTTTCATCTTTTCTTGAACGACGTGATCCAATATTGGATAATTTGGAGGCATTTTTTGCGGAATTTTGATCGATGTATGGAGAACATGATGCAATTCGTGTTGCAACCAACAAGATTTGCATCCTACAACAAGGCAATCGATCAGTGTCATTATACGCTTCATAATTTTGACAACTATGGCAGGCATCAGAGTGGGATGATGCTCCTTCGATGAAATTTTTCTGGTTAATATGAGATAAAAGTTAATGCTCCAATTTATCCGATCCTCAGACATTGAGTCAAGCAATTAATTTTGTTGTGAAGTGTGACAATCGACTTTTTGAATTTCGATCCGAGAGTCGTACAAGGGAGCCTCAACGTTATTATTCAATGGCAACATCAACATCCTCACAAAACGTACATTCGGAAGTAGAAGACATGCAAATTGATGCGGTACGTTTTAAACCTCTTACTGAATAAGAAAAGATTCGTCGTCGTCAAGAAGGATTATGTTTATATTGTGGAGAACCTAAGCACACTGCTCAACATTGTCCAAAGAAACGTCGCAACTACAAAATGAGGAGTACGGCTGTCAAAGAAGACAACATGTCGGAAAACGAATTTGTCCAGCTACAATAGGGACCGTGCAGCTGGAACCCTGTACAATTCCCAGTAAAGGTCCTATTCTCTCCTTAGAACCCTCTCCTTATTTTATGATAGATGTATATTTAGGACCAAAAAATTACAGAGCCTCTGCCTTATTAGATTCAGGAGCCTCAGCATGTTTTCTAGATGAACAATTTCTTAAGAATCGTAAAATACCTTTAGTACAGAAACCTAAACCCATACATGTAGAAGTCATAGATGGTCGCCCATTGTCCTCAGGAGATGTCACTCATGAAACCCGTCCTATAAAAATAACAATAGATGGTCATAATAGCTATGTAACCTTTAACATAATTAAATCTCCGTCTAATCCAATTATTCTAGATTTGTCATGGCTAGAAAAATATAACCCTTCAAATAGATTGGAATTCTCGTAGACTTGACTTTTTCCAGGATATTATTAAACATCCTACCGATCCAATAAAAAGCTACAAGCCTGGTACAGTAAAACCTGTACTTATAGGTACAAAAGCTTTTATACACGCAGCAAAAGAAGGATCAACTTTTGCTATTTACGCAACACCCATTTCTGATAGTGGAAAGGCTTCAAGTGGCATTCCAAGCCAATACCGAGACTATCAAGATATTTTTGAGAAAAAAAATGCTGATATTCTTCCGGAGCATCGCCCATATGATTGTTCGATTGATCTCAAAGAGGGATCTCAGCCTCCTTTTGGACCAATCTACAATTTATCACAAAATGAGTTGGCTGAACTTAAAGAGTATATTGAAGAGAATCTGGCCAAGAACTTCATACGCCATTCCAAATCTCCTACAAGAGCTTCAATTCTATTTGTGAAGAAAAAGATGGATCATTACAAATGTGTGTGGATTATCGGGGACTTAACAAGATCACTATCAAGAACAGGTACCCACTACCTTTAATCTCTAGACTTCTTGATCAACTGAATCAAGCTAAGATCTATACAAAAATAGATCTATGAGGAGCATACAACTTGGTTCGCATTAAAGAAGGAGATGAATGGAAAACTGCATTTCGAACAAGGTATGGACATTTCGAATATAATGTTATGCCTTTTGGACTCACAAATGCACCAGCTGCTTTCCAACATCTCATGAACGATGTAATTCATGAATTCTTAGATGATTTTGTTGTCTGCTACCTTGATGATATTTTAATCTACTCTAAGAACATAGAAGAGCACGAAACACATGTTTGTCATGTCTTACAAAAACTCAGAGAAACAGGATTGTATGCCAAGATGGAAAAGTGTGTATTTCACACTACTCAAGTTGACTTCTTAGGATATATCATCTCGAATGATGGCCTCATGATGGATCCTAAGAAAGTCCAAACAATCATGGATTGGAAGATTTCAAAAACAGTAAGGGATGTACAATATTTTTAGGATTTGCCAATTACTATCGAATCTTCATTAAGAACTTCTCTCAAGTTGCAGCCCCACTTACACGTTTGACTTGTAAGGACAAGCTCAAGTGGAGTAAAGAAGCAGAAGCATCATTTGAAGCTTTGAAGATAGCTTTTACTTTTGCACCAATCTTATATTGCGTTGATTTTTCCAAGGCATTCTTTATGGAAACAGACGCATCTGACTTTGCTTTGGGCGCAATATTGTCACAAATGGGAACAGATGACAAACTCCATCCAGTAGCTTTCCATTCCAGGAAATTTTTGGCAGCAGAGATCAACTACAAAATCCACGATAAAGAACTTCTCGCAATTGTGGATTCTTTTCAAGAATGGCGTCATTATCTAGAAGGCGCTTCTAGTCCAGTCACCGTATATACGGATCACAAGAACCTCGAGTATTTCATGTCAGCACGTGTGTTGAATCGTCGTCAGGCTCATTGGAGCATGTCTCTATCAAGATTTGAGTTCATTATTACATATCGGCCAGGAAAACAACAAGGTCTGTCTGATGCACTTTCTAGACGTTCTTATCTTGCACCAAAAGAAGGAGATGCAGCTTTTGATCAACAAAGAACGACTCTCTTGAAGCCGGAGCAATTTTATCTTCGGGCAATGAAATCAACATTAACTGTTGATTCAACTTTTCTCAAGCAAGTTCAGTTAAGTATGTCCTCAGATCCTCTTATTCATGAAATTAAGAATAATTCTTCTAAGTCTCATGATATTTCGAAGTTTGAGTTCAAGAAAAATCTACTCTATTTTAAAAGGCGCTTATATGTTCCAGAAGATGAAGCACGATTACATGTTCTTCAAGCTCGTCATGACTTCCCAGCAGCAGGACATTTTGGGTACAATAAGACTCTAGAGTTGATATCTAGAGATTTTTGGTGGCCTCAAATATGGAAGGGAGTCAAAGATTTTGTAAAAACTTGTGATGTTTGTTCAAGATCAAAAACTCCTCGCCATCGACCCTACGGACTTCTTCAGCCATTACCCATTCCAGAACAACCATGGTCTTCTGTGTCTATGGATTTTATCACGGATCTTCCAAACTCAGTTTCTTATGACTCTATATTCGTGATAGTAGATCGTTTCACTAAGATGGCACATTTTATACCATGTAAAAAATCTATCACAGGCAAAGAAACAGCTAAGCTTTTTCTTGACAATATCTACCGCTATCATGGATTACCTAAGGATATTATATCGGATAGGGGAACTCAGTTTGTATCGAGATTTTGGAGAACACTTTTGAAGATTCTAAAGGTGGATATAAAGCTATCTTCAGCTTTCCATCCTCAAACTGATGGACAAACGGAGCGCGTAAATCAAGTCTTGGAACAGTATTTGAGATGTACCATCAACTACCAACAAGATGATTAGACAACTCTTTTACCATTGGCAGAGTTTGCTTATAATAATATAGTACATTCTTCTACACAACAAACACCTTTCTTTGCTAATTATGGTTACCATCCACGACTTGATACTTTTGACTATTCGAAAGTTGACAATCCTGCGGCGGAAGACTTGGTAAATCATTTGTCAGAACTACATACAACAATGAAGGCACAATTAAAGGAAGCTCAAGAACGACAAAAGATAAACGCTGATGCGTATCGAAAGGAACAACCACAACTCAACGTAGGCGACAAGGTATGGCTACTTCGTCGCAATATCAAGACTACGCGACCTTGTGATAAGTTGGACTATCGTAAGCTTAGACCTTTTCGTATTTCTGAACAAATTAATCCAGTTGCATATCGATTACGCCTACCAGAGTCTATGAAGATCCACCCTGTATTCCATGTGTCTCTTCTTGAACCATATAAGATAGTGAACATACCAAGAAGAAGACAAGTGCCACCTCCTCCTATAGAAGTAAACAATAATGACGAATTTGAAGTAGAAGAAGTCTTAGATTCAAGGCGGCGCCGAAATAGGTTGAATATCTTGTTCACTAGCACGGATACGATATTAGTGAGCGCACATGGGAACCAGCAAAAAATCTAGTGAATGCAGCGAGGAAGGTGGAGACCTTTCATCAACAACATCCATCGAAACCAAGATGAAGACTTTCCCTATAAAAGAAACAAGATGTAGGCAAGATAACATTCAACTTTCTATCCTTGTTTGTAGCTTCTTTGTATTTTGTGACGCTAAGGAGATGGAGAATCAACAGCCAGCGGATTTGACTCAAGAGCCTTCATTTGCTGACCTACCGGACGAGACATTGCGACTGTCACAACCCTCAAGACGACGCAACCGAGATGAAGATCTTCAAGAACGACATGTTCTTCCTCGAATAGATGGCGAGATACAACGTGTTTGGTATCACGACCTTGGAAGAGATTCTCGATGTTTGGTGATTTTATTGGAGATAGGAACAACTCCTGACGGTGTTCCAGATGTGATATTCGAAGGAAGTTATGAAGGTCACAACAATGATCAAATAACAAGGTGGTCTTCTTGCCCTGGAATGGGACACTATCGATGGCTGAGAGGACCCATCAATTACCTTCAAAGAGAACAAAGATCAGAATATGTGGCAAATACTATTTGCCGCATCTTAGACTTTCTACACATGTAATCACCGCTCCTCGTGGAACTCGTCCTTTAAAGGGGGGGTAATGTCACGGACATATACATAGTTACCTATATGATCAGATAGAACTAGATAAAAGAAGATAAAAGTAGGTTAATTCCATAATATCTTTAGAGAAACTTCCTAGAAACTTCATAGATGCTGCTTTGACTTTATAAGTGTCCATAGTAGACTTTTGGATTAGAAACTTGGTCAATAAGTTAGCCACATGTCGCACATGTTGGTAGCTTGAAGACCAAGCTAAATACGTGGCGAACATATAGGAAACTTGCCCTGCAAGTTCGACACGTGTCTTGCAACTTGGACACATGTCTTGTAAATTGGATACGTGTTGGAGGTCCTATAGAACGTCGCCACTTAGCTCTTAGGTAGATAGTATAAATAGAGACAAGAGTGAAGCCTTCTTCACTCTTGTCAACTCCTTTCTTGTTTCCAGTCTAGTTCAAGAGTCTCTAGTTTTCTTGTCTTTTGGAATTAGCCATTCCAGTTTCTTTTTAATATATATATTTTTTTATATTTATTTCTTTGAGAGAGGTCTCACTTGTTTATTTGATTTCATCCAATTATTGTCCTTGACACATATTTTATTTATCCATATATTGATAATTAAAGTTATTTTTATATATGTGATTTTATATTGTTAAAAAAATTTGATGATTTTAAAATATATATATATAATTGAAATAATAATATTGAAATAATAAAATTGTATAGATGAAATAATAATATTGATATTATAAAAAAAAAAGATAGTATGAATCTTTATTTAATTGTTGGAATAAATGAATCTAAGAAATTTTAAAAAATTTCAACTGATTGAGTAGTACAAATTAAGTTAAATAATTAAAATTATATTGATTTTACTCTATATGTTTTTTTAATTGATTGTTCTATATATTCCTTTTGATTTTGTAATCTTATTTAATTTCAATTCCTTAATATATTCTCATAATATCTTTAAAACTTTGATCATATTAATGTGCAATATTTAAAATATGATATTTTAAGCACTTAATTTGTTTACAATGAGACCACTAACATGGTGTTATTATTGAATCTACAAGAAGATAATAAGCTTGCTAAGAGAAAAGGAGGAAGATACATTTTTTTGTGGTTGAGGGTATTAATGCAGGGATGCTAAGCATGACAAATATATCTCAAATTTTATCACAACCTCAAAATTAATAACCAATGAATCAAATTATATTTATAAAATAAAATCCATTTCAATAAGAACATCAATTACTCATTCAATATTTTCTAATTGGCCCAAATTGACTTAGAGGTGTCCTAAATGTCCGACATGGCACCTTCATCTGACACCTACAATTTGTTGCTACAGCAGCAAATGTAGGTGACAAAATTGCAAGGAAATTTTGTTTCTCAACTGCAGAACATCGTTGCCAATATCTTCAATGTGAATTGGATTGAAGTGCTATGCCCCAGCTTGAACTCCAGGGTCAAGAGTGGCCGTCGCAAGTCTGGGTACAAATGCCAAACGATTTAGGCAGATGGTTTGGTGGTACCCTGTTACTGACACCCTGAAATTAGGGTTAGCTGATAGCTGATGCAGCATTGGAAAGTGTATGTAGCAGTGCAAGAATTGACGTGTGTCGACTGGATCACAACTTGTTATCCCTCCGAGCTGTTGTGTTGTGCTGGATGTTAATGAGGTCGTAGCTGTTGATGGATTCTGTGGAAGGAAAGCACATCAGAAGCAAGAGAAAATGGTTTAGTCGTAGGATGCAATCAGCAAGAGGTGTGGAGTGTATCATCTTCATACTTTGTCCAAAAGAAGCCCGCAGAAAATCCTTTGTTCGTGTTGTCTTGTAGAGTATGTAGTTTAACTGTGCGTTGGACACAGTGTTCAGTGCTCCCTTCCACCTTGACTTCAGAACGCAATACTGCCTTTCAAAGGTGTGGATCATATTCAAGTACCATTTTGTGGGCAGGTGTTGTGAGTTCCACGACGAATGATACATGATCTTTTTGTCTAGAATCGTCGTTTCTGTTGTCATTGCTGTGATGGGGTGTTACTGGAGTGTACATATGCGTGAAATGCTCTACTTGATGCATCAAACACTCCGTGGATTGTCGAAGTGTGCGTGAACACAATTGAGTTGTCTGTATGCTTCCAATCTTCATGTTCACCACAAGACCTGCTCAAGGTGCCGGCCAACGTCAGTGTTATTGTGGGTATGGAGGATTTCGGAAGGCAGGTTGTGATTATCCCACTTCTCAACAGTAATCGTGTGTGTGGCGTATTTCTAGATCTCGAGTTTCTGATGAGATTGTACAGACTCATTACAAATTTCCGGCAATGCGGAGGAAATGAACTTGGCAACAGTTCTGTTGTTTCCGTGATGAGTAACGAAACGATTGAGCTTTACACTTGCAATCCGGTCTCCTGCAAATGTACGCAGGGATTGGGAATGCTCAAAAAGATCATCGCAGATACAAACACTTAACTCACAGATTCAAATACTTAACTCACAAATTCAAACAAGATGTGTCGACACGAAATATAGATTTAAATGATGCCGGAACATGGGCCTGCTGCATGAAACAAGTATGCGGCGGCCACCGCACACATATAACCTCACTCTGCGGACTGAAAATCATACTCGAGCTGAACCTTCTGCAACAGCTCGCTGTAAGCCTCCTTCCTCGTTGATTGATCAACATCCTATCACAAAAACGACACACAGTTTCCAGAAAGTATACTCTCATTGTTAAGAAGTTTGGTTTGAAGATTGAAAGAGAATGATTGTTCAATGTCGGGTGAAAACTGACCTGCAATTCCGATGGCAAATGCCTCAAAGACGGAGTGGAAACAAAATTCTATGACGAGTAACAGTGCGTCGCATTGCCTCGTTCCCCGTCTTGCATCCAGCATACTCTGACATGAACAAGAAGTTAACTGCTGCTGATCATCGGCACATTTTGTGTTCTTTGGACAGCACATGAATTTCCTCGAGAGTCTTTAGTTCACGACGAAACAGCGATGCTTGAATTCAAGATTAAAGGGGGAACACAAGTTCATGTCACAGACATCATGCATGTTTCCCATCTACAAAGAAGCCAGGGATGCCATTGAACTGGTTCAACTCAGTTAGCGGCTGCGCCGTCATCAGAATGGATCAACTCGTTGCAAGTGAGACTGTGAGTGGCTAGGAGGCGCGATACGCTCTAACTGTTGCGGATGGCTAGTGGTACGTGAGGAATTCCAAATCTGAGATTGGATCTAAAAACTGCGCCGTGTCGTATTAGAAGAAAAGTCGGTCTATGAGTGCTTGGCAGGTTCATCCTAGAACTTTTCGTTGAGGGTCAACACAAAGTGCACGGCAGTTTCGCAGAGTATCTTTTCTCACAAATTGGACATATCCTTTTGAACTATATCGATTCTGTGAGCACTACCCGCAACCCATCTCGTGTTCCAAATGTTTTAAAGCCACAACGCGGTGTAGTTGATAGATTCTATTGAAACTCGCAAGCAGATCACGAAGTCTCCAGCGGCAATATTCTGCAAGCACAATACCATGGATTGTTTCCAGAACATTTAAGGCTGCTCAATACAAGCCGCCAGATCAACGACGCAGCCCTTGCATTCAGAACGTCCAAAAATGTCACAGGATTTTTGAACTTTTGAAACAAATTGGTCTTACCAGAGTCAACCCGTCAACACAACTTGTGATGTCAAGAAGTTGAACTACAAAATTCAGGGGTTGGGCGCCCAATGTTTCATGATTGCATGAGAAAGCTGTGAAATGCTTGCAGCTCATACGACATCCCCGAAGCAGTAACTTTCCTCCGATGCATGTCTCAGTTGAAATCAGAATTTGAAATGCAAGATCTAGGTGAAAGATACGTCTGCCTGACGGCGCCAGCCTATCCAGAATCCTACCCACGTATAGAATTAGAAGTTCTTAACTGGGTAATGTATTCATACGTGTGGGGATGGCTTCGGATGCAGCGGGAGAAATATCTCCATCCACATTTCAACTTCATCGTGAACGACAAAGCGTAGATGATGCACAAACTGTGAACGAACGTCGTCGATCTTGCTGCTTAGTTTACCGAGTGCCGCAGGCGACCTCAATCCTGGTAGCAATGGCTTCTACGATGGCGGCGCTGCTTGGAATTGACCATGGCTTGCAATGGCTGTCGCTGCCCACACTTCAAGGCTCCGGTGGTTCATTAGCTCCAATGCGAGTGGCTGCAGGGGGGGATTTGTTTCTTCCAGAGGAAAATTGGGGAATTCGGAAACGAGCGTTGGCGCCGCCGGTACGCTTCGTCACCCTCCATCTTGTTCCATGAAGGGGTGGTGGTTCAGCAGGATCGCGTTGTCGTGATTTTTGGAGTCCTGTTTGAAATGGTCGTGTGAGAAGCGTTTTTTGGATGAGTAGATCGATAGCAGCGGCATTTGGGGTTTTCGGGATCTATTTTTAGGTTTGACTTGAAACTGATTGTCAGATGTTCTGTGAAGTTGTTTTTACACCTGGTGCACATCTTTTTGAGTAAGTCCAATTTTTTTAAGTTCAGGGACATAATTTTATTGTTCGAGGTCATGAGATTGTATGAAATGGGTGCTGCATTTCTTCACGTTGAGAATGAGGGGCGACGTTTCTGAGGGTTGAGGCAGAGCGAGGTTATAGTTCTGTTGGTTCATATTTTATAAGTTTGCCAAAGAAAATTTTGCCACGTGTTAGAGTCGAATCGTGCAGAACGTTTTAGCTATGCAGTTGTTTCTTCGCCTCCATTTGAACGCATTACTTCAGTATAATACCACCTGTCAAATGCATTCCACCACATTGTCTCATAGCACAATCGGCATTTGGGAAAATTAATGTTAGCTCTTTTAAGTATTGCATTCCTCTGTGTGCGTGGTTCATAATTTTCATGGGTGTTTGCTGCCACTAAGAACTCGTTTGTGTAAACTTTAAGCATTCTAGATGCTAGCATCTAACCAGACTCAAGATAGTTTACAATCACAATTGACGATATTCTTATATCGCTTACTCATAATATGTAACACATGATTAAAATAATAGCTTAACCACCATACTGAGAATGTTGGTACCAGAAGTATCTGATGAGTATTGGACCGGAGTGCAATCAAAATTCAATATGAACAACTTGAAGTTGAGGATTCGATATACTCACTGTATTCTCGATTAGGTTTGGAGTCTTTTGTAGTGAAGAATCGAAAATCGAAATTATGACAACAGGTTAACAGATTCACAAGGTCCCCACTAAAAAGTAAACTGTTGGTTGCAGAAATGTGTGCTATCGAATTCCTCGATATCTTGGAATGGGAGTCCTGTGCTGCCTGTAATGCCGAACCAGAACTTGAACAGCATGGTTGCGTCTCAACCTCGAAGGGAACTTGTGCTTCCTGGCATGCGTTCAGAGAATCGCCTCAAAATTTTCTCAGGCACTGCAAATAAGACTCTTTCGCAGGTACGCTCATCTACAGAACTCTTCTTGATATGGTTTGGCATGATATAAGCATTAGCTAATCTCCATGTTACAATATACTGATCATGTTCACTTGAATAACAATAACTGCGTCTACATATGAGTGCTATTGTAAGTAACTGATGAATATTTTATAAGTTTTTTTTTTTTTTTTTTTTTTTTTTTCTGGTTATGCAGTTCTTCGTGTGCATTTCCTGGTAAAATTTAATGGCTTTATTGTGTGGGGAACTTTAACACACATGAATTCTTCTTGGTTGTTTGTCATTGCAGGAAATCGCTTATTATATGGGCCTTGATTTGGGAAAGATTACAATAAAGCGCTTCGCAGATGGTGAAATTTATGTACAGCTGCAAGAGAGTGTACGTGGTTGTGATGTGTTTCTAGTGCAACCGACAGGTCCACCCGCAAATGAGAATCTGATGGAGCTCCTCATTATGATTGATGCGTGCCGCCGGGCGTCTGCTAAGAACGTAACTGCTGTAATACCATACTTTGGTTATGCCCGAGCTGATCGCAAAGTGAGTGCCATTACACAGCATAGTATTGTCTTCATTAGTGTTGCATTGTTTGACTTGAACTCCACCCGAAAGAGTTGTCACTAGCAATTCCTTTAGGACCATCGTAGGTAAATACGGCAAGAATGTGCATGAGATAAATGAAGGCGGGTATGGACTGCCAGGTAATGCTAGAAGTAGGTACTAATTGTGATGAATTGGACAGTTAGCCTAGCAATGGTGTCGTTGAATCGTTGACCCAGCTGTTGAAGCATGAATACGGGTAGAAGCGATGCAACCATAGCGGCAGATAGGTCACTGCTATTATACCCTATGCAGCAACTGAAGTAGAAAAGTGTTCTGGTGTACAGACTCAAGGACGAGAATCCATTGCCGCCAAGTTAGTCGCAAACTTAATTACTGAAGCTGGGGCCAATAGAGTATTGGCTTGTGATCTTCACTCAGGCCAGTCCATGGGTTACTTCGACATTTCTGTCGATCATGTGTATGGTCAGGTGAGCATTACAATAAGTTTTTTTGTTTTTTTATTATTGATTTTCTCCCTCAAGTGTAATATGTTCGTTCTGTGCTCGGAGGTAAATTTACACGTTTCACTTAAATGGTCATTGTCTAATTGGGAAACCTTGTATGCAGCCCGTAATACTTGATTACCTGGCAAGTAAGATGATATCGTCAAACGACTTGGTGGTAGTGTCACCAGATGTTGGTGGAGTTGCTCGTGCTCGTGCATTTGCCAAAAAGTTGTCAGATGCCCCACTAGCCATAGTGGATAAGCGCAGACAAGGGCATAATATTTCAGAGGTGAATTGGCATCAGCATCTACACCATCTCTAATGCACTATGTTTTGTGTAAACACCCTGCATGACCACTTACTCTTCCATTATATAATTTCCTAGTGTATAGTTGATGTCATTTGGCATCATTTAGAGCTAATATGTGTCTTGACGGAAAAATCTTGTATCAAACTGATCAAGGAAATATTTGATTCATGTTTGGCAGGTGATGAATCTGATCGGAGATGTCAAAGGAAAGGTAGCAGTTATGCTTGATGATATGATTGACACTGCTGGTAAGCCTCCACCGTAGTTCTATGTACCCTAAAGAAGTCGAGAAATGAATTATGAAAACACGTCTCGTTAGTGTCCATTCATTACCATGTAGATATTACCAGAAGCAAAGTTCCTCAATTGAAAGATTTATGCTTGTAAAGAAATCTCTTGCCTTTGTTTGTGTTAGCGTTGTATGTCTTGATTGTCAAGAATTCCCGAACAAATGAATGCGTTTTCATGCACTGCTAGCCAGAATCGGTCTTATTATTATACTTCTGACTATTACCGTCTCTATTGATATCTTTCAGGCACAATCTACAATGGTGCTGCTCTTCTTCATGCTGAAGGAGCTCGAGAAGTTTATGCTTGTTGCACACATGCCGTTTTTAGGTGACGTTTGCTTTCAATTCCGTGCGTGTACCGGTATTTCTCTTTGTTTAATCTTCGTGCTCACTGTAGTGCTCTAATTTCGTTTTGCTTGTTCTCATCTTTTCTCGTATTTAATTTGTGGGCCTGTTCCAATTTTACGGGTTAATTTCGTTCAAAGTGTAATTGCTGCTTTATGCAATACTCTGCATAATTTACTGTGTATTCTGGCAATATCCTTTGTGTCTGCAGTCCACCTGCCATAGAAAGACTATCAGGAGGATTGTTTCATGAAGTTATTACCACCAACACAGTACCGATAGCGGAGGGAAATTATTTCCCTCAATTGACTGTATTGTCGGTAGCTAATCTTCTCGGCGAAACCATCTGGCGAGTGCACGAGGAAGGCTCTGTGAGTAGTACGTTGCTGCGTTGTAGATTGTATTTATGAACGTTGTTAGTAAAATATGTTATGTAGAATCCTGTCAGGCGACCTTTAGTTATTTCATCTTTATTTGCTGCAATACTTTGTCAATATTTGTGGCAAAGTCTGCTACGACATTTTTTACTAACTTTTTCAACTTCACTTTGATTTTCCAGACTAAACCTCAGAAATACTCAAGCCTCGACACTCGCTGAGGTGCTCACCCTTGAGACTCTGTGCTACTGACCGACAAGAATATTGCTAGGTTGCGAGGATTATGAAGATGTTCATCTCTCGTTCTGTGTGAAAAGCATTTGTACTGTAGGTTAGAGATGTACTATAAAGAGTGTCGTGATTGTTATCAATTTTGTAGTAACACAAGCTTGTGGTACTACAAAATTGAATCATATCCTTGCCCCTGGCTGTTACATTGATTAGCAGAGTTCTGAATTTTTTACTGCAACAACGTGCCGCAGCAAGTTACTGTGTTGTTTTACCGTGTTTTGCATATAGACGGAGTTTTTGCCAATGGAATATTTTGTTAAATTTTTCTCAAACCGTCTACCGTATTCCTCCTGACTGCGAGGCACAACTTCAAATTGGTTGAAAAATTGTGCATGTGTTATAGCCGTTGCGAAGTCTATACATGCCACTTGTAGAGACTGTTTTCACCACAACGTCGGTGGAGAGATTGTAGAGTATAGTTTATTTTGCCGATACCTGGACACATTATCTCTTCATACTGCAGAATGCGAAAAATCGGCAATACACAGATGATGTTGAAGCAAATTCACTTGATGAGTATAAGCATACCATTCCATTTGGTTTTACTTGGGCTTAAGAGGTCGATTTCAGATGGCCTAATAAGACATGCACATTTACATTTCACGAATTGTGAAATGTGCACATATACAGATGGCCTCGTCCGCATGGTTGTGACTGTAGTATGACAGATTATTGCTCACATTCGGGTTCCATTTACAATCACCTCTTCATTCACATCGTATGTTGCGCTCCCTCGTGAAAATCAAATGCGAATTCCATTCGACAAAAAGACATGGGGCAGAATACAGTGAGGGGCAACGAAGAGAGCTTCCTAAATCTATCGAAAGCTGTGAGAATATATTTACTTCAGGGAGACTTCTACTTTACTATCCTCACCGCTACACAACTTCAAGTAGAGTGTAGAGACTTCATGAATTTACAAACAGCTGAAGCTTTCGGAGAAGATTGCCAAGAAAATTCACTCAAAAATAGTAACACTAATCCCAAAGCACAAGCTCTTAGCGTCCATACTTCTGGAATTCCCACTCGCTGTTATCTAATGGACACACTTGTCGCGTCTTCAACCATCTACTAATGCAATGGAAATGGAAGGCGTGATTGCAAACACCTGAACCAAATCCAAAATGTCAGACATCAAAGCAGTTTGAAATAACAACTGAAATTAGTCCCAACTGAAATTAGTCGGTAAAGCAATGTTTTGGAAAAGTTGGAATATCTTACCCCATGCCACAGTGCACTCCTCGCTCGTTGCACTAGCTTGGTTCGCTTGGCACTCAATACATAAGTCCATGATATGGTTACGGCAGATAGCGCAATTGTCCACGACAATGTCTGCAAGAAAGATGGTACAAAGCAAGTCAATCAGAACTGTCGCCGGAGTTCGCTTACATAATCAAGGCTAACAACCACACATAACTCCATCGTTGGTGAAGTTTGTAGAGAGATATCAAAAAATAAGAGCACGAAAAAATTGTCCGTGGTTCCGCAGCCATAGAAATTAGAGTTTCTCGGCAGGAGTCAAATGCTCTAACCGCAATCGGAATCATATGACCATAGTACGATAGGCGCTAGTCTCAGCGCATAAATCAAACCCCAAGCTCCTTGTCCGATAATCCTCAGATTGCTCTCCGGTTGCGCCTTAAGGAAAAGCCGATGGAAATTTGAATGTTACGCAGGAAGAGGTTGCTTACCCCACGCCCAAAGAGCCACAGCATTCCACTTCTTAATCTCGAACCGCTTCGGGCGCTTGGAAACAGCACCGGAGCTCACCCCGGCACTGGAACCCTCCCCAGTCGGCCCCGTCGCCATTTCCGTGTCAATCGCTGCCATGAATCTAAGCTACCCAGGCACAGACACACAGCAGACGATGCCGGCGAGGTGACGGGGCGAGTGGGTCGATGCAAAAAAATTGTTGATGCTCCACCAGCAGACCCTAACAACAAAAGTCTTGACATCGCAAACACGGTGGATGCATTCCTTAGTATATAGGCTTGGATCCCCCATACAGACAATGACGACATAAGGTATCCAAGAACTTTAAAGGTTGCTTTTTATGGAGAAAAGTGAAAGCGACGTCAGAGGGGACCTTGGATTGGAGGCGGTTGCAAGTGAAGCGCCGGTTGAAGGCTTATTAGTCTTTCCTGTTTGATAACCAACTTCATGGTGCCTTTTAGAAGTATTCATAATTATTCTTGCTTCAGTTTTTCCATCATGCTTATTGTGAGAAACTGTAACAGAACATGTTATTTTTTACGTTTTTCTAATTATATATATATATATATATATATATAGTTAATTGATTATATACATACAATTGGATGATTAAGCACAAACTAGTTTGATTAGCAATTGCACTAGAGCAAGTAAGTAGATAGGATTGGAGACTTGAGGAATTTGAGCAGTCAACTATGAGACAAATTTGAAGAAACTCATTTAAAAAGAGTATGAAATAAAGCCACATTTTTTCTTTTAATGGAACATTAGTAACTTTAATGTGTATTTATCCAAGCTTTAGCTACAATTCAACACAAGCCATGCAAGCCAAGCAATAGCTATATCATTGCTTATGTGTGGATGTGATTATGTTGATCAATAAAAGTGTGACAGATTCCAATATTACTTAAGTAAATAGAAATAAATAAGATTTTTTTTTATCTAAAATATTTTTACATATTCTAACTTAAGGCATTAAAGGATCTTCATAAACATGGATTAGATCTTTAGATTCTTCTAAATATGGCACATAGCTATTAAAAAATATTTCATAAGTTTATTATTTTTAAGAAGTCACTCTAAAAGCTTAAACCACAAATCACATGGTCTTTAAAAAACTTCCACAAGGATTTCTTGGTAGTTAGTATATATGGAAGCAAGACTAAGGCCATCTTCAATCTTGTCAAAGCCTTTTTTGAATTCTAATCTTTATTCAAGACTTTCTAATTTTTTCATATTTGGTAATAATCATTTTATTTTTATTTTTTCTTATATTTATTACTTGTTTATTTATTTACACTCTTCTTAGTGATACATGAATATATTATCTTTTCAAATTTTTGTTTAGATTTATATCTTTAAAAAATATATATATTAAAAAAAATAAAGAAATAAAAAAAATCTAATACACATGAAATTGATAATATTATATATAAGAAAACTATAAAATAAGATGACTCTTTCTTCCAACATCTTGTACTTATAGTTGAAAACAACTTGCTAATGTAAATGAATTTTATTTACAAACATTATTATCCAACTTTGATTGATCCTTTAAAATCCTAAGAGTCTCTAATTCTACCTATTATCCAAATCTTAGCCACCATTTTTATTGTCAACATTTTCTACACAAGTAAAGGCAACAAAATCCTTGTTCAAAATCTCCTCATGTGTAATTTATGCTTCTTTTGTAAAATTGAGCAGATTGACAACTTACATACAATGGTGCAATGGGAGCTGATTAATTGCTTCTTCAAGTTCTTGTTCAAGTTGATCTTCTTGAAGTTTAATTTTAAACTTTAAATCTTGAAAATCTATTTAATTTTAATTAATCTAATGTAGACAAAGCATTTTGCAATTATTCCAAAAGAAATGTCATTTTAGGTTGTCTTGGTCTATTTCATGGCAACCACTTTGTCAATTTTATAAATGTGCACTTCTTAATATCATCCTTATTAATTGCATCTTGAAATTGATAACCACAATATCTCTTTTTAATACTACAATAATACTAGGATCTATAGATTGGATCTTTGATATTATGTTTATAAGAAGCATCAATAGTTCAATGTTTGTCAACTCCAAATCCCATTTGGTATGTTATGGGACATTGTCTAATAGAAGTAACACTTTTTTATTAGCCATTTTTATACAAAAGTCTAATCATCTAAGTTTTTTTATTATTTTAGTAATAAAATTTAAATTAGTTGCCATTTTGTCTATTAAACACTTGCAATTTGTAGCATATCTAAAATAAAAAGCTCTCTTTGATTAAAACTATCTATGTTAGTGGTAAAATTAATTATATTTTTTTATTTTATTATTTTTAAAACCTTCAATATAGCATTGGGAATAATTATGTCAAGTGCCATATAGTAAGAGAGTTTTGTTTTGTTTATGTTGTATACATCCCATAATTCATATTGTTCTATTCTTACTCACAGCACAAGCATCTTAAATTTAATGGTTGCATTGTCAACAAAACTACTTTCACTATGCGACTTCATTCCTTTAAGCTTGTGATGACTTTTGAACTTGAATAACTAACCATTGGAAAATTCAAAGGCCTTGTCAATGCCTTGGCAATTTTTTATACTTTTTTCTTTATTAAGTTACCTGACAAAGTTGTTTAGCAAGCATAATATTGAAGCACCTAGTTTGCAAGACTAGGGTCTAATTTGGAATAAAATAGATATATAGGTTTATTTTTCTACAAACCTAGCTTGTTGTATATTCTCATATTTACTTCTCTTTTTTAGAATATTACTGATAGTGTCTTGAAATAGACCTTTAAATAAACTAAATTTTTGCTTTGCCTATTTGACTAAGTCTTTGTGCAAGATATTAAGATGATATTATTTGTACTCACATATCTGTAGTCCCTACTTGTTGGTTAAATTTCTTATAGAGAGGTATGGTGTTGCTAAGAATTTGACATGAGAATTTTATTGATTAAAGTAATGTACATTGGGAGAGAAGAAATAGAATAGAATGATATGGATAAAGAGAGAAAGAGAGAAAAAAAGAAAAAAAAGAAAAAAAAGAAAAAAAAAAGAAAAAATAGAGGAATAAGAAGTGGAGAGAATTGACAAAATAAGAAGGTTTAGATTTTAGTCTTAGTACTTATAACTTGAGAAAATAAAGAAATATAGAAATGATGAAATATTTCTAAACTTTAAAAGTATAAGTTTAAGTTTTTTTAAAAAAAAAAAAAAATGTTCCTATGGCACATTATACATCAAGAAAAAATAAAAAAGTCATGTATCATAGATCACATTGTCATACTATAATTGCTTATAGTATATAAAAATTAATTAAAATATATAATATGTTCATAGATTCTAGTATGTGTTGAAATGGTTAGTAAAATAAATTAAAGGGAGTTGATATAAGAAACTTTGTTTTAGATTTTTTATTTATTTTTATTATGGTTTTTAAATTATATAGAATCTAAATATTTAATATGAAGCTTTAAGAGAAGATTAGAGCCCAAAGATGAAAAATTAAACTACTACGAGGCTTATTTAGAAGGATGAAGATAAATTATGGATGAATGAAAGAAAGAGATGAAATTCTTCATTCCTAATGGTCAATGGTCATGCCCAATAGGCTCTGAGGAGGCTACCCATGAAGAAAACAAGGATTTTGGCAACTTCAAGGCAAGCATTTGAAAATCAAAGACTAGGATTAGAAAGCTTGTTTTTTATACTACAATTTTAGTATAAAAATTGATAGATTTGAAGTTTTTATGAGGAAGAAGTAGGTGCTTGAAGTTAAGGTGTACAAATAGTACCTACTGTCACTCTTTTAAGGATTTGAGGAGTTGTACGAGAGCTTTTGGAAATCAGAAGATGCAATTGAAGAGATGGTTTTAAAATCTATATCTAAGAAAGAAGAATTACTATATTTGAAGTTTTGAAGAAGAAGATATTATAAGTCGAAGACAATAGAGTGAGTTCCAAGGTAGTAAGTAGACCATTTTATTGATAGTGATGGTTTTTGCTATATCTTGAGCTTCTAGACGAATTTTTGTCTAAAAAAATTCCAAAAAAGTGAATCGTTGTAAATAAGGATTTGAAGCTATTGTTAGGATTTTTACAATATCTAAAGATTGGTAATGAGTCAACAATTGAAATTTGTTGTGCTAGTTGTTAAGAGTACATGAATAATTTATATATATATTTTGAATGCATTTGAATAGTTGTATTAAAAATTATAGAGTACTGAAGTTTGGAAAAATCCCCCCTTCTACAGATGAATGAGGGTTTAGAGTATTTTATTATATTTTGAGTGTTTTGTGAAATAAGACTTATATATTGGATGTAATAGCCCTGTGAGAAAGATTTTTATATAAATTTAAGGGTTTTGTTATTTTGGATCTTGGTTGAGTATTTAGTGGCAATCAGAAGCCCAACGCTTTCTTGAGGCAAATTCTCTCTACCACAACAACGTGTTATTATGCCAAACCCTGATCCTACAATGATATCTAATATCCTCTATTAATTAATTCATCTCTCTTTGCAATAGATTCTATTAACTAGCGGATGTTTGATTATATTATAAATAATATAATTATAATTTAAAATTTAAAATAAGAAATTTAAAATAAATAAAATAAAAATAAAAATAAATTAAAGAATGAACCTTAAAGAATTATATAATTTTTATACTAAAATTGTAGTATAAATTATATTTGAAGTATATAATTTGATAGATTTGAAGTATATAATTGACTATGATTATAAAAATTGATATATTTGAAGTATATAATTTGTTTTTGTTTTTGAAAGAATTATATAATTATGTTAAAATATTTATATGTGTATTGATGAAAAAACACAACTTCTTTCAAAAACAAAAAGAAATTATATTTTATCTTCTTTTAATAAACAACACTTTGTACTAAGCTACAATATCACACAATTATTTTTTATAATCATAGTCATCAAATGAGAAGAATTATATAGATAAAATCTAAAAAAACATAAAATAGTAATAAAAAATATAAAAAAATCTAAATGGACCAATAAAAAGTAATAATTTAAGTAAGATTGATCCTCTCAATAAATATAAATTTAGATTTATAAAGTATTAAAAGTACATCTACAAATATTTTAGAATTATTGGATGAAAAGTAAAAAAATAAACAAATAGTTGTCTTTATAAACTTTGATCTTTATAAACTTTTATCTCATCCACATTTATATTGCTTTTTATTTATATTAAATAAATATAGTCATATAAAATATTTAGAGAAATCTTAAAAAATTGGAACATTGTCGATGCCTCTATATGATATTTTGTAAGAATTATGTTCCATTTTCCTCCTATTATCTTAACAACTTGCATTGTCAAACGGTTTCCCATATTGACATTCTTATTTTTGGCTTCTTAATTCTTTGTTCAAATTTCACTCATTTATGCTTGTTGTTTATCACCCCTATTGTTAGTAGTTTTATATTTATTTTATTAACTCCAGCTTCTCCTCCAAAAACTGCTTTGAACAGAAGAAGACATTTTTTTGGAATTTGAACCTACAGGTTCATAAAAGTAAATTCTACGTCCTCCAAATCTAAGCACTGTTATTAGGATTAGATTGTATCAATTGGCCAAAGCTGCAACACATCGTCAAGGGGTGGATCCCACCTTGCAGCGGTTTCAAGCTCCACCCGTTACAAGTATGTAACCAATCATCCTCAAATTTAGTGCTACAGCTTTGTTGCATAGTATTTTTTAATTGAATAGTTACAAATGTCAAAGAGGAGAATAGATTCAGAATTTTTTTTTTTGTAAAGTACACATGTTTCTACACCCTTCTGATAAATTACTCCTTCACTTATTCCCCTTTTTCACATTCCCCGGCTACTAGAAATTGAGAATCCATGATTATCCAACCAGTGGCTACAACAACACTCGTAAAACAAAATTCCAAAAATTCTCCTGAGAAACATATTCGTTGTATCTTGAATTTAGTTTCCTCAGAAATAATTCAACGCATCTCATACTCCCCCCTACTTGTAATATTCTTAGAACATTTTTGTTCAATTCATTCTCCTCCTTTTGCTCCCACAATTCTTTGGTCCATCCTCCTTTCACAACTAGCTCATGTGCGATTATATAAGCATTCATTGATTGATTCAAAGCCTGATTCAAAGCCTGATTCAAAGCATGAAGGAGCTTCATCACGCGAGTATGTACAGCTGCGAAGAACTCTGTCAATATTGTGCGCCAATGCTCCAATTATGGATCCAAGGTCAGGAACATGTCCTGTGCAGATTCCATCGAAGCATGCATCACAGCATTAAATATTCTCGGTTGGACACTTGGCCACTTGTCTGGACCACTGCAGCAACAGTCAGACAGTAGGCAACCGAGGACAGCGAGAATCTGATCCTAGAACACACAGTACCTGGTCCAAGGCTCAGGTCAGTTGCTAAAGCTGACGAAGCAAAGTGTGGTGACTGCCTACCACTCTCCACCATCAGGACGGACCTGCGAGTTCACCATGGCCTCAGCACAAGCACCCACCAAACTTGTTCACCTGGAAAAAGGACCCATAGAAACATACGCAGAAACCAAAAGAAAAACTTTGGTCTTTGCCGAGTCACGGAACACAAGAGGTGACATGACAATGGGGTAGATCCACCCCACCTTGACTCACAAGCACAGCGGTAGAGAGAAACTTTGTTGCAACAGCAAACCAAATGACACTGATCTCAAGAGAGACGAGGAACAACACCAAAAGGGAATTCGTTTAGCAAGAAGTTCGGGACATAGTGTACAACTGTCTTCTGTTAGGTGTACATGAGAGCTCACAAAATGGACGTGGAAATTCGTAGCGCATGCCGCGTGCTGACACACAGCACGAGGAGACTCTGCACCAAATCTCCGACTAGAGACTGCGTAACAGCAGGTCTGCAATCACATCGGTATGGTTTTCACAAGATGCAGACGCGAGCCTGCAATCAAAGATGAAGAGGGCAAGCTTCGAATGACCAATATGTCCCTATCATATTCATTCACTAAACCCTAATTTAGCTCCATCGATTTCATCACCGTCACAGTGCACAAGATGTGTACATTACTGAAGGATGTGTGCACTAAAGAAACGGTGATAGAGGAGGATGTCATACCCCATCTCATGGTTTATCTATGTGATTATACACTCTTCGTATCTGCTAGACATCATCCATAAATCATAAAGAAACCTGCACTAGCAGATTGTCACTCGCACCAGAGCGAAGATTTCAAACCGGAATGAAACAACACAGGTTGCATCGTCTGAGGCAAGTGGTACTGATCCGTCCATCACAAAAGCGACTGATCCGGCATCATTTTTCTTCTCTTCTCAGCTGGTTCCTCTACATCTAAGCAATGTTGAATATCCGAAGACGAGAAGATATCTGAGGGGATGGAGTTGGAGAATTTCCGAAAGGAATCCGAAGAGCCAGTACTTGCGGTCTGAAAATCCAGATTCGACGCCACAACTCCACTGGCGGCACTCCCCACGATGTTCTTCAACAGGTCCTCGACTTGCAACGCTGCCGCGTCGCGGTTGGATTTCGTCAGGGTCAGGATGGCGGTATCTGGGCGCCGCTTAATCGCTTCAACGAAGGGCAAATCATGGCCAAACCTACAGGCAGGGAGAGAGCCAAAGACGGCCACTTGGGGAGAAGCCAGCAACGCCATTAAGGATTCCTTAAACTGATCGCTCTGCAGCTCCATGCGTCCCACTTCATCCACCACATGCAGCTTGATTGCCTTGCTTGGGGTCAGCAATGGCAACACCGTTTCCTCGAATGCCTCCAATGCGAAATAGTACTTCCCCACTTTAGGACCACATCCGCGACGCAACCTCGACAAAGGCGCCCTCTCCCCAGCGAAAGTCTCCACATCCAGGCCTATCCTCTCCCCTGTCTTGGGATTGCGCGCCTCCAAAGTGTAAAACCCTGCAACCGCATCCTTCGGCAGCTTCTTCACCGCGTTCAGCACCAGCGACGTCTTGCCCACCCCGGGCTGCCCCGTCACAAACACATTAATGGCGGATGAGGGTGGCACCTGCTCGACCCCGGAGGCATCGAGCTCACCCCGCACTCCCTGCAATGCTGCCTCTGTGACCACCATGATCACAACCAACCATCAAACATCCAAATCCACACACCCCAAAACCCCAAAACCCACCTCCCTCTCAAACACAACGTTCCGTCGCCTCTCAACAACCTCCAACACCATCGACCACCTGCAACCACCTCTAAAGCCCCATCCAACCTGCACAACCCAGGCACCCACACTCACAACCAACGACTAACTCACCAACCTGGGGCTCATCCTCCACGAACCGACCCTCTCAACAGCACAAAATTGAGACAACACCCTCTCAAAGGTCAAATTGCGCTGGAGACTGGAAGAATGGTGGCGGAGGTGACAAAATACTTAGGCATGACCGCGAGAGCAGAAGGTTCCGGCACCGATTTGGCCAAGCTTCCTGGGATCCGACCATGCTTGAGCTACTCAATTGGGGGCGCCGCGCGAATTGCCGCGGTTTGACGCGGATTGCCGCTCGATCTCTGCTTCGGCGTTTGAGGATCACGCCGTGTGTGGGGCCATGGTCTCCAACGGTCCCGTTGCCTTCATGGCCGCCGCTTTGTGTTCCGTCGACACCTCCAATCGCGGCTATGGGCTTTCCGCGGCTATGGGCTTTCCGCAGTCATGGGACGCCCTGATAGTTGGCGAATTGTTGGCAGATGCACAATAATATGGATGTTATTTTATATATAAGTAAATAAATAAAGATTACATATTAAAGACAAAAAAAATTATATATATATATATATATATATATATATAGTAAAAGATAATTAGTTGTATATTTAATAATTAGTATAATAGTATATCTCTTGGGTCATACCTTGATTATGTACTTAAGGTATTTCACCTTATGAAAATTTAATTTAATTTAATTTGACTCTTTCATAGTATTATATAGTATTAGAATTTAGATTATATTTTTTAAAAAATTTAGCACTTTGAACATGATTAGAATGTGTCAAAACATTCTATGATGTTAAATCTTAGATAAATATTTTCAAAAATTTCACACACAAGATGTCAAAAAATTTAATGGGACATGTTTTTATGTGTGAAAGCATAAACTCACCTTGTTTTTCAAAGTAGAGAAACTTTAATCTATTGCAGATGGTAATGAGCCCAAACCAACACCACCTATAGTGATTGATATTATTGCAAGTATTTCAAGAGCCCTTCCTTTAATAGGAGAAGGAAGTATAATTCATTAAGAAAAATGTAATATAACAACTCTTGTAGTAATAATTTAGATCTTACTATAGCATCCCATGTGAGAAGTTGCTTATTAACAAAATTAGCTTGGGATGAATTAGCCCAAATTTTTGAATTCAAAGATGTAGTTACTAGAATGCATCTCAAGTCTCAATTACACTCATTAAAAATGAAACTAAATAACACTATGACAAATTATATTTATAAGTTTAGATCATTAATCCAATGATTAGCTCCAATTGGTAGTCAACTTTTGGATGAAGATTTACTCTAATAATTGAGAGCATATCTTCCCAATATCATATGTTTGTGAGTTCCCTATACCAGCAATTAAATTTAATTCTTTAATTATTAATCCTTGACTTAATATAAGAAGAAGTTTTTATGAATGATATGAATATTCAAACTAATATAATAGATTTTCAAACAATCCTATATACTCACAAATATAATTTTAATATTAATAAATTATAGAAGAAAAATCTCAATTATTAGAGTAAATCTTCTAACAATAAAGTATTAAATAATACAAGATATAATACAAAAGTGATTTGTTGCTTCATTTGCAAGAAGCTAAGATATTATATTAAATATTATCAATTTTTAAAATAAAAAAATAAATCTATAAATATTAATTAAATTTTATTCAAAATCTAAACAATTCATAAAATCACCATTTATATATTGTTTTTTTTATTTAATTTAATCAAAAAATTATCTACAATTAATAATCATTGGTATGTAGATAGTAGTGCCACCTGGCATATATTTTATAACAAAGTACCTTTGTAAATTATAAACAATGGTCAAATGGTCCCTTAGTTTATTTAGGTGATAATTGTATCCATGCATTTAAAGATTAAAGAGATGTTGTAATAAAATTATTCAATAATGAAGTAAAAGAAATACCTAGCATTTTACATATTTTTTGCCTTACTAAAAATTTATTCTTATCAATGCAATTTAATAAAGCTAGTAGAGAGTTTAATATTAAAAATAAAAAATATATATTACAAAATAATATTGATAAAATATTTACAACTTGTTTATTAGAAAATAATTTGTATAAACCTGATAGTACCAACAAATCTAATTCCACTATAGCTAGTCTTCTTGCAATTTTTTATGATGTAGCTTATTTATGACATCATTACTTAGGTCATATAAATAGGCAGTAACTTTATTAACTTAAATCAATGTGTACTGGCATAGATGGTTATAATGTCAGTACTTTACCATTATGTCAACCTTGTCTTATTGATAAACAACACATAGCTCTTTTTTCCAACAACCCCACTTTTCATGCTATAAAGTTAGAATTAATTTATAGTAATTTATAGTAATTTATAATAATTTATGTGGACCGATTAATCTACCAACTTATATTGGATTTTTATGTTTCTCAACTTTTGTTAATGATAAGCTTATATATAATAGTTTATTTATTTAAAAATAAAATTTAACATCTTTGATAAATTTCAAATTTATAAACAATTTGTAAAAAATCAAACTTTTCAGGAGTTAATTATTCTTTGGTTAAAAAATAATAGCAAATATAAGTCTAAGATATATTCTTAATTTTGTTAAAAACATGGTATTCAATATCACTAAATAATCCTAGGATTAATTAGTGATATTAATTTCTAATTAAAGCAATTAAAAGTTATACTCTCTATGATATCAAAACCAACAAAATATCCAATTTATCTTATTTAAGAACCTTGTAGAAGCATGATCTTTTCCTTAATTCATAAAGATCATTATAAGAACTTAATAATCATATCATACCATACCATGTGTGTTTTTTTTTTTTAATTACATTAAGGAACAAAAAGCTTATTGCTTAATGAATAAAGCTACTAAGAAAATTATTATTTTACAAGATGTTACCTTTAATGAAAAATCATATCCTATTCCATTTATAGGAGTTTTATAATATAGTTTTTTTATTTAAAAATATTCTTCTTTTGACTTGTCTTTTCTTGTTTTAATTACAATATCCACAATATATTATAGATTACTTGTATCAGCCATAAATGCATCCAATATTTCTCATGTCTAGTTATAATTACACTATGATTGAGATACTCTTACTAATATTGATGGAAAATTAGTTACAAGTGGTTCTTCACCTTTAATGTTTATTCAAGGTGAAGTTTCTTTAAGTAATTTAATTCACCAACTGAACATTGATTTTAATATCACTTGATATTCTAATGAAGATAATTCTAAAAAAAAAATCTAACTAATTTATATGAATAATTTTATAAATTATCTATCATTTATGAAAAAAATGATTCTTCTAAATTTTTATAATTTTATTTATTATCTAAGAAAAAAGCCCAATAAATAATAAATTCTTATTAAAGATTAATTATATCCATAGAAGAAAAAAAAATCTCTCAATTTAAATCCTAAAATTAAAAAATAAGCTTTGATTGTTAATATAATTAATGAATCTACTATTCTTAAATAAGCTTTAGCTAATGCTTAAGCCAAAAAATGATAATTAGCTATTGATTATAAAATTTAATTTTTATTTCAAAATAAAACTTAACAAATAACTCTTCTTTTTAAAGGACATAAATTTATTAGATTTAAGTGGATTTTTAAAGTTAAATATAATATGGATGATTCCATCAATAAATTTAAAGCTTATTTAGTTGCAAAAGGCTTTATATAAGTAGCTAATCTTAACTAAATATATATATATATATATATATATATATATATATATTTTAATCTTGAATTTGACTTTAATTAGATTATTACTTGCTTTAGCCACTCAATACAATCTTAAAGCATATTAACTAAAATTCAATTTTTTTTTTAACAATAATATAATTAAATAGATATATGTAGTAATTCCAAACAATAAGACTATTCATTCTTCTAACTCAAATAAAACACTTATTTATTGTTTGGACGAATCCTTACCAAGTTTGAACAACCTTTACGTGCTTGGTATATAAAATTATATAATTTTTTTCTATATTATGAATTTCTTCTTATTGAAGAAAATTCCAATATTTACATAAAATATGACAATATAAGTTTTATCATAATAGTCATCTATGTAGATAACTACATAATTTTAAATAATGAATTTACTTCTATTATTTTTTTAAAAAGAATTTTACATAAAAAATTTAAAATGAATAAAAAAGATAATTTATATTATATTACAAATTTATTATGATAGATTTAATAATATTTTTAATATTAAATTAAAAAAATATTTATAATTTATACTTTAAAGATATTATATAAATACTTGTAATATAATCTCTATATCTCTCAAATCTGATATAAAATTATCAAAAAAAAAATTATCTAATTAATCAAACTGAAAAAGATCAAATGATGGGCGTTTTTAATTGTGAATCAATTGGTAGTCTAATTCATTCTACAATATGTACTTGAGTTGATATAACATTTAGTATCAATAGTTTGTCACAATATCTATCCAATCTTAAAACTATCCATTCGCAAGGAATTAAGCATCTATATAGAATTAATGTGGTTAAAGATGTAAGGTTGTTCAATCCATTTGGCAATGATGGCAAGCTTAAGTAATCTTTTAAATTAGATGTAATCAAAGATATAAGATTGCATAATCTACTTGGCAATAATACTAAGCTTGAATGTTGTAGTATTATGTATTGTCTTGTTTGAAAATGCACCAAGCACCTAACTGTGAGAAATAAAGTTGTATTTTGCAACTAATTAAGAATCCTAATAGGTTTTTATTAATGAAGAAGAATATAATCCAATTCCAATCTCAAAATATTTAATACCAATATAAAGTGCTCAAAAGCACTCTTCTTAATAACTTCAAGTATATACAAATATTAATTCCCTTGTTAATTTTATTCTTTTGTAATTTTAAATTTATCTTACAATCTTAATCTTAATTAATAAGCTTTAATAAGCTCTAATTCCAAATTTGACCATCTAATTGAAATAATTTTTTTTTATATACTCAAAAAACATCAATTCAATTCAACTTACATGTGATATGAGAAAATACCAAAAAGCCACTAATATCCCTTTACCACCAACTTAAAAGTTGATGAAGAAGTTTCAGTAGCAACTTCTCTTTCTTCAACTATTAATTTTTACTCAAAATTGGTGTATAATTTGATCTTCAAGTCTTCTAATCTCATACCAAATTTTACCTCTTTTTAAATAATAGATCTCTAGATATTACAAAAATCCTAACTAATTTCAAACTGCCAACTTCTGGTATCCTTTTTGATGTATGATTGGATATCTCATATTCTCATTGTTACAATCATATGAAATCTTATACTCGCTTATCACACATTTATAAATTTTTAACTATAGATCTTGCATAGATTATATAAAATAATTAAAAATACTAGTCCAAATTTTATTATATAAATCCTAGATTTCCAATATAAATTTTAAAATTTAAATAACACTTTCAAGATCATACTAAAACCAATAGAAACCAACTTTATGCCTTTAAAACAAGTTTGAAGTTTTCTTTCTAATTTTACTTATCAATCTTTGAAGGCCTTTTTGTCTTACATTAGATGGCCGTTTAGATAGCTAGAATTTGATTTTGACCTTGATTTACAAATAATTGTCTCTTGAGTATAAATCTAATATATATTAAAAAAAAATTATATTATTGTATCATAAGTTTTATCCTAGAATCAATCATATTAATTACTTACTTGATCTATTTTATTTTTATCAATCTATCGCCTTTCTAAGATAGTAGAATTGTTTTTGTAGCCTAGAAGAAAAATTTGCTAACCAATTTTATTCTATTAGCTATTAAGGCAACAAAAACTAAACTAAGAGGCTTTCATAAAAGCTTTTATTAAATATTTTGAATTTCTTTTGAACCAAGATGATAAATTATTAATTATAAAATTATTATTATTTATTTTTTAACCATAACAACATTTACATGGAATTATCATAGTCAAAGATATAAAATTGCTCAATCTATTTGATAATAATGTCAAGCTTGAGTACAAAGATAAATCAAGTATAACTTATTAATTTTATTCCAATTTTAGTAGTATTTCATAGAAATATCTCATATTGGTTTGGTTAGAGCCTTGCTTTCAAATCAAGTTTTGTCTTGATTTATTCTATTATTTGAAAAGAACTCTTCTATATTGTATAACTTTGAAACATTTTTGGCAACATTTGCAAAAGTATTTTGTGAACATGATAAGATTTATTTTATTACACCTAAAATCCAAGCTCTTCAATAAAAAATATATTTTTCATCTATTTATACTTTAAAATTTTAACAATTAGTATGTAATATCAATTAAGATAAAGATGCATTAATAAATCAATTTTATTAGAAATTATGAGGCAATATAAAAGATCTATTATTATCTATGTCTAATCCTCAAATTCTTAAAGAAACAATTCATCAACTTGTTAGATGTGACAATCAATTATTTCAACATTGATAAGACAAATATTCTTTAGACACACCATAGTTATATACCAATTATTTAGCAATTTCTACATCATCCAATTTTAACAATCAATTGGAAGTAGAAGACATTCAAATTAATATAGTTCAGTTTAAACATCTTTCTAAATAAGAAAAGAAACAATAAAAAGACCAAGGTTTGTACTTATATTATAGAAAGACTAGCCACAAGGTTCACAATTTTTTTAAGAAATGCCACTGTATCTATTGGATGAAAAGTGCAGCCATACAAAAAAAAAACATTGCCAAAAAATAAAGGTGTCTAATTATAATAGAGACCTTATAATTAGATTCTTCTATTATTCAAGGTAAAATAAATCATATACTATTTGCTAGTCCTTCTTATTATTTTACTATACCAATTTATTTAGACTCTTAAAAATTCAAAATTCTTGCTTTATTAGATTCAAGAGCCTCTACTTGTTTTATTGACAAAGAATTTTTATAAAATCATAAAATTTTGATGATTAGAAAATCCATATCCATCTATGTCGAAGTTATAGATGGTCAATGTTAATGCTATCAACAACTCTATTGATTAAATTTGTTGAATTTTTCTATTTTTTAATTAATTTCTATTATTTTTAATATTAAAATAATTAAAAAGTATATTTAATTATATCTTTTTATTAATTCTAGCTTAAAGATATCTTAAAGTTATCTATTAATAGAAAAACCATCTTCTAAGCTAATTTTTTTTTATCCATTAATAATCTTCAATTGTCTAAATTAGATATCTAAATTTTTTTCTTTTATTTATGAATTAATTATTTGTAAAAAAAAAATATTTAGTTGATTTAAGAGAATTAAATTGGGACTCTAAAGATTGCTTTGATCTAAACACAATGGAAGCAATAAAAGTTCCGAAAAATACTTTCTAAGTATCATTTTTTTTTATTTTAAAATGAATTCTATCTAATTATATTAAAAGAATAAATATCTCATTATTCTAATAGTCAACCATATTAAATTCTAGTCTAATTTTTCATTTCTATCCAATGATTAATTTTTCTTCAATTAATTAGCCTTTAATTGAAATTCCTTAAATTTCCTTCTAATTTCCAAGATAGTACAAAAATCCTTAGAAATTCACTAGAAATTACAAAAAATTCTTAAAGTTAGGCTGCAGTTGAACCTCTAATCAATAATTAAAATTTATTTTAATTTTTATTTGGATATTTTATTCTTATAATCCTTGTTGCTTGATTTTTAATTTTTTAAAAAACACTTGAATTGGAGCTATAATGAATTGATTATGAATTTTTGAAATTTAGTTACACTATGGGAATTTGGAATTAACATTTAATTTATTCACATAAATTCATGGAATTGAGCAAATAGAAAAAATTGAATTAAAATTTGGAAGTGGATTTCAATACAAATGCACTTGAATATCATTTAAAATTTGAATTATAAAAAAAATCCATGTGGGTTTTTAAGCCATCCAAAGGATATACTTATTTACTTCATAGTTTACTCTTATTGTTTGGAGATATTATTCATGATACAACTAGAAAATCATAGTAGCTAAGTCATATTTAATATCATTAAGTCTTTATTTAATCTAGTCATATTACGACTTTCTTGGCTTAAAAGATATAATCTACATATAGACTAGGTATTCTATAAAATAATATTTTTTACAATAAAATGTGTTTGTATAAAATCTATTAAAAGATTTCATAAATCTCATAAGTCTAAAGCTAAAAATCTTTTAATTATTGGAGCAAGAGCACTTATAAGGGCAGCAAAGAAGGTGTCAAGGACACGAACTAAAACAAATGCACAAGTTAATACAAACTATGTCAAAGAAAAATAAAAAAATAGAAATAAAGAAATATGTATATTCAAGAAGAAATTGGAATGGCTATTGCCAAAGATTAGAAAATACATGAGACTCTTGAATTAAACTAGAAACAAAAAAGAAGTTGACAAGAATGAAGAAGACTTCACTCTTGTCTCTGTAAATACTATCTATTTAAGAGCTATATGGCGGTATTCTATAGGACCTCCTACACGTATCTAATTTGTAAGACATGTGTCAAACTTGCAAGACAAGTTTTTCACATGTGTGCCATGTATTTAATTTGTTCTACAAGCTACCAATATGAGTAATACATGGCTAGCTTATTCCACAAGCTATCAATATGTACGACACATGGTTAGCTTGTTGACCAAGTTTCTAACCTACCAATCACCTATAGACATGTATAAAGGTGATTCCGTGTCTATGAAGCTTCTAAGAAGCTTTTCTATAAGATATTATCAAATTAACTTATTTTACCTACTTCTATATTAATTAGATAATTATTGGAGTAAATCTTATGTTCGTGACATTATCTCCCTTTTTAAGGATGAGTTCCACAAAGAGTGGTGATTACATGTTGAAGAAGTCCAAGATACGTCGAATTATGCTTGCTACATACTCTGATCTTTATTTCCTTTAAATATAATTGATAGGTCCTTTCAGCCATCGATAGTGCCCTATACCAAGGCTAAAGGACCACCCTCTTATTTGATCATTGTTGAGGCCTTCATAACTTCCTTTAAAGTAAAAATTTGAAATACCATCAAGAACAGTTCCTACTTCTAAAAGTATCACCAAACATTAAGAGTCTTTTCCAAGGTCATAATATCAAACACGTTGTATTTTGCCATCAATCCAAAAAAGAATATGTTTTTCTTGAAGATCTTCATCTCTATTACATCATCTTGAAGGTTGCAATGGTTGTAATGTCTTGTGTGATAAATTGGCAAATGATGGTTCTTGAGCAAAATTTTTTGGTTGTTAATCCTCTATCTCTTTAGTACAAACAAATTCAAAGAAATAGCAAACAATGATACAAGATAGAATGAAACTTTTATAAAACCTATTTTGCTTTATAACAAAGATTTTCTTGACTCTTTATCTTGATTTTGACGGATGTCATCGATGAAACGCATTGACTTTTGCTGATGTGTTTGCTAGATTCTTGGATGGCTTCCATGTGCATTCACTAATATCATACCCTCTCTTGTGTTGAGGTTCGGCTATTATGTGAAAAAATTGTATATGTATATTTAATATACAATTTACTACATAGCTAAATGAAAGCCGTATCTGTGGACTTTTATTGGTTACAAGATGCGGTTAGGTTGCTAGTTTAGAAAGGATCTATTAAAAGGATTATTATTGAGGTTTATACAACCTTATTGCTTTTTTTGATAGTAATTTTGAAGTTGATTTTATATTGATAGTAACTTTTGTATATCTTAAGTCACCTTTGTTAGATATTGGTGACCCTTAAAATCTTAATTTATTTCTTTTATTTATTGCTTAAAGCACAAAGTATGTAAATCTTATAAGAAGAAGGATTAGAAAAGGGATTTTAATATAAAAAGGGTAGTTTGGCCATCTATATAGATGAAAAGAGGTGGATGATAGAAATCTCTATTCTAATTGGCCAAAAATCATGTCCAATGGGCTTCAAGGAGGCTGCCCGAGGGTTTATTAGGAGTTAGGGTTTGTTTTTCAAGGGGAGTCAAACATCAAAGGCTAGGATCATAAGGTTTAGATTTTTGGATCTGGTTTAGGTGCAAATTTTGTGTGATTTGCACTTTTTATGAAGAAGTTATAGGCGCTCAAAGTTAAGGTGCTGATTTTGGACCTACTATCATTCTTTTGAGCATAATTCGCGCATATAGAGAGCAATCAAAGATCGGCGATTGGGGTTGAAGAGAACACTTTCACGGCTATATTTTTTGTATACAGCTTGATGAAATTAAAGCTAGGATGAAGGAGATATTGGGAGTTGAAGTTAATGCTTACAAACTTAAGGGTAGTAAGTGATCCGCTTACATAATGGTTACATTTTGAGCTATATCTTAGGTAATTTGATAGATTTTTGATTCAAAGTTTTTAAGAGTATATATGTTTATGTCACAAGATTATGTGCAAAAATTTTATGGCATTAAGGTTTTGGATTTGTGAGATATAAGGAAAATAGTGCTCAAGTGTCTCTAAGCTAGGGTTTTAAGTACCTGCTAGGAGTTTTGAGATATCGGACGATTAAAAACGAATTTATGCTTGATTTTTTCTTGTATTAAGACTTGAGAGGATTATCTACACTTTTAAGTAAATTTTACAGAAATTAAATTATTGGATCAAGAGTTATTGGACTCTAAAGTTTAACAAGAAATAAGTCCTTGAGGATGAATAAAGTTTTGAAGGGTTTTTGTGGAAATTTGAATCTTTTTTGTACAAAATTATTTGAATACAAGAGGGTTTATATATATATATATATATATATATATATATAGATAATTTTTTTTTATAAGATTGTTGTATTATTTGTCTTTTTTATTAAGAAAAAATCACCTATTGGATTTTTGCCATCAAATTTCAAATAAATTCTCTACACCCAGGTATCTAGTGTATTTCCAAATAGAAGGCCACATCATACAACACCGTGCCAATGGATAAGATATTCCAGTTGATTTTGTCATTGCCTTGGATCTAAAATCTCTTCTATCTTGAATTCTTCATTGTTATCTACTTCTATGGGAGGTGGTAGCATTTGTCTTCTTCCTTGTATATCCACTGTTTTGTATGGCTCAAGTAGTGACACGTGAAATATATGATAGATCTTCATAGATTTTGGTAGACATAATCGATAAGCAACTGGATTGATTTGTCCACAAATCAAAAAAGATCCAAGTCTATAAAAATCTAGCTTGTCGCAAGAGTAAATAGTCTTGATATTACAACAAAATAACCATACCTTATCGTCCACATGGAATTGAGGTTGTTCTTTGTTATAGACATCTGCATTGATTTTTTTGTTGTTCTTGAGCTTTCTTTAATTGTGCTTTCATTGTTGTATGTAGCTTTGACAACCGATTTGCCAAATCTTCTATCGTAGGATTATCAACTTTTGAAAAGTCAAAAGTATTAAATCGTGGATGATAACCATAATTTATAAAGAATGGAGTTTGTTGAATAGACAAATGTATCAAATTATTATAAGCAAACTTTACCAATGACAAAAGAGTTGTCTAGCCATTTTAATGATAATTGATGGTATATCTCAAATATTGTTCTAAAACTTGATTTATTTGTTCCATTTGTCCATCAAATTGAGAGTAGAAAGCTGAAGATAGTTTTATATCCACCTTCAATATTTTGAAAAGAATCCTCTAAAATCTTGATACAAATTGTGTTCCTCTATCTGATATAAAATCCCTTAATAATCCATGATAGTGATAGATATTATCAATGAAGAATTTTTTTTATTTTTTCAATTGTAATAGATTTTGTATATAGTATAAAATATGCCATTTTGATAAAACAATCTAAAATCACAAGTATAGGATCATATGAACTTACCTTTGAAAGATCCGTAATAAAATCCATAGAAACAGAAGACTAAGGTTGTTTTGGTATAATTAATGGTTAGAGAAGTTCGTAAGGTTGGTAACGAGGAATTTTTGATCTTCAACAAATGTCACACAATTGTACAAACTCTTTAATAGCCTTCCACATCTAAGGCAATCAAAAATCTCTTGATATTAGCTCCAAAATCTTATTATAACCAAAATATCATATCATAGGAGGTTGTGATGAGCTTCCAAAGTATGTAATTGTATTGTGCCTTTTAGAATATATAGGCGGCATTTGAAATAGAGTAGATCATTCTTAAACTCAAACTTGGAGGTATTATGAGACTTAAATGAATTATTCTTAATTTCATTGACAAGAGGGTTTGAAGACATACTTGACTAGATTTGCTTGATAAAAATTGAATCAACAGTCAATGTTGATATCATCACTCAAAGGTGAAATTACTCCAACTTCAAGAAGGTTGTTCTTTGTTGATCAAAAGCCGAATCTCTTTCTTTTGATACAAGATAAGAACGTGTAAAAAGGGCATCAGACAGACTTTGTTATTTTCCTCACTGATAGGTGATAATAAACTTGAATCTTGACAAAGACATGTTCCAACGAACTTGACAATGATTCAATACACCTATTGACATAAAATATTTGAGATTCTTGTGATATATATACACAATGATTAGACTAAAAGTGCCTTCTAGATAAAGATGTCTTTTTTGAAAAGAATCCACAATTGCAAGAAGTTCTTTATTATGGATTTTATAGTTGATTTCTACTGCTCAAAATTTTTTAGAATAAAAAACTACTAGGTGGAGTTTGTCATTTGCTCCCATTTGTAACAATTCTGCCCTCAAAGTAAAGTTTGATGCATATGTTTTTATAAAAAATACCTTGAAAAAGTCAATGCAATATAAGATTAGTACAGAAGTAAAAGCTGTTTTCAAAGCCTCAAATGAAGCTTTTGTTTCTTTGCTCCATTTGAGTTTGTCCTTACAAGTTAAACATATAAATAAAGCTACAACTTGCAAAAAATTCTTCATCAAGAATCAACAATAATTGACAAATTTCAAAAAATATTGCACATCTCGTACTGTTTTTGGAATCTTCCAATCCATGATTGATTGGACTTTCTTCAGATCCATTTTGAGACCATCATTTGAAATAATATGTCCTAAGTAGTCAACTTGAGTAGTATGAAATACACACTTTTTCATCTTAGTATATAATCCTGTATCTCTAAATTTTTGTAATACACAATAAATATGAAATTCATGTTCTTCTATGTTCTTAGAATAGATCAAAATATTGTCTAAATAATAGATAACAAAATCATCAAGAAACTCACAAAATACGTCATTTATAAGATGTTGAAAAATAGCTGGTGTATTAATAAGTCCAAAAGGCATGACATTATTCTCAAAATATCCATACCTTATTCGAAATACAATCTTCCATTCATCACCTTCTTTGATGCGTACTAAGTTGTATGCTCCTTGTAGATCTACTTTTGTATAGATCTTATGTTGATTGATTTGATCAAGAAATCCAAATATCAAAGATAAAGGATATCTATTCTTGATGGTAATCTTGTTGAATCCACAATAATTTACACACATCCATAGTGATCCATCTTTCTTCTTTACAAATAAGATAGGAGCTCATGTTGGAAATTTTGAATGGAGTATAAAATTCTTGGCTAAGTTCTCATCAATGTATTTCTTGAATTTAGCCAATTTATTTTAGAATAGATTGTAGATCCATCGAAATGGAGGCTAAATTCTCTCTTTGAGATCAATTGAGCAATCATATGGATGATATTGCAAAAAAATGTCTACATTCTTTTTCTCAAAAATATTTTGATAATCTTGATATTGGCTTGGAATGCCACTTGAAATCCTTCCACCATCAAAAATGAGTGTAGCATAAATAGCAAAAGATGATCCTTCTTTTGCTTCACTCATAAAAGATTTTGTGCCTATAAGTACGAATTTTATTATATTAAGCTTATGATTTGTTATTTGATTTATGAGACTCTTATTAATATTTTGAAAAAAATCAAGTCTATGAAAAATCCAATCTATTCAAGGATTATATTTTTTTAGCCATGATAAATTTAAAATGATTGGATTAGAGAGAGATTTAATTATATTAAAGATTATACAACTGTTATGACCATCTATTGTTATATTTATAGAAAGAGTTTTATGAGTAATATCTCTACAAGATAATGGAGGATAATCTATGATTTCTACATATACGGGTTGAGTTTTTTGTATTAAAGATATTCTATAACTTTTAACAAATTTTTTATCTAAAAAACATACTGAAGCTTCTAAATGTAATAAGACAGAGGCTTTGTGATTTTTAGGTCTCAAATAGATATCTATTATAAAACAAGAAGAGGGTTTTGAGGAGAGGATATGACCTTTACTAGGAGTTGTATAAGATTCCAACTGTACAATTCCTATTGTAGTTGGACAAATTCATTTTCCAACATATTGTCTTCTTTGACAACTGTACTCATCATCTTGTAGTTGCGTCATTTCTTTGGACAATGTTGAGTAGTGTGCTTAGGTTCTCTATAATATAAATACAATCCTTCTTCACGACGATGAGTCTTTTTTTGTTCAATAAGATATATCCTTACTGTAATGCATTAATTTATATGTCATAAAGTTATATTTTCATATCTGGACAGTAAGGATATCTCTTACTGACATGAAAATGTAACGCATTAATTTACATGTCTTCTACTTTTGAATGTACATATTGAAAAGACGTTGATCTTATTATTGTATTATAGTAACGTTGGAGATTCCTTATGTGGCTCATCAATCGAAATTCAATAAGCTGATTATCACACTTCACAGCAAAATCAATTGCTTGACTCAATGTCTGAGGATCGGATAAGTTGAGCATTAATTTCTTTACTTCATATTATAATCTATAAAAAAATTAGCTAATAAGCACAACATCATTCCACTTGGTTTCAATTGTTAATTGTCAAAATTATGAAGTATATAATGTCATTGATTGATTGTCTTGTTGTAAGATACAAATCTTGTTGGTTGCGACATGAATTATATCATGTTCTTGATACATAGATCAAAACTCTATTACAAATAGCTCCAAATTATCCCATATTAGATCACATCATTCAAGAAAGGATAAAAACCATAATAAAATAGAACTTGATAATAGTGTTTTAATAAACTTAACTTATGATTCCTGGATTAGATAACTTTGGGATTGAAGTTCAATTACCAGTTGTACTTAATTGATGAATCGTCAAAACTTAGATTTGGTGCCATCAAACTTCTCCGGCAAACTAATTTTTTGTTCTTTGATGCTTGAATGGTGTTCAATAGTAGGTGAAGTGGTATGACTTGAAGTAGCTCGAATCATCTCTATATCTTCACTTCTTGCTAATTTTATTGCTCCTTGTAGCGGTGCATTGAATTCATGCATTGAAAGTATTAATTTTCTCATTTGCTCTTGTATTTGTGCCACTACATTCTTCATTTTAGCAAGCTTTGCCATGATACTACAATAAAAAAAAGAAAAAAAGTATCTACTCTCACTACAAAATAAAACACTTAAGACCAAAGAAAAAAATTCTAGGAACAATATCACTTTAGAAGTGAGTAATTCACAACTTCTAATATGCTTATATCTTATCAAGAGAAAGGAATAATCCACTCTTAATCAAGAAGAGAGAAAGCTCTAATATTATAACTTTATTCTTATCAATCTGTCAAGAACACAAACTGAAACAGATACATAAGTTAGTAAAAATTATGTCAAAGGTAAATAACAAGATAGAAATAAAGAAGTATGTATATTCAAGAAGAAATTAGAATGGCTATTGCCAAAGACTAGAAAATTTATAAGACTCTTGAATTAGACTAGAAACAAGAAAGAAGTTGACAAGAGTGAAGAAGATTTCACTCTTATCTCTATAAATACTATCTATCTAAAAACTAAGTGACGATATTCTATAGGACCTTTTATATGTGTCTAATTTATAAGACACATGTCAAACTTACAAGACAAGTTTTTCACATATGTGCCACGTACTTAGCTTGTTCTATAAGCTATCAATATATGCAACACATGGCTAGCTTGTTCCACAAGCTACCAACATGTGCGACACGTGGTTAGCTTATTGACCAAGTTTCTAACCTACCAATCACCTATAGACATGTATAAAGGTGATTCCACATCTATAAAGCTTCTAGGAAGCTTATCTATAAGATATTATCAAATTAACTTATTTTACCTATTTCTATTAATTAGATAATTATTGGAATAAATCTTATGTCCATGACAGAAGGACTCTTCTTTTGTTATTTATGCAACTTCAATGTTTGAAGTAATAATTACATTGACAACTATTCTACAATGTTATAAAGATTTTTAAAATGTGTTTGAAAAGAAGAATACAAACACCTTGTTACAGCATTATATATATGACTATATTATTGATCTTTAAGATGGAGTACAACAACCATTTGATCCTATTTATAATTTATCACAAAATGAGCTTATTGCATTGAGGGAGTACATTAACAAGAAGCTAGCAAAAAACTTTATACAACATTCAAAGTTTCTTGATAGTGTTCTAATATTTTTTATCAAGAAGAAGAACAAATCCTTACAAATATGTATCAATTACCATGGCTTTAACAAGGTGACAATAAAAAATTACATATCCATTATCATTGATATGTAAACTTTTAAATCAATTAGAATAAGCAAATATTTATTGAAAAACTAAATCTTTTAGGAGCCTACAATTTGGTACGCATTAAAAAAGGGGACAAATGAAAGAATACATTTTGAACAAAATAAGAATATTTTGAATATAATATTATGCCATTTGAACTCATAAATGCTCTAACAATCTTCTAATATTTGATAAATAATATATTTCATGAATTCCTTGATAATTTTATTATTTGCTATTTAGACAATATTTTGATTTATTCAAAAAGACTAAAAGAGTATAAATGGCATATTTGTCTTGTCTTATAAAAACTTTGAAATATTAGATCATATGCCAAGTTGGAAAAATATGTATTTCATGAGGTATATGTAGAGTTTTTTACTTAAATTATTTCTAATAAAGGCTTATTGATAGATCTAAAGAAGATCAACGCCATTAATGATTGTATAATTCTAAAACTGATATGTGATATTCAATGTCTTTTTGGATTTATAAATTTTTACATGAACTTCATTAAGAATTATTTTTAAATAATAATTCTACTTATTCAATGTTGTATTACATAAAATCTTATTTGAGAATGTACCAGATACTTAACTATGGAAGATAAAAAAAGAAATTACAACAACAAGTCCTAATACCTCTAATAGAATATAAATTACAATTAAAGAGTAATAAGTATATTCAGCCATTAAAGAAGTTCAATTAGATTTTTAATTAATTATAAAAAATATACAAAGAAATTCTAAAGAATTTTTAAAGAAATCATAAAAAAATAATAAAAAAACCTAAAGAAATATTAATATAAAAATCTAAAAATCTAAAAAAATATAATTTTTTTCAAAAATATTAAAAATAAAAATTATAATTAAATTCTAATCAAACCATAGTCAAATCCTAAACAATTCCTAATCAAATCTTAATCAAATCCTAGTCAAATCTTAATTGAATCCTAGTAGAATCCTAAATCCTAAATAAATCTTATTAAAATCCTAATTAAATCCTAATCAAATTTTAAATCGTAATAAAATCGTAATAAAATCCTAATAAAATCCTAAATTCTAATTTATTTCTAAATCCTAAATAAATCCTAATCAAATCTTAATCAAATCTTAAATCTTAAATAAATTCTAATAAAATCTTAATCAAATACTAATAAAATCCTAGTAAAATTCTAAATCCTAAATAAATCCTAATCAAATCTTAAATTTTGAACAAATCCTAATGAAATCCTAATTAAATTTTAATAAAATTTTTAACTAAATTCTATTAAAAATCTTAATCAAATCTTAATAAAATCTAACAAATCTTAATCAAATCCTAATCAAATCTTAATAAATCCTATAGCAGATTAAAACTTTAATAGCGAATGATTGAATTGTTCTTCTTGACTCAAAATTTGCAAACCTTTCAACAACTAAATTGGCAACATGCATAAAAATTTGAAGAAGATCCAACTGACTAAATAGAAGATAAGTCTAAAAATTTGTTCAAGTGTAGGCCGTCCTTATTCTCCAATTTTGATGCCAATATTTTAATACCAATATCTTCTTTTAATACCAATATCTTCTTTTTTTACCATTAAATTACTTTCAAAATTCACAAACAGGTAAAAAATTAAGTCTATCATCTATACAAATAATTGTCATCTCAGTCCAATAGATAAATTATTGAATATCTTAGAAATTCACTAATTTTCAAAACCTAGTTTCTAACACCCTGATCCATTTGAACTTCAATTACCTTCAATCAAATTGTTTGATCAAGCTCAAACTTATAGCATGTATTCAACACAGCTACAATCACATATCTACAAAATTTTATCTATAGATCTATAACCAAACTCACAAAATACTCAAAAATATAAACTCTTTTTTATTTCACAAAACTTAGAGTCACCCAAATCAACTTTGACTTTGCAAAGCTCTTACAAAATCAATATCTATTTCAATTACTCAAAATTAATGCTAAAGAAAACCTTCTAAAGTCTGTTCTTCAATTCAATTGTTCAATTTGCCAAAAAACTTTCCATTTGTGGTAGATATATGGTTTTGTACCTCAGGGTCTGATTTTGATTTAGATTCACAACCGGTCCTCTCTAAGTATCAATTCTTAGAATTTTGAGATAAATTTTATTAAAACCTATTTTTAACTTCTTCCTAAAGATGTTTATATCATTTATTTTTCTAATCTACTTTATTTTTTCTTAATTATAGCCATACAAAGTAAATAGAAGCCTTGATAATTTTTATTATTAAAAAAATTATATCAAGTTTATTTTTCAACCTTATTTTTTGATCAATTAAAAAAAAAAAAAAAAAAAAAAAAAAAAAAAACTCTTTATCTATTATAGACACATGGTTTTATGCCTTGGAATTTGATTCCAATCCTAGTTCACAACTAGTCTTCTCCAAGTATCAATCCAAGGTTTTTTTAGGTAATTTTTATTAAAAACTATCCTTCATTTTGATCTTAAGATGCCTGTAGTAGTATTTTGTTTTGTCTATTTTGTTTTGTCTTATTTATGATTTCATAAAATAAATAGAAGCTCTTTTTATAAAAAGATAATATATATATATATATATATATATATATATATATATATATTATCTATATTTTTTAAAAATTTTCTATTATTTAGTCTTTAATTAAGCTTCTCTATAATATATGTCTTTTTTTGCTCTTTCATCTTATAGTTGTATTACTATATAATAATGCCTTTGTATTTTGTAACCACACTATGATTTTTTTATATTGAATATTTTGGATTTAATAAGACATTGGAATTACATTTTTAAGATTTTTGATTGCCTCATATATAGAAGATTGTCAAGGAATTTGTATTTTTAAGTGAAGTATGTTTTAAATCAAAGAATCTTATTTATTGCCTATATAAACTTTTTCAACCACTACATGTTCTAAAATAATCTTGGTCTTCTATTTCTATGGACTTCATTATAGATCTTCCACCATCTAATTCTTTTGATAGTATATTTATAATTTTTAATTGATTTATTAATATTATACATTTTATTCTTTACAAAAAAATAATCACAAGTAAAAAAATGGAAAAACTTATCATTGATAATTTCTATCAATATTATAGATTGCTAGATGATATTATATTAGATTGCAACTATTAATAAGATGATTGGACTTTATACTTACTACTTACTAAATTTTCTTATAATTACACCACTCATATTTCTATTCAACAAACATCTTTTTATACCAATTATAGATATTATTCAAAATTGGATATATTATTTAAATCTAATAATTGAATAGCTAAAGAATTTATTATTTAATTGGAGTTATTTTTAATTATAAAATTTTAATTAGAGGAAGTTCAAAAATAATATAAAATAATTATAGATAGGCTTCAAAAAGAATAATTTATCTTTGATGTTGGTGACCAAGTAAGGCTCCTTTGATACAATATTAAAACCAATTGATTTTACTACAAATTATACTATTGAAGATTAAGGCCATTTTTTATTTTTAAATAAATTAATCCTATTGAAAATTATTTAAAATTACTAATATATATGAAGATACATCTTATTTTTATATATATACTTTTAAACCTTATAAAAAATCAAACATATCAAAACAAATACAAGTGCCACTGCCTTATATTAAAGTGAATAATCATAAAACATTTGAGGTGGAAGAAAAGTTTAATTTGAAGATAAGATAATGATAACTAGAGTACTTTGTGCATTGGGGTGGCTACACTATTAGTGATTGTATATAGGAGCCAATTCATTACTTAGTCAATATTCCTTAAAAGATACATGAGTTTTATTAATAATATTCCTTCAAACCTAATGTAGTAGTATGTGTGCCAATTATCTAGTAATGTTGTCATATCATTTAAACTAAAAAACTTGAATATAATTTTTAATTTTTTTTTTTGAATTATTCATTTAAAAAAAAGAAAAAAAAGAAAAAAAAACAATTACAAAAGTTTTGAGATTAATTCTTATATATAATATAAATAGTATATCTAGTACCATCCCATTCTATCTAAAATTTATGATTTATTTATTTTTAGTATCTCAGCCATAGATAGCCAAGAAGATGATACCTAACAAGTTAAGCTATCTCAACTAACTAATTCACAGTATTGACCTTAATAGGAAGGATTATTCAAATCACAAAAGCTACAAAATTTATCTAGTAACCAATCAATGATAATCATCATTGAAATCAAACTTGTCTATGAAGATTGTCTAGAAGTTATATTTAAAGAATATTTCTATAATAAAGATATAAAAATATAAGCTTAGTTCAAAGTAAAAGATATTAGTTATTATTATTGGTTATAAGGACAAATAAGACTTTTAACTTAACAAAGACAAGTAAAATATGTTGTAAAGACTATAAGATACATCTTTGATTTTCTTTATTTTTAAACAATATTAGTAAAAAAATGATATTAATTCTTTGATCTTGTTTGCTATAAAATAATGTTGATATTATTGCCAAATAAATAAGATAATCTTATATCTTTAATTATATTCAATGTAGTCTAATTTAAACCTTCTAGTCTTCTTTTTATTCTTGTATTGTATTGTCTTATAATAAGACTTATATATTCTATTATTTTGTTATAATCTTATTTAGTTTTTTGACCTTGTCTGTAATACCTAGAGTAATATTTTAAGTTAAGTGTAGTCAAAGATGTAAGGTTGCCTAATCTATTTGGCAATGATATTAGGCTTAATCAATATCCTAAATTGAATATATTCAAAGATGTAAGGTTGTCCAATTCATTTGGCAATAATGTCAAGCTTGAGTATCTATTTATATAATATAATCAAAGATATAAGATTGTCTAATCTTTTTGGCAATAATTTCAAGTTGGTGCAATATTCTAAATCAAGTGTAGTCAAAGATATAAGATTGTCCAATCTATTTGGCAATGATATTAAACTTGAGCATCTTCTGAAATTGAGTGTAGTCAATAATTTCATATTACCAATTTCATTTGGCAAGGATGTTAAGCTTGAGCAAGCTTCTAAATTAAGTATAATTAATGAAATAATTTTTTTTAATAATTTTGGTAATTTTTTAAATTTATAACAATATTGAAAATTGAATTTTTTAGACATATCATGTGTTGTATGTTGTTTGATAAAATAATTAAATTTAGATATTCTTCTAGATCAAATTCTGATAATATGAAAATTTTAAAAAATAGAAATTAAAAGATTCTATATAAAGTAATAATTTTTTAATTATAATATATTTGAAATATTAAATTTTATCAAAATATCCTTTCTATTAAGAATTTTTATTTTTTTGTCTAACAATGGTTTGTATATTCTAAAATTTTTAAAAAATACAATAATTTTTTTTTTAATTTATCAAAATATTTTATCAATATAATAAAAATATGTAGTAATTCATTGACTTCTTTAAATGGTATGGCATCAAAATTACAACTTAATAATTGTAAAGAAAAAAAAAAAAAAAAAAAAAAAAAATCCTTATAATTTTATTAAAATGTTGTTATTTTGACTACTATAAAATAATCCTCCTAGCTACAAAATAATACAACACATAGAAATAAATATTTGAAATTATTATATTTAAAATATATTAGATATATATATAATTATTTTTAGAAAATTTATAACAAAATATATACAAATAATTATAATAATTATATCCAATTGATATTAAATATTATAAATTTAATCTTTTAATTCTATTTTTTATTTTTTTATTCTTGATTTCATACATGCTATTTAAATTAAGATCAAGTAAGATATCTTTTTTGAAAATCCATGAATTAGTTGTATATTTGAGTTTCAAATTTGTGAGCATTTATATTCTATATCAACTTCAACAATCTTTTGACCTATGCATCCAATACAAGATATATATCATGTTCTAAATTTTTTTCTTTATTTTTGGCCTATATTCATAATGCTCTTTTTTTTTATATGCCTTGTGGATATACATCATTACAAAAAAAAAGAAAAAAACATGTATTTAAAAACATATCATTTTTTTTAACTTTTAAGTTATTAAAGATTATTTTTAAAATATTCCAAATCTTATAGTTATTATTATTTTTATCTCTATCCAAATATCTTTATTTTTTTAACCTTTATAAAGCTTACTCCTAACATCTCAATCTTTTATGTCCTCTTAAAAATGCACCCATTACTTTCAAGCTTAAAGATAGGCCATTGCAAGCTTTTATAATTTTTTTGCCAACATCAATAAATTCATCAAATAAATTATCTTGGTATCTATAAGAATGAGTAATGAATAACTTTAAACTTGTATTTTTGTTAAATTCTTTAATATTTATTTTGTGAATCATTTTAGACCAATGTTCTATTAATTTCTAATTTTAAGTTGTGGCAATTACTGTGCTACTATTGTTAGGACACAAAACATCCATATGAATGATATCTTCTATTTGACTTTAGTTCTTTAAATCATCAAAGACTAAAATGGCTTTTTTTCTTATTAAGTATTCATTTAATATTATTTAAGTTTCTTCAATATTTTTTGGTTTTTTTTTTTTTTTTTTTTTTTTTTTTTTAATTTTAAATTATTTCAATATGTTGCAAGAAGTTTCATAGCTATCACTACTATTTTAAAAAATTTCAACAAAGCATGCACCATCATACATGTATTTTTTAACACCAAAGTAGCTTTTATAATTATAATCTTATCTATTCTACCTATGCCAACAAGACATATTGCCTTCACTTTTTTTAAGCATAATTGTATTATTTGAAATAAATAATTCTTTCTATTTTATTTATTTTATTTTATTTTTTATAAAATATCAACTTGTATTTAGAAATCAAATTATAATATTAAGCAATATTATAAAGTAGATAGGTTCTATTTTAGTATATTTTTATGTCACAACTTTAAATCCTAATATTTAACCATCATTATAAAAACTAAATTAATAAAATTAAATCAAAATATAAGTAGTATAATTATCAATAGAAGCTTTACCAATAGCAATTGATTATCTATTTTCTTGGGATGTATGTCTTGATTAATGTTGTCTATTGATGCACCAAAGTTTGTTAAATTTTTTTCTACTAAAATCTTCTTCTATAACATAATAAATCTTTTACAAGTATTTGCAAAATTTGGGTGTTGTAAGAGATTCAAATTCCAACATTCTTAGATGAGTTTTGTCAATTTATTATAATTTAAAGGTAAACTTGGTCTTTTATTTTTTTCTAGTCTTTCTAATATTTTTTTGGTGATGTTACTATCATTAAATGGATCTTTCTTCATAAAAAATCTTACAAAATATCATTGCAAATAAAAAAAAAACTTTTTCTTTAAAAAAAAGTTTGCTTTAAAAAAATATATTTTTATTAATTTAGAACCACCTTTTAATACTTTTAGATCTATGTATCTTAGAATATCATAGATTATTTTATTTTCTCTTGCTCTTAGATTTCTTCCAGCATTAACTTTAGATATGCCAAGATCAATCAGTTTCACTATATCATAATGAAAAATATTATTCATTAATTTTTTTTTCTATTATATTGATTAAAATATTATCTAGCTTCAAATCTCAATGTACAATTTGTATATCATGCAAGTAACTCATTTTTTTTGCAATTTGATAAATAATATCAATCATTAATATATATGATATTAATTTTTCTTCTAATATATCCCTAAGGTTTTTTTTAATCAATTCTATTTCCAAATATAATTCTTTATTTTTACTAATATTATATTTTATTACAAAATAATATGTGATGAAATTTGGATAGTTTAGATTGCCTAAAATACTCACTTTTTTGATTAAAAGATCATTGAAGCTAATAGCCATCTTTTTAGTTGCACTTAAAAGCTCCCACCACTTCAATTCATAGATTGTTTCAAAACCTCCTTTGCTTCTAGGTTGTATAATTTTCACATTTTTTATATCAGTTTAAAGTTCCAAAGTATCCAATTTTCTATCTTCAATACAATGCAAGTATTTAAATCTTTACAATAGATATTTTACTAATTTTAAGTGTTCAAAATAAACATTTACACTTACATAAATGAATCTCTTTTATATAATTTTATCATTACATTCCACTTCAACAAATGATGCAATGTCAAAATTAATTGGCATAATAATTTCATATTTTTTTTAGCTTTTTTTAAAAGCTTATTACTTATTACATCACAACAATGCTTTAAATTCTAATGCAACTATCTAAAGGCTTCTTTATTTTTCAATTGATAGATTGTTGCTTCACACCAATTTGATTCTCTATAATTTCTTATCAATAAGTAGATTTTACTCATAATAAGAAGTAATTCACTGAATATGAGTCCACACTCTAAACCATCATTATTGCAAATAATTAATTCTTAAAATACCTTCACAATATGATCCAATTACTTACAAAGATGTATACATTGATTTCTATTTAACATGTTTTTGTCCTTCAATAAACTCTTCAATTTTCCAACATGCACTTTACATTATTTTTTAATATCTCTATTGACAACTTATATTTTTGTCAAAGTGCTAATCCCTTGAATATAACAATCATATTGTTTCAAGAAATTTGGACATGATTGCATCTAAAAACCAACTATAAGGTTTCAAATTGTTGATAAATACTTTATAAATGATTCCAAATAAATAGCCATAATATATTACTAACAAACATATAAATTTTCTTTGTTTGAAACATAACCAATAACATCTATTAGTTTGACTTTATACTTTTTTTATTACTTATTAAAATAGATCTTAATAAATACAACAAAATAATTATGATTTGCAATGATATAAATTTTCAACAATTATGTTTTTAGATTATAAATTAAGATTTGCATTAGAATTAACAACAATAACACTTCCATTAATACTTATCAAATGGATTTTAAGGTCTTGGTCTACCAAATTCTCTTTGAAATTCTTATCATTTTTCCATCTTATATTTTCAATAATATCTCTAAAGTAAATAAATTATTATATAATAAAACAACCAAAAATATGACTTAGGTAGATAATTTTTAAAATTTTCGTATCTTCTACAATTACAAAAAATTATATTAGACATTCAAAATTGCACTTAAATACAACATGAACCTAATTCAAATATAATGCACTTGCCAACAATATAACAAATTTATTTCTTTATAAAATATATTAAACACTAACATCTTTTTTTAATTACATTATTTTATCAATCACGTAAAATATCACAAATTCTAATTAATAACCTTTTACAGATCATAACAATATAATATTGATATATTCTAATAAAATACTTATATAATCTATAAATACATCTATCAACAATTAAGATTATATATAATTAAAAATAACTTATAATATATGGTTATTATATTATATTATATTATAGTTATTATTTATTCTTATATTTTTAAATAACTATATAATTATAATACATTATATATTATATTATATTATAGTTATTAAATTAAAAAATATATATTATTTAGTATTAAATAATATATATTTTTAATTCAATAACTATAATAAATTAGATGACATATACTTTTTTATAATAACTTATATGCAACAAATTAAGTATATAATTCTTATTCTATTTTGGAATAAATCTCAAAATTAATGTACATCTATGACTAGTTAATGAATATCCCAAATTAATAACTTCTAAATAAATTATAGATCTTGTGAGTATTTTAAAACCTTTGATAAATTGCAGGATAATAAAAAGCAATCACAAGTAATGTGAAATGAGTAATGTGAGATGAAGCAAATATATTAGATTCAAATTCAAAACCACCTTAGATAACCATTTATTAAACATTTTCACATTAAGTCCAACTTAGAGTTACTTAATATAGATATACATTTATATATTTGAATTAAGATATAAAATTTTATTCGTATTTTTGTTTTATTTTATTATTTTATTATTCAACTTATTTTTTATTCAAATTTCAGTATCTACAGCAAGCAATCAAAATCAAGGAAAAATTAAAAACCAAATTAAGATAAAAGTAAATAAAAAACGAAAGCTTGGATTGAGTGTGAATAGAACCAATTGATACTAGTTAAACTAAACCTGATCTGCCCTTTATTGAACCAGTTCTGAAAAAACTAGATTACGTACTGTAAACAAGGTAGTTAAGAGATTTATGCAACAAGGGAAAGGAAAGTAAAAGTGCTCTTGCCTTTGACCAAGCTCCTGACTCGAGGACCTCCCTTCATTCAAACAGCCGCTCTGATCTCCTCGGTGCTCCGATTTGGACGATTCTTGGCTTGTTGGAACCAGACATTACGCGGCTTCAGCACCACCAACATTGGTAGCAATCCAATTGTAGAGAACCGAGAGTTGCGTCTCCGAAGTTGGGAGATCCAATCTGTCAACGCAGCAGACCACTCTTCACTTGAATTGTTGCCAAAACTTCGTCCTGGCTTCAATTTCAATAATTCTTGGTTGGTCGGAAAGCTAGCACTGAGAGGCTCTTACACAAACTTCACCAATCCAAGAGTCTGATTGAAGGATATCCGAGGCCCTCCAACGATGAACCAACTAACGAAGAACGGTGTATTCTAACTGGATTCAGCACTACAAACACCGGGCTAACAAGATCCAGCCAAAATTGGCACCAGAATCAAGATAAAAAATAAAAAATAAAAGATTCGTCTGACTTTGGCGACCAACTGCAAGTAATAGAAGGGTGAGAGAGGAAGCGCAAAACAGTAAAAGAGAGAAACCAGAGTACGAAAGAGAGAGAAAAACAAGAGGAAGAGTGAAGAGGAAAGGATAGAGAGCCAGGCTGAGGGAGGGAGAGACTAGAGGGCCAGCGTCGGGAAAGAAGCAAGAGAGCACAGAACTTGTTGTAAAGGCGAGCAGTGGAATCCCACACAAGCCGAGTCTGCCGACGCTTCAGACCTGGTCACACCATGGATGGATGAAATCTACACTGATTTGTGGCCGACCCGCATCCCAACGACGGATGAAACCTTGGCACTTTTGATGAGTGTAATGTGAAGGAATTGAGAGGTCGAGGCGATTTTAATATCTGTAACAAGCATTAAAATAATTATATCACTAATCTCAGTATTCCCCTTGCACATTCCAACCCATGTGAGGTGAATAATCATACATTCTTTGTAAAAGAAATTTGTTTATGTTTGAAATAATTATGTTTATCCTAAGCTAATGTACCTTGCAACATAACCTTAAATTTTTCATATATATTTATATAACAACTTGGCTTATTAATTAAATTAGTGATTTTTCTTTTTAAATGCTCTCAACAAAAAATAAAATAAAATATAAAACTTTAGAAATGTTCTTAATGTGCACTTAATCATGTACTTAATCACACCATCTTCAAAGATCACACATATCTCCCAAAATTTACTCAAATGTACACAAAATCTTGTAACATACTACTTTACTTTCCAAGAAAAAATTCACAAAATACCAAGAGAGAACTCATCCTTTCTTCTACTTGCAAGTATATGTAATTATTATTGCTTTGATTAGCTAATTTTAAAATTTAAAACATTGAACTTGATATTATTGTATCTTAAAGTTAAAACTCTTTTAAAATCTCTTTCATACTAAAACTTCTAAATTAGTATTTGTAAGTTATTTTTTATATTATTACTTTCTAAACTAGTTTATTCAATTTTCTTTTTGCACTATTATATTAATAACAAACATTCTTTCTATAACCAATTTATATTAAATCCAAAACTTTAAGTGATATTTTTGGTTTTTTTAACATAACCACAAATCACCTTTAAATAAATATTATTATTTTTACATTATACATCACAAAATTGTTTATATTACAATACTAAGTTTTTTTAGGATTTAGAATAGGATAAGAAATATGAGCCCCAGTAGATGGGACTTTGTATATTATTAAAAATAAGACAATATATATATATATATATATATATATATATATAAATTAAATATATAAATAATTTTAAAATTTTTATGTTATAATCTTTTATATAATGATAATTAAAAATATAATGTGTCTTTTCTACAACCTATAGCTGGTAGAGAATAAAAAATATATATATTTATTTAATTTAAAGACTTAGTTGCTTAAATTTGATTTTATTTGATTTTATTTGATTTTATTGATTTAAATCTAAATATTTCATATTTTTTTACAACCATCAAAGGATGCTTAAGTCATATAGGCTATAGTATAATTACTATTTTTTTAATATTATTATATTTTTAACCTAAAACTTACATCTTTAATATATATATATATATATATATATATATATATATATATGACCATATAATATGCTTTAAAATCTAAAAAATAATATCACACTTTTTTATATACATCATATCATATTTAAATACTTTTGGTTATATTTTTAAAAAATAAAATAAAATAAAAAACTCCTTTCATATCATCTTTTGTGGTATTTAATAATATATTAATTTTAATATATTTAAAAAAAATCAATGAATCATATTACTTCAACATAATTTTAAAAAAATAAAAAAATACTAAATTAACTATTTAATATTTTAAAATTTTAATAAATTTAAATTTTAAATGAAGACAAAAGTTATCATTATTATACAAATATTTTGTATTTTTTAAATAATTTTTTATCTTTGTAATTTTGTTAATTATTTTTAAAATCAAAATATTATTTGACATGTAACTTGTTTAGGTTTTCAAGAACATCATTTATTTTTATTTTTTCCTTCATAAATATAAAAATAATCACAATTAACTTTCTAATGTTAACCCGCTTAACCACATAACTTGACTTTCAAGTGAAATAGTTTCTTCCAGACAATGACAGTATCCAGAGGCAACAAAAGCCAAGCTCCAATTCCGTTGAACCATAGATCATAGAAAGGAGGCAACAGATTGATGAGAACGTAAATTTCAATTCAGCGAGAAGCTATTAGAGCCTTACGATTACTGGTGGTCTCGAGCATTTCATAACAAGTACTTTCGAGTAACGTTACCGTACACTCAACGACCTGCCTTTCTGAGTCTGTCCGAGCATGCCCACTCACCCATCGTGCAAGAACATCAAAATCGTCTCTAAGGTGGAGGAGAAGGCCTGCCTGATGGTCTATGAAGAAATTCAACCGCCCTTCCACTTGAAGTAACATCCAGTCCCCATTTGGGGAGGGAGCATTCCCGGAGCTTACATCCTTGTTGAAAGTAACGTTCCAACCAGTAGAACCACTGCCAAGGGTAGCAATTGGGTGTATCCTTGAACAAAAACTTGGCTAGTTTGGAGTTTCTCTTGGAACATGAGATAGTAACTCAAACTGGAGTGCAGATGCTTCTCTGACAACACACAAGTGGTGTGCAGGGAAACCCTGCCATTTAGTCCGCGGAACCCTAACCTCCATCTGTAAGCATGTTTAATTGCATTTTTCATCCCCTTACTTTCTCGACACAGTTCCGACCGAACGATATTAGGGTACAAACCGGCAATAAGGAGCGACCTCGCAAGGTGTGCACTGACTACAGGTCTGGGTGACTGTACTTAAGGTTCACACAAGCCTGCTTCCAGAATAGTCCGCTCAAACTGCGTCCTCATACCTGCCATTACAGGCAAATAGTGTACTGTGGGAGAAAACACATTTGGAAGTTTTTGGATAACATTTGCCGTTGAATGATTGCTTCAGTGTTTCTAACTGAGGTTGTCCTTCTGGAGAGACTACCAACATAAGAGAAACCTCTTGCAAATAGATTTTGTATGACAGGAGACATAAAATAGAAATTAGACCAGAAGCAATCACAGTTTATGCTTAAACCTTTCAGTCTTCAGAAGAAGTTAAGGTGATTATACCAGCAATCAGTGTCATCGTCATGAAGGCTAAAAAAATGTCCTCGCAAAAAGAGTGTCAATGATTATTGAAATACGCAGCTTTCCATTGTTGAAATGCATTAACGAGAGCCAACTGGTCACTTCCATATGCAACTCCCGTACCGAAACTTGCTCTTACTTGGTCAGCCTCCTCCCGCCTATTCAATGGCGACACAAAAGGATCCCGGAAACATGCTGCAGCAGCAACAGTGAGAAGGGGGTCCAGGCATCTAAGCAGGGCCTCAAAAACCAACATTTTGCCAAATCTTGGATGCACTGTCAATTTAGCTAGAATTCTGCCTAGAGGAGTGAGATTTTCGAGCTCGTCAATGGCACCAAGCTGTTTCAAGACCTGAATCGCTGCATACACTGAAGATGCTGTTGGAGTCTGGATAGCCTTTGACAAAAAAGTTTCAATGCGAGTCGTTCCCACTTTCGTTTCTTCAAGTTGTTCTTCGGGAAAATTAACTCCTGCTGCCTCGGTTTTTTCCACCACCTGTCTCATTTTTATACGGTAATGTATTTGATATCAAAATGTGAAATTTCAAGAGCAATCTCAGTACCAATTCTTCTGCTTCATTGACATTCGTACACTTTTTTTCTGTCTAGTCATGAACTTCTATGCTTCTGTGCTTCATGTGGTGACAGATAGTCTTACAAGTAAGGCAGTATGAAAAGAAATCCCCAAAGTATTTAACTCGAGCCTTGATCTGCAAAACAGGCTTGCTTAGATACAGGTTGAAAAATTTAAGCTCTATTGTTGAAGCAGCAAGGACCGAAAAACAAACATCGACCAAAAAAGGGTTTCACATGTAACATTTTATAAAACGACTAACACTACAGTGGAGAGAACGCTATCTATATACGTCACATTCCCGCATTACAACAACCAGAGACTTGAAGTACGAAGCAGATAAGCTCACCGCTTTAGGAGATAAAATAGCCTTAATCTGTAAACAGAGTTCTTCAAGGGGATCACGCTGCATCTCAGGAATCTGGTGCTCCAACATGTTCAAGAAGGTCTGCTGTCACATAGAGATTGCAGCCCTCTCTGTCAAAATAAAACAAGGTATTGGTCATTCTCTGATAAAATAATACGAATGGGAGCCCACGTACCGTCTGCGAGAACAATTGGAAGCAAAATCCCGGTTGCACTCGCCCAGCTCTACCTTGCCTCTGCCGAGCGCTAGCTTGGGATGTCCACTGCCCAAAAAAGAGCGATGACGATGAGCACAAGCATTAACTATGAGTTATCTGCTCCAACTAAGTGCAGATTTTCTCACACTTGTTCCAACTTTCTAGTCTGCTTGCAGAAACATCATGAACTGCTGATATCTTATAGCTAAAATCATGACAATAAGGTCATTCTCATCTCCTTCGTCATACAGACAGGTAAGGAATTTGGCACCTGAATGCGCATGGTGGTCAATTTCCGAGAAACGTCATATTTCTTCTCTTTGATTTTGTCAGAATCCACCACATACTGGTGGCTAAAACAACCTGCGAAATCAAATTCCGTTAAAAGTAAGTGCCTTCCATACAGCCATTGAATTCTTCACTGATACTGTAAGCTAGTTAACAGGATGATGCATCGGAGAAGGCTTGAGATTTTACAAGAAAAAATAGTGAAGTCTATACCAAGTTGATCTCATCAATTAAGAAGGTAGAATTGTGAATAGTTTCTTTGTGACTAGTTTCTTTGTCAATAGTTGCAAATCAGAAGAGCAATTCTAACCTTCCTCATGCCGAATGGTGCACGAGCAAATGCTGCTCATTGCTCACCCGCAGTTAGTTGTGAATGTAGTGGCACAATTATCATGAAACGGCTGGCACGCACTTTGAGTAAATGGTCTCGGACGATGGTGATGGTATCCCAGCCTGAAAAGTCCAAAAAACCCCAAACAAAGCTAACCAATTGTCACAATAAGTGCAATCTCGATGCTAGCAAATTTAATAAAAATTAATGTCATTATTCAAATTGGCCATTTGTATGAAAAGAAAAATGGTGATTATGATAAATTAAATGGTAGATAGTGAATATAGATTTGATAAATAAAATATGTAAATGCATTGATTGGACTATTGTATGAGTGCATCTATTATTTAAGTTGAGTCTTAATCTTTAATTTTATCTAAATAATTCATTAGAATTATTTTTGAAATGCTTTACTTGTAGTGATTTTTACAAAGAGGAAAATAACAAAAGAAAACTAGAAAATGAAGGTAGTTAGGAAAAAATTTGAATAATTATCTTTTTTTAAAAGTTGCATGATAAATGAATGATTGATTATATATATGAAAAGATGGATGGCACTTTAGATAGATATATAAGACTATAAAAGAATCAAATTGAATTAAATATCCATAAGGTAAAATTTCTTAAATACATAATCAAAGATCATATTTTTATGCCAAGAAGCACACTATTATATTATTTATTAAATATATAACTAATTATTTGTTAAAAAATATATATATATTTAATAATTCTATTAATTAAATATTTAATTAATTAATATTCTTTAAAAATAAGTTTATATTATATATTTTATATATTATCTATATTCTAAATCTTAATATTAGATTAATAATATATAATAAGATTCTCATTTTAATAAAAGAATTAGAGTTACTAAATAATAAAATATAAAAATTATCTAAATGAGAGAATTTGAAGTTTTTGAATCTTAAGAATTAATTGAAAGATTAAAATTTTTTTGGATGTTATCAAAAAAATATAAACCAAGATTATTTAGAAATTAATAATATTTTTGCTAAGATAGACTCTTTATTAAAATATTTGCTACTATTTTATTTATAAATATATATTAGAGTTGAACTTGTTCAGATTGTATAATCTTATAGATAAAATAATATTATAATTATATATATTTGATTCAAAAATAGAATTTTAGATTAAGATTTAAAGATATTGCACTTTGGTTATCAATATAGATTGTAATAGATTCTTTTTAAAAAATCCTAGATTATTTAATAATCTTTGTAATCATATAATTTTAGCACATGTTTTAGATAAAGTAATATATTTGAATTTGGTACTAGAAAGGGCAACTAAAGTTTGTTTCTTACTAGCCCAAGAGATTACTATTCTAATAAGAAGAAAATAATAGCTTAATATAGAGTACCATGTATCTTGATAACTAGTCCACTCAGCATTGGAATATCCATATAAAAAGTGACTTGTGGATGATTGTTTACAAATAATATTATAGGTTATTATTTACATCTTTGATTGTACTTGATCTATATGGATGTTCAAGTACTCAATTAAATGGATTGGACAATCTTATATCATTGATTATATTTATTTTGTTTGGATGCTCAAGCTTAACATTATTACTAAAGATATTAAGTGAATTTATATCTTTAACTACACTCAACTTAGAAGATTGCTTAAACTTGACATTATTATAAAATGGATTAAGCAATCTTATATCTTTGACTACACTAATTATATTTGAGTGCTCAAGCTTAACATCATTATCAAATGGATTGGACAACCTTATATTTTTAATTGCACTTGATTTATATAAAAACTTGAGCTTTATATCATTGCCAAGTTTATTAGATAATCTTATATCTTTTATTATAATTAATAAACTAAAAGTTTATTTCTTTTTTAATTTAAAAGGGATTTTAATTCTTCAATATTTTTAAATATATTTATATATTTGGTACTTCAAGCTTGATATTATTGCTAAATAAATTGAGAAACCTTATATCTTTGACAACATTCAATTTAGAATATTGCTCAAGTTTGACATCATCACTAAATGCATTGAACAACCTTACATCTTTTATTGCACTTTGTACATATAGATGCTCAAACTTGACATTATTGTTAAATGGATTGGATAACATTACATCTTTGATTACACTTAATTTAGAATATTTCTTAAGCTTAACATCATTATCAAATAAATTAGATAATCTTATATTTTTTATCACATTATCACAGACATAAGATTTATTCTAAAAATTATCTAATTAATATGAATAGGTAGAAATAGATAAAAGTAGGTTAATTTGATAATATCTTATAGAAAAGCTTTTTAAAAGCTTTATAGATATGATTTCACCTTTATATGTGTCTATAGGTGATTAATAGGTTAGAAACTTGGCCAACAAATTAGCCATGTATTATACATGTTGATAGCTTGTGGAACAAGCTAAATACGTGGTGTACATATATAAAACTTGTCTTGTAAATTGGACACATGTCTTGTAAATTGGACACATGTCTTGTAAATTGGACACGTGTTAGAGGTCCTATAAAATACTACCATATAGCTCTTAGGTAGGTAGTATATATAGAGACAAGAATGAAGCCTTCTTCACTCTTATCAATTTCTTTCTTGCTTCTAGTCTAATTCAAGAGTCTTTATATTTTTTAATCTTTGAAAATAGTCATTCTAGTTTCTTCTTGAATATATATGTTTTTTTATTTTTATTTTGTCATTTTTATATATATATATATTTTACAAATTTATGTATCTTCTTTCAATTTGTATCTTCGATACACATTTTATACTAAAAGATGTTTGAATTTGATAATTATTATCAAATAGATTGAATAACCTTATATCTTTAATTTTATACTAGAAGATTATTTAAGATTTATATTATTACCAAATGGATTGGACAATCTTATATCTTTTACTACACTTGACTTATAATAATGCTTAAGCTTGATATTAGTTCCAAATGGATTGGGTGTCAAGAACATGAATTGTAAAGGAATAAAATATCAATACACTCTTAAGTCACTTAAAAGAATAGAAAATCACTCAAAGATGGAATAATATTAAAACTAGAATGGCTATTGCTAAAGACAAGAAGAATAGAGACTCTTGAAACAAGATTAATAACAAGAAAGACGTTGATAAGAGTGACGCCTTCTTCATTCTTGTCTCTATATATACTATCTACCTAAGAGCTATATGGCGGCATTCTATAGGACTTCCAACACATTGTTGTATAGCGTAATCTTCTATTTGGAAATATACTCGATATCTGACTATAGAGAATTTTCTTACAACTTATTGATAAGACTACAATAAGTGATTTTTTAAAAATAAAAAAGACAAATAATATAATAGATTATATATATATATATATATATATATATATATATATAATAGAATATATAATAGACTATTATATACATGAACCTACTATATGTGATATATACCATCATTATCATATATATATATATATATATATATATATATATTGTCTTGATAAAATGATATTTCTTTGTCTAATATTCCTATTGTCACCCATCACACAATCTATTATTACATTAGCTATACTACTCTTCTCTCTTGTTATGCTATAAGAAGATGGAGCCAATGACCGATTTTAAGCATCTTATAGATAGTACAGATGACATACTATTAAAGTTTCTTGAGTGGATAGTATTCTTAATGAGGAGAGATCTAGAATATCTATATATATAAATAAGAAGTTTGAAGCTATCAAGTCTGATATAGCCTCTAAGTATACTGAATTTTATTCTTCTAGTATTATTAAAATTCTAAATATCTCTTCAATGTCTATAGACAGTGTTCCAGATATGACAGATGATGTATCTAAATTGTTTGCTATCTGTAAGACTACTCTGATGACTGGACCCCTTAAGGGTGCTTCTTGTACTCATACAGTTAAATCTCCTTATGGTTATCATTTGAATTATGATGTTTTTATATTAGCTAAGAATTAGAAAGATGATTAAATTAATTATTGTTAGGATACAATATTATATGGTCTCTTGAGAGATACTTCTTATAAAAATAAAGCAAAGTCTAATTCTATATATTATAAAAGATATTTTAACTATAAATATCTTTATAAGCTAAAATATAAATATGAAATAATTTTTAAGAAGAAAGATACATGTACAAAGTTAGATAAATAAGTTAAGAGTGTAATAGGTACTTCTCATGATCTATCAACCTCATCAAAAGTACTATCAAATATAAAGGATAAAAAGCCAATAAAAAAAGAAATATATAATTCTATGGATTTTATGAAGGTAATAAGTGCTATGATTGAGGAAGAGCAAAAAAAAAGGTATGAGAAGGAGATAGCTAGACAAGTTGAAGTATGTAGGATTAATGGTGGTAAAGCTGCCAAAGAATATTGAAAGAAAATATTACAAATAAAGAAGGATGATGTGTCTATAAAATTACAATAAGTTGAATCTGAGAGTGAGCCTAAACTTAAGCCTGAGAATCCTAATGAAGATTATATTTTATCTGATTATTTAGTTAATAAGAATAAAAAAATAAAAAAAAAAAAAAAAAAGATCTTAATAACGATGATCATTATGCCCTTAAGTATCTTTTAGATAAGAAGATCAATAAAAACAAATATGGTATATATAATAGTTTCTTTAGAAGTGTAGATGCATCTTTAGATCATATTAGAGAAGAAGATATAAAGAAAATAAAGGATCTTATAAAGTTAAGAGATAATATAGAGATGTCTATTAAGAAGATCAAATATTTTGAAAAGTTTATAGGTATAAAGGTAATAGTATATGAAAATAATATAGAAGATGGAAATCCTATTGAAATATACAACTCTGACTTTGTGTCTAAGGTTCATACAACTTACCTCATAATGAAAGATATATACTTTCTGTATAAGTGTGTAAAGTACAAGTATAAGAAACAACTAGAATAGATCATATACATTAGTATTATCATCTAAAGGGAATATTCTTATAATGTATTTGCTTCTTTTATCAAACGCTTTTATATTAGTAGTACCTCTAAAGCTCTTCTTTATTTGAGTGCTTAGTACATGTATTTGATTACCTCTCAATATCTCCTTCAACATGTCTATACAATAGGCAGAAGACAAGGTGTCCCATATGTTAGATAGCTCTTTGTAATTATTACTTGTGATTAGACTTGCTATATATATTTTATATCATCTTTAGGAATGTATTTATCAAAACTACATACTCTTTTGAATCTAAACTTTATAATTGTTTCTATACTACCATTTATAATATAATTAGTATATATCTTCTTGCCTATATAGATATCTCTAGAATTATGAAGCAACTCTGTCTTGACCTATCTAGGATTGTTTTTAGATAGAAAATCATTTATTTTATTTAGATCTTTAGATCTTAGGAATAGACTATCTGTATCCATACCATATTTAAAACCAATCTTAGATATGAAGTTATTATATATGTACTCTCTAGCATAAGCATATATGAAAATAGTTATAATTGTAGGAGACTTGATTCTAAAGTCTTCTTCTTTAATATTCCTTTCTAAGAGCTATAACCCTTCATTGATAAATACTACCGATATATTTTTTTATCTATTAATAAATATATTACATGATTTCATATCATTACATAGTATACTCTTCTTCTTAAAAGGTAATTGCTCTATCTTCCCACTTAAAGAATTTATAAGAAGTTTCAAACATTCTCTCAATGTAGGATTATATACGTTATTAGATGAGCCTTTGTAAATATCTTGGCTCATCTTTTATTGTATAATAGATTCTAGGTATCCTTTGAATATAGGTCCTATCTTCATATTATATACATGTTTTCTTCATATCTTATACCTACCACCATATCTCTCTAGAAGGTTTAGACTAATGCTATCACTCCAATAGACAAATATCTTATTAGAGTTCAAATTTAATGTTCCATCTTGCTTTCTATATGATATTATCTTATCTACATGTTGATTAATTATTGTGACTTCATATATTCCTATCTTATCCTTATGCATAGTACTAGATTCTAATATTCTTACATCATCACAATTCCACTTATTTGTAGAAGTGTCTAACACCTTAGTAATATATGGATAATGTCTATTTATCATCACATAAGAATACAAAGATATTATATTCATAGACTATACATTATAGTTCCTCTCTTCCATAATGTTAAATATTTAACATCTACCTCCTACTAGAGTTTGTCTAATAGTCTTATCAAACATAGGATCCTTAATAATTGGAGGCTTATACTTTAAAAGTCTTCCCATCAATTATATAGACTGTGGATAGAAAATATCTAAATGCGGTCATAGACATTTGAGATAGAGTTAAGAACTTGTATATTGAAAGATTACAATTTATAGACTCAAATACCTTTCTAGCCTTAAAGTATAGTTTCTTCAAAGATAATACATCTTTAATAGAATATTCTTTTATTATGCCCATATTGTCACGCATATAGAGATCAAAGATGTCATTATAGATGCTATTCTGTACAACCATATGATTAAAATATCCTTTAATTATACTACACTTAAAGCTTATTGTTGTACTCTTTAGAGATGTTAGCATAAATTTGTATAGGTCTTTAGACCTTATATTATTGTACCTAAATTGTAATATCTTACCACGACTTTATAATATAAAGTAGACTACTTTATATTATAAATCAAATGAACTACAATATAGAACAACAAGTTTTTTATCTTGTACACTATCAACATATATCATTATCTTTATATTTAAAAATCTTTCAAATCTTCTTATAGACCTTATAGATATCTCAAAATTAGGCTTAAGTATCATCTTACTTCTTATCAAGGATATATCAAGAAGATTACGTAATGCCATAACATGATGAATATACTTTAAGAAACAGTCATACATATCATAGTACCTAAGAGACCTTAATATCTTCACATACCTAGTGTATACGGTAGTAAAGATATGTCCTCCTTTAGCAACTTTAGGCTTATCATAAGCCATCTCAAACATATAAATAAAGACATTAAAATCTTCCATTCTGTGATTATACTTTTCAAACCATTCATCCTCATGACCATCATAATCCTCAAATAGACTAGTATACCTCTTAGTCTTTAGCATAAGCAATGCTATGTCTAATTCCTTATGAATATTTTTAGCCAAAGATAGTAAATAATTCCTTATCAAAGATATCTTCTTGAACATCTTGTATTTAGCTGTTAGAGTCAAAACCACGTTCCTAAAGGCACCCTCTCTTATACTGAGAATATAATAAAGAACCTCTTCAAACTCTGCAAGGGATATATCATCATCTCAAGTAGTCCTAGAAACCTTGTCATATACAAGAGAAATACCCACATTCTATGATATGACATAAAATTCTTTTTCAGACAGGATGTTATTCTTAATATAGTTATATTTAGAAAATGATATACTATCTGCACACCTGCTAATATATTCAAAAAATATATACAGACTCATGATTGTATAGTACAATGAGAGAAAAGAGTAGTACATTTAATGCAGCAATAGATTGTGTCATGGGTGATAATAGGAATATTAGACAAAGAAATATCATTTTATTAAGATAGATACATATACATATATAATGATGGTATATATCACATAATATACCATAATAGGTTATCATATACAATAGGTTCATGTATACTACATATGATAATATATATCATATTTATATATTAATAAATATAATATATATTATTTATAAATATTATTATAATATTTATAATAATTTAATATTATATATCATAATATTCATATATGGTATTATTATATGATAAGTTAATAGTAATATAATAATATGTATATATCTTTTAATAGCTTATTCTATCGCAAAGATTTATTACTTTATAAATTTTAGAATTTAATAACTCTTTATTCAACTATTTAATTTCTATAAAATTTTCTTCAAAATATAGGTTTTATTTTTAAGCTTCATTACAAAAAAGAATCAATTATATATTCACTTTCGATCATCCAATATCTTAAAAATCCTAGCAGGTGCTTAAAACTCTAATTTAGAGACACTTGAGTACTATTTTCTTCATGTCTCACAAATCCAAAATCCTAATACCACAAAATTTTTGTATATAGTCTTGCAACATAAACATATATGCTTTTGAAAATTTTAAGCCAAAAATTTATCAAATTATCTAAGATACTATTTAAAATATAACCACTAGTTAAGGGGGGTTACTTATTACGCTTTGATTATAAGCACTAACTTTAACTCCCAATATTTCTTTCATCCTAGCTTGGATTTTATCAAGCTATATTTAAAAAATATAGTTAAGAAAGTTTTCTTCCAAATCCTAGTTGCCGATCCTCTATTGCTTTTTATACCTGCAAGTTATACCCAAAAAAATGACAATAAATATAATTTCAATACCTTAACTTTGAGAGCCTATATCTCCTTCATAAAAAATCCAAATTATACAAAATTAGCACCAAAACTATAGCCAAAATCCCAAACTTACTAATCCTAGCTTTTGATGTTCAAATCCTCTTGAAAAATAAATCCTAATTTTTAATAAGCCCTCAAGCAGTCTCCTTGAAGTCCATTGGGCATGATTTTTGGTGAATAGGAATAGATACTTCTATCATCCATCTCTATTCATCCACATAGATGGCCTAACTACTCCTTTTTATATTAAAAATTCTTTTTCAATCTTTTTTTTAATAAGATTTACATAATATGTGTTCTAAATATCAAATAACAAAAATAAACAAGATCTTAAGGGTCACCAATATCTAACAAAGGTGATTCAAAATATATAAAGTTATTATTAATATGAAATCAATCTTAATAGTTACTATTGAAAAAATAAATAAAAATAAAAATAAAAATAAAAACTATATAGTCTTTTTAAATAAATTCTTTTTAAATTAATAAGCTAATTATATTTTATAATCAGTAAAAATCCATTGATATGGCTCTTATTTAGTTGTATAATAAATTATACATTAAATTTATATCTACAATATTTTCACATGATAACCAAACCACAACATGATAAAGTGTCTAATTTGTAAGATATGTGCCAAACTTGCAAGACAAGTTTTCTACATGTACGCCATGCACTTAGCTACCAACATGTGTGACACATGGCTAACTTGTTGGCCAAGTTTCTAACCTACCAATCACCTATAGACATGTATAAAGGTGAAACTTCATCTATGAAGCTTCTAGGAAGCTCTTCTATAAGATATTATCAATTAATCTACTTTTACTTACTTCTATCTATCTATATTAACTAGATAATTGTTAGAGTAAATCTTATATCTATGACATTGGACAACCTTACACTTTTAATTTAACTTGATTTGTATGGGTGCTCAAGCTTAATATCACTATCAAATTAATTGTACAACCTTGTATCTTTGCTTATATTTTATTTAAAAGAACATTTAATTTTAATATTAATAAAAAAAATTATTTAAAGAGTTTTATATCTTTAATTATAACTTTTAATTACCTGTCTAAATAATCAATAGAAAAACTTAAATTTAAGAGTATTAGCAATTAGATTTAACAATCTTGCATACTTAAAGACACTTTATATTTTAATGCCCTAGTTAGATAGTTCTTCTATATGGATTAAAAATTTTATGTATTTTATTATACTTAATATATATAGGTATTTAGATTTGATATCATTTCCAAATAGATTAGACAACCATAAATCTTTATTTGCATATAATGGAACTAGATTATTAAGATGATGATAGAAATATTTTAATAGAAATGACTAAATTAAATTCTTTAATAATTTTTTTTTAAAAAAAATTATATGGTTTTAAATATAAAACTTAATATTTTAAGATTTTATTAACTTACAAGTATTATGTAAGAGATTAGAATGAATACCAAATTAGATTAGAAAATATTATCAAAGTGCCATGAATTCTTTGTTTTAGTTATGATTGTTCAAATGGCTTTAAAGATTTTATAATTTAGTCTTACATAGAAGCACTTTATCAAATAATTTTATAATTTGAAGATGCTATAAAATACCAAAGTGACTTTTTATATTGTATATACTTTGGCTAGCTTTAAGTCTAATAGATACATATCTTGAAAAATCCATTAGTTATATGAATTCATTATTTGTATAAGATTATAAAATAAAGTCTTAAAATATTATTATTAAATTTTAAATAAGTTCTAAATATGTGTGAATATATATATATATATATATATATATATATATATATATATATATATATATATATAATCAAAATATATAATAAAAATCACTTGAAAATATTTTTTATTTTGATAAAATTTAAATTAAAAATACAACTAAAAATAGTTTAATAATTAAAAATATATATCATTATAGAATTATAAAAAATATATAAAGTAATTTAATAAATTGATTTTAAATCTAGATTTTTTAAGATTATTTAAATAATATCAAATAGATTTTTTTAAAAATTATATATATATATATATATATATATATATATACATTTATTTATTGCTTATATAATTTGATATTAGACAATTAATAATAAATTTTAAGAAGTAGAATGATATAAGTTATAAAATTTATTATTAAAACAAGCTTTTGAGATATTTTTATAAATTATAACAAATTATTATTTAAAAACATATATTACAAAATAAATACCATGAGGTAGTGAATATATATTTTTTAAATATTTCTTTAAGAAACTAATTAAAAATATTGATAACAACACCATTTCATTTAATATAATAGAATATTAAGAAAAAATTTACTTCTAAATATAATATACATATTTATATAAATGAATAATAAATTACACTAATAGAATCATATTTCAATTTTTGGTTATGTATGATATTAGATGATTTGATAATATATATATATATATATATATATATATATATATATATATATTATAAAAATAAAATAAAAATAAAAAAAAAAAAACTTCTATCCAATGATTTTATAATAAAAATAGTTTTTATTAAAATATCAATTTTTATTTAAATAAATAATTTTTAAAAATAAATAAATAAAAACTATTTAAATAAATATATATATATATATAGCAAATATTATGATTTATTTTTAAAATAGTTTTTTATTAATATACTATTGATCATCATGATAATAATTGATATTATTTTTTATATTTTATATTTTTTATATTAAGTATCTTTAAATTAAAATAATAATAGTAGTTCATAATTTAAATAAAATAATATTATAAATTAAAATTTTCTATATGTTTATATATGTGTGTATATATATATATATATATATATGCATACACATACACATACATATACATAAGTTGATTAAAATTTAATTTTTTTAATTTTTTAAAGATTTATATATATATATATATATATATATATATATACATATATATATATACATATATATTTATATATTTATATAAATGGGTGGTCTTTATTCTAGAAGATAAGGTGAGATGCTATAACTTTTAAATCATGTGATTGGTTGAAATTAAAAAGCCTTACTAAGTTGGCTTTATGATTAAATATATTTCAGAAAATATCATTTTAGACATAATCATGACAATTAACATGACAACCATTATGGATATGAATGTTATTTAATTTTTTTTATTTAAAAAGCCAACAACATAATTGTTGTCTACTGTTGTAGTGGAATTAATTGTAGTTATTGTTTCAAAATTTAAAATTACAATTCCAATTGCATACCTACATTACTTGTGGTCTAATAAGCAATCATATGCACTCCTAAATGCACCAATTTCTACTTCATCTGTGTATTACTAATTCATTCAAACAAATTCAAATAAAATTCAATTAAAGGAATACATATTTTATTTACCCAATTACTCATATTAGCATCTATAAGTTCAGCTTTTTGTGAACTGTGGATAAAGAGCTGCAAACAAACATTACCATAACCATACCCATGGAAATGTTTCAAAGGTCATTTTGAAGCCATAGAGTTCGTCTTTAAAGGAGTTTGCAGATCGGGTGCCGAGGTTACGAAAGGAAGCGTTCATCGACGTTCCATCGTCGTTCATGAAGATCGAGTGCAGAGGTTATGAATGAGATCATTCATCCACACTCAGTACCGACGTGAGATCCTGGGCATGAGGTGCTTGCTTCGTCGCTCGTGAAAAATCCTCAGGATCACCGCCGCCGTCTCCTCAATCGCCTTCCCGGTTACCTCTGCAGATTCAGGAAGACGATGGAGTATGAGAAGCATGATTCAAAAGCCCCCTGAAATGAATTGCATAACGGGAAAAGAAGAGAGTTGCACAAATCGATGAAGGCAGTTGGCTATGGCGATGAAAGGTCCAAGGCCTCGATAGGATTTACCAACGACAGGCCATCGAGGATTCTCCAGAAACAGCTGCCGGCTGTACTCGAGCTCCTTGCGGATGTGTTCCATGTCTGCGTAGGAAGTCCTGGCGCTTCCCACCATGCCTAGTGTCCGGGAGCGCGCCAGCCGGATGGACTTGAGGTAGCTCGGATTGATGGTCAAGCCGAAAACCTTGTCCTGGTCCACCTCGAAGAGTTCCTTGGGCGGATCGATGCCCAGCACCAGAGGCACATTAGCGACCTGTGCAGAGTTGCAGAGGGTTGAGTCTCGAAGAACTGATTCGACAGGCACACTGATTTGTAGAATTCACGAGATTAGGGTTTGATAAAGGGAGAATCAATATGGAAGGGTATGTTTAGAGAGAAGGAATTCACTTTGTAACCCTTTTGCGCCATGTATGTGGAGAGAGGCGTCTTGCTGGTGCGGGAGACGCCGGTCAAGACGATGTCAGCGTTGATGATGTTCTTCGGCAATGCGCCATCGTCCTGCCGGATGGTGAACTCTACTGCCTCGATGCGCTTGAAATATTGCTTCGAGAGGGTGCTCTTTCGGCCAGGGGCACCTCGTGGGATGCCTGATGGGGTCACGCCTAAGTGGGATTGCAATGCGTCGGTGATCGGCCCCAGGACGTTGATGTGCGGCACATGGAGCATCTGCATGTCGAAAATTGAACGAGTTCTCCGAATTAGAATCCACGCAAGCTAGTAAGAAATTTACAAGGTGCAGGAAAAGATTCGACGAGGTATGACTCATGATACCTCGCAAGCTTTCTGAGCAGCCTCTGCCATATGTGGGTCGGCGAGCGTATAGAAAACCAATGCCTCCTCCTGCGCTGCTTGCCGGATTATCTCCATCAGCCTATCCACCTCAGTGATCTGCAAAGCGAACCCTAATTATCAAGGAACCTAGTCAAGAAGCAGCCAACGCAAAGGAGTGGTCAAGGATTGGGTGAAGGTGGGGCAATACCTGAGAGAAGAGATGAGTATTCACAGAGCATGCTCGATCCACCAAACAATGCTCGAACTGCCCCAAGGCTGCTTGCGCTGCATTCTCCAAGGTCCACCCAGTGCCATCGGAAATCATGTACACCTCCTTCCCTTGAACCTCGTCCTCTTCCTCATCGCTCTCGTAATCAGACACAGCAGATTGAGGAGGTTCCCTTACCAAAACCAGCTCGGCGACGGAATCCGACCCCTTTCTCGTCTCTACCACTTTCCTAGTCCCTGACCGGATCCTTCGAGCTCGCGCCCATCTCTCCAGCTGAGCGCTTTTTCTTGAGCGACCACCCTGAGGAGCTCTGTCCCCATCCTCGGTATTAGCTTGCTCCGCACTAGCGACTCGAAATTGGATGGTCCTAAAAATGCCAGGACTCCTCCGATGTTTCACATGAAAGGATGGAGAAACTCCTGGAACAAAATTCCTACAGAAGCTCAAATTGACTGCGAAGTCTGCGTTTCTAAAATTCAAGGAGTTTCGAGAGTGCAAGGATGTGTGAAAACCTAGACCGTGGCATAAAGATGGCCGAGCTATGGAGTTCATTGAATACAGATCCAGAGCACACATTAATCAAACAATTACACATGAACAGACCGAGAGCCCAGCCTCAAACATAAACATGCAACAAAATCAATTGCAGATTGGAGTTGAGAGTGGATGGAAGGTGCTCTCTGCGAACATCACTCGTGGTTGGAGAAAAGGACTGAAAATATCTATACACAAACAGACTCAGATTATCGCGTCAAACGAAAATAAGAAAACTAGGAAATGAAATCCTCCTTAGCTTCTGCAATGGATACACGCGACTAAGAGACCTCCAGATCTAATCACATTAATTAACCATGAATCTAGTAGAGCTAAACGCGGAACGCCACAATTCAGGATTCAATTCCTTATTCAAATCCTTATTCAATTCATGATTCAATTCCTTCACGGGTGGCAAGATCAGACATCCCTGGAAAGGTGTGGCGATTGTAGCGAATGAAAAGATAAAGGCCAGTTTTATGGACCCCAGGTGTACATATCCAGCGGTATCTGTGTCGTTCATCGGAGGGCATTGCAGATGCCGCTATGGCGGCAGTTCCCTCTTCTCGTCGAAGACATCCCGAAGCTCTTGTTGGCTCTAATCAAGTTTAGATGGCAACATAGTCACTTTGCCGGAGAACTTTGACGGCATTGAGTCGCAAGATCTGTTCTGCACCTCTTTCATTCTCAGCATGTCCCAACATCGGGTCAAGTGTAATTATTTTGTGGGTCAAAGTGCGATGATGTCCAGTTTGTTGGAGAAAGGGGGGAAAAACAAAAAGATATAATATAGAAAGAAGAGGATTCACAGAGAGCTTCATACTTTTCTTGCTCCTTTAGGAAAGAAGGCAATAATTCCGATGCGTCTGGTTAGATGTGAGGCACAATGAAGAACACAATGAAGAACGTGATACGTGATCAGTGGCTGATGATCGGTTAGCGTCCATGAGGAAGGCGTGCGTGCACATCAGCAGTTTAACCCGCACAAGGTTTTAAAGAAATTGGGTGTACCTACCAGGAAGCTGATCTCGTACTCGGTGGGGACGAAAGCAAAAAATGTGCATACTGACAAGAATTTTTGATGGGGCAAGCGGTGTTTGAGTTTCTCAACTACACATAATGGCGAATTTGGCTTCTGCACTGCCGGTTCCATAGCTTGCCACGAGGGGCATGACGTTGTGGAGCTTTGAAGACGGCAACAAGGTTCAAGCCGTAAAAGCCATCGAAAACTGCAAATAAACACCGGCGTAGATTGCAGAAGCCGCTGTGTTCATGACGTTACAATGCAACATTTGATTGCATGACCTCGGCCTTCGGTCTTCCCTTGAGGTTTTGATGATTCTACCCTGGTTAAATCTTTCCCAAGTTGTTGCAAATGCATTTTTACACAAAGGTTCATTGCTTAGCCCTAACTCCTTGTTGCAGCTCCGCCATTATGTGTCCACACGATCGACGAAGACACCACATGTAACCTTGATGACCTCCGGGTTCTCGAATCACGACTAAATACAACGTCGTCGAGTTCTGATATGCACACATGCAACGAATCACTTTCACAGGTGCTGATGAGAAGATAACTGACGCCCACAATCCCAAAAACACAGCCGAGCCAAGATTGAAACTGTCTATGAGTCCTCAACTGCAAGTGCACCGCACACTTCCACAGCACACTGCCTCCGAGTCCCCAAATGGAGCTATTGCGGTATGTACGTTGGGTATCATTCCTGAAGATTGGCAAAGAAATGTAGACACCGTCTTCAACTGCAGACACCACTCGGTGAAACTGGAAAGCTCATCACAAGTGCAGATTTCTAGAATTTCTTTCCAAGCTTCAACCACACGCGGCACCGTCGAAACTGACACGACCAAGTGATGAATCACCGCTGGAGTGATAAAAAAAACGCAATTGGGTGCCATCGTTGGAGCAACATTTCTGTCTGCCATTGCTCGTGTTTGAAACCCACAAGCAACATTTCCACCGTGTCACCAGCTTGTTGCTGCTGAACCTTTGCAGCAATTTTGTTCTTAGAAAACAGAAAATGCTCCATCAGATGTGCAGTTTTTGCAAAAGATGTTGATCTCAGCTTCTTCTTTTTTTCTTTTTTCTTTTTTTATCTTTTTTGTCACAGATGTGGAGACAGTGTTCTGCTTGTGTGAGGTTCCATGTAAATAGCTTCCCTGGATGTGATGACATGTTTCTAAGGAAAATTAACAGCTCTTGAGATGAATGAAGTGTTTTTAATATGAAATCAGAAGTGTATTATCTATTTTATTTTTATTTTTTTCAGAGGATTTGATCAAGTTCTGTTTGTAAGAGTTTCAGATTATGACTTATTACATATGTTGATTGTTTAATCATTTTAATAATCTCATTTGATAGTGTTTGGCATGGGTGTTTTGTGATAGGAAATGGAATAAGGGCCACTTCACACTACAAGTGTTTAGTTGAGCGGACCTTGGACAACTTCACTTGAAATTGGGCAAAGGTCAATGTAGAAGTCTATTAAAATCCAATAAAATGATTGAGAATTGTTTGGCCCAAATTTTTTAGTCCAATTTTTTCTTGAGTGGACAACTCCTCTATGCCAAAACGGTTATAAAGTGCTGCCATGTCAACATTTTTGACCAAAACTTTCATTTACCATTTGCCTCTAGTGTGAAGGCCAACCTATCAATTTTTTTTTATCTCCACCAATCATATTGCTAGAATCCTTTGTCCACTTGACAATTGGCCATAGTATGAAGTAGCCCTAAGATTAGATTTTGTGTGTTTGGTCTACAATTAAGGGATATTTTTAAAAGAACTACTTTTAAACCATCAACACAAAGTAATAAGATTGTTATTAGATATATATTTCTTGTATATGAGGTAATATATAATAATAGATATTTATCTACACTCTAATATTTTAAATATTTTTTAATTTATCATAATTATTAATATAAATTAAACTTTGATATAGGTCAAAACAAGTGATGATTTACCTTTTTTTTAAAGAAATTCATGGAATTTGATTTGTTTGTATAATTATTTATGTAATTTATCATTATGGTGTCTCACTATATATATATATATATATATTAAATAATATTTTATATATCACAATTTGGATGATATTAGTACTAAATTAAGATATATATCATATATTTCTAATTCTACATAAAAATATATATATTTGTAAATTTAATGTATGATCAACATCTCAATTCTATTCACCATCATATACAATGTGAGATTCTTGTTTCACATTACCATTCTTTTTTTAGAAAAAAGTTGGATGTATGATTTTACTTCTATTTTGGATTTTAAAATGGTACTACAATATATTATCATAGGAGAGTTTGAAAAGTTACAAAGTTGTACAGCTACTATTAGCACTTTATGCAACTGATTATTTTACTCTTGTGAGCATGTATGGAATAGTCAAACTCACATGGGAGTTCACTGATTCCTAATTGGTAACTAATAACATCATCAAAGAAAGGGATCTTTTTGTCATTATCATCTCAAAAGTGATTACAAAGATACCAAAGAGGCCATGTGATTATCATAAACAATATATGATAAAGTATTGACATCATTAAATGTAATTAGGTCATAGAATAAAGTAATGTTATTTTGATACTTTAGATATTGGTAGAATTTTGGACCCAACTTTAACCAAGATAGTTGGTACTAAAATATAACTTTTTGGAGAAAATTACATAATGTGTAATACAAATATAGTGTATTATATACACAACTTTTTTATATGGATGAAATATATAAAATCACCAATAAATATATTTAAAAAAAATTCCATCAAAACTTATATAAATTATTATGTATTCTTTGATGATTTTAATTTTTAATTTTTTTTCCAAAACTAGGGCAAATATTTTTATGATAATTTTTTTTAATGCATTAAAAATATATTTAAATTAGAAGATTATTTGTATTTTTAATATAGAAAATAAAACAAGTAACTTAACAACTAATTGATATGTTAAGAAACTAATTTTTGAAAAAATAATATTAATTAATTTCTTTAAGTATTTCTTATTTTTTGATTTGAAGCTAACAAAAAAATATATAAAAATATAATAAAAGTAATAGATAATTGTAATCTAAAAGAAAAAAAAAAACTACTTGTTGTTTTTAATAAACTTCAAAATAATAAGTTATATTTATTTTATGTAAATGTAATAAAATTTAATTAAAATATTTGAAACATTGTCTTAGTTATAATGTTGGTGATTCTACATTATAAAACCAAGTAAATTATAAAACCAAGTATAAAAAATATAAGTTTATATATATATATGTATATATATATATATATATATATATATATATACAATCTATAGAAGTCTAATTAAAATAAAGACATGGAGGTTGTATTTGTAAATGTGCAAGTACTGTTAATTGAGAATTAGTAACTTCTTTTTTTATTTAGTCAATAATAATTTTTATATTTAAAAATTTTGACACTATTTAAACTACAACAGTTAAATATTTTTGGTCTTTATTAGTAAACAAACAAGATTGTTATTTAATATTTAGTGTTTATTTTCTAAAAACGTTTTTTTTGTAAAAAAGAAACAAATTCAAAAACCATGAAAATAGTAAAATTAAATTTAGGGCACAGATATTTTGGTACCTCATTGGTTTATTTGAGAGTATAAAATATTATAGGATACTACTAGTTTTCTTGTTCTCCACTCTTTCACTCTCAATCAACCAATGAGTAACTCTTGGGGTTACCAAAATAATCAAGGGGAAAAAAGGGAGGTGCCAAAATATTCATGCCCATTTTAAAAAACTCACATGTATCCAATTTGGATTGGACAAGACTGACACAAGTCATTATTAAATGCCATGGATATAACATAAGTTCTTGCTATTAAAAAAGCTTTATAAGTTCTATAATCAATTGATATTTTAAACTCAATTTTAAAGTTGTTTATGAATAAAAAAGACATTAATATTGATATTGTCTTTTGGTGGCTTTTAAAAATTTAAAGAATTCTTAGCAATAGCTTTAAGGAAATAACATGTAAATAATAGTCATTCCATTTAAAGATTTTTGTAACTTTATTAATTAAATATCTCATATAACTATCTATCCATGGTCTTACATATTTCATTCTAAACTTACCATATCACTAAATTTAGAAGCTACTTCTAATATGTTATCTTGATTCCGATAGATAATTCCATGGTAAAGAAAAATGCAATATCTCTTATTTATAGATTTTCTTATATTCAATTGTTGTACTGTTCCTAGAACTGATAAGACATGATGAATATTCGGAATCATTATTCAGAATATTCCGGATGCATTGTACCCTGTAATCGTGGCACCGAACGTTATAATACTTTTAATACTCTCATACTTTAAAGTTCCACAAACAGCAATTTACTTCAGCGCCGTATATTACCCGTCGTTTTACCCGTACCCTGTCAAACATCCGTCGCCCCACTAGTATTGTCATCCACTGACATTCCTCCCTTCGAAAGATACCCTGTACATACCATGGTCTTTATCTTTGGAGTTGCTACCCGGTTCTTCAATATACCTGCCTTTGATATCACAATCGCGCGTCTCCTCCTTTGCTTTCGTGTTGCTCGGTGTCGACCTTCGGCGCAATCGCAACAATTCCTGATTCCATCTTCAACAGTGCGATTGCCGTGTGGAGCGTGACTGTTGGCGATTCCGCTGGACCGCAACTTCTTCTTTACACAATCTTTTGCATTGATCAAGGACTCTGAGTTCCGTACCTTTCCGTCTCGGTTACAGCACACCTGATCTTTTTCCCTGAGACGTCGTTCCTCGTCCAGACGCCTTTGCGTCACGATCTGGAAGCTTTCGACTTGGTCTTGCGTCCCAGGGTTTCGACAGATATCGTAGTTTATTTTTTTTGTTGAATTTTCTTTGGGTTTTTGATGATACACGTAGTTGCTTACCGGAGGCCGCAGCGCACCTCAAACGAGAAGGACGGGTTCTAAAGCTGGAGGTTCGGTTTCATGATTGTCCCCTGAGGCTTGTGATGAGTTGTGTTTGCAAGAGAGGTGTCTAAAGAAAAATTATTCATTTAGTGGCGATAGTTGTGGTGCTCTGCTGGGTGAGTTCGTTTTGCGCTTTGTGGGTTTTTGATATTTTTGAATTTTAGTGACATTGTGACATGGTCGGGGTCCGTGCGATGTGCGGTGGGGTTGGAACGAGTGTGTCCAATTGTGTAGCATCAGTCCCCAATTTGAAGAAGATTGTAACAATCTCTTTGCAGTTTTCAGAACGGCGAAATTTGACCCTAGGAGCGTTTTATCCTTGTAACCCTGCTGCTCGAAGCTTTCGTCACCGCTTTGTGGTTGCATCGTCATCAGCAATGGCACCAGGAGTCGCAGCTGCGGATCAAGCATCGCCGGAGGAGACTTTCGGAGTGTCCATGTACCCCTTGCATAGGAGTAAGGTTATTCATATAGTGCGTCATGGGCAGGGCTATCACAACGTAGCTGGGGAGCTGGATCATTCTAGTTACATGTCCTGGGACTTCACGGACGCGTCACTCACAGATTTGGGGTGGCAGCAAGCTGAGGCTCTTCACGCGCATCTAGATGCTACAGGAATCATGTCCCAGGTCGAGCTAGTCGTTGTCTCCCCCCTCTTGCGCACATTGCAAACAGCTGCAGGGGTCTTCGGCGGACCAACATTGCCGGAAGGTGAGAGCGAGGAGTCCTTTCTCATGACGAGCGGATTAGGAAAATCTCCGCATGCCGCCATCTCACCTCCGAATTCGTTTAAATTCGTCGCGAATGAATGGTGCCGGGAGCAAAATGGTGTGCACCCATGTGACAGGCGATCTGACATCTCTTTCTACAAGAAGAGCTTTCCGGGCGTGGATTTCTCTGAGGTCGAGACGGACAAGGATACGTGGTGGCACGAGACCAAGCGCGAGACCGCGCAGGAGCTTTTCGCTAGGGCCAGGGGGTTCGTGAGGTGGCTGCTGAACCGCCCGGAGTCGCGAATCGCCGTTGTCTCGCACAGCAGCTTCATCTTCCACATGTGCCATTTGTTCGGCGCGGAATGCTCCGATGTCGTTCGCAAAGAAATCCAAACGGGATTCAGGAATTGCGAGATGCGGTCCGTGGTGATCTCGGATAGGTTAGCCACTGGTTCCCCCTCGACTGCTTCCTCGGACTTCCCCGGGGGTTTGCACTACAACGATCTGTCGAAGAAAGACATGGACGTCCCGCACCGAGAGATTGTCACCGAGGACAAGTCAGTTCCGCACGCTGACAGCATTCCTACTGTTGCGCAAACGGCTGGGCCAATTTCTGACGCTCATTCAAATGGGAAGCTTTAGAATTAATGCTGGTTTGTCTCAAACAACGATAGCTGATACAAATTGTGGTAGCCTTGTTCGAATGTTTGCAGCACTTCAAATTTTCATTCATGGTCATTGTCGACATTCTTTGCCACACGGCAAGCTTCAGTTTACTTTTGGGTATTGTTTTCTGTGCAATTGTCTTGCAGATTTTTTTCAGCATGCAAGTTTTGTTGGTAGCATTACTTTTTCTTTCTCCGTAACGTTTTCGAATGTATTACCATAGTCTACCATCCGCTGTAGTGTGAACTGTAACAATTTCCATGCTTAACAAGGTGCGGCATTACAGCATCGTATAGTTTTCAGAACCCCTTATGCTCCTCGATGCCCATTAGAAACATGGAGACTTTCAGCAGTTGGAAACTGTCTAGTCTCGAAGAACTCTGGTTCGTGTATTCTGGAAGTCTAAAGAACTGCAAACAACGTGCGAGTGTTGCATATATATATTTCTATTTTCAACCTTATGTGACTTCATCTCAGCAGAAGTGATTATGCGCCGATCTCGTCACATTACGTAGTCACAAAATATGCAAGCCTTCTTTGTAAATTCCAAATGCAAGCCTCGGATGGCTACAAAAAACTCAGTTATCTGGTAAGAACAAAACAAAACTAGATTTGAAAAATAATATCCATGTTACAGTTTTGCGAGGGAAACCACAAGCGGCTTAGCTAGGTGAGAATGGTGGAGAGTCTATTTCTTGGAGACGTAAGCATAGTATTGTGCCATGGGCACCACAAAGGCAATGACGAGCAGGCCTCCGACGACGAGAGAGAACTGTCCTCTCTTCGATTCCGTTTCCTCTTTGCTCTTAAAGTTAGACTCCCGCTTGTTCTCCTTGAAGTTAGGCCCGCCGATGTCCTCGAGCCCGTCGATGGCTGCCACCAGACGCTTGGTTGTGCTGTAAATGGCTTCGTTATACTTCTCATCCGTGGCCAGGACGGGCAAATTCTCAGCAGTGACGGCCTCTAGGACTTTGTCGCCCACTGCTTTCGTGAAGGCCGGACCTCCCGTGACGGCTCCCTCCTTCTGAGTGGTCACGAGCAGTACGATTCCCTTGTTGTTACCTTCTTCCAGAGTTGGATACCACTTCTCCAGGACCTGTAACAGAGTTTGTTAAGAGTGAGTTTGCTATCACATAATTTCAACGCATGAAAGATTATAATTGCAAAGAAGGGAAATGAGAGCTACCGCGTCGGCGAATTCGAAAGAGTCAGCTTTACTGGTGAGCTTCCTCAGTGTGATGACGTTAATGTGGTAGCCCTTGCGCTCCTCGAGGTCACGAAGCAAGCGCTTCAAGTCAGATTTTGTGACGCGGTTGAGCACGTTGGCATCATCCACCACGAAGTTTTCCGTGGGCGGGCCTTCGTTCAAGACGTTGAACTCGCTGGCTTCCGAGTAGGGGACTGCTGGGCCGAGGTTCATCACTGCGGAGAGGGCCAAGGCGGCCAGCCCAGTGCCCACAGTGGATTTTGCCTTGCTCAGAGCATCGCTCAGGCTAGCCTTGGTTGCGCTCACTGCAAGTTTGCATTGAGGTTTGTTCTTGCGTGCGCCCGTCGAGAGTGAGGGTAACGAGGCACCTGTTACAAGAAATTTAAGCACCCTTCACCAATCAGCCTCATGACCTAACTAGATATCGTGGAAAACGAACTTGTGATAAAACCAAAACTTCCCAAAACGTAAGTCACAACTGCATTGCAGTACAAGGTAGCTTTATGCATCGGTATGCATTGCAGTACACGGTAGCTTCCTGCGCCCGCTTAAAAATTACAGGCGTAAGTTTCAAGTCCTACAACAATTGACATCGGGAGAAATCGAAAAATCTGGTTCAAAACTCACTTCATTAATGCAACCACGATCACACGCAGAGAGAATGAATAGCAAAACGTACAAATTCAGCAAAATTGACGGCAGCCATGAGCAACCATTCCTTCAGCGTAGAATTAAAGAGTATTATGATTCTCCACAAAATACTGCCATGCATACCAGACAATCTAAATTTTACAACTGTGGAAAATGTAGAAGTAAAACACAGCAAGAAGTTCGGTCTCAGCGAACACGGCTGTAATAGAACTTCTCCAACTCAAAACTAAAGCTCTAAAGGAAGGATTGAGCACCACAGGTTGCCTGGAATTGTATCCCAATCCTGCATTGCACAAATCCCCTACAGGCTCCCAACAAACCAACGCCACGACGACACAAATTCCCAACAGTACCCGAACCCAGATTCAATCGAAATGACAACCACGCGACAACCTCATCAACACGTATCCAGAAACTGGGTACATTGTGAAACAAGAATTCTCACCTAAGAAAGGCGTTGCCGGCGCCTTTTTGCAAGGAACGACGACAGACGAGGCAGAACCGAGCAATGTCGAGCTCCCTCGAGCCATCACCTCCGCCATCATGGCCATAGTTGTTGCAGCTCCCAAGGCGAACACAATGCTTTCGCTGGCGTTGGGTTCAGCTGCAAAATTGTTACCAAGTTTCGACGTCTAGATCGAATTCCTTGCCGTGCTCGTCACAGCGTCGTGGTCGCGCTGGCCTCATCTGGCCTTTGGTGAGAGAGCGCGAGAGGATAGAGGTCCCACCAATGGCACCACACCACGTGTGCGCTTCCCCATCTTGCGAGTTTCTCCTTAGCTTTTCTTTCCTTTCCAGCTTTTTTTTACTCCATTGCGATGGCTGCGGACTGGGTGAGGCCCCATTCACCCCGAAGCCCACCCACCCACGAATCTTACTCGCCTTTGCACGAATGGCAATCCCCGCGAATAAGTGCCCGAATTTTTTTTGTAGTTTTTCCACCGGTGGGTTGTTTCTACAAATCTTCCTTCGCAGCCAATCCCAGTTTTTTTTACTTCGTTGCAGGAATCGTGCACAGCTCCCTCGCACGCATCATCGTTGCTTCGATACAATCCGCCAGTTCCTCCTCTGGTGCCGTTGTTGTTGCAGATTCTTGCTCATCCGGACTCAGATAAATTGGGTTCCCGTTTGCGAGACCCGCTACGTGTGACATTTCCATCTGCTTCACGCCTCCCGAAACCCAAATGACGCAACGTGTTCTATTTTATTCTTACTTAATCTTATATTTATAACCGGATTATGATTCTTCCACTTGTTTCTGTGGGTTGTACTGAATCTGCCGATTCTAGTGCCCTGCTTCTGAAGAGGAGAGTAGTGGTTTCGTTTTAAAAGAGTCTGTTTTGGGATTTATGTAAGGATGAATATATAGATAGAGAGATTTATTAATGTGTGTTATTTTATTTGATACTGCTAGAGTTGAGGAGGAGCTTTGTGATTTGTGTACAAGTTTTTTGTGGTTGCCACGTCAGACATGATGAAGGGTTAAATGTAGAATTTAGATGGCGTATCATTGTGCAAGGATGTAAGGGACTGGTGTGGTCTATGTGGCACTTACTACAATTATTTGTTGAGGAATTAGGAAGCACTGAAAAGCAAGGTGCATTGTACAGATTTGCTGGAATTAAATGATGAAAATGACCCATGAGTTAACTTGGATACAATCAGTGGATAATTTGGACTTAATTCACATGCACAAACCGGAATTTAAAAAACAATCCATGGCTTTGGTAAAATAATTGAACTTTATAATGTCATGATTTAAAATACTCTATCAAAAAATATAATAAAAATTGATAAGCTTTTTTTTAATTCCATGTTGTTATCATGACTTTTATGTGAATGGCCTATTAATACAAATAAATCATTTATTCTTATTTTTTTTAATATACGGAATGTAAAAGTACAACCATTATTATCAAACAATTATATGCATCAAATTGTTAACATGATTAATTTATGTGCAAATGTATGTGTATATATCAATACATATTTGCATATGTTCTAGATTGAATTATTTAATTTACAGTAATGATAATAAAACAAAATATTCCATCTTTAACTTATTAATTTTATGTTATTAAATTATAAAATATATCTATAAACAAAGTAATATTAAAATTACTAAATAAATATATTTAAAGTATAATTTCCTTGTGACTTTCAAACTTCAAACTTCTCTTGTATTTATTAATATGTCCATATGACTTTGTATATATATATATATATATATATTTATAAATATAAACATATTTATTAAATTCAAGATAATGTTTTTAAAAATATATGTTTATAGAATTTCATAATTTATTTTTAAATTAACAAAATTTATTAAATATCTATAAAAAATATTTAATGTATATATATATATATATATATATTTTAATACTCTAAAATTTGTATCATTTTCTTTTGTAGGTTAATACTAACTTAACTTTTGATACATTACAAATTAAACATATAATTTCAACCTAAATCTTATTCAATTGATATTGACCTAATAAGCAAGACATAAAGATTGGCATCATGGTATTCTTTAAGTGGTGTTCTTAGACCTTACAAAATAATAAAGTGTAAACTAGAAGTTGAATTAAATTAAATTGAACAACTATTTAGAATTGACACTCAATTGTAGAGACTTGTTAAAACGTTTTTAAAGAAAAATATTTGTATTTGTCTACTACATAGTGCATTATAGTCAACTTATGTTTTGATAAATTATGTTGACAAAGAAATATATATTGATTTATATTAAGATGGTCTTTTTATTTAATGATTTTATAACTGAATCTTATATGAAAGGAGTTTATTATACAAAAAAATCAAGTACAACTTCACTTCTATAATTATATATATTCTTTCTATACAAAAGTACTTAAAAAGAAGTAATGTTTAAGTGCTATATATTTTTTTTTTTTACACCTTTTTTTTCATAATTTAACTTATGTCCTCCACAAAATATTCATTCTATTAAATGTTTGAGTTTTGTTTATTTCTATGTTTATGTAGATTTTTTTTGTTTAAAATAAAAAGAAAAGAAAAGAAAAAAGAAAACTATGATATTTAAATCTATTGTTACTTTAATACTTTTATGAAATTTAAAAATTAAGATTTATTTTTATTATTTTGGTTTTAATAATTTGTTATATTTTTGGAAGATGCTTAAATGTACCAAAAGCCAAAGATAAACTTCGTCTATGTCTTTCTTTTTAACATTTCTTAACACATGAAGCAGGTGGACGAAACAAGTGCTGTAGAAACATCAACAAGAGGGACCGATCCATCAACAATTGCATGCCGAATGTTCGCATGCATGCACGTCGCACAAGTCTGAAGTTGTCTACTTTTTGTTGATGCACCGCATGCCACTGACGGCTTAGTCTAGATCTGATCGACCGGCACGGCCCATGAAAAATCTTCACATTCTTCAAGTCTATCTGAGAAAAAGCACAGCACAAGAAAAAATCTAGTGCTATCTCGTCACCGTTTTTCCACTTCAACAACTGTGGTACCTCACCGACAAGCACTAGTACAAACTCAGTGTAACTATCTTTTCATGAATCTTTTTACAGTTCGTGTTCTCGTATACTGAGGCCGAACCGTCGACAGACGTTCATATGACCTGAGGATGCTTAATATTTGCCTGTGATCCGACGCACTAGTCTAGAAACAGACATGTGCGAATTCTAAGTAGTTTCTAGTGCACCGACTGACTAAATGTCGATCCTAGAATCCATCCCTGGTACTGATCCTACCACGACCCATACGGCACTGATGAGCAACAACGAAGGCATTGAGTTGTTAGATCGATGATTCCGTGGTCGTGTTCGCTATGCAAACATGCGATCCGGGAGCTTGTTGATGTGGGCAGCGATCGTGCAAATCATGCAACAATGCTGATCAGTTTGCATCGGATGCTCGTGAGCTGAGCGAGTGTGTCTCATGCCGTGAAAACAACTGTTGGAAGCATGATTCTTTCTGTGTGGACAGAATTGTATACTTGTTATCAAAAAAACATTTGCTGTTTCAAAACTTAAAAAATTAACATAAATCACGACACAAATTTGTCAGTGTTGTTCTCCCTCGCAGTTGTCATTTTTGGTTTCATGCTGATTTTGTTGATATTCGGTTTAAGCTCTTGATTGCTGAGATTGTCTTTTCTGTGAAATGCGTTTCATTTGAATACAACACAGTTTACTGGCAGTGTATGCTATCTGGCTGTGTATACGTGACTTTAAGTCCCTAATATATATATATATATATATATATTTATATTCTAAGAAAAAATATGTATTTTTTAAAAAAAAAAATGAGATATTTTAAATTTATACATAAAAATATAAAATATTTTATAGAATAATGATTATTTATCTATTTAGCAATTATTTATGATCTTAAAGTTTTGGAAGGTTTTAGTCAAATATATGAAGCATAAGATAAATAATGTCAACATTGTCTAAGGAATCATAAATAACTTTTTTGCAAACCAATGCCTTTAAACAATAATGCCATTTTTGATATTTTTTATACATATTTATAATACTTTAAAGGAACTAAAAAAGAGTTTTAAAAAATAAAAACTATTGTTATAATTAAGATATTAATTTTTATAAAAAATTAAAATTCTTTTTATAAAATTAACAAATTTAAGGTATTCCTTAAAATAAGATAATTTAAGTTATATTGTTTAAAATTTGAATAATTTTTGTGGCTAAGTATAATATTAATATATAATATTGATATTAATATTTTTTCGTCTATTCAAGTATTGTAAAAGAATAATAATAATATTATTTTATATACCTTTGTTATTTTTATATTTTAAAATATAGAGCATTAAAATGTAAATATATCCTCTTTACTATAGTTCCAAGCACATCTATTTATATTTTCTACAATGCATTCAATTAATTATCGAATGACATAAATATGTGGATATATCAATGTCATGATTAAGCTAAGTGATCTAAGGAAACTTGGCTATAATAAAAAAGGTCATAGATTTTAATCTTACAGTCATTATGCACAATAATTTACAGCTTTAATAGACATTATTCTAAACTAGTATTTAGTATAACAAAGGACTTAAAATTTTAATATAAACAAAAAATATTTTTTAGTTATTGTTGGTTATTAATTTTTTATTATTCATATATGTTTTGATAATATAATTTTATTAAATATAATTCTTAAACTTATACATTTTTTAAAAACAAAACAGTAATGATATATTAATTTTTTCAAGTATATCATGTTAATATTTATTAAATTTACTTGTAAACCAATGTTTTATAAGCATTTATTTTTTAAATATTAAAAAAAGAATCATGCAAGAAGATTTTGGAGAATCAGATTGAACATTATAAAATTCTAAATAAAAGATTCTGGCTGAATTATGAAATAATTATGAAATATTTCGAAATATTTTGTAATTACATTAGAAATAACAATAAAAATCAAAATTAAAAACTTTGTGATGCTATTTTGTAAAATTTTTCCACCTTTTTTCTTGCATACTTGGCAGTTGTCTAAATGGATTTTTAATTATTTTGGTTAAATAAGAAGAAAATTTAATGAATGATAATAGAATATATGAACATTCTGTTTAAATGGCGATTGGATGAACTTTTGTTAAGCATTCAATATGTGATAAAATTAGGTCTTTATTTTGGCTCTTGAAAGAGCTCAATTTTTATCATGCAAAATTTTTAGATAACCGTTTTTTATATTTTATTTTTATTTCTTGATATACAGAAAAATACTCAAGTTTTATTAAATACATGAAAAATTAGAAATAAATTTTAAAATTTTAAAATTTGATTATTATTTGAATTATATTTTAATATATTTTTGATATTTTGGCCAAATGTTCCAATATTCAATTCTATGTATCACAATTACTTGTAATCCATGTCTATAATATTATATAATTTGGAATCATTGCATAATTAAATAATTCATAAATTATGGCATGTTAAAAAAATAAGTTGAGTGGATATATTACATAATTAAAAGTATTTTAAAAAAAAATAAAAAATAAAAAATAACATTAAATTTCTTTGATTAACAAATATAAAAATCATATTAGTAGTACTTATTTGAAAAAAAAGAAAGAAAATAGTTACACAAATCTATTTCAGAATTAGAATAATAAAAGTAGTAAAATAAAAGTTTTAAGTACTTATAAAAAATATGTACAAAATATAAAAACACACAACAAATCACAATATTATTACTTATTAATGTAGATTTGATTAATAACAGTTAGTATTATCTATACAATAAAATCAATAATAAGACAAGATTCAATAAAAATATAACCAAAATTAGTTTAACTTCAATTATTCATTATTCACATCTTATTTTCTTATTAACATTGTTTTTTAAGATTTAAATTAGTAGACCTAGATGATATTGTAGTCTTTGTAAGATAAGATAAGATAAAAGTTAAGGAACTAATAATAAAGTTTAAGTTTAAACTTCAGATATAATGTATTTACAAATTAAATATTAAAAAAATTATCCTGTTTTTAGTTTAAGAAATTTTATTTTTGATTAACCACAAAGATTTTAACATAGATAGAATTTCTCTCTTATTTTAAGTTTTTAATACAGTTTTGCTACAATTGTGTAAGATTCACTTACATTTTATTACACTTCTATCTTCTCTTCTATAAGATGATCTTATTTTAGCCATCTACAAACCTCAAGTTGTAGACATAAATTTTCCAGCTTCTATTTAGTTTTTTTAATGCTTTTTTTAATGAACATTACTTTATTTTAGTTGATGATATAGACTAACAAATGATAAGTTGAATTACATATAATTGCTTTTTTTTTAATATTTATTTTAATATTTATAAGTATTTTTATTTTATTTTATTTTATTTTATTAATATACATATACTATTTTAAATTAGAATCAATAATATATTAGAATCTTAACCTAAATTATATTCTAAAATAACACTTATAGTAGCATCAATGCCAATTAAGTGTATATAAAATTATGATAACCTAAAATTTATCAATTCTATATGTGAGGTAATCTATCATTCTACCTTTTATTTTAGCTTGAATAATATAATATAGAGATCCAAAAACATTTCTATCTTATCTTGTTTCTTTAGTTCTACAAGTAAAAATCTACCTAAATCTACATACTAATTTGCAATATATATTTGCAAACTCATGTTTATTTAAAAGTAAAAAGCTTATAAAGATATGCTTGTATAAAAATAAATTATAATTTATTTGATTAATATGGATATTCTATTTTATTAATTTAAAAATTTTAAGTGATTTAAATCAAACTTAAGATGCAAACGAAAATTTTAAAAAATCAATAATCAAACTCATTTTTTGAAAAATATATTTTAGTTAAACATCAAAAGGCTTTAAAAAAAAAATCTAAAATTAATAAGATAACTAAAATAATATGATAGAGTAAATAGAAAAAGAAATAATACCAACTTAGAATAGATATCTATTAGGTAAGTATCTTAAGTATAATCAAGGATGAAATTAAAAAATAAAAAATAAAACAAAATAAAATAAAATATTTTAATGAGGTGATTATAAAAATTATAAAAATTTAATAAATCAAACTTTATCTTTAAAACCCTATAAATAAATAATTTAAGTTTGACAAAATATATTTAAAATCTAAATTATAAAAATTTATTCTATCATTAAATATAATTTTATTACAAAACATGTGCAATATTTCTTTTTAATAACTATTTAATATTTATAAGTTTTTTACTATAAATATATATATATATATATATATATATATATATATATTTTATAAATTAAAATATCTAAAATTTAGATGTATAAAAAACCAAAAATTTATTGTTTATTAATAAAATAAATATTTTTGTGACTTATTTATGTATTATTTTTTATACAAAATAATATCTGTTTTAAGAAATATTATTTGGTTTTTTCAAAAATCTATTTTACCATAAAAATAAGATCATAATTATATTTTAGCATAATTAAAAATTGCTGTATTAATTAGACTATTTAAATTTATAAACACTACATATTATATTTTTTAAATTTTAATTCAAATTAAATTTATTAATGGCAAATTTATTAGAAAGAAAAATATTAAATAATCAATATTAATAATAAATTTATTTTCTCTTCAATGCATTTGTGATTTCTTAATAACTTATTTTATAGAAGTCCAAAGTTTAAAATTAAAGAATATAGTCATTTAGTTTAACACAAGATTAGAAGGTTTTTATTTCTTATATTCTTTTTATTTTGGTCATAGAAACATAAAATATATATACATTGTTATAGTTAAGCAAAATTAAACTTTAGAAGTTGGATTTTTTTCATCATTTTTTTTATTTAAGATATGCTAAACAAATGTATTGTAAGTAAAAATAGATTGCTAAACAAGTGTTTAATAAATCATAAAAAAACTACTTATAAATTAGAAGATACGAAAGATATTACATATCTAATTTGAATTAGAACTTTATAAACAAATTAAAATTTTATGGTGTACTTACTTATCTTAGAAACTTAGATATAATAAGCCTAAGTAATGACATACATTCAAAATGGCATAATTGAAATGTCTTAAAGTTCTAAAAAAATATTATAATCCTCTTGTCTATGCATTATTCTTAAATTAAAGAATATTTTCTCTATTAATAATCTTTACTTGTCACTTATTCTATAGTCAGTAGTTAATGCAAGTTTTAAAAATCTAAAAATATATATTAAATATTAGATTCAAATTAAAATTCAAATAAAGTCTTTTGAAAGTGACATTTAATAAATAAAAGAAAGAATCTTTAGAGAACCTCTTATCTCAAGCTCCACTTATTCTAGGCAACTAACTCCATTATAATCACATGATGTTGGTCCTAAAAACATAGTTGTCATCTACATGACAACCGATGGTAATAAATTCCTATATGGAGGTTCTAAACTTTACATCTTGACAATCCATCATTGTGGCCCCACAATGATTGTAAGAGAATAAGATTTGAAGTTGCTCCTTCCTTCTTTCCTATCTCACCATTCCAAATCCGGTATCAAACTTATCCGGTATCAAATCCTGTATCAAACTTAATTCCAGCAAGCCTTGTACCAAAAATATATTTTAAGTACGCCAATATGGAACAAAGCCTGATTGCTCAACAGTACTATTTCGTAACAAATTCTTGAGTTCGCATCACCAAAACCAATACATTGATCAGAACTATGATACCAAGCTTTAAAAGCCTTCAAGCTTACCATGTTAGGTGTGAGATTGTGATAACCCGCAATGCAGTAAAACTTGCAGATTAGAATCCAGATAGCAACGAAAATCCCATCCATGCATTTCTATAACTGCACGGTATGCAACCTGATCTTATTATAACAAGAGGACAGCTTACGAATCTAACGATTTTGTGCACCAACCCATGTGCATGATCAATCCACTGTCCTGCGATGGCGCCTTTTAGCCGACATCTTGCCGAGGTGGCACTGCGGATAAGTCTCAGCAGTCTCAGAAGATGATGAACTCAAACACTTTGAGATATACCCTCACTTCCAGAAAGAATACTCTAGCACCCACATCTCAATATCAAGTTTAATTTAAGAGAATAACTTATAGCATGTGTGTGTGTGTAAGTGAGTGAGTGTGTGTGTGTGGCTGACATGGGTACTTCACTTGGGAGTTTTAGTACCAAGGTATAAGCGCATGCTTATCGATAATAGCACTGTCAGTTTTGGTTTTGTATGATCGTGAACAGGGAAAAGACTGCAAGTGCATGCACCGGAAGTGATCCAAAGCTGCAAAGGGGAAGGAATCACGAGCCTTGTACACCTACGCGGTTGAGAAAGGCACTTCCGAGGCACGTTGCATTAAAACCGCCTGCAACTCTTGCAATTTACCGAGGCCGCATCATTGACTGCTGCTGGCCGGTATGAGAAGCACGCCGTCAAGTACATTTCCCAATGCCTCTACGCAAGTATGAGGTCTGTCTCCAAACTGTGGCAGCTCGGGAAGCGACTGTTGAGTGCATTGTCAGAAAACTCGCCTTTGGAGGAGCTTTGAATAGAGTTGTTTGTGTTGTTTTTTCAACATGTGCCCAAGGAGTGCTGCTGCGGAATCGACTAAAGTAAAGTCTGCAAGTGCACCGAAACTGACGAGGCTCCGAGATGAAGAGCAGCCTATGACAATTGTCATGAACCCGTTCTGATTTTTGCAGGGTTTTCTGAGCGCTTGAGTAGGAAGAATCAAAGTTTGAACGACTGAAACAATGTTGCAGAAAGAGCCCTAGGTTGATGTATATCTCAAAATCCTTCCAAGCTTGCTTTGACAGGAAGTGCTGCAGACTATTTGATAATCTGGTACGGGGATATCATCGAAATATTAACAGCTAGATGAGTACAGAGCATGGCATTTAAAGTCCACGTCGAAGATGTTTGAAAGACTCGTCCATTATCTTTCCGAAATTTGTGATTGGATAACCCCAGTCGGTCCCAATCGCTTTCGGCGCTATTACCCGATCAGGCACCAACTGGGTCCAATCCTATCGAATCTCTGCTCGAATCCCCATCGGAATCTAACTCTACAACCGCTACAGTTTAATCAACTCCCCACTGTTGAGTTGTTCCTACAACTAGCCATCTAATGCTTAACGCAACTCATCAAGCAGCCTATGTACAAGAATTTTGCAACTTTGGGATTAAAGTCATCACTCATGCATCGGCCACTTGTCTTCCCCTGCGACGAAGTTGCATCATCGCAGAGTAGTGATAATTGAAACATAACTTTACGATCTACTCTCATTGCTGTTTTCAACGCTCTGAAAAATGCTCGGTTGATATTCTGCGGCGTTCATTTTTCATGACATGCACATTGATCTTGTCGACCGTTTTAAGACTGTTGCCTCATCTAGTAGAAGTGCACATGTGCGTTTGGAAGGAGTAGACTGTTTGGCAAATTAACATATATTGTTTTAAAATCATCGCAAGTATAACTTGCTACAAGTTCAGGAATATGAATGAAACTTCCTTGCATGCATGCAAGTGCTCCAATATGTGGGTTTTGAACAGTTGATACTGCAAAAAATGAGATGTTAATCGTTCAAAGGTAAATCATCATAAATCTAGCATAAAATAATAAACAAATCTTATCATTTTTTGAAAGTCGAGAAACTTGATTAGTGACATTTTCAAATGTAAACTCCAGCCTCAATATCTTTTACAAATAGTTGGCTTAATTGCTTTGTAAAAATCCAGCTCTGCCATCAAAAACCTTCCAACGAATACTCTACACTGCCCTGCCAAACACAGAACAACTAAACAAATAAAATCTGCAAAGGCACTGTAAAGATCTCCATCTCACGACACTTTCAATCACAAACAAGCTGAAAGGACTTGAGAAAAGGTCGAATTTTAAACTCACCTTGCAAGAATCCTACCCCTTCGCCTTCTATTCACTTAAGATTCTAAGCTTTGAAACGCTGTGCAATCATGAAACTGAAGTGACAGCAAATATTATCATTGTAAACGACAGATATCGGCAGTGTCACGTTGAACGCAACAAAAGTGCTAGTAATGATTCTTCGGAGTTTGTGGGAGATTGAGAGACGATAGTGGAGGATTAGGGTTTGGAAAATTAGACTCCTATTTAGTGCAGTTTGAGAGATATCCTCTAGAGCGATGTAGCGAGTCGTAGCAGCTTTCTGAACTGTTTCCATAAGGTTGTTTGGCTTTTGAGTTCTAAAGCGCCTAAAAAAGGCGGCGAGAGAGAGAGAGAGAGAGAGAGAGAGAGCAGACACGAGTTCTCTTGGCGTTGCCGGCTGAAGATGGCGAACCATTACGTTCGAAACCCTGATCTTTGTCCCCAGTTGCGTTGCCTCGTTGTAGGATCAGAGAGGCCAAAAAACACATCTTCCTTGATAAGTCACATTCCCAGCTACCACGCCGACCACTGCCAACCAATCACCGTTATAACATGCATAAACCGAGCAAGGGACTGTTCATTTGCACATTTGGGTAGGTCAAGGAAAACCGCAGCCCGATGACCTATGCACTATTGATGATCGATGATTGTTGGTGGTAACGAGTCATTCACTTGTCTCTTGGGAAATATGGTGCTGATAAGCTGGAATCCGTCTTGCCAGATTCCAGTTCCAGAGATTCCTGAAAGATGCCTGCAACAGTGCCAATCCCCTACACCAACTGATAACTGATCGAGCCCTAAATTTACATCAACGCCAATCGCTGGCCTCAATAATCAAATCACCAGTTTATTTCCAGTGTCATCTTTCCATCAGACAAGTACAGGCCAGCAGACTCCGATCAATCGATGTCAATCTGATCAACACGATTGATCTAACCAATCTGATTACTCTGATCAGTCTTATTGACCACCTGATCCGTCGCTAGGTTGGATCACCAGCATGTGTTACACTTGTCGATCAGTATGTCGCCCCACGTCGGCGATTATTTTAAATAAATGGAATCAGTTGGAATCCATTGTAGCTTAATAATCGGCAAAGATGGTGGTTGGATATTTTGGTCATCCGACACCCATGGAACAGGCTAGATGAATGCCACAGCTTTAAAAACTTGGGCAGATCGATTGAAGCACACTAGTTATACGGAGATGGGTTACTGTTCATGGGCTCCTTTTGGCCGTTCCGACATTCAAGAGAAAATAGAAGCTCAAGCTCCCTGCCGCGTCAGCCCTCGGTTCAACCCCAGTGGACCCTGACCTGATCTGCACCCGCGAAACCGTGAAAGTTTCTCATCATCTTTCAACTTATTGGAAAAACAGGATAAAACGTAGCGGCATGTTTCCAGACAACAGGGCGCCTGATGGGCCACGCGTGGTTGTTGCACTACCTCATCCACGTTAGCGCCTTGGTAAATGTCATGCTACTTATACAATCCATGTGCTCATTCCACATCTGCAACCCATCATTCATCTAAATTTAGACCTAAGGATGTGAGGTACGGTTGGAGATTCGCATGGCTGGATGGCGTCTGGAACGCTGAGCCCGCGGTCGCACCCGTCCCCTCTTTCCTAATCTCGCCGCTCCAGAGTTCGTACTAGAATCGTGTATTTGCAACTAGACATTCTACCAAAGAGACTCTCGAAGGTGCGTGATGAATCTTCCGACGCGGCTTGCTGACTCACGAGGAAAAGGCGTGTACAAGCACTTCGTGATGCACTTCATGTCTAGAAAACACACTGAGTGCGGACCTCCGCGACAACGGAAACGGGCTTCCAGGTAAGGTGATGCCGAGGTCCAGTACTGGAAGATTCACGTCAGCAATCCCCGAGACCAGTAGGAGTTAAGCGAGTTTCCACGTCTTGGTATTGTCACACACACGATGAAGCTTCGATGGGGCAGGATCGAGCCATGAAGCAGTCTGAGAAAGTGCAGCCACAAATCACGAAACACTCTGAACGGCAAAACACCCACACCGAAGTTCAGAGCCCTGCTAGTATTCTACGAAATGGGTGCCAAGTCTTCAACGCTAGCGAAGAATTGTCGATACAAGTTGTTTACTCAGTATCCTCCGACGCAACAAAAAGGGCAGATCCATGGAAGTATCCCACTTACTAGCCATCTCGCAACAAAATCTAGGTGGTGTGAATTCTGCTGCATCCAACAAGCTGCGCGTCTGTGACTTGACTGACAAGACTTGGACGTGTGAAGACCAGTCGCCGTTTCCATTCTCCGACACCTGCATTTCCTTGGGATAGTCGCAACCTTGTCTGAATCCGAATAATCTAAGGGATTGAGTTGCGAGCAATCGCCACCTTTTTTTGCAGCAACGACGACGACGAAGATGATGATGAAGAACTCACCCACTTATTTTTTCTGTTTTTTTTTTTTTTTTTTTTTTTTTCCTTTTGTAAATGTGTGCGTACATGGAAATTGGGTACTTGTGGTCTAAAATGATTTTAAACCACCACATCATGGCAGAGTTGCATCCGTTACAATTGCATACTGGCAAGTTTGAGGCAAGTTTCAAATTCATGTTTTAAAATCTCTATGTTTGTTGGACCTTTTTACAAGGTTCACCATTATAATGTCAATTTAAAAAAAAAAAAAAAAAAAAAAAAAAATACAACTCACAAAGAAAATACTTAGGTTTTACTATGGTTCTAATAAGTTTTCTAATTTTTAATTTTAATTTTTTGTAATCTAATGTTGTTATAAATTACAATTACATCTATTATAATAAATGATAGAAAATTATAATAATAATAATAATAATCAATCATCAAAAAATACTTTAAAATAATTTAAAACCTTAAATTTATATTTTTATTTCAGAAATTATATTTGTAACATCTAAAATCATGAATAGTGTTTATAGTACTTCCATATATATATTTACACACATATTATGTATATTAATTTTTCCATGTAAAATTTTTTTAACTCTAATTTTATCACAAAATTTATAGTTAGATAAAATCAATAAACAAAATAAAATAGAACAAATACATGTGAAATATTTATTTACAAAGAACTTATCAAAATGGATTTTAAAAAACCATTAGTTACTTGAATTATTATATATTCTAGTTTATTAATTATTTTGATTATATAGTATATGTATAGAATTGTATAGATTAAGTAATTAACATTTTAAGACAAAGTAATATGAACTGATGGTGTAGTATTAATTATGATTCCTTTGAAAAAATAATCAACACAAAAGAATGGGATTTTGTGTATATTTGTTTTATATTATAATATATACTTTTAATATTTTTTAAAAATATTTATGGATTTTTTTTTTGTAATGAGCTTTTTCAACCTTTAATTTGTTTGTAATCAAAGAATATTCATGATATATTGATAGTTTAATACAAAGAAGAAAAATGATGCACTATTTGATTTTATTTCATAGAAGTAAATATCTTCAAGACCTATAACAAACATCTTAATTAAATTCTAAAAATATCCCATATTGTTTTACAATCAACACTAAAAAAATACTTAAAAAATGTGATTATTGTGTGCATTCAATCTCCAAAGGAAAAAAAAACAAAGAAAAAAAAACACATGCACAATCCTAACAACTACACCACACAATACATCCATGTGTGATTCTAAAGTGTCATTATTATATGTGTTTATCTTGTTTTCAACCACATGCATTCCCATGTAAATGAAAACTCACCAACTCATTCACAAACCAAAAAGTATTATAATAACAATAATAATAAAAGAAAAAAAACTACAAGACCAAGGAACGAGTTGAAAGGGAAAAGAGGGAGAAAGGACACGTGGCGGAGCGGGCGTGGTCGCCAAACAAGGGACAAGGAGGGCCATGGCGGCGAGGGGCGGCGGCACAAATGGCGAGGAAGAAAGCAAGAAAGAAAGAAAGAAGGAAGGAAGGAAGAGAGGGGGGGGGGGGGGGGGTTTTTTCATATTTGTAAAGGAACTCATCTACTCGCTGCGGGTCACCCCCGATCACGGATGGCTTGATGATCGTGCTCGATGCCGCACCCGACGGAGGATCATCGCCCCTGAAGCATCTCCTCTCTCCTCTCTCCTCTCTCTCGTTCTCGTCCTGTGCCCCTGCCTCGCTTGCTCGCGTGCTGGAAACTACCCACAACCAACTAACCACTCACTCACCACAATAGCTACAGCTACAACTACAACAGCAGTAGCAGCAAACTACAACTCCTCGCCCTCCGCATCACTCGCGCTACTCGCCCCCTCTTCTGCTGCTGGGCGAGAGCAACAATAGTCAGCCACCAGTCATTTGACCCATCGCATCGGCGCTCCGAAACTTTGTGATTCGTGTTACTGATGCTAAGAACGAGGGACGGGAGGGTAGGGGAAGGGGAAGGGGCAGCGGAGGCCAGTTGGTTCGTCGGCATCGTCGTCGTCGTCACCCACCCTGTCCACCCGAAGCGCCAGCCCAGATCTTGAGGAGCCTCGTGTTGGTTTACCCCCTGTGGCGGAGGCTTTACCGCAGCGTTAACATTCTCTTTTATTTTTTATTTATATATTTTTTTATCTTCACACCCTGCAGGGGCGGATCGTTTTTTCGTGCTAGGAGCTTGGGTCTGAGCTGGTGCGTGCTTTTGGGGTATTTTAGGGTTCGTCACATCACCTGGAGGTCGGTGGGTTAGTTTCAGTCCTGGACTTGAGTTCGGGCGCACCCCGTGAGAGGCAGAGAGACAGTGAGAGTGGTTTGTGGGGTGGTAGAGATTAGCGCTCATGTGTGCGGAGTGGCGGCCGAGCGAGAGGATGGTGCGGTGTGGATGCGCTGCGGTGGTTTTTGGTGCGATTGAGCGATGAAAGGTGGCGACTTCACCATCATCTTTGAAATTCTAGGGCTTTCAGGTACTTCAGCGACGCACACATCGGTGTAATGGAGGATGGGGTATAGTAGCAGTGAGCTCACATCTTCGGAGAAGTAGGGTTTGTAGGAGGTTGAGTGGGGTGTGTGTCGGTGTGTTGCGACGTGCTGTCGGCGTACAGGGTTTGGCTTGTACAGGTTTCGTGGCCTTTGGAAGCACGGTCTTGCTTCTGGGTCTAGGTCTTCGAGGTCGTGTGATGGAATGGCTTCACAAAGCTTCAGACATCTTCGAGATTGAAGTTTGGAATTGTTTGCTTCTCGTTGAAGGATTGGTCACTGGAAACTTTTGAGTGAGTCTGAATTATCGGATGGATTTTCCGGATGAAGGATGAACTCTATGTCTATGGTATGTCTCGATTTGGCGACGTTATAGCCTTTTTTTCCTTCTTTTTTTTTGGATTTTGTATTTTGTTCCTTTTTTAAACTTGCTTTTCCCTTTGTTCGGGCCTCGTTTTTGGTACTGGCTGCGTCTGAATAGGGTTTGTTGAGGAGTTTGGCCTTTGTGGCTGGTACTTCTTGTTCTGGAAGCATTATTGTGACAAGTACAGGAGTGTTCGTGGTAATACGGGATTGTCATGGTTCGTGTATTGAGAGGTTGTGAAGTCTTAAATACTACAACTTTTCACGGGTTGCAGTAATATGCTCATTGTTTTTTGGGAGAAAATTGCTGAAGAAAGATTTAGCTTGTGATGTTGGTCAACTGTACTCGATCTGTGAGGGCTTTAGAGCTAACGTTTCATGGTGCGGTGATCTGTTTGCGAAATCTGAAGGATATTGGGAAAAGTTATGACAACTAGGGTTGCGTTTCGATCACTGCGTCTTGGTGAAATCTTTATTTGCGGAGGTCTTTCATGTCCTTGTCGTTCTTCTGGGTCTTACAAGTCTGTAAGGTCCTCCTCAAAATCAATCTCTGATTCGCCTTCTTTCCCCCTCGGGTTTATACAACTAATTTGTAGTATAGCTAAAGAACACCCTCCTCTATGGCTAGGTTGGCATACCGTTAGATCTTTGCACGAAAAAATTCGGCTCAGTGAACAAGGAGATTGAGGTCTCTTTTGGGGGCATTGGAAAGTGTGTACCGTGTGGCACGGTGTTTGCGAAATGAAAGAGCACGGTACAGAAGGTATTCAGAGTTTTCATCAAATTGTTTCTCACGTTTCCCTCACTTGGTTTTTCACAGGCTGACCATCATGCAGTGGCATATGACGGTACCGAAAGTATGCATATGCGGATGGTTGTTTGAAAACTTGGTCTCTGCAGGCAGGGGTAATGGAAATGGAACAAGATGGTATACAACCCCTCATGTAACCCTGACTTGTCGCTATTACGTGCCTATACGACAACAATCCAGCCAAACAAGTAGGGAGTTTTAAGTGCGCCTGTAGAATTGCCCTGTAAGTTTTTGGTTTAGAGTCCGACTTTGTTGGGAATCTTTAGGTCCTCTTACTGCACAATGATAAGTTTTGTGCGTGACTAGCCAACTCAATTCAATCAGAAAGGTAGCTGAGTGCTTCTAACATTCATGACCTGGAAAATCAGTCTGAGTCGTACTTTAGGATCGTTACTAGGTAGAGGAAGCACTGGAATTTTGTTAGGAGCTTCTTTGAGTTCACTCTGGAAGTTCTAACGATCTTACGTCTCACTACTTCGTCTCTCGTGAATGGTTTCTTTCTTTATTTGTTTTTTTGTATTTTTGTTTTTTTTGTTTGGGAGGGGGGTCGTGACTCTTTTTTACTGCCTTTCCTCCTCCTTGGTTAGAGCATGTTGCAGTGTTTACTACGGCTGTGCAAAGAATGTTTAGCGCAACTTGATTTCGACACTGACGACTGTATCGGGAAATGATGTTCTAAATATGCTGTCCGATTGTGGTGATGCAGGGGCAACACGAAAGTAACAAGCGTTAGCTTTATTTGTTATCAGGAGAGGGCGTTTATCGCCCTTGGACGAGTTTATTAATTTTTGGTGAACACTTTGGACAATCTACGTTGTGAGGCAGGACGAGTTCCCTACTTGCAGATCACAGCGTGATTTCTTCGCTCGTAGTCTTTAGATAAACTTTCAAGAAAATAGGGGGCATTTGTACATTTGTATCTGGGATCTTATAGGGGATTACGTGGAAGGAGAGGCGAATGTGGAGGAAAAATTGGAGTTATTATTTGTCAGCCGAATGTACAGGAAGAAGCGAAAAGGATATGGAGTGGAAATATGAAGAAGCTGGTTGAAGAAGGACATCTGAGAGATGGTAGAGTGGGTAATGAAGATGTTGATGGCATGTTGGCGTCCGGTGCAAAAATACACGCACCTGGGGGAGGAGAATGGAGATAACCACGACCCACTGCTGTGGTACAAAGATTTGGGTGATCATGCCACAGGACAGTTTTCTATTGCCGCAGTCCAGGCTAATGCTATCTTGGAGGACATGAGTCAAGTGGAAACTGGACCGTTTGGTACCTTTGTTGGGGTGTACGATGGCCATGGTGGCCCGGAAGCTTCTCGTTACGTCAATGACAGTTTGTACCGCCATTTACAGAAATTTGCTACACAGCATGGGGGAATGTCTAGTGAGGTTCTTCTGCAAGCTTTTAAGCAGACTGAGGAAGGGTTTTTGGAAATCGTAAGGGATTCATGGCTCACGAAGCCCCAGATTGCTGCCGTTGGTTCCTGTTGCCTGGTAGGTGTGATGTGGGAGTCCAAGCTGTACATCGCCAGCCTGGGTGATTCTAAGGCTGTGCTCGGTAGATTCTCCCGCAATTTGCAATCAGTAATTGCCACGGAGATATCCACTGAGCATAACGCCAGTGTTGAAGCTGTTAGGCAGGACCTGCAAGCTGCGCATCCTGATGACCCGCGCATTGTTGTGCTGAAGCACGGAGTGTGGCGTGTGAAGGGCTTGATTCAAGTCTCTCGCTCCATTGGCGACGTTTATCTGAAGAAGGCTGAGTTCAACCGTGAGCCTCTAATCGGCCGGTTCCGCCTGCCGGAGCCGCTCCAGAGACCCGTCATGAGCGCCGAGCCGGACATCCGGGTAATCGATCTGACCCCAGATGTGGAGTTTGTGATTTTTGCATCAGATGGGTTGTGGGAGCACTTGACCAACCAAGAGGCTGTGGATATTGTTCACAAATACCCGCGCGCTGGCATCGCCAGGCAGCTCATTCGATACGCTCTTCATGAAGCGGCCAAGAAGCGAGAGATGCGGTACTCGGATCTGAAGAAGATCGAGCGTGGCATCCGAAGACATTTTCATGACGACATCACAGTGGTGGTCGTCTTCTTAGATCATAATTTGGTTAGCAATGGTAGTGGTATCTCGCATCACATTTCTGTGAAAGGTGGAGTTGACAAACCTTCCTGAAAAGGGTCGTAGGTACTCTCCATGGTATCTTGCAGGTTTTGTCACATAAAACTTCCCCCCTTTCGCACGATGGGTTAGAAGTGGTTGCTCCTTTGAAGCTACACTCCCCTGCATTCCGATCGTCTGTCGAACCTGAAACTAGACACCTACAGGTTTTGTTTTTATTACATTCAAACCAATCCATTTGAGTTGTTGCATGTTTTAGTACGCAATCAACCCAAGTCTGCCGTGTGTGCATACTTAGACACTTCACCTTGAATTGTTGATTGATTTCCTGAGGGGTTCTGCTGGTCTTCTTTGTACATTATGATCTTCAGCATGAGTTCAATGCTCACCGGCAGCACACATGCTTCGAGAACTTCATTTAGGGACTAGAAATTCCTTTGGTTTTAACGTAGTCGTTGCCTTGCTGAGTTCCCGTAGGTATGTCAACTTGAATCAAGTCACTGAAGGCTGATTCTATGTTCGGTGGAATATACTCTTACAGTAGACTGAGGGCAGTTATGGAGTTTATTTCCTATTATTCTCGGATATGTTGGCATGATTCTTGCATTACAACTCTAGGACTTGTTGGATTCTTCCTTGGGCTCATGACGGATTTAAAAAACATGACCGGTACCAAATTCTGAATCATTTTAAGCAATGCAAAGCTGAGTCTAACGATGCAGAAGTAATGGTGTATTAATATTATTGTCTGTCTTTTAATCCATCAGTGTAGAGTGATCAGTATTTTGATGTTAAGTACGTGAAGTGCTCAGTGTCATTGTACTGGCCTGCAAGGCAAGACTCTTGCCTCTCCACCAGCTCTGATTGTGTGAGGCACTCATTTGGACTGGAGCTTCTTGAGGTCTATTGGCTTCGTGCAACTAGATGTGGTGCCCTTGGGGCTACTTTTCACATGGAACTAGAGTGGAAAGTCGATAAAGAAAAAACGGTCCATTACAGGTCTTCTATTGTTAAGAGTTGAGGTTGAACTTTTAGGATTGCAATTTGGTGTATCATATGTGAAGTCTTTATACAGCAAATACAACATATAACATGAACTTATTGCTACAAAAAAGGGACATGGTTAATTTTTCTTAATCAATTATTAACCGTGAAATAATTTCTAAGCTTGTATAGTTAGAAGTATTAGAAGCATTAAAGTTCTTGGTCATTAGAAACAATTCCACTTAACTTTTGTAGGTTTAAACATAGTTGTATTCTTTGTTTTATTTTTTCTTTACACAAATCAAAATCTTGAATCTTTGTGAACCTAGTATCGGGGATGAGATAAAACTACATCTAAACTAAGATTACAAATGAATATTATACATTAGATTATCAACCATGGAAGGTTTTGCCTAGCTTCTTGCTTGCTTGCTGCCTTAAGGCAATAAACTTTGTAGAACTCTCATTCTAATATATGGTAATGAATTTGGCTATGGTTGCATCAACTAAAGAGGCTTGATTAGTTGCTTGAGGTTGTATAGTTTAAGTATGATGTCTACAAGTCAAGCTTAAGTGATTAGAGATACAATTGGATTTGTATGCATTTATAACTTCATTGTTTGTTTTGACTTGTCTTTCAACATTTTTTTTTTTTTTTTTTTTTTTTTTCCTACTCTCTCTTTTTAGTCTTTCATTGTACTAGAGACTATAATAGTCTCTCAAAACTCTCTTCTTCCTTCATCTTCCATTGGATTGATAAATAGACATGTAAAAAATATCAAATTTATCTAAATTTTAAAATTAAAAGAATATTAATATTTATTAATGATCTCCCTCCCTAAAGATCTTAGATTTGGAATAGATTATTTTTATTTCTATAATTTTTATCATGGTTTTCATCCTTTCTTGAACGACATGATACAATATTGGATAATTTGGAGGCATTTTTAGCAGAGTTTCAATCTATGTATAGAAAATATAATGCAATTTGAGTCATAACCAACAAGATCCACATCTTGCAACAAGAGAATCGATCAATGACATCATATGCTTCATTATTTGGACAATTATCAATTGACACTAAGTAGGATGATGTTGCACTTACTAGCCAATTTCTCTATGAATTACAATATGAGATAAATAAATTGATGCTCAATTTATTCAATCCTTAGACATTGAATCAAGCAATTGATTTTGCTATGAAATGTGACAATGAGCTTTTTGAATTTTGATTTGAGAGTCGCACAAGGGAGCCTCAATATCACTATAATATAATGGAAATATCAATGTCTTTTCAATATGTATATTCAAAAGTAGAAGACATATAAATCGACGCAGTACGATTTAAATTTCTCACTGAACAAGAAAAGACTCGTCGTCGTCAAGAAGGATTGTATGTATATTATAGAAAATCTAAATACACTGCTCAATATTATCCAAAGAAATGACACAACCACATAATATAGAGTACGGCTATGAAAGAAGACAATATGTTGGAAAACGAGTTAATCTAGCTATAATAGAGACCGTGCAGTTGGAATCTTATACAACTCTTAATAAAGATCCTATCCTTTCTTCAATATCCTCTCCTTGTTTTATAATAGATGTCTATTTGGGACCTAAAAATCACAAAGCCTCTGTCTTATTAGATTCATGAGTCTCAACATATTTTTTAGATAAAAAATTTGTTAAAAGTCATGGAATATCTTAAATACAAAAGATTAAACCCGTACATGTGGACATTATAGATGGTCACCTGTTATCTTTTTAAAATATTATTCATGAAACCTTTATGATGGTTATAATAGTTGTATAATCTTTAATATAATTAAATCTCCCTCTAATCCAATCATTTTAGGTTTATCATGGCTAGAAAAGTATAACCTTTGAATACATTGGATTTTTTGTAGACTTGACTTTTCTCAAAGTATTAATAAGAGTCCCGTAAATCAAATAACAAATCATAAGCTTAATACAATAAAATCCATATTTATAGATGCAAAAGCATTTATGAATGAAACAAAAGAAGGATCATCTTTTACTATTTATGTTACACCCATTTCTGATGGTGGAAGGACTTCAAGTGGCATTTCAAGTCAATATTAAGATTATTAAGATGTTTTTGAGAAGAAGAATGTAGACATTCTTTTGGAACATCATCCATATGATTGTTCAATTGATCTCAAAGAGAGAACTTAGCCTCTATTTGAATCCATCTACAATCTATCCCAGAATGAATTGGTTGAATTCAAAAAATACATTGATGAGAATTTGGCCAAGAATTTCATACGCTATTCAAAATCTCCAACAGGAGCTCCTATTTTATTTGTAAAGAAGAAAGATGGGTCACTACGGATGTGTGTAAATTATTGAGGACTCAACAAGATTACCATCAAGAATAGATACCCTCTACCTCTGATATCTAGACTTCTTGATCAATTGAATCAAGCTAAGATCTATACAAAAATAGATCTAAGAAGAACATACAACTTAGTCCACATCAAAAAAGGTGAGGAATAGAAGATTGTATTTCGAACAAGATATGGACATTTTGAATATAATGTCATGCCTTTCAGACTTACAAATGCACCAGCTACTTTTCAACATCTTATGAATGACATATTTTGTGAGTTTCTTGATGATTTTGTTGTCTGTTATTTAGTCGACATTCTTATCTATTTTAAGAATATAAAAGAACATGAACTTCATGTTCATTGTATATTACAAAAACTTAGAGATGTAGGATTATATGTCAAGATAAAAAAGTGAGTATTTTATACTACTCAAGTTGACTTCTTAGTATATATCATTTCAAATGATGGTGTCAAAATGGATCCAAAGAAAGTCTAGATAATCATGAATTAAAAGATTTCAAAAATAGTACAAGATGTGTAATGCCTTTTGAGATTTGTCAATTACTATTGAATCTTTATCAAGAATTTTTTGCAAGTTGTAGCTCCATTTATATGTTTAACTTGTAAGGACAAACTCGAGTGGAGCAAAAAAACAGAAGCATCATTTGAGGCTTTGAAGACAACTTTTACTTTTGCACCAATCTTATATCGCGTCGACTTTTTCAAGGTATTTATTTATGAAAATAGATACATCAGACTTTGCTTTGGGGGCGATATTGTCACAAATGGGAGCAAATGACGAACTCCACCCCATAGATTTTCATTCTAGGAAATTTTCAACAACAAAAATCAACTACAAAATCCATGATAAAGAACTTCTTACAATTATGGATTCTTTTGAAGAATAGCATCACTATTTGAAAGGCGCTTCTAGTCTTATCACCGTATATATAAATCACAAGAATCTTGAGTATTTTATATCAGCACATGTGTTGAATTATTGTCAAGCTCGTTAGAGCATGTCTTTGTCAAGATTCAAATTTATTATCACTTATCAGCCATAAAAACAACAAGGTTTGTCCGATGTTCTTTCTAGACATTCTTATCTTATACCAAAAGAAGAAAATTTGGCTTTTGATCAACAAAAAATGATCCTCTTAAAGCCGGAGTAATTTCATCTTTGAGCAATGAAATTAACATTGACTGTTGATTCAACTTTTGTTAAGCAAATCTAGTCAAGTATATCTTCCGATCCTCTTATCGATGAAATTAAAAATAATTCATCTAAGTCTCATGATACTTCTAAGTTTGAATTCAAGAATGATCTACTCTATTTTGAAGGCCGCCTATATATTCTAAAAGGCACAATACAACTACATGCTTTGGAAGCTTGTCACAACCTCCCTACGACAAGATATTTTAGATATAATAAGACTTTGGAGCTAATATCAAGAGATTTTTGGTGGCCTTAGATGTGGAAGGCTGTTAAAGAGTTTGTATAATTGTGTGACATTTGTTTAAGATCAAAAACTCCTCGTCACCGACCTTACATACTTCTCTAATCATTATCTATATTAGAACAATCTTGGTCTTCTATTTCTATAGATTTTATCATGGATCTTCCAAAGTTAAGTTTGTATGACTGTATATTCATGATTGTAGATCGTTTTATCAAGATGGCACATTTTGTACCATATACAAAACCTATTACAAGTGAAGAAATAGCTAAATTGTTCCAGGATAATATCTATCACTATCATAGATTATTAAAGGATATTATATCAAATAGAAGAACATAATTTGTATCAAGATTTTGGAGGATCTTTTTGCAAAATATTGAAGGTTGATATAAAACTACCTTTAGCTTTCCATCTCCAAATTGATGGATAAACGGGATAAATAAATCAAGTTTTGGAGCAATATTTGAAATATACCATCAATTATCATCAAGATGACTAGACAACTCTTTTGCCATTGATAGAGTTTGCTTATAATAACTCGATACATTTGTCCACTCAAAATATTCTATTTTTTGTAAATTATGATTATCATCTATGATTTTATATTTTTGACTTTTCAAAAGTTGATAATCATGCGATAGAAGATTTGGTGAATCAGTTGTAAGAGCTACATGTAATAATAAAGATATAATTAAAGAAGGCTCAAGAACAACAAAAAATCAATGTAAATATCTATTGCAAGGAACAACCTTGATTCCTTATGGGCAATAAAATATGGTTACTTTGTTGTAAAATCAAGACTATTTGCCCTTGCAACAAGCTAGATTATCATAGGTTTGGACCTTTTTTGATTTGTAGAAAAATCAATCTACTTGCATACAAATTATGGCTATCAAAATCTATGAAGATTCATCCAGTATTCGACGTGTTATTATTTGAGCCATAGAAGTCAATAGATATACAAGGAAGAAGACAAATGCCACTACTTGCTATAGAAGTGAACAATAATAAAGAATTTGAAATAGAAGAGATTTTAGATTCAATGCAATGCCGAAATCGACTAGAATATCTTATACATTGGTGTGAATACGATATTGGTAAATGTATATAGAAGCCGTCGAGGAATCTAACAAATGCATCAACAAAAAATAATGTATTTCATCGACAACATCTATCAAAATCAAGATAAAGAGTCAAAAAAATCTTTATTATAAAGCAAAATAGATTCTTTAGAGGTTTCAATCTATCTTATATCATTATTTGCTATTTCCTTGAATTTGTTTATACTAAAGAAATAGAGGATCAAGAACCAACAAATTCAATTCAAGAACCATCAAATTCAACTCAAGGACCATCGTTTGCTGGCTTATCAAACGAGACATTACGACTATTACAACCTTCAAGATGATGAAATAGAGATGAAGACCCTCAAGAACGACATGTTCTTCCTCGGATTGATGGCAAACTATAACATATTTGGTATCATGACCTTGGAAGAGACTCTCGATGTTTGGTGATACTTTTAGAGGTAAAAACTATTCCTGATGATGTTCTAAATGTTTTCTTTGAAGAAAGTTATGAAGGCCTCAACAATGATCAAATAACAAGGTCATCTTCTCGCCTTGATATAGAATACTATTAATGGCTGAAAGGACCTATCAACTACCTTCAAAAGGAACAAAGATCAAAGTATGTAGCAAGCACAATTCGACGTATTTTGGACTTCTTCAACATGTAATCACCGCTCCTTGTAGAACTCGTCCTTAAAAGGAGGGATAATATTATCAAAATAAGATTTATTCTAATAATTATCTAATTAATATAGATTGATAAAAATATATAAAATGAATTAATTTGATATTATTTTATAGAGAAGCTTCCTAAAAACTTTATAAATGTAGAATCACCTTTATACATGTTTATAGATGATTAATAGGTTAGAAACTTAGACAACAAGCTAGCCATGTGTTGCATATGTTGGTAGCTTATAGAATAAGCTAGCTATGTGTCGTACATATTGGTAGCTTGTAGAACACGTTAACTACGTGGCGCATATGTAGGAGACTTGTCTTATAAGTTTGACATGTGTCTTGCAAATTAGACGCATATTGGATGTCCTATAAAACACCGCCATGTAGTTCTTAAATAAATAGTATATATAGAGATAAGAATGAAGCCTTCTTCCTTCTTCTCAATTCTTTTCTTGCTTCTAGTCTAGTTCAAGAATCTCATGTATTTTCTAATCTTTGGCAATAGCCATTCCAATTTTTTCTTGAATATATATACTTCTTTATTTCTATTTTGTTATTTTTCTCTGACATAATTTTTACTAACTTATATATGTATTTTAGTTTGTGTCCTTGACAGTACTTGCTTGATACCATTTACTTCCCTTGTTTTGTAGTTGTTATTCTTGTTGCTCTTGCTATTTACTTCCTTCATTTTATACCACCAATTACAACCAACTCTTAACTGAGGCCATCTTGTAACTTAGATTGAATGGTGAATTTTACCCTTATACTTGTCTATCGCCTATTTCCATCAATCAAATAATCTCTTATTGCAAACTATAAATTTCTTGCTTAGTTTCTTCAAATACTTGTTTCATTTGTGGTTCTTTTTTTGGATTACAAAGGAATATCATTTCTTCTCGTACAATATCCAAAAGAGCTTAAAGATCTATAAGAAGCGCCACTTTATTCTTTATTCTTAAAGATGCACCTTCTATAACTTGATCTACTTCCATATTAACAAAAAAAAGTTCAATAAGTTGTTAATGTAATATTTTTTATACTGAAAAAGAATGGTTCTAAATAATATTAATTTAGAGGAGGATAATCCACAACCTTTAAAATGCACTAATATACTCTAGAAAAGGGATAATCTATTCTTTTCAAATAAAGATCAAACTGCAATAAATAAGCTTATTAATTTAGAAGGAGATAATCCGCATTCTTTTAGAATACAATAGTATCTTCAAGAAGAAGGATAATCCATTCTCTATTAAGAGATCAAAGCTTTGATATGATTACTTAGATAGTCTTACCAGACTATCAAAGATGTAAGATAGCAGATTAACAAAGAGACAAAAAAAATATTATAAAACTATAATGATTTCAAGAATAAAGAATTAGAAGGTTGAAAAGAATGAAAAATTAGATAGTTGACAAGAACAAAGAACTAGATTAATATCAAAAAATAAGACAATACTTTGGATTTCTCTAAGACTTAAGTTAGCAAGACTGAGGTATACCTTAATTTCACCTCTTATTTATAATACAAGGCTTATATCCTATTGAATGTTCTAAGAGTATCTTAGAAGATTTTAGAAGATTGAGATAAGTTTTGGAAGACTAAAAAAGATTCTAAAAGATTATAGAAGACTAGGGAAGGTTCTAAAAGATTGAAAAAGATTCTAGAAGGTTTTGAAAGACTATGGTAGATTTTTAAAAACTATGGAAAATTTTAGAAGATTGAAGAAGGTTCTAGAAGGTTCTAAAAGACTATGAAAGATTCTAAAAAACTATCAAAGATTCTAAAAGACTACAAAAGCTTTTAGAATGTGATGACTTGATATATATATCCATGACAATAAGTTTATAAAAATTTCTTTAAAATTATTTTAATTTAGTAATTAATTTTATATTATTATAATTTAAGTTTTAATAATATAAAAATAATAATATTATAACATAGATCAATGAATCAAAATTTTATAAAAATATATAATGATATAATTTTACATATTTATTTTTTGATTTTAATAAATTAATTAAGATCTTATTTGCAAATAAATGTTTGAAGAGCACAAAAGCACATGTTTTATATACTTGGGCTAAGAACATGAATACATGTAAGAAAAAATTATACATATATATATATATATATATATATATAAGATATTATTAGTGCCACCAAAAATTTTGCTATTGCTACGACAATCCTTTTATCTAGCACATACCACCTTTATTCAATACTTTTCAAATCAATCAAATTTTTTTTATTCAATGCCTTTCAAATCATTTGATTGAACATAATTTTTGATTTTAATTTTAAGAAATCACAAAAATATGTCAAGTAGGTGGCAAATTGTGGTGACAATAGCAAAAACTATGGTGGCATTAACAATACCCTATATATATATATATATATATATGTATAAGATTATATAATATATAAGTGTATATAATTTTCACTTATAATGATCAAGTATTATCTTTTATTTTATAGTTTATTCAAGCAAAATATGTTACAGATTTTATTATAAATAGTAAATAATATTATTAATTTATATGTATAAGATACAAGTAATAAATATTTATTATTAATGTTGTATTACTGTATCTCTTAGCAGCTTCACGCAGGAGAAAGTTAGGCAGATCATATAACAAAGGCAAGTACAAAGAAAGATAATGGTAGGCAATGAAGGATAAATAGGTAAGTTGCTCCCCCCCTTTTTCTTGATTGGACATTTTGTAGGGTATTCATTTAAGTAGTCTTGTCTTGTTGTACAATCAAAAAGAATGTCTTGCCTTATTCTACATGCCTAAAAAATAAACTTTTATAATTCTAAATATAATTCATACCAAAAGATTCATACTAACCATTTGGACAATTCTTAGAGAGTACAATAGAGCTTGTTGACTAAGACATAAGTAGACAATCTGCAATTTTTCTCCTAAGTATGATAGCTTTCAACCCAAATTAGAAAAAACTATGGACACTTCAAAATGTGCTCCATTCTGAAACGGAATCCTCCATACATTGGAATCTCCACCCCTTTACAGTTGACTCAATCTCCTCTTCAACAAAGAAAGTATAGTTTCTATTATTAACATCTTACAGAGAAAAGGTGCTTGATATATTGTTCATACCCCATGCATAGCAATCGAGCACACCTCTTTTTGCCTTTAAAAAAATTATGCAAGATGTATCAATGTCCTTAAGTAAACACACATAAAGAATTCAATTTCTTATAACACTGAAGATGTATTATATCATACAATAAAAATTGAACATATCATGAATAGCTTGCAGTTTTATGAATACATCACTAATAGATAAGAATACATACACATATCATTGATGACATCAGTATAATACTAATATAGCTAGGGCTACCGAGTCCCCGATTTTTGGTCCAGCCCCAATCAGCCGCCAGCTTGGGGGCTGGGTTGGGCCCAGGGATTCCATCCAACACAGCCCATCCATCCACCAACCACTTACCCATCCACACGAGGACACCATTCGTCCGCACCAAGATATTCAGTCATCCACATCCGACCGAAACACTATTCATCCGGAATCAGGACATCCACTGGCGGAGAAACGAGGAATCTCACGGCCCTCCTCCGGGTGCAGGAGTGCCTTCTGACTAGTTGCACAGTGAACGAGGAAAGAGGGAATCATTTTGCCTGCATCTGGGTGGCGGATGGATGCTTGCGTGGGCTGAACGCGTCGCAGCGGACAATCCTCGTATTTTAAGACGTCGATACCACGATGGATCAGAGAAATGTCGGGAGAAGGAACCCCTGATCCGGGGTTTCAGGAACCTTCACAGACCCACCGGCTGCGCAACGTCGGAATTCCTTTCCAACTGGTCTGCACTTCTAGTTTTTTTCGCGCGTGACCACCGTGGAGAGGACGAGGAGGGTGTGTGCGGTAGCTCAGGTATTAGAACTCACCTCGTTGCCGTAGCCCTCTTTTCGCTCCTCGACCCGACCGCGTCCCCCCCTCGGTTGGTGTTCTTGCGTTTGTTATCTTGTGCGCGCTGCGCTCGGGTTTCGTCGGTTGTCGGTAGCGTGCTCGTGTGAGTTGTGACTCCTGCTCGCTACTTATGTGAACTGTGCTCTGGTCATCTAAAGCGCGAGTGTGGTTGCATCAGAATCCGTGCCGCTTCACTTCGCAATACTTCTTTCGTTTTGTAACAACTGCTGTCGGTGCTTAGTGCGTTTCTGACAGCCCATACCTCTAACATCACCCATATTTCATCGGGGTGTTGAAGCCTTGGGGTGTCTAGTAACACATACCGACACGACTTTTTCAGCGTTTTTCTCCGTTGTCTTCTTTTTTTGGTCTCTGAAACACATCATAACTTATAAAGCTATTGACATCGTTGGATATCAAGCACATGGACCTTCTTCACATGATCACAGATGTTTTGCCCATGTTTTGCTATGTCAGCGCATTCTTTACTCCTGGGTTGAAGTCCCCATGTCCTCATCAACCCTTGTCCTTTACTTGAAACAGCTCTCTGACGATCATACGCTTGATGGTTTGCACAGGCATAGGCATTCAGAATCTGGAGTCGCAGCAATGGTTTCGACTATCATTCACAATAAAACGGAGGATGAACTGTCTGTCAAGGGAGGCAACGCTGGAATGTACCGGCAAATCACGAAGCTTCCAGCAAGGGAGCAATGCACTATAGAGGATAAACCTAGTGCCACATACCGTGATTACGTTGTAGTCAAGGTCGAGGACGGACCGAAGGTGTTTATCAGTCCGGAGGAAGTTCAGCAATTCGAATATATCTCCGTTACAAAGAATAAGGACGGCGGCTACGAAATTGAAGGACGTGAAAGGTCTTCTAGTACTGGTGTCTGGAAGTTTCTCAAGAACCTCCTTCATCTCGCCTGAATGTGTGCCCACAATCTTTCACATTCTAACCCATTTTGGGGAATGTTGTCGTAGAATTGTAAGGAAAATTAAAAACAATCTATTGTTCTTTTTATTTCAATTTATTTTGCTATTACAAAAGTATCTTATTTTATCATTATTTGATTTTATCTTATTTTATCATTACTTGATTTTATAAAATCTAATAATGTTAGATTGCGAATTGTGATAGATTAAGCTTTTAGGTAATACATGATATGTTCAACATTGACATGTTCAACTTTGAGCAATCAATGTTTAGGTGCAAGTTAGACTTACAAGACATTATTTTCCAATAAGTCATTGTAATCAAATATTGAAAACTTCCAATTATATTAGTATAAGAAATAATCTCCATAAAGTTAATCTCATAAAGTTTATATTATTAGTATTCAAATATCAATTGTTAACAATAAAAAGAATAAGATTTAGATAAAAATCAAGTAACTCAAACTTGATAAGAGATTAGTTATAAATTTTTATTGAATGAGAATTAACATGTATAATGTAAAATCTTAATGGATTTGAACACGTAATATATAAGTTATTTTATTATATAAGCCATTGAAAACTTTTAAGTGAAAATTCTTATTGAAGCAAATTAATATTAAAAATCATGTGATATTAGAATTGAATCATCAATTTATAAAGCTAAAGAATAATATATAATAGTTTATCTCTTGATATGTGAATTATTAATAATGAATCTTTAGAAACTTTGATCAAACAAGAATTTGTTGAAGAACTTATATTACACTGTAGATACTTGTTTTAAGCCTTGTAAGTATTTAAAAAATTGGCAAATTTTGTGCTCATGTTTTAATTAGATATTGCATTTAGATTGAATTATATAAATTTTTTAAATAGAATGAATCATTAAAAAAAAAAAATAATAATCATATTTATTTGATAATTTTAATATTTATAGAAAATAATTCTATGCAACAAAAGTTAGAATGATATCATCTTGATGATTAATAAAAAGGTTTTAAAGAAATAATTATTAGTATATTAATAAAAGCCACATGTAACAAATCTTATTTAATAAGAAGTTAATATACTTTTGAAATTATGTTTATGCTAGAACAACTATTTAATACTTATAATATAATAATTCAATTATAAATCCATTAGTTTCTAACTATTATTAAGTCAAGAATTATATTCTTCATTTGTTGCTTATTTCAAATGTGAAGCCTCATCTTGGTTAAGAATTTCATTGATGTAGTAAGTTCAAAAAGCTAAATTATAAAAATATAGATATTATAACTATTATGATAATACTTAGTTGAAAACTAATGATCTTTAATAGGACAAGAAAAGCATCTATATGGAGATGAGTTTATTGATTGAGTTTGTCAAAGATGAGTTCATTAATAGAATTCAATAATCTGCTAAAATGATATAGGTGTTTCTAATGGCAAATCATAAGATGTATTTATCAAAAGTGAATCTCGGTCTAGATAGAAGTTATTAAAATCAATAATTGATAAAGTTGAAGATTAAAAAATCATATATTTTCTTCCATATATTAAATAATATTTTATAAAAATAATATTATAAAAATATATTGATTCAATGGATCATATAAATAATATTATTCTATTTTTTAAAAATCTTTATAATCTATAAACATATATAGAATTATTTTTTTATTTAATTTGGTGGTCTATTTATTTGAAATATATAAAAAAAAAAAAAAAAAAAAAAAAAAAATGACAATTAAAGATATATAGGTTATGTAGATTTAATTTAATATCTATTTATAATTATAAAAAAAAAATAGATTTTACAAAGAAAAATTTATAAGAGTAATTTTGCAAATAGTAAGTAATACACTGGACCTCAAATCAATAGATATTAGATAGTTTGAGCATATGTTGCATGCTTTTGGTACAATTGATCAAAATTTTATTTTTGTATTTATACATGTCATTTTAGATTAGATTACAAAGATTAGATAATTATTGAATATCATTATGTATCAAAGACAAGGATATGAATCATAAAAGAAAAAAATATACTCTCGTGTTATTCAAAATCACTTGAAAATGGTATATTATTAAAATTAGAATGGCTATTACCAAAGACAAGAAGACTAGAGACTCTTGAAACAAGACTAAAAATAAGAAAGGCATTGACAAGAGTAAAGAAGGCTTCACTCTTGTCTTTATATATACTATCTATCTAAAAATTATATGGCGGCGTTCTATAGGACTTCCAACACATGTCCAACTTATAAGACACATGTCAAATTTGCAAGATAAGTTTCTTACATGTGCACCACGTACTTAGTTTGTTCCAAAAGCTACCAACATGTGCAACACGTGGCTAGCTTCTTCCAAAAGCTACTAACATATGCAATATGTGGCTAATTTGTTGGCCAAATTTTTGGCCTATCAATCACCTATAGACATGTATAAAGGTGAATCCACATTTATAAAGCTTTTAGAAAGCTTCTCTATAAGATATTATCAAATTAATCTACTTCTATCAATCTATATTAACTAAATAATTATTGGAGTAAATCGTGACCATGACATTACCTCCTTTTCTAGAGACGAGTTCTACAAGGAGCGGTAATTATGTGTTGAGGAAGTCTAAGATGCGCCAAATTTGATTTTGCTACATACTCTGATCTTTGCTCCCTTTGAAGGTAGTTGATAGGTCCTCTCAGCCATTGATAGTGTCTCATATCAAGGTAAGAAGACCACCTTGTTATTTGATCATTGTTAAGACTTTCATAATTCATTTCAAAGGAAACATTTGGAATACCATCAGGAGTAATTCCTACTTCTAAAAGTATCACCAAACATCGGAAGTCTCTTCCAAGGTCGTGATACCAAACATATTCTATCTCACCATCAATCCAAGGAAAAACATGTTGTTCTTGAGAATCTTCATCTCTATTTTGTTATCTTAAAGGTTATGATAGTTGTAATAGCTTGTCTGGTAAATCAACAAATAATAATTTTTGAGTTGAATTTGTGGATTGTTGATTCTCCATCTCTTTTGGCATAAATAAATTCAAAGAAATAATAAACAATAATACAAGATAGAATGAAACCTCTTTTGAATCTGCTTGGTTTTATAATAAGGATTTTTCTTAATTTTTTATAATAATTTTGATGGATGTTGTCGATGAAATGTATTAACTTTTGTTGTTACATTTGTTAGACTCTTGGATGGTTCCCATGTGCATTCAGTAATATCATATCCATATCAATATATAAGATATTCTAGCCAATTTTGATGCCATCTCAAATCTAAGACCTCTTCCACCTCAAATTCTTCATTGTTATCTACTTCTATAGGAGGCGGTGGCATTTATCTTCTTCCTTATATATCCATTGTCTTGTATGGCTCAAGTAATGATATGTAGAATACAAGATAGATCTTCATAGATTTTTATAGGTGTAATCTATAGACAATTGGATTGATCTATTTGCAAATTGAAAATGATCCAAGCCTATAATAATCTAGCTTTTCACAAAGATAATTAATTTTGATATTGCGGCAATGTAACCATACCTTATTGCCCACAAGGAATTGAGATTATTCCTTATGATAGACATCCGCATTGATCTTTTGTCATTCTTAAGCTTCTTTTAATTGTACCTTCATTATTGTATGTAATTTTGACAACCAATTTGCTAAATTTTCTATTGTATGATTATTAGCTTTTAAAAAGTTAAAAGTATCAAGTCGTAGATGATAACTATAATTAACAAAGAATGGAGTTTATTGAATAGAAGAATGTATGGAATTATTATAAGAAAATTTTATTAAGGGCAAAAGAGTTGTCCAATCATCTTCATGACAGGTGATGGTACATTTCAAATATTGCTCCAAAATTTGATATACTCATTCTGTTTGTCCATCAATTTGAAGGTAAAAAGCTGAAGATAGTTTTATATCCACTTTCAATATTTTGAAAAGGATCTTTCAAAATCTTGATACAAATTGTATCCCTTTATTTGATATAATATCCCTTGATAATCTATAATAGTAATAAATATTATCAAGAAAGAGTTTAGCTATTTTTTCACCTATAATAGATTTTATACATTGTACAAAATAGACAATCTTGGTAAAATGATCTACAATCATGAATATAAAATCATATGAACTTGACTTTGGAAGATTTGTAATAAAATCCATAGAAACAGAAGACTAAGATTATTCTGGTACAAATAATGGTTGAAGAAGTTCATAAGGTCAATGATAAAGAATTTTTGATCTTGAACAAACATTATATGATTGTACAAACTCTTTAACAACCTTCCACATTTGAAGCCACAAAAAATCTCTTCGTATTAGCTCTAAAGTCTTCTTATATCCAAAATATCTTGCTACAAGGAAGTTGTGACAAGTTTTAAGAACACATAGTCTTACTTCACCTTCTGGAACGTTGTCGTATGACATGGCTTTCTATCTGGGAATACACTGGACACCTAGCTGTGGAGAATTTATTTGAAACTTGATGGCAAAAATCCAACAGGTGATTTGTCGTTAATAAAAAGGACAAATAATACAAAAATCTCACAAAAGAAAAGTTATATATATAAACCCTCTTATATTCAAGTAAGTTTGTACAAAAAGGGTTCAAATTTCTACAAAAACCCTTCAACACTTTATTCACCCGCAAGGACTTATTTCTTGTTGAACTTTAGAGTCTAATTATTCTTGATCCAACTGTTTAGTTTCTATAAAATTTAATTTAGAGTATAGATAATCCTCTTAAATATAACCACAAGAAAATATCAACCATACATTCGTGTCTAATCGTCTGATATCTTAAAATCCCTAGTAGGTGCTTAAAACCCTAGCTCAGAGACACTTGATCACTATTTTCCTTATATCTCACAAATCTAAAATCCTAATGCCACAAAATTTTTGCACATACTCTTGTGACATAAACATATATACTTCTGAAAACTTTGAGCCAAAAATCTATGAAATTGCCTAAGATATAGCTCAAAATGTAACCTCTATGTAAGCGGGTCACTTATTGCATTTAAGTTTGTAAGCATTGACTTCAACTCCCAATATCTCCTTCACCTTAGCTTGGATTTTATCAAGCCATACATAAAAAGTGTAGTTGTGAAAGTGCTCTCTCCAATCCTAGTCACCGATCCTTGATTGCTCTCTATATGCTCGAGTAATACCTAGAAGAATGACAGTAGGTCCAAAGTCAACCCCTTAACTTTGAGCACCTATAACTTCTTCTTAAATAGTGCAAATCACAAAAAATTTGCACCTAAATCAGATCCAAAAACCTAAACCTTATGATTCTAGCCTCTGATGTTTGACTCCCTACCAAAAACAAACCCTAACTCCTAATAAATCCTCGGGCAGCCTCCTTGAAGCCCATTGGGCATGATTTTTAGCCAATTAGAATAGAGATTTCTATCATCCACCTCTATTCATCCACATGGATGGCCAAACTACCCTTTTTACACTAAAAACCCTTTTCTAATCTTTCTTCTTATAAGATTTACATACTTGGTGCTTTAAGCACCAAATAAAAGAAGCAAATAAGATCTTAAGTATCACCAATGTCAAACATAGGTGACTTAAGATATATACAAGTTACTATCAATATAAAATTAAGTTCAAAAGTCACTACTAAAAAAAAATAAGGTTGTATAAATCTTAATAATAATCCTTTTAATAGATCTCTTCTAAACTAACAATCTAACCACATCCTATAACTAATAAAAATCCACTAATATGGCTTTCTTTTAGCTATGTAGTAAATTATACATTAAATATACATATACAATTTTTTCACATAGTAGCCAAACCACAATACAACAACGTATAGGCATCCTTCAAAATAGAATAGATCATTCTTGAACTCAAATTTAAAAATATCATGAGATTTAGATAAATTATTTTTAATTTTATAAACAAGAGGGTCTAAAGACATACTTGACTGGACTTGTTTGATAAAAGTTGAATCAACAGTCAATATTGATTTCATTGCTCAAAGATGAAATTGCTTCAATTTTAAGATGATTATTTTTTGTTGATCAAAAATTAAATCTTCTTCTTTTGATATAAGATAAGAATGTTTAGAAAGGATATCAAATAGACCTTGTTGATTTTCTTGTTGATAAGTGATAATAAACTTGAATCTTGACAAAGACATACACCAACAAGCTTGATAATGATTTAATATGCTTGTTGGCATTAAATACTCGAGGTTCTAGTGATCTGTATACACGATGATTGAATTAAAAGCACTTTCTAGATAATGATGCCATTTTTAAAAAGAATCCACAATTGCAAGAAGTTCTTTATCATGGATTTTGTAGTTGATCTCTACTGCTGAAAATTTCTTGGAATAAAAAGCTATTGGATGGAATTTGTCATCTGCTCCCATTTGTGACAATATCGCATCCAAAACAAAGTCTAATATATTTGTTTCTATAAAAAATACCTTGAAAAAATTGATGCAATACAAGATTGGTATAAAAATAAAAGCTATCTTTAAAACTTCAAATGATGTTGTTCCACTTGAGTTTGTTTTTACAAGTTAAGCATATAAGTGAAGCTGCAATTTAAGAAAAATCTTTGATGAAGATTTGATAATAATTGACAAATCTCAAAAAATATTGCACATTTTTTACTGTGCTTGAAATCTTCTAATCTATGATTGTCTAAAATTTTCTTAAGATCCATCTTGAGACCATCATTTGAAATGATGTATCCAAAAAAATCAACTTGAATAGTATAAAATATACACTTTTCTATCTTGGCATATAGCCCTGCATCTCTGAATTTTTGTAACACACAACAAATATGAAGTTCATGTTCTTTTGTGTTCTTAGAGTAGATCAAAATGCCGTTTAAATAACAGACAATAAAATCATCAAAAAATTCACAAAAAATATCATTTATAAGATGTTAGAAAATAGCTAGTACATTTTTAAGTCCAAAAGGCATGATATTATATTCAAAATACCTATACCTACTTCAAAATGCAGTCTTTCATTCATCATCTTTTTTAATATGGACCAAATTGTATACTCTTTATAAATCTATTTTCATGTAGATCTTTGCTTGACTAAGTTGATCAAAAAGTCATAAAATTAAAGATAAATGATATTTATTTTTTATGATAATCTTGTTAAATCTTCAATAATCTATGCACATCCGCAGCGATCCATCTTTTTTCTTCACAAATAAGATAGGAGCTCTTGTTGGAGACTTTGAATGACTTATGATGTTCTTAGTAAAATTCTTATCAATATATTTTTTTAATACAACCAACTCATTCTATGATAAACTATAGATTGGTCTAAATGGTGGTTAAATTCTCTCTTAAAGATCTATTGAATAATCATAAGATCAATACTCCGGAAGAAAATCTATGTTTTTTGTTTCAAAAACATCTTTAAAATCTTGATATTAGCTAGAAATACCACTTACAGTCTTTTTTGCATCTATAATGGATGTGGCATATATACCAAAAGATAATCCTTCTTTTGCCACATGTATGAAAGCTTTTGTATCTATTAGTAAGAGCTTGGATGTATTAAAATTATGTATGTCTGTTGACTAGCAGATTTTTGAATTAAACTACAAGAAAAATTAAGGTTACAGTGTCATATTACATATTGTCCTATTTGAAAATGCACCGGGTACCTAGCTGTAGAGGATGAAGTTACAATTCATAAATCTTTAAAAACCTTTAATAGGTTTCATCCATATAAGAAGAATATGATTTGAATTTCAATTTTAGAATACTTAAATCAATACAAAGTGCTTAAAATCACTCTTCTTGGTAACTTCAACTATATATAAAATCCAATTGCTTTGTTACTTTTCACAATTGAGCAACTTAGATTTCTCTTTGCAAGTCCTAATCTTAGTTAATGAACTTTAGTAAGCTATAATTCTTAATTTGACTATCAACTTAATATAAAATTTTGCATAAAAATACAAATATAAGTCTTCTATATGTTCAAAAAGTTTCATTCTAATCTAACTTACAAATTGTCAAAAATTAACCAAAACACTATATTGATGTCACTCAACTGCCAACTTGAAAGTTGATGCATATATTCCAATAGCGATTTCTCCTTCTCCAATTATTAATTTCAATTAATAATTGGTATGAAGGTTGTCCTTGAAGTCTTCTAACACTGTGCTCAATTTCACCTTGATTCAACTAATAGATCTTCAGATATTGTAGAAACCCTAAACAATCCTAAATTGCCAATTTCTAATATCTATTTGTATTAAAGATCAAATAAATCTTGATTGCACTATTAGATTTTTATAAAATTTTATTTAATATTAGTACAATTAATCACCTATATACTATCAAATTTTTAACTATAGATGTCACTTTAATTACATATAATAGTTAAGGGTGCTGGTCCTAATTTTATTACATAAAAACTTAATCTTCCATATAAACCTTGATTTTAGATAGTGATTGCTAAGTCTTCTCAAATCCTATAGAAACAAGCCTAATATCTCTAGAATAAATTTGAAGCTAGCTCTCTAATTCTAATTTCCGATCTCTAAATCACTAGATATCTTGTCCTTGGTGGCCATTTTTATAGCTAGAGGTTTGATTTTGACCTTGTCTCATATATGGTCGACCCCCATGTATCAATTCAACTTATTCTAAGGATTTTTGAGCTTGATCCTACCTTCAACTTAATTCTAATATCAACCATACTAACTATTTATCTCTTCTATTCTATTTTTATTAACTTATGGCTTTTTAAAAGTAGTGAAAGAGTTTGTACAACCTAGAAGAAAAATTAAATAACTAACTTTTATCTATTAGCTATTAAAATAAGAAAATAATCTAAGAGGCTTTCATAAATATTTTCTTAAGTATCTTGAATTCCTATTGAATCAAGATAATTGAATATTAAATAAAAATCATTCTTCTTTATGTTTTTCACCACACAAATATATTTCAATATGACAACGGAAAGTCCAATCTATTTGAAGATTATATTTTTTTAACAACTATAATCCTAAAATAATTGGATTAAAAATAGATCTAATTATATTAAATATTACTATGCTATTATATTCTTTAGTTGATATATCTAAAGAAATAGTCTCATAGATAACATTTTTAGAAGATAATGAATGACCATTTATGACTTCTAAGTGTATGGATTTAATTTTCTTGACTAGAGATATTTCTTATTTTTTGACAAAGTCTTTGCCTATAAAACAAGCTAAGGCTTTTAAATTTAATAAGGCAAGGACTTTATGATTTTTAGGTCTTAAAAATATATTTATTATAAAACAAGGTAAAGGATCAAAAAAAAAAATATGATCTTTATAAGGTATTACATATGATTCCAACTGCACGGTCCCTATTGAAATTAAAAAAACTTGTTTTTAAACACATTATCTTCTTTAGCAACCATATTCTTCATTTTGTGATTACATTGCTTCTTTTGATAATATTGAGGAATGTGTTTTACGTCTCCACAATGCAAGCACAACCCCACTTGATGACGTCGAGTCTTTTCTTGTTTAATAAGAGGTTTAAAACGTACTATATCAATTTGCATTGGATCTGGCTTAGTCAAATAAGTTTTTGAAAACTTAGGACTTGCTATCATTAATTGCCTTGATCATCTCTAATCAAATCTATGTTCTTAATGCCTTTTAAATAAATGATTATTGCATATAATGGCTTAAGCAATAAATTATTCCAAGGAGTTTATTTTGGTATTATTAATAATAAGTCTTTGACATTATTCTTCAAACCATAATAAAATTGATTGATAAAGGCCTTATCATTTCACTCCACATTGCAAGTAAGATTTTAAAATTTTGTAGCATGTATTGTAGCTGATTGTGATCCTTATCACAAAGATAAGAACCTAGTCTTTGCTACCCTCTCTCGATTACTTTTTCCAAATGTGGTTGTAAACACTTCGAAGAATGAATTCAAATCATAAAGAAGTTGTGAATTTTTTTTCATCAAAAGTGCAAATCAAAAAAGAGCACTTCTAGATTAAAATGTGCCTATGTATCCAATTTGAATAAATCTATTAGGATATTAGAAAGGATACAAGCTTAGATATAGCTTGACATATTATAGAAATCCTCAAAATTTTGATCTTGTTCCATCGAACTTCTCAAGCTATTAATCTTTACTTCCTTTGTGCTTATAGAAGCAAGGCTTCTTAGATTTGCTTGTGAAATTGATTTACTTACTTCTCTCAATTATATAACTTTTTAGCATAGAATCTAAATTTCTTCTATGCCAAAATATTAACTTCCATGATTGGCATTAGTGATTCATGAAATTTCCACCCTAAAAGTGTAGACAAGCTCCTGAAGATCTACAATAGTTACAAATCTATTTTCACTTCTACCGAGTGTAGCATCCATGATCTTTCCTTCCATCATAACCAATTTAATAATTCCACATTTTAACCTAAAAGACGGTAATCCACAACCTCTAATATCAAATAAAAAATTTTATAAAGAAATATGATCTACTCTCTTTTAAAGAAAAAGAATCAAGGTTAGAAAGTAAAAAATATTAATTTAAAAATAGATAATCTATAATCTTCAAATGCAACAATAGAAGTGGGATAATCCACTCATATTTTAGATACAAAACAAGAACAATGAATCTGTACTCTTGTCAAACTATCAAGGACAAGGACATGAATCATAAAAACAAAATATATTCTTATGTTATTCAAAATCATTTGAAGATGGTATAGTATTAAAATTAGAATGGCTATTTTCAAAGACAAGAAGATTAGAGACTCTTAAAATAAGATTAGGAACAAAAAAGGTGTTGATAAGAGTGATAAGAACTATGTGGCGGAGTTCCATAGGACCTCCAATATATATCCAACTTACAAGACATATGTCAAATTTCCAAGACAAGTTTCTTACATATGCACCACATACTTAGCTTATTGTCACGGACATAAGATTTATTCCAATAAATTATCTAAGTAATATAGATCAATAGAAGTAGATAAAATAAGTTGATTTGATAATATCTAATAGAAAAGCTTCCTAGAAGCTTCATAGATGCAGAATCATCTTTATACATGTCTATAGGTGATTGGTAGGTTAAAAACTTGGTCAACAAGCTAGCCACATGGTGCACATATTGGTAGCTTGTGGAACAAGCTAGCCATGTATCACACATGTTGGTAGCTAGCTTGTGGAACAAGCCAAGTACGTGGCACACATGTGGAAAACTTGTCGTGCAAGTTTGACACGTGTCTTGCAAATTAGACACGTGTATGAGGTCCTCTAGAATACCGTCACATAGCTCTTAGTTAGATATTATATACAAAGGCAAGAGTGAAGCCCTCTTCACTCTTCTCAGCTCTTTTCTTGGTTCTAGTCTAGTTTCAAGAATCTTCAGGTTTCTAGTCTTTGGCAATAGCCATTCCAGTTTTCTTTGAATATACATACTTTCTTATTTCCATTTTGTGACTTTTCTTTGATACAGTTTTCATTAGATTATGCATCTTTTTTTAATTCATGTCCTTGACAGATTGACAAGAGTACATTTATAATATCATAGCTATGTTTTATCTTTATTAAGAGTGGATTATCCAGTTCTCTCAATAAGACACAAGCATATTAGAAGTTACGGATTATCCTCTTCTAAATTGATATTATTCCTAGTATTTTCTTTGTTCTCCCTTCTATTTATCTCGAGTGGTGTTAGATATTTTTTGAAGTGTTATCATGGCAGAGCTTGTCAAAATAAAGAGTGCAATGGCACAAATACAAGAGCAAATGAGAGAATTGATGCTTGCAATGCATCAACTCACTATACCTCCACAAGGAATAATAAGGTTACCAAATAATGAAGATATAGATATGGTTGGAGCTGCTTCAATATTTACACTAAGCCATATAATTCATTCTCCATTGGAACATCGTCCAAGCATCAGAGAACCAAAAATTGGTCTACTTGAGAAGTTTGATGGCAAAAGATCCAAGTTTCGAGGATTCATCAACCAAGTCTAATTAGTAATTGAATTGCAACCACAAAGTTTTCCAACTCTAGGATCGCAAGTCAAATTTTTTGCTACACTACTTTCAGATTCTACCTTATCTTGATTTTCATCTTTTCTGGAACGACATGATCCAATATTGGATAATTTAGAAGCTTTCTTAGCAAAATTTTGATCTATGTATGGAGAACATGATGCAACTTGTGTTGCAATCAACAAGCTTCATATCCTACAACAAGGCAATCGATCAGTGACATTATATGCTTCACAATTTTGACAACTAGTAATTGATATCAAGTGGGATGATGCTGCACTCATCAGTCAATTTTTCTACAGATTACAATATGAAGTGAAGAAATTGATGCTGAACTTATCCGATCCTCAAACATTGAGTCAAGTAATAGACTTTGCGGTGAAGTGTGATAATCGGCTTTTTAAATTTTGATCTAAAAGTCATACAAGAGAACTTCAACGATATTATAATTCAGTGGTAGCACCAATGTCTTCTCAATATGTACCTTCAAAAGTTGAGAACATGCAAATTGATGCTATATGTTTCAAATCGCTTACTGAACAAGAAAAGACTTGACGTTGTCAAGAAGGATTATGCTTGTATTGTGGAGAACCTAAACACACTGTTCAAAATTATCCAAAGAAATGACACAACCACAAGATGAGGAGTACGGCTGTCAAAGAAGACAATATGTTAGAAAACGAGTTTGTTCAGCCAGAATAAGGACCGTGCGGTTAGAATCTTGTACAATTTCTAATGAAGGTCCTATCCTCTCCTCACAACCATCTATTTATTTTATAATAGATGTGTATTTAAGACCTAATAATTATAAAGCCTCTGCCTTAATAGATTCGGGAGCCTCGGCTTATTTTTTAGATGAAGAATTTGCTAAAAGTCATAGAATACAGATAGTACAAAAATCTAAATCCATACACGTAGAAATCATAGATGGTCATCTTTTATCTTCTGAAGATGTTACTCATGAAACACTTCCTTTGGATGTAGTAGTAAATGGCCATAATAGTTGCGTAATTTTTAACATAATTAGATCTCCCTCTATTCCAATTATTCTAGGTCTATCATGGTTAGAAAAACACAACCCTCAAATAGATTGGATTTCTCGTACTCTGAACTTTTCTAAAAGTATAGCTAACAATATAGTTAATCAAGTAAGAAATCATAAGTCTAGTAGAATTAAATCTGTGTTTGTAGGTGCAAGAGCTTTCTTGCACGTTGCAAAAGAAGAATCACCTTTTGTCATTTATGCTATATCTATTTCCAACGATAGAAAGACTTCAAGTAGCATTCCAAGTCAGTATTAAGATTATCAAGATATTTTTGAGAAAAAAATATAGATATTCTTCCGGAGCATTGTCTATATGATTGTTCAATCGACCTTAAAGAAAGAACTAAGCCACCATTTGGACTAATCTACAGTTTATTACAAGATGAATTGGCTGAATTTAAGATGTATATTGACGAGAATTTGGCCAAGAATTTCATACGCCATTCTAAATCTCCAATAAGAGCTCCAATTCTATTTGTGAAGAAAAAAGATGGATCATTGCGGACATTGCGGATACTATCAAGGACTCAACAAGATCACAATCAAGAACAGATATCCATTACCTCTGATATCAAAACTCCTTGACCAATTGAATTAAGTTAGGATCTATACAAAAATAGATCTAAGAAGAGCATACAATCTAGTATGCATCAAAGAAGGAGATGAATGGAAAACTGCATTTCAAACCAGGTACGAATATTTTGAATATAAAGTTATGCCTTTTCAACTTACGAATGCACCAACTCCTTTTCAACATCTCATGAATGATATTTTTCATGAGTTCTTAGACAATTTTGTTGTCTGCTACCTAGACGATATTTTGATCTATTCTAAGAACGTAGAAGAACATGAAATATATGTTTGTCAAGTATTACAAAAACTTAGAAATGCGAGATTGTACGTCAAGATGAAAAAGTGTGTATTTCACACTATTCAAGTTGATTTCTTAGGATACATCATTTCAAATGATGATCTCATGATGGATTCTAAGAAAGTCCAGACAATCATGAATTAAAAGATTCCAAAAACGGTAAGAGATGTCTAATGCTTTTTGGGATTTGCCAATTATTATCGGATCTTCATCAAAGACTTCTCTCGAGTTGCGGCTCTACTTACACGTTTGACTTGTAAAGACAAACTCCAATAGAATCAAGAAGTAGAAGCAGCATTTGAAGCTTTGAAGACATCGTTTGTTTCTGTACCAATCCTATATTGTGTAGATTTTTTCAAGGTATTTTCTATGGAAATAGATGCATCAGACTTTGCCTTAGGTGCAATTTTGTCACAAATGGGAACAGATGACAAACTTCATCTAGTAGCTTTTTAATCAAGAAAATTCTCAACAGCCGAGATCAATTATGATATCTACGACAAAGAACTTCTTGCAATCATGGATTCCTTTCAAGAATGGTAATATTATCTAAAAGGCACTTCCAATCTAGTCACCATATATACGGATCAGAAGAACCTCAAGTATTTCATGTTGGCATGCATGTTGAATTGTCGTCAAGCTTGTTGGAGTATGTCTTTGTCAAGATTCGAGTTCATTATCACTTATTGGCCATGAAAACAATAAGGTTTGTCCGATGCCCTTTCTAGACGTTCTTATTTTGCACCAAAAGAAGGAGATGCAGCTTTTGAGTAACAAAGAACGGTCCTCTTTAAACTAGAGCAGTTTCATCTTCGAGCAATAAAATCAACATTGACTGTAGATTCAACTTTTTTCAAGCAAATTCAGTCAAGTATGTCCTTAGATCCTCTTGTTTATGATATCAAGAATAATTCTTCTAAGTCTCATGAATCTTCTAAATTCGAGTTCAAGAACAATCTACTATATTTCAAAGGACGTCTATATGTTCCAGAAGGAGAAGCACGTTTACGTGTTCTTCAAGCACGTCATGATTTTTCACCGACAAGACATTTTGGATACAATAAGACTTTGAAACTTATATCAAGAGATTATTGGTGGCCTCAAATGTGGAAGGCAGTCAAAGACTTTGTACAATCATGTGATATTTGCTTAAGATCAAAGACTCCTCATCATCGACCTTTTGGGCTTTTTCAGCCATTACCTATTCCAGAACAACCATGGTCTTCTGTTTCTATGGATTTCATCACAGATCTTTTAAGCTCAAGATCTTATGATTTTATATTTGTGATAGTAGATCGATTCACCAAGATGGCACATTTTGTGCCATGCACAAAATCTATTACAGGTGAAGAAACAGCTAAGCTTTTAATTAATAATATCTATCGCTATCATGGGTTACCTAAAGATATTATATCGGATAGGGGAACTCAATTTGTGTCAAGATTTTGGAGAATCCTTTTCTAGATCCTAAAAGTGGATATAAAGCTATCTTCAGCTTTTCATCTTCAAACTAATGGACAAACAGAGCGCGTGAATCAAGTCTTGCAGCAATACTTAAGGTGTACCATCAACTACCAACAAGATGATTGGATAGCTCTTCTGCCATTGGCAGAATTTGCTTATAAGAATATGATACATTCTTCTATGCAACAAATACCTTTCTTCGCCAATTATGGTTACAACCTACGACTTGATGCTTTTGACTTTTCAAAAGTTGATAATCCAGTAGTAGAAGATTTGGCAAATCGTTTGTCAAAGCTACATGCAATAATGAAAGTCCAATTAAAAGAAGCTCAAGAACGACAAAAAACAAATGCAGATGTGTATTGCAAGGAACAACCACAATTCAAAGTGGGGGACAAGATATGGTTACTTCGTCACAATATCAAGACTACTCGTCTTTGTGATAAGTTGGACTATCGTAGGCTTGGACCTTTTCCTATATCTGAACAAATCAATCTAATTGCATATCAATTATATCTATCAGAGTCCATGAAGATCCATCTTGTATTCCACGTGTCACTATTTGAGCCATACAAGACAGTGGATATACAAGGAAGAAGACAAATACCACCGCCTCCTGTAGAAGTAGACAACAATGAAGAATTTGAGGTTGAAGAGATTTTAGATTCAAGGTGACACTGAAATCGATTGGAATATCTTGTGCATTGGCGCGGATACAATATTAGTGAACGTACATGGGAGCTATCAAAGAATCTTACAAATGCATCAATAAAAGTCAATGCATTTCATCGAGGACATCCATCAAAACCAAGATAAATACTCAAGAAAATCTTTGCTATAAAGCAAAGCAGGTTCTATAGAGGTTTCATCCTACCTTGTATCATTGTTTGTTATTACATTTGTTCGAGCTAAAGAGATAGAAGATCAATAACCAGCGAATTCAGCTCAAAAGCCATCATTTGCTGATTTATCGAACAAGACATTACGACTATTACAACCTTCAAGACAATGAAATAGAAATGAAGACCCTCAAGAACAACATGTCCTTCCTCGGATTGATGGCAAAATACAACATGTTTGGTATCACGACCTTAGAAGAGACTCCCGATGTTTGGTGATACTTTTAGAGGTAGGAACTACTCCTGATGGTGTTCCTAATATTTTCTTTAAAAGAAGTTATGAAGGCCTCAACAATGATCAAATAATAGGGTGGTCCTCTTGCTCTGGTATGGGACATTATCGATGGCTGAAAGGACCTATCAACTACCTTTGAAGGGAACAAAGATCAGAGTATGTGACAAGCACAATTTGAAGTATCCTGGACTTCCTCAATATATAATCACCACTCCTCGTGGAACTCATCCCTAGAAGGGGGGATAATATCACGGACATAAGATTTATTCGAATAAATTATCTAACTAATATAGACCAATAGAAGTAGGTAAAATAAGTTGATTTCATAATATCTGATAGAAAAGCTTTCTAGAAGCTTTATAGACGCGGAATCATCTTCATACATATCTATAGGTGATTGGTAGGTTAAAAACTTGGTCAACAAGCTAGCCACATGGTGCACATATTGGTAGCTTGTGGAACAAGCTAGCCATGTGTCACACATGTTGATAGCTTGCGGAACAAGCCAAGTACGTGGCACACATGTGAGAAACTTGTCGAGCAAGTTTGACACGTGTCTTGCAAATTAGACACTTTAGAATACCGCCACGTAGCTCTTAATTAGATAGTATTTATAGAGACAAGAATGAAGCCTTCTTCACTCCTGTCAACTCCTTTCCTGATTCTAGTCTAGTTTCAAGAGTCTTCATGTTTTTAATCTTTGGCAATAGCCATTCCGGTTTTCTTTGAATATACATACTTTCTTATTTCCATTTTGTGACTTTTCTTTGATACAGTTTCCATTAGATTATACATCTTTTTTTAGTTCATGTCCTTGATACTTATTCTATAAGCTACCAATATGTGCGACATGTGGCTAGCTTCTTGGCCAAGTTTCTAGCTTATCAATCACCTATATACATGTATAAGGGTGAATCCACGTCTATGAAGCTTCTAGAAAGCTTTTCTATAAGATATTATCAAATTAACCTACTTCTACCTATCTATATTAATTAGATAATTATTAGAGTAAATTTTGATAGTAATATAATGAATACTAAATTTTTTAATATTATTAGAAGTATACTTATTACCATTGTTAAAATAAAAGATTAATATCTTTGGTTTGATTTGATTTTAATTAAATTTTTATATTTAATAAAATAATATTTTTTAAATAATTTATTTTTTAAATAATAAATATATATATTTTTAATAAAAATTTGTCAAAATATGAAAGTATATAGTGTCACCATTTAAAAGAATTTTCACTAGACTACACAAATATATATTTATAAGAATATAGAATATACTTGCTTGAGTGGCAAGATCATTGGAATAAGAAGACCAATGATATTTGCCAAAAGTGTTATTGGTATATAATAGCATAGTAGATTTGTGTGGTAATAGACTATTTACTAGTTTATGAATTTGTGTAGTGCTTAAAGATCTTAAATTAAGAAGATTTAAAAACGAGGACTAGTTAAAGATGTCAAATTTTTATTTTATAGTAACAATTTAATTATAAATAGAAGAATTAAAGCCAATGCTTTAAAAAAATAAGTTTTTAACTTTTTTAAAAACTAAAAAATTATATGTTAATGCATGATTGATAAAGTGGTCTTAATCAAATAATAATCTAGAGTAAAGGTAATAATAGTATTACTAGTGCTTATAATTTGAGCTAACAAATGTAAAATTTTAATAAGACCATATATATAAATATCTTAAATTAAGAAAGATTCACTATTATTAAATTGATGAAATTTGAAATCAAAGAAAAATACATTATATGTACCATTTTTATCTAAAAAAAAAAGTCTTTGATTTAAAAAGAGCTTATATTCACAAAATAAAGCTTGAAGTAGTAGCATATGTTGACTTGCACATTAATCTAAATACCATGCATTTGATATTGATGGAATTGAGCTAATAGCTAAAAATAGATATAAGATATCATCATTTATAGCAATATTGACATGTATCTTAGAAGTTTCTAAATCATATTTTTTCTTCTTACTTTTGAGAGTCTTATAATTTGGCTTGCCACAATAATTGCATGTAATAAAAAATTAGTAAGCAAAGTTATTGAAAATATAAAAAGATGTTATATTCTTTAAGTGATTGTGATCTATTTTTTTATTAGATTTTTTAAATCACTAAAATTTTTGTAATAATATTTTAAGATATTTGTTTTAATCTAAAAAGAATTTGTTTTAGATGATCTAATCTTAGTATTATTAATAACATTTTATTAGAGAATGTTTAAAAGAAGCTTAATAAAAATAAGATTCATAATTTTTTCTTATATTGTTACAAATGCATTGCATGAATATAGAAGTAAAAAGAGCAATAACATCATTTGTTAGATATCATCAAACTTACAACCAATAATGGTTATTTCTTGTAAAACAAATTTCTACGATTTAAAATAGCTAGTATTATTATTGATCTTAGACATTGTTAAGTGAAATAATTTTTTTTATATAAATTCACTTATAAGGCTTTAACTAAACATTGGTAGAGTTGTTTTAGCCTATCCTATACTTCTCTAGAGGTAGAAAGTGGTTGAAGTGTTAATTTTTTTGCCTATAGTAGAAAAGAATATATAAATAAGCTTTTGAATCTTTTAATTTTTTAGTTGCTAATACAAAGAAAAACTTCTAATTTATCTATAAAAATTTATAATTTTTTAAAAAAATTTAAAAAAAATAACTTTGATTCTAAATAATGTATAATTTGTTGTAATTATAAGCAAGAATAAATATGCCTTTCATATCAAATAGGTAGTTATCATACATATTATTATAAAAATTAAATAAACTTCACAATTAGTTATTTTTATTGTCACAAAAGAAATCAAGGTCTTTTCAATCTACTCTAAAAAAACTATAAGTAATTCAAGAATTTTTTTTAATTTGTGTTAGATTCAAATAAGTATAGAAAGAGATTCTAATTTTTAAAAATTCTATTTTAGATTCTATATCTATTAGAATTGGCTCTTCAAGTAGAATATTAATAGAATCATCTTCATAAATTTTTATTTTAGAATTTGATATAAAAAATACATACTACAGAGCCTATCTCTGTTCTAAATTTAATTTTGTTATCATATTTGAAAGAAAAAATATTAAAAATAAGAATAATATATATAAATTATAATAATCTTATTTAATATTATAAATAAATATTATAATTTTTTAATTTGAATGTCTATCACCTATATGTGTGAATTGATATTTTATAGTTATAACTCTTTATACAATTATAATTCTATATTTCCTACGCTTATTGAATTATCAAATTGATATTTGTATCAATAAATAAGATTAAGAATAATTTTAGTCTTACTTCCATATATATATCAGCTAACAAGAAGGTTAAAGCAAAGTTTTCTAAAAGTCACAAGGCTTATAAGCTAAACATCCAAGTTACCAAGCATTTCCATCATAACATTTTAAAGATCATAAAGTTTGAGGAATTTTTTTTTTAGCCACACAATACATCTAAAAACACCTATAGGACTAAAATATATTTTAAAAACTTGTTTAATGTTTCATGAATATAATATTATTTACTAAATATATTTTCACTTAATTCTACTTAATTTAATTTATTTAAATAATGTGAATATATGTTATATTATCTCTCTTTTTAAAGACAAATTCTACAAAGAGTAATTTATCAAAAACAATATCTTATTTATTTGGTGCAAGATAGAAACATCTATATAAGACATTTGACAAATATTTCTTAATATGATATATAATATCAATTATAGATTGTGACAAAGACATACTCTAATAATCCTAGTGGTAATTTAAAACACATACTTACATGAAATATTTGACGTTCTTGTAATCATTATAAAATATGATTGCACTAAAAGCTATTTTTAACAAATAATGCCATTCTTAAAATAAGTCTTTGAAAATAAGAACTTTTTGTTGAAGATCTTATAATTAATCTTAACTCAATCACACACAATATAATTTTTATGACATGCTTATCTAAGTATTTTATAAGTTTTGCTTACTTTATATCTATTTATCTTAAATCTTCAAAGAATAAAAATTACTGAATTGTTGAAAATTTAAACATTAAAATAACCTAAATAAAATATAAATATTTTTCACAAAAAAAATAACTCATCTCCCTTTTGCTTATTTGGCACAACTTTATCCAATAGAAAATCTCTCTATTCTTTATTTACAAACCAACATAACAAAAAAAATATTACAAATTGGTTACCTCACACCCTAAAATCTTTGCCAAATGGCTAACACCTTACAAAAACCATAAGTTCCTAGTTTTAATCACAGCTTTCTTTTTAGTTTTGGAAAAAAAACATTCTTAAATTGTACTTCGGTGAGCGCTGGTGACTTAGCAATCTATTGGAAGGAAAGACAAGTTGGAAAATTTCATATCAAAACAAATTTGAAGACAACCGTTTACATCAGAATTCAAAGTTTGAAACAAAGTTTGAGAGATCTTAAGTTTTGTGTTGGAGGTTTCTTCAATTACGTTCCTGAATGGCAGCGTTGGAAAAATACTTAGGTTCAGGTTAAGTCACAACGTAAGGCAAGACCTAATTTATACGTTCTTCACATATGATGTCATCGAGTACAATTAGTAATAAAACTGCTATTTCTACTAATTATCACAGATAGATAAAACAAGTGCGACAGGAAATACAGACACCTCAAAATTCACAGAAGGAAAGTGATTACTCATGCATGATCAGTATGCACAAATCAGTCCAGGTAGACGTTCGCAGGGATTCACATACTCAAACTCAACTCCTTTTATCTGATTGAGCATCTGCCTGGCAAGGATGATGTTTCTCAGTGATTTGAGAGGTTTGAATCCTTGAGGCAACAGTTTCAACCATAGTAAGAAATCCATGTAAGAATCCTAGTTCCCTTAGTGAGGGCCCTGTTCGCAATAACATGCGGCGTACATGAACCAACATCCTCTCCTGCATTCTATAATTTGGAATCCCTAGCGCTACAGTGGCTTGATTGCACGCTTGCAAGACAAGTTCCCATCGTCTCATCAGATTCTCCACTGCTTCAATAGGTGCTGTACCTAAGGTGAGAAAATGTAATTGAACGAAATTAATTGACCCATAGTTTTAAGCTGTGGAATAGGGATACGGAAGGAGCAATGACAGCAGCAACACCGGATCTGATAATTGTGCTATGTGGCCAAACTTTAGTGGACTCTACCTAGTGTGACAAACCTGGTAGGCTCTTGAAAGATGTGGAATGAAGCGGTATATAGTTGGAGGGATCCTGAGCTTGTTCTTGAGGAACCTGTTCGTATAGCCGTGATAACACCACGGCCACTGCATGGCTAAGATCTGGTCAACCAGGGAGTTGATTAAAGGTAAGCTTGATAAACCTCAAACCTTAAGAACATCACTAAGATAAATAAATAAATGCACATATAAATCTAGAGCTCCTCGACGAAGAAAGAGATAATAGAGTGGCATGGTAGAAGAAAACAAGCATTTGCTCCACATTTCTATTAGTTCTCCTCGTCTAGAATAGGGCCAAATAATAGAATGCAGGATTTAAGAGGAATACAAAAGCCCATTGCATTCAAGCCCTGAATTACACATACAACTACTGATAAAATAGCATCCTTAAATCAAAGATGAGACTTCTTACTTAGAGAGCCTGCACTCTGAATCGAAGGAATGCTGCAAACGTGCGTGCAATGCATCAACTCCTCATTCGTAAGACCTCGATCCTCTCGACCGAAAACAATCTAAGCCACGACAAACAGGGTACAAGTAAAGATTCTGTCCGTAATGAGGAATCTACCCAGGAATTCAACAATTGCAAAAGTTCAGGGTTGACAATGAAAGAGTATTCTGTACCGCAAGATTTAGTGAGTCTAGAGATGGGATGCAGAGATTGGCAAGCCGTGTGTCAGGGATGCGCAATATTCCACTGCGGCGAGTGAAACCAACAGCCTGTCATCCACCTGCAAAGTCTCAGCCAATTATTTTTGGAAGATTAAACATGCAGGCAGACTATAGAGACTACGAACTTGAAGGAGAAATTTGGAAGTACCATCGAACAGTCTTTGAGAGCCTCTGGAAGAGTATCTGTGACACGAATATGCTCGAGTTTGGATCGCGAGGTCACATTTGCTGCCATCGTCTGTGCCTCCACTCCCCTGAAATCACATTGAGGATTCACCTACAAGCAGCAGAAAAGTACTTGTTACTTTCTAGGAACATTGTAATATCAAAAATAATGCGAGGAGCATCGCAGCATAGGAAAGTTTGATGAAAAAAATCCGAGCATGTTAAAGAATATCATACCAACCATAATTCATTGCAGTCTTCCATATTTCCACGTCCACGCAGCAACGCAACCACAGACACATATTATTACAAAATATTCTTAAAACAAAACAAAAAAAGGAAAAAAAGAAAAAAAGTCCAGTTATATCCATCTCTAGAACTCTCCAATTGCAAGTGATCAGCTGCGAATTCTAAACGAGCACCTCATGCAGAACAAAGTTGCAGAACTGAAAACACGCAATGCATGCATGGCGTTGTTGGGATTCGATCAAAGTCACCAAAATTAGTAGCAACGCGGCACACAGATCCCACATTGCCAGAATGCTGCGGACTGACAAGCACCACCCGCACATGCTCCAGAGCACCACCATGTAATGCGCGCTTCCACAACCACAAAGCATTTCTCCTTGCATTCACAAGACTCGCCATGGCTATTGCAAAGAGTGATCACGACGTTCTGTTACACCTCCTTCCTCATCTCTAGAGCCCAACACAGCCACGGAGCCGCAGCTACCAACCAAATCCTACAAACACAACTAAACTCAAGCCAAGAAAGTATGTGTAGGTGATGGATTTTGTGACCAACGCCCAGAAGGACCTGAATACACGCGCAAATTCAGACCTTGATGAGCAACTTCAGCGGAGCTCAAGCAAAAATCAAGGTGAAAAGCGATTAGGGTTTTGGGATTGTGAAGGGTCTGACCAATTTCTAGTCGATGAAGGAATGTCTTTTTTTATCATCCATCTCAACTTTCTTTTTAAAACTCATATTCCTTATTTATGTTTGTGGATTTGTGCCATTGATTTATTTACATATCCATGCAATAAGTATGGTTTTTTTTTTTGTTTTATGAACCCAGGGTATAAAAGAACCTTTCTTATTGGCCTTTCACTTGAAGTTGGTATCAAATATACATTTTTGGATTAGATGAGTTCTACATGTAAAGCTAGAGATGCCTTTAAATGATGAGTAAAGAAGATAATATTATTTAATTCTTCATTGTAATGCTTTTGTGTACTCCATGTGTAATTTTTTCTAATAATTTGTCAATTTTATCTAAGTGTTCTTTCTATGAATATCTATATAATGTTAGAATAGAACCAAATTCTATAAGTCTTAAGAAAAAAATAATACTTGTTTTAGAAGTTAAATTTCAGTTTTGAGTTTCAAACTTAATATAATTTATGTTAATATATGAAGTTTATATATGTGTTTATTAAAGTAAAAACTTACTATACTACACTCTACAATAATATTTCCATGTTTTTATCTTCAAGCTTGATATAGTTGCAATAGGTGATGAATTAGCAAGAAAAAGATGCAAATGATTAGAAATAGAATTAAATGATGGACTTCATTGCTTTAGGAACTAAAACCATTGATTAACCTTTTTAATTATCATTTTTATTGAAACATGCTTTGTATGTTTTTAAAGTTTTGTTTTAAAGTTATATTGGTGTCAAAATAAATTATTTGCATGTGTAAGTTATTTAATATAAATTTTTGAATTTTAAATACAATAAATTAAAGTATAATATATCCAACATAACTAGCAAGAAGATATTAGGATACAAAAATAATAGATATATATATATATATATATATAAATATATATAGAGATATGTATAGATATATAATGAATTCTAACTTCAAGCTAATTTTTTACACTATTAAATACATTTAATAAATCATAATATGTCAAATTAAAGTGTGTTGTTTTAAGATACCAAGAATTTGAAAACTTAAATGCAACTAAAACAATCTCTATAAATATTTTTTATACAATTTCTTCATATAAAGCTCTATAATCATATTTATTATTTGAAATTGATTATAATTAGATTAGTTATCATATAAGAATAAAACAATTTTTGGATTCATCTACATGTGATCCATGTTGTTTAAGCCAATACATAAAACACAACATTAACTATTATTATACTTTGAATGCATTAAAGACTGCTACATAAAAAATCATTATTCAACAACATTAATTGTACAATAGCATAACTAGCATAATATTGAAATAAAATAAAAATGATAAAAAAAGCATTATAAAAGGACATTTGCATTAAATTAAAAGATCCCAATTATAAACTTTCTAATCAATGTGAATTAATATAAATGAATAATTTATATACTTAATGCAAAGAAGACAATAATGATCACAAATATGAAAGTCTTTATTATCTAAAATATTTGGAAGCTTGCAAGTCTCAATCAGAAGACGATGGCTTTGTATAATGCTTCATTGACAATTTTACTTATTTATTTAAAATGTGTATATAAATAAACAAATGAATAAATAACTATGCAAAATTTACTCATCTTTTTATAAAATCCTTGGCAATCTAATTCATACTATTCATGCTCTCAATCATACAAACTTATACTTGTGTATATATATGCATATATATACATACACACACACATATATATATATATATATATATAGTCATTTCTTTTACAAAAAAATTGTTTAGAATGCAAAGACGCAAGTTTCATAATCATGAGCAGAATGCGAAGCAAGACGCACCCACGTACAACGTGGAAGCATGAAACCCAGAGACTAAAGAGAAAAAGCAGAGAAAGAGGGCAGCGAAGAGGGCAACTTTATTGAGAAAAGGGCACCATATTTGCGGAGGAGGAAGATGTTTCTTTACCAGCAGCAGATGACGAGGGAGACGAAGATGCATCTCGGTTGGGAGCCTCCTTCCGATCAGTCTTAAGCTTGCTGCGCCACAACAACCTCACAGGAGTGCCCGGGAATCCCACGTTCAGCCTCAGCTGCTTCTCCATGTACCGCCGGTAGATCTCAGGAAATAAATTTGCATCATTCACAAAAAACACAAACGTTGGGGGCTTCACACCGGCTTGGGTACAATAATATATTCTTCCTTTCTTCCCCCCTCGCCCTGTGGGTGGTTGCTTCAACGCCACCGCATCTCGTATCACCTGGTTCAATGTTGCTGTTGTCAGACGCCGTTGCCTCTCCTCCCCTGCAGCAACAGCCATTTCCAGTATCTTCTTGATTCTCTGGCCACTGCTTGCGGAGCAGTAGACAGTAGGAGCCCAATCCAGACACCGTAAGCGTTCTCGCACGTCTTTATCATACCACACAGTGCTCATTGCGTCCTTGTTCGGAATAGTGTCCCATTTATTAACTACGATAATGCACGCCTTGCCTTCTCTCGCTATCCTCTCCCCTAACCTAAAATCTTGTTCTGTTACACAGTCTAAAGCATCAATAACGAGGGCCACCACATCTGATCTCCGAATGGCTCGAAATGCACGGTTGACGGATAAGGATTCTGCTCTGCTTCCAGCTGATGCTACTGCGCCTCGTCGTCGAATTCCAGCCGTGTCGATGAGCTTCAGTGGTTGTCCATTGTCGTCTGCGAATTCCGTGTCGATGGCGTCTCTGGTGGTGCCACTCACGGGGCTGACTATGGTGCGCTCCTCCCCTACAAGCGCATTCAGTATGCTGGATTTGCCGACGTTGGGTTTCCCGACAATGGCGATTGCCATGGGCTTGTCCTCTTCTTCTTCGAGCTCTCCTTCTGCTGGTTTGAGGCCTTCGCAAACAAGGTCGAGTAAGTTGCCGGTTCCGGTTCCTGAGATGGCAGACACAGGAACTGGTGTGAACCCTAGTGTCCAAAACTCGGCTACTTGAAGCTGCCCCTTCGTTGGCGACTCGCATTTGTTCACAGCGAGAGTGATTTTCTTATTCGAGTGCTTTTTCCGCAGCCAATTGGCGATGTCAATGTCTGCAGCTGTTAACCCTGCCTGACCATCAACGACAAAGAGTATGGAATCTGCACTGGAGACCGCAGCCCCTGCTTGTTTCTCGATCATAGCGGGCAATCCTGCATCATAGGCTTCCTTAATGGCTTTCGCAACGGCCTCCTCGCCTCCAGGCGCTGTCACCGCCACGGCATCGCTTCCATCCCCTGGAATCGTCAATACACCCCCCGTGTCCACCAACATGAACTCATGTGTGCTCCAGAATGCGCGAGTGTACAATCTATCTCTTGTCACACCAGCCTCATCGTGCACAATTGCAATATCCCCGCCTGCAATTCTATTGAACAACGCGGATTTCCCCACATTCGGACGTCCCACGATTGCAATTTTAGGTAACAATGCATCTGGAATTCTGAGCTCAGAAGCGAATTCCTCCTTCGCTGAGCGCTTCTGTGATCTCTTGGCCTTCCCTTTGAGACCTGCGTCCTCTCTCCGCATCTGCTCGTACAAATCACGGGTATACTCTTCAGCAACATCCTTCGCTACCTTCTCATAAACCTCACCCAGAAGCTCCTCATCCTCCTCCTCATCTTCTTCCACAAAATTAGCTAGAATCGGCACTGCTGATACAGCATTACGACGTTTTTTTGATGACGAAAGACTTAAATTACTCGAAAGGTATTGACACGAAGATGGTCTACGGGAAGAATTAAAAAATTTGCAGAACCGACTAGACACAACTGACGCCCTACATATCGACGAGCTGCTTGTCTCTGCATTACAGTACAAACTCCCCGTCGCAACTCCGCCAGCTGCGAGCGCCATTGCAATATCTCCAATAATCTCAGGTTAAAAACCCTAAACCCTTCAGCCGTGTCTAAATTCTACTCTCAAATGTTTGAAGCCGGAGAAGATACTGCTCTCTTGAGCTCATCAGCCTACGGATAAACCCCCAGAGGGAATGCTGGCTATTTCAGGCGGAACCGTCGTCCTGCACACCTCAGCTCAACGAGTTTCACATGGATTAAGGCCTCCTCTACGCTTCGTTCATCCGAAGAGGAGCGTTATCCAGACTGAGACTGCACGCTCTGCTTTTCTACGGTAAAAATGTCCTGGAGCTTTGGCGACTGCGAACAATCAAATCCCAGTTGCAGGGAGAGGTTTTTATCTACATTGTTTAGTCTTCCTTGGTTTTCCAGAACCTGGTGATCTTTAAGGTGTTGATTTCAGTAATATTTTTTTTATTTACTGTATATTTATTTATTTATTTTCCTTCCTTCTTCAGACCGAGATACCCGTTTCCTTGAATGCTTACAGATTTTCTTGGTCTTAGTATCTTCATCTTTTCATCTGCTAGCATTGTGAATTTGTAGTTCGATAATGTCACTTTCATTAGTTTCTACAAGAGCAGCCTCGTCTTATCTTTCCTGGACTGTATACTTGGCTCCGTGCAGGCATGAATCACTCAAGTTAGCTCAACTAGGTTTGTAGGTTTGCACCATTTACGGAAATCGTATAGAGTATCTTCCGAGTTTCAAGGATTTTCGTTACCATACTTGAAGCTCTCGCAAGAGTCAAAGATACCATCACTTCTTCAGGTATGTCGAGCTGCACTGATTTCCGAAATAAAGGATGCCATTTCCAAGAAGACTTGGCGGAACAAGAGCCCTATGGATATCAACATCATGATAGTTGACGCCACGGGCTAAATTGGCAAGTGTATGGTGAAAGAGAAGTTGAAGCGTGGTTACAACGCGATCGCAATAGCTTGAAAGAAGAGTGGTATCGGAGGTAAAGCTAACGGTGAACAAACCATTCCGGATTTTTCAGGCGCTACCGTCCTGTTCGCCGATGTCTCTGACATGGTTTCCATCACATCTGCAGTACAATCTTCGAACTTAGACGTCGACGTGTGATTTCCTGTCTCGCAAGCAGGACTGGCGGCAAGAAAGATTCCTGGAAGGTTGAATACGAAGCCTCTCGGAAGAGCAGCGATGCGGGCATTGCACGAGGCGCCTCCCATTTCGTACTCCTGCCCGCTATTTGTATGCAAAAACCCTTACTAGGGTTTGAGAAGGCGATGCTCGCATTTTAGGCTGAGCTAGATAGCTATGGCAATGGCCTGACATACAGCACAGTCAGACCAACAGCTTGGATGGGCAAGTGCAGAGTGTTCAAGGAGGATTACCTTACGTTATGTTCGGCGATGGTAAACTGTGCGGTTGCTAACCTATCTCTGAAGCAGACCTTGCTGCATTCATCTTCGAATGCGTCACCGACGTCGAGAATGCCAACCAGATACTGCTTATCGGTGGACCTGGGAAAGCCTTAACCTCTGTCGAGCATGGAGAGATTTTGTTCAAGATTATTGATTAAAAAAAACCTAATTAAATCGATGTGTCAATTGGCATCATGGACTATGCTGCCAAGAGTATACTTGTGATGAATCTGGTGACGAAGAACCACGATGCCAAGGCCACGTCGAGCTATGGTAGTGATACTTTGATGGTTTTCTTTGATCGTTGGGTGAGGGAAGGTATGGTAGGGCAGGAGCTCGGCGATCACGCTGTTTTGAAGGGTTAATGAGTAGAATTATTTTTGTATTACTAGGTTTAGGTGATTTTTGTTGACGAATATAGTGATTACACAAAGAGCTTCGAAGCCTGATTCTTTAGGTGTTAAAATTAAAAGAGTGAACCAAGTTACTCTTGAGAAACTTGACATATGGAACCCTGTATTATGTTGTATATCTTCCTGCCTACTCGCGAATGAGCCTTACCACGACCTTGACACGATCTTGCGTAATCTGCACAAGCCTTTGGATAATGAAGATTGTGCTAAGTTTGAACATTAATGTTGTGGTGATAATCTTTGTCTGAAAGAATTATTTTTTATATCAAATCTGCCATGAGAAAACTAGATTATCACCATCAGAAACTCGAAGAAATCTAGGTTTAGCATGTTCAATATCACATACAGTTCGGTATTTCCGAGAGAGTTTAAAGCTCACCAATCTTCTGTCTTGTAGGGGTCGAATCTCGGAAAATGGAGAAAAGTTGAGCGTGCGGCAGTCGGATAAGCAACAGGGACGCTGGTATTCATTGTTGTTCATGTCTCACGGAACTATTTAATATCTTCCTTCTGTGAGGCCTTTTCATCGACTAACGTCTATCAGTGCTCTTCGAGTCCTCAAGTGCCCTGTGGGAACTTATTTCGTTATCGCCGAGCTGGTCCCAGGATTTTCCGATCTCTCTGAGGTAAGTTGTTCGTCAGACAAAACTTAGAATCTTACTGCCACATAAGCTTCTGTAATTTCTCGGCGTTCGTGCTAGGTTTTGGTTTGTTTTTGCAGGCAGGTAGTAGCGTCGGTCGAAATTAGTTTACTGTTATTGGAGAATTTGGTGTCAACACAAGCGAGGGTGTTGACAGTTCCGAATTAGGGTTAGGGAGCGATGTCTGGCCTTATAGAGGGTCTACCGGATTTGGTAATGCTCCAATGCTTAGCTCGCCTTCCACTCTCGCAATACCGATCGTTGCAGCTCGTTTGCAAATCCTGGCACGCGGCTGTTCGATCTTCGGAACTTTTTCACTTCCGCAAGGCGCTTCGCACGCAGGAGGAATGGCTCTTCGTCTGTGGCCACACACCAAAGAAAGTTTGGCAAGCCTACGACCCTCTCGCTAACAAATGGAGCCTCCTCCCCGTCCTCCCAACGCCAATTGTAAACCTTGAAGGATATGGCGCAGTCGGATGTAACGGCAAGCTCTACGTGATTGGCGGAACAAGCGACTATGTGGATCCTTGTACTGGCGAAAGAGAGCCTCTGAGTCCAAGCTTGGATGGCTGGGTGTTCGATCCAATTCTCTGGAAATGGAGCGCTATAGCTCCTATGCCTACGCCGCGCTTGCACTTCGCATGCATGCCTTATGAGGGTAAGATTGTTGTGGTGGGTGGGTGGAATTCCAGAGAGAAGCCAGTCTTCGACGCAGAGGTTTACAATGTTGAGCTGAATAAATGGCAAGATTTCCCTCGCCTTAACGAAGGACCATCTCCAGTGACATTCGGCATCGTCCTGGATGGCAAGATGCACGTGTTTCATAAGTCGGAGAAGTTGTCTCAGGTGTATGAATCTGCAAATCAAAGGTGTCTATCTCTGTCATATACCTTGACGATCTCTTGCTGCTTCTGCCGTTTGTTAATTCGCATCGAGAATATTTATCTAGTGTTTTGCATTGCAGTTGGATTGTGGAAGAATGCAATTGGGCAGGAGGCGCCATGGCGGTGGTGAAAGGAGAGCCCTACGTAGTGCGACATGGAGTTGTAAGCAGAGAGCACCACTCCCAACCCCACCGATCCTCTCCGTTATGCTCCTGGCCTGAGTGCTTGAACAGGAAGTGTTTCGCCGTTGCGGGCCTCGGACCAGATTTATATGTCGTCGGAGGTGTAATCAGGCCCAGATTAAGCTCTTCAGAGATTTCGTATTTGCACGACGTTGATATTTGTACCGTAGAAGGCGGGACGGAGGACCTCGTATGGCGCAAGGGCGCTCCTATCCCGCTCCCTCTCAGCTCTGCGGAGGATCAGATCTGTGCAACTGTCATTCTCTGAGGCAGGATTTTAGGGCTGCAAAGTCCTCAAATATCGATAGTGAACTTGTCACAAATCTTTTGGTTTGTGACGTTTGCTCTCATTAGCTTGTATTCTTCCCTTTGAGTTATTCATTATCTACAGCGTGAAAAGAAGGAAGTTTCAATAGCCATCACTGTGACCTTGGCGGGTTTTCATGAGCTTGAGTTGATTTTTGCATTCACTAGAAGCTCATATTCATATGTCTCTGATTAGGTGGAAGGACGCATTGTCCGGATTTCGAAGCACTGCTCTCTTCGATACCAAGCCACAGTGCACACATACCCAGCATCTCTGTAACGCCCTTCTTTACCAATTCGATACCCCACACTCAGTCTTCACCATGCATTAACGCTGTCTCGAAGAGTGCAACGTCGAATCTAGTGGCCCACAGGCTTAACTGTTGATGATGATAGACCATGAAGTTCTATTTACACCATCCAATTGCTGGTTGTTCGCAGCCGTAAACAGTGGAAACACCACAGATCCCATGGGGTCAAGTGCCTTACGAACCACAGATCACGTACGTCAGATGCCACGGACCACACCGACCCCGCTAAAGTAGACCACAAGTCCGCTGCAAGCACGGCGGCTGGATCCTCGATGAACAACTTCCGCCGTCGATAGGGTAGGCGTTTTCCAACATGGTGGAGTGTCCACTGAGAGTGTCGGAAGCACATTCGATACGAAATATTCTCATTGCGTCGTCACCGTATAATTTACTTATATTAGTTGTCAAATGCCATGGCCACTGACGGTATTCCGCCAATCTAGTTTGTCGCACTTGTCACCTTATTGCGCTCCTGCAGCCTTTGCACGCACATTCCAACTGGCGGTGTGGATCCACTCAAAGAGTTTCGATCTAGCCCTTGGCTGAGAAGTTGTAAGATCTCGATTGTCGATGCATGGGTGAGTATGAATGGTGTGGATTCAGATTTGAATTCGCTGCCTTGACTGCATTGTCAATCTTCGCAATTTAAGCGTTGTTGCAGCCACATTTGGAAGTGTGAGGTGCTTGCTAGTATTGTAGAGGTTTGTTGAATATTGAAGGAGTCCTGAATTGTTGCAGACACGGAACCGGACATGGCGCCCTCTGAATTATTAGAACCAGGCAGCGATGGAGTACTCTCCTTCATTTCGAAATCGCTTACGGAGGTGCAAAAGAGCACGGGAATGGACATGAAGCTTATTCAGTCAAGTGTCGAATCGTTTCGAGAGAGTTCTAAAACCTTGAACGTCAGAAACTGGAAGAATTCTCCTCTGCCAAATTTTTCTGTGAAGGGTGATGACTTCCGGAATCCTCTCAATTTCAGTGTGGACGATTTTGATATCCTCAAAAGCTTGAAGCCTAAGATAGGCCGGTCGTGGTCGGACTCGTCCATGCAGGAACGCAAGCACGAGCTCTGGCTCGTGCCACAGATGGACAAGGCTCTAGGGTTGGGGAAGAATCGCGAGAGGGGTGTTACTAAGCAAGATGATGAGAGACTTGTTGTGGTGAAACCTCAAGGAGCGAGGAGGAAGATTAGGGTTTCAGAGAAGTGGGAAGAGCCTCTGAAGAAGGTAAAGCAATCAGTGGAGGAGAGTTTGCGAGACTTGGAGACTACGGCAGCGACTAGCAAGACGCCCGGGGAGTTTTTCGAGAATGTCCAAAAGACGGAGTTCTTTGAAAATGTTAAGAAGAATCTCGTGAGTTTTTGTTCCTGGTGCAAATGCTTGATTTACGTTCGATGTTTTTACCGAATTGTAATCGCATTCTTTCTTTCTTGATGCTGGCAGCAGTGTCCAGCCTAACATAGGCGTCATCCTTTGAAGTGATGAGAAGATTAGAGCTTCTTCGTGTTTGTAATCCCATTTGTTAAATTGGCCGCCAGATAAATGGAAGGAACAGGTTGCGGACTCTCGTTGTCCCCTCTTCTCAATCATTCATAACGTTTGCTTGTAGAAACTCGCCAAGGCTTCCGACGTCGGTACAAATACTGACAGTCATGGGACAGATGTGGCGCCGCTGACTGTTCCAGAATTGCTCGAATCTTTGGTGCGGCAGTCTGAGCCCCTATTGGATCATTTTGGTATCAAAAGAGGTGAAGTTTCCAAAATACTCGCTTAGACAATCTCTCGTCCTTCGTTTCTTCTTTTTATTTTTCGGTATGCAGGTCTTTGTTTTTCGGGCTGCGTTGCAGGCCATGAATTGAGATATGTCTGTGCGCATACAGAAGTTACTGAGAAGTTTCGTGAGATGGTGAGGAGACCTACAGCTCCTGTCGGTGCTGCAGTTGGAAAATGTGATCTTCCTCATATGAGAAAGGAACCCTTTGTAGAAGATGAGCTTGATTTAAGAATTGCCAGCGTGATTCAAAGTACGGGTTACAAGCACAAGGGGGGGCTTTGGACGGAGAATCATACATTTAAGCAAACCACCGAGGATATGCGCCGTAATATTGCCATTGTCACAACCGCAAGCTTGCCCTGGATGACAGGGACAGCTGTGAATCCTCTGTTTAGAGCAGCTTACTTAGCACGATCTGGGGAACAGAAGGTGACTTTATTGGTGCCTTGGTTGTGCAAGAAAGATCAAGTGCTAGTGTATCCAAATCAAATGACCTTTGAATCCCCTGCCGAGCAGGAAAACTTCGTGCGAAAGTGGGTGGAAGACCGAGTTGGTTTCAAGTGTGACTTCAAGATAGCATTTTATCCTGGCAAAGTGTGATTTACTCTCCCTCTCTCTGTCGCTCTCCCTCTCTCTCTCTCTCTTGTTGGGGTATAGATGCCTGTCCTGTCTTTATGCGCTATGTGCTGCAGTAGAGCTTCCATCACGATGTGACTGAGAGCGCTTGTGATTAGAATGGTTGGAGTGTGAAGATTTCCAGGCTACAATGTTGTGGCTATCCTCAACTTTATTTTATTCGGTCGGATGTGCAGTTCTCTTTAGAAAAACGTAGTATCCTTGCAGCTGGGGATATCTCTCAGTTCATTCCTGACCAGGAAGCTGACGTAGCCGTGCTTGAAGAGCCAGAACACTTGAACTGGTATTACCATGGAAGACGTTGGACTGATAAGTTCCAGCATGTTGTTGGTGTGGTTCACACAAATTACTTGGAATATGTTAAGCGGGAGAAGAATGGAAGAGTTCAGGCTTTTCTTTTAAAGCACGTGAACAACTGGGTGGTTCGTATATACTGCGATAAGGTCCGTGTTTTTATCAGTGTCTTTAATTATTTTCTATCTTTTCGACATATCCTCCTTTTGATACGTAAAACTAGAGATCACCTGTGTATATTATCTTTGAATTTGCTTTCACATAGATTTGATTGTTAGTCCTGATCCCTGAACTCACAATGACCTGTCTTCACCAGGTATTGCGTTTGTCAGCTGCAACCCAGAATTTACCGCGATCATCTGTCTGCAACGTGCATGGAGTGAACCCTCAATTCCTGAGTATTGGACAGGTGATTGCAGAGGTTGAAGGGGATAAACCCAAATTCTCGAAAGGAGCTTACTACCTAGGCAAAATGGTATGGGGAAAAGGATACAGAGAACTGGTGGATCTTTTAGCACAGAATAAAGATGTCCTCGGCAACATCAATATGGACATATTTGGAAGTGGGGAAGATTCAGATGCAGTTAAAGATGAGGCTCAAAAACACGGATTGGCCTTAAATTTCCATCCAGGGAGAGATCATGCTGATGTCTCCCTCCACGGGTAAGACTGAATATATTATTTCATTTTTTGGAGCTGTTAGTTGTAAATCTCTCCGATGCAGATTGGCATATTTTGATGTTACTTTGATTATAAGATTTGTTCGAATTAGAAGGGACTATTGCTGATGTAATTTCTGGATGTTTCATCTCGAACTCCTTTTATTGCAGCTATAAAGTTTTCATCAACCCAAGCATAAGCGATGTGGTGTGTACAACAACCGCTGAGGCGCTGGCGATGGGCAAGATCGTTGTTTGCGCAGATCATCCTTCTAATGAGTTCTTCATGTCCTTCCCAAATTGCTATATTTACCGTACTCCTGAAGAGTTTGTTGAGCAGGTGAAATTTGCACTGACATCTGAGCCACTACCTCTGACGCCAGAGCTTCAGCACCTTCTCTCGTGGGAGGCTGCCACGGATCGGTTCATCGATTCTGCAGAGATCAAGAGATTACCACCGCGAAGGGCAATAATGGGCAAGGGAAAGAGAAAGCTGCGGCGGCTACCCATTGATGCTGCAAAACGGCGGACCATGGCTCTGTCACTGGCGTTGCCAAAAAAGACGCTGAGTAATATGCTTGACACAGGACTTGCGTTTGCTCACTATTTTCTCTCAGGCATTGAGCTAGCGAGGAGAGCAGCTGGAGCTTTGCCAGGGACTATGTATATTGATGAAGAATACCGCAAAGACTTAAACCTTCCCCCACCACCTCCCCGAAGGATTGTTTACGGTTGGTAGCCTGGTGAGAACACTCGCAAGTCAAGATTAGTTGGTGTCGCCAGTTAATACATTGTTTTGTACTTCTGTTTAGACAGCGTAGCGTACGACTACGTAAGATGTCCTCAATGTCTTCTGGGGACCCAGTCTTGCGAGTGTTCTCACCAGGACACTCGCAAACCAGGCACAGCATGAACACAGGCTGGACCTTTGGCTTTTTTTAGAAAGAAAATGAAATATTTAATCTACCTGTCTGCAGTTTAGGGGTAGACCTTTGCATGTATATTAAGATGTAGCAGCCTGCCGCTTGGGGCCCAATCGGTTAATGTTTATGCCATTCGCCATTGTTTGTAACTTAAGTTCATTCAGCTCCGTTCTCGTTCTACTTCGTGTGAGCACTGAGCTCTACCTTGGATGTTCACATTCTGTCGCAGCGTTTTCAAGGGAATGTTTCTGTAAATCAGTATTTCAACTGACAGGAAGAAGCTGCAGATGATGAGCTTCCAACGACTCCAGAGCTTGTCAGAAAAGCTGAAGCGTGATGAAAGCTACAAAAAAAAAAGAATTTACTGACGCCGCCGATCATTCAGATATTACTGAGAAAACGCCGCAAGCTGAAAATTAGAGAGCACCAAAGAAAATGATGCCAAAACTGAAGTATCGCACCTTTCCGTAAACTTAGTGCCAGAAACTTGGAATCCGTGCGCTCGTTATCTGCGAGACCACGTCCAGTGTCAGTCATGGCAGGTCTCGAGAGCAATCACTCCAGTTTGCAACACTCCGAATCTACCTTTCACCTTCAAGATTTTCCCGTCAATTTAATACCAAAAATTATTGTGACGCTCACATGGTCCCTTAAATAATCCGTCTTAAAATACCCATGCCATGTCCAAAGAACTAAAAATATTCAAACTCCTCCATTGCCCATGCTGGACTAGTTGGAAACATTGGCCACCAAAATGGTAGAATTGAGAAATCCGCATCCAGGTTTTGTTCATGTCCTGTCATGTGCTGCTCTGGAGAGTTGGATGTCTAAGAATATGTCCGCATGAACAAGTTTGGAGCAGAAAGAGAGTGAGACTTGAGTGATCCCAATTTCCTCGCCGAGCATGTTATACTGTGCAGCCGTAGACTTCGCTGCAAAGTGAAATTGAGTGATTGTTGTCACGCGCTAGATCTGCTTTTCCTGGTTCTTTTCGAAGTTGCCAAGTTGTCGCGAGTGTCGTTGTGGGAAATGATTATGAGCTCGTCGAATTGTCATACTGCGGAGTGATTGATGCCGCTGCTGAGCCGAATCGGATTGGCGTTTCGATTTGGCGATTTGGCGATTTGGCGATTTGTTTATGTACATCGCTTGATGATCTCTCGAGAAACGACTCTTAGGGTTGGTGTTAGCTATTGCTGAAGCTTTCAAGGTTTTAAGAAATTTGGAGCGTCTTGTGAGGAAATCGGTCGCTTGTTTCCTCAAAAATCCTTTCGAGATCTGGTTTTCATGTATTTGCGCGGTTTCAGTTCATGATTCCCTACAAATATTTCTGTTTAGCTTCTTCGGTTTTTTGTGACGAGTAGCAGGCGGAGATTTTGTCGGTTATACTTGAGATCACTTATGAAACATCATTTTCTTTGGGAAGAGCTGGTGATAGGGGCGTAGAATCAGTCAAGCGTTGAAGGTGATGTAAGAACTGTGGAAACAGGATTGGTGGAGGCGGCGTTGCTTGAGATTTCTTAAGATCTTGACGTCCGATCAGTGGCTCTTCAAAATTCCTCGCTGTTTCGGATGTGGGCAAGATTTTGGGTATGATTTCCCTTTTCTGTTGCCAGGCTTATTCTCTCAAGTCAATTGCTGAAGCCTGGTAATCGCAGTCTCCTGCATCGCATGAACACCATCTTGCGACGACCGGTTTTGAGACAGACATCTTGCTCGACCACTGAGACGTTTTCAAATATAGCCCTTACGGGTGGTTACAGTTTGATGAGTAGAGCGTGATGGTTTCTTATGATGAAATGGCTCTTTCCTTCAATTCACGGCGACGAATATTTCAGCACTACGCATGATTCCTCTCACACAATTGCCTGGACAGCAAATTTTTCTTGCACTGAGAAGTGATTTTCAGTACTGGGACTCGCGATGAGTGATTACGAGCAAGCCCATGGGGGCAGAAGCCTTAGGATGGTAAAGAAAAAGGATGGCCCTAACTGGCTCATGATCGCTGGAGGTGCTATTGTGATGGCAGTAAGCGTCGCATTCGGACGGAGAAAGATATTGAAAGAAAGCGAGAAGGTTAAGGAGAGAGCTTCGAATACTAGTGCCAAGGCTCAAGCATCATCGCCGCATTATCAGGATCTTGGTATAGGCTTCTCACGCCGCGCTCAAGCTTCTTTTTCAATTTCCCAGAACATTTACGCACCTGGTGCTCGGTGGACCAAGTTTAACTGATCCAAGTTGAAATCATGTTGTGACCTAAGCTTTTTCTCTTGCTCAATTATAAGGTCCGCTGACTGAAAGCTAATTAGGTTGTCATCGCTAATAAATTGAGGGAAACTCGTTAAAACATTTCCTCGGTATGTGGGAGTGTCAGATTAAAGAGAATCTGTTATCCATTGTACTCTGCTTTCGAAGCCACGAAGCGCCTGCATTTTTGAGTATGGCAGTTCCCTCAGTGTCTCTTTTACCCTGCTTGAAAGATCACTTTTGGCCTAGGAGAAAGATGTTACCCTTGTGTATTCACTATCAAATGTCTATTCATGCAGATGAAACTGGTTCAGCGCACATGTACGAGACTGTTCACAATGGGACAGCATTCTGGGACAAGTCAGAGTCCGTGGTGGCATCTCAATCTGAGTTTGAGATTATCAGTTGCAAAACCAAGCGTCCTGCACCAAACGACCCTTCTCCACAAGTCTCCAAGTTTTGCCGGCAGCTGAGTCAGAATTCAGTTTGTCAGCCTAACGAAGACTTAGTCCAATCCGATCCCCCCAATTCTACAGCATTACGAGTAAGTCATACAGTCAGACGTGAGATGGTTCACAGGCTGCGCCAGCACATTAGAAGTAGGGATGCAATGATCTATGACATGCAGGTTTGTCTTTCATTCATCATCTTTTAGATCACTTTTCAAGCTTTTTTGTTCCTTTTTACTCTTTACCAATGTAGTGTTGTTTTCTTAGATACTAAACCCTCACTTTTATATCTTATGTTGGTAAGACTTCTGCGCGTTTGGTGCGCATAATATACGTATGCTTATTCAAGTGTCTGTTATGCTTGCTTTGCAGACTCAACCTGCGGAACAGGACCAGATGATTTCCATGCATCGCAATCATTATGTTGAACTCCAAGAGTGCGTGGAGACGATTAGCACCAAGCTATATGGAGCCAACCTGGAAGTTCAGAGATTGCACCGAGAATTGATTGCACAGCGTGATCAGCCAGTTTCTGACTTGGGTGAAGAACGTGTTGATGTTGCGATTGGTGATATTAAAAGAAAATGGTTGCATCCTGTAAGAAACATTTCCACTATGTTTTCAGAGATCTGCCGAGAGATGTAATCCTCTTTAGTCACCTGCCTTTTCTTTTTGAAATTCTGTGCTTATAGGATGTTCCCGAACATGATGGTCATACGATCTGTGCAGAAGGATGTTGAAGGGATTATTCATGAAGCTGGGAATCTAAATGAAGAACTGGAGCGTTTGCAAAACGAAAAGGAGGCGAAAGATAATTTGGCGCAAGCTAAGTCACGGCAGTGCGAGATACTCTCTAAGAAAGTGTCAACTTTAGTGACTGAGCTGGAGGAGGTCAAGAGTGAAGTACTGGGAAAGCAACGTTTGCTAGAAGCGAAGGAACAAGAAAACTTGAAATTAGCCAGTTTTCTAGAAGAACTTCAGCACAAGCTTGTGACAGAAGTACATATTCTCCCTCTGCCTCAGGATTTTTCCCCATTCTCTCCTACTCTTGATGTCTGAGATTTAAAACTATATCCTCAATCCTTCTATAATATCTACCATTAAGAACTCGGTTAATAATGCCAGAATAAGTGAATGTTCGGTGTTTGCTCGGTGGTTGCTCGAACATTCTCTAGTTGTCTCTAAATCCATAAGCATCAAAAATTGTTAGGAATACCGCTGTCTTTTCGACACTGTATTTTCAGTTGATGTACAAGCTATGTGTAGGGTAAATCGTCTGCAGCATATTCATGGCTTTGTTTGTGATAACAGACCAGGGATAACGATCGGGCGAGAGGTAGCAAGCTCAGCAAACGGACAGATGCCTGTAGCGCGAAGTCGGGTCGGAAGTTGAATCAAAATATTGATCAGCCTCTCACCCTTACTAACTACGATGGAGTATTGTCGACATGTGTGGGGTTTGTTGATGGCAACTCCCATCAGGCCGGGTATGTTTCTCTATGTGTATATTGCCCTGATATAGAGCCGTTTAGAATAAAACTTCTCTTAGCGTTCACATGAAAGCTTGACTAATTATTTAAAGATGAACATAGACGGTCACTGCAGTCATATTTAATGCAGCAGAAGATTATGGAAATAGGGTTTGCACTAGCGGGCGTAGAGGTACCGTGCAGTGAACTGCGCATGTCAGCTCATTCGACTCGCAAAATGTGGGAAGAATTGCAGGAAGCTGAGAAGGTTGAACGGGTCCATTCGTACCAGAAACGGTCTCCAACAACGCAGTGAATCGAGTGGTGCCAGAGAAGAATCATTTTGTGTCCCTGATTGTCTAACGAAGCAGTGTGAAGCTACTACTGACGAAGATGTCACACTGAGTGATCATGAAAACGGTGAGAGGATTGATGAAAGTGCAATTCTTAAATTTGAGCAAGAAGTGGACCAACTCGCAGCTGCACTAGCTGTGACATCAAAAGTGGTAAGATATCTTTTTCTTTTTCTTTTTCTTTTTTTCCCTCTACTTGAATTTGGATTCGGTAAGTCTGATGCAATGAATATAATTCTTTGCCCAAATCCTGGATATTGGATGAAAATTATTATTGAACGGAGTGCAGGTATCGGAGAAGATGCAGGTTGCAAACAGAGTACTGGAGGATTTCCTGGTTAGTAGCGGCATGATTCGTCTTGCTCTCCATGATGCTTGGCATTATAAAATCCATTTCTGTCTTAGAATCCTTGAGATGATAGAAGAGCATTGCACAGTGTGGTTATGTTTTATGCAGTGACTCTTGCTATGTTTTCGATTCCTGCAGAAAAGTGCCTGGATAGATTCTCAACCAAACCGGAGCGTGTCACAGATTAGACTTCAAGAAAGGGAGGGGGCAGAACTGTCACTAGTCCTCTCCTGTTTGTTTGAAAACTTGTCAGCTGAACAGGTACATGACTTATGAACACAACTTTTATGATGTCTTCAATACAGTTTAATCCTTTGTACTCCCATTTTCCTCTCTTTGTCTATTTCATGTTTTACATCAATAGTTTTTCTTCCCTTTATTTGCCTTCTGTGTTTTATTTTTATTGTATTTCATTAAAATATGACTGCTCCACTAGTGTAATATCAATATGTCTATAATTTGGTAACGTGGCAGAGACAGGAACTGAGCCACAAGTTCAAGCAAGTTTCAAAACCGAATGATATAGAGAAGGATATGAAAGAGCTCGCTGAACATCAAGTCAAGCTTGCAGAACTCAAGTCTGTTGTGGCCAAGGTCACTTCCAGAGACAATGCTAAAGATACTGAGGATAGTGCCTCCGCATTAAATATTGAGCAGAAACTTGCTGTTCAGGTATGTAGATGGTCTTTATAATCTTCTGCTTAGAACACCTTCCTTCTTAGCACGTCGTATAGTAGTTGGTTCTGATATTTCTGTATGAAAGAGCGATATTGTATCATACATATTTTTGATAGTCGTTGGATTACTTTTTCCTAATCAGCACCACCACTTGATGATGCAGGATGATATAGTTCAAGAGACTTCTTTCATTGTGCAGCAACTCTCGTCTTCATTCCAACTACTATCACCACATAGTCCGCCTGTACAGGTGCTTATTTTACTTCCTCGTTTTCGTTCCTCCCCTCTAATTGCTATCTGGTCATTCTATCTGACTGAAAATTATCATGACTGTTGCAAGAAGGCCAGAGCCGAGCTCTTGTTTGTAATAACTATTTAATTATCCTTCGCTTGAAGACCAAGCAGGAAATATGGAGAACGGTGAGGGAGGCATCAGGAACCCCTGCCTCGAACAGCGTGTTTATGAAGCGTGTTGCTGCATTCGAATCCCCAGACTTGGATTCAAGGTATTTCAATTTCCAATTCACTTCAGCACCTCGTGACTATCAGCTTCTTTTTATTTTATATTTTTTTATTGGGGATACATTCCTACATTCACTTATTTGCTAACGAAGTTTGCCTTCCACAGTGACTCTCCAGATACGGTAAATAGAACGAACTTGCCACCAATTTCGGAACGCCAAAACCCTGCCTCAGCTCTACGACACCTTATACCTAACAGCAGTAACGCAGAGAAACGGCTCTCTACTCCCATAAAGCCACTCGAGAAGCCGTATCAATTCCAGCTTGGAGCTTTTGACGGACAAGTTCCTACTTCTAGAGGACGAAGAAGCGCCCCAGTTGGAGCTTCGAGAACCTCATATCGAAAAACTGTAATGAATCACGAAAACACTGTGGGATCAAAACGACAGTCGAATTTTTTGGACGAACCATCAGAGGGAATCCAACAAAGAGCCACCTTTAGACCAGACTCAGAAGCCACCTGTAGCTTTTCATTCGGTGTTTCTTCAACAGACTGGCCCTTGGCCAATGTGGGCACTTCAGGAATCTGCTATAACTCAGAGAATACAGAGTCCGGCGTGCAAAAACTTGAGGCTATTGTTGAGAGAGCTCAAGTGTCTGACCAAGGCGACCGTATGAGCAGTCCTGAACCTGAACCTCTAACCCACATGTACAGTGAGCAACATTTGTCTACGTACAATACTTCAGAGCCTAGTGTGAATCCAACCTTTTTTAAAAGGTTCAGATCCAGCAGTGGCTCTGGAACATCGCCTACTTTCAATTGCATGCAATCTCTAGCTTACGATGTCGACAGATATTCTCCATTAAGACAATCTGGGATTCCTCAGTCATCATGTGTCAGTAAGCTCGAGGACGAGGAAGCAAGACCAAGGAAACCATTTTACAGATCAACCTCGTCACCTCTTGCAGCGTCATCAAGTTCGCGCTTGGATGGTAGCGCTACTGAGATGAGGAGGCTTTTCAAAAACACACAAAGCGAGTGTGAAGAGACCTGTGGGTCTACTGATGTAGACAGGGTCGAAATCAAGAGGCCTACTGAAGAACACGTTTTTTCTGGCAGATCTTACAACAGCAATCCTGATTGCTCACCAAGGTCACGTACGAGTTCTGCTACCCCAAGTCGAAGTCCTGTTGGAGTGTCACCTTTCGCGGCAAGAATGGCGTATTTGGAAGTGAGGTAGCCGGGCTCGCTAATGAGTTTTGTTTTTTTTTAAAAGAAAATTCGAGATTCTAAATGGAGGCGACTACTCTGAAGTCGACGATGGCCAAGATGACGATCTGCATCAAGAGAGTTCTAGTCACTGGGGAGCCGGAAATGCAGCTGAAGAGCCGCATTTATACAACAAGGATCTGGAGTCATTGTGTCATAGCGTCTCGAATTCGCGTACACAAGATGGCGAGAGACCAAGTAGGGAATTCAAGGATTCATCAGGTAGCTGCAGTCTAGATGAACCTTTTGCATTCTTGCCCAGCCTGCTCCAACTGCCTTGCTCCGCAAACCAACGTTCATAGCAACAGATATTGTTGAATGTCGAATGCTTGACTGCTGCAAAAGCGCTCATTTAACCCTCATACCGAATTTTCCTCCCGAATATGCATACCGCAGTGCTGCAGGTACTACTGAAATAGATCATACAGGGAAACTGTTGCATATTTTGCTCATGGCCGTTTGTCTATAAACCACATTCGTTGCACTTAAGATTTTGATGTTCTTAGAGGCTTGTCTCTCATTATGCTTACAACGAACTCTGTTGCTTCCATGGAATTGCTCGTCGAAAGCTGCATCCTTCTTGCGTTTGTAAGATAGTTTGTTTTGCTCGCGTCTGAGTATGTTCAGAATCCGAAAAAAGTAGTCGCTTCTTGTGCATGAAGGCTCAAAAATGGCATGCTTGTCTCGAAAATGCATAGCTTATTCAACTTGGGTATCTATAGTTCTTGAAACCATCCGAATATTTACAAAGCAGCAAAGCAAAAACTGCATCACTTCCTTGAAATCTTCAACTGTAAGTAGTGAACGACAAACTACAGGGAACACAAATGACATGGGCCCTTTGAATTTGTCAATGCGAATCAACACTGTACCTAGTCTCTTGGCAGCTTCGAAGTTGACAACACCATGTTCACCGTCACTGTGGATGTTTTTCCCACATTTAATCTATAATTTGATAGCTCTCAGTTACTCCAGAAGTTGTTGTCAGAAGTGAAACAATTGGCACTTTCTCAGTGTGGGTGATAAAACATCTCACCAACATCTTCACACAACTTGAGGTAATTGCTTTCCTTCAGTAGGGAATGTATAGCAAAAAGGCCATCCACTTGGAATACTAAGGGAGATTGAACTGAACTAAACTGTGACTCTCCTGAATCAGCTTAAAAAACAGACCCACCAACAGAAATATTTGAGTCAAGGATGTAAAATTCTTGATCCGAGGGTAAGAGTCTTGTATTGCATTGGGCACAAGGTTAGTGAATATAGTTTCAATTGCAACTTCAAGTTGTTCAAATCCTAACAATGAATTTACTGAGTTCTGAAGCATTGTAGTAATAGTACCTGAGTTTTATGCAAACAATATGAGCACCACCAGCAATATTACCTTGTTGCTGGAAAAGATGTCTACAGTTATATTGCTATCATCATACAGTGAAGTTTTATTTTAATAGAACGTGATTAATTCTGACAATAATATATATATATATATATATATATATATATCAACAATAAAAAATCAAATATAGAGCTTGTGGCTATAGTATTTCTATATACGTATATATATTCATACATATATTAAATAAATTTATTCTTTTATAAATGCACTTGCTATTTTATTGACATTGTCTAAATCCATGTTAACTTACTTTAATGTACTTTTATTCAATCATTGTAGTTTTTGAATTCAAGAAATTTTTTGGTTCTTGACAATTTTTAAAATTCAAAATTTCTTTAAAATCAATGAAATTTGTTGACATTTTCCATAAAATTCTTATAAATTAATAAAATTTCAATGGTTGTTTTGAGACTATACTGAAAGACTATAATCAATATAAATAAATTTAGAAATACAATCAGGTTGTATTTTAGAATAATTTTATTTTCTTACAATATTCTACCAGATCAATCATATTAAAAAATTAACTCCATTTTCTAAACTTTAAAATTTGATATTGATAAAAATAGATGTTACAATTTTTTGAAGTAATAAGCAATCAATTTTAGAATAATAAATTATTCAAAATTATCAACGTATTTTTTTTTCAAATGATAAAAAAGCATAAAAATATATAAACTTAAAACCACGTAATATTATTTTATTCTTATTAAGTATATTATTGTTATGTGTTTTTTAGAAGACTTACGCAAGTAAATAATTAAATTTTCAATCATATATAAAAAAATTTAATTATAATTTTTTTAAAATTTTTAGTATTGAATACCATTTACTATTTCATTAGGAATGATATTCTAATAAGTGTATGATAAAAAATAGTGAAGAAACTACAAGCATCAGGCATGAATCATAACTAAATTACTACGCCAAAGGACATTACGCATGTATGTATTTTAATTTTTTCCACATAATGGCTTAAACAAGAATTAACATGTCCTCAAATACACCATGTGGATAACCACGGAAGTAAAGAAAAAGAAGGAAAGAAAAAGAAAAAGAACAGTAGAGAAACGGGAAAGAAAACTTGAATGTGCCCGATTGGCGGAGACGGTGTGAAAGAGGCTATATCGGAACTTCGCGGGAAAACCCTAATTCGGAAGGGTTCGAAGCTCGGGAGGTTTAGCAAATCACGTCATGGCTATGGCGACGAAGCTTGGATTGTGAATGCGGTGGATCATTCACCACAATGCCGAAAGCTCGCAGGCCATTGTGCCTGCTCGGGTTGTTCGAGCCATATGGACGCAAGGTTGTGGACGGGAACGAGGTCGCGGAGTCAAGCGGGAGCGATGGCGCTGGGAGGAGCGGCAAGGAAGACTTCCGGGGAAAGTACTCGTTGTTTGTTGCGGATGCGGTGTGCGGGAAGGGAGGGAGCTTGGATCAGGCTGCGATCGGGGCCACGTTCTGGGACCACGATGAGGAGCTCTATATCCACAACAACACGGTGGTATGGAGCGCGGGGCATCAGGTACGCAAGCGATTCAGCTGCGATGCCACTATCGTGCAGGCGAAGTGGTGTCGAATGAGTGATACGCGGGAGCCGTTGCTTTGCGTATTGCATTCGGATTTCATAAACACGTACTCGCCGTCCGGTGAAATGCACATTGTTCCCTTGCATTGCCGAGTCTCTGCAATCTGGCCGCTCCCGTGTGGATTGTTGTTGCAACGCGGGCCGGACAGGACCCCGAGATTGAGCTCGGATACCTTTTCCATGGCAATGGAGTCGCCGATCCATCCTCGTGATTGGCTTCGTGAAGGTTTTCGGGATAATGTGATCTCTCCTGTGCCAGCGGGGAGCTCTAGTGCGAGGCGGTCTAGTTTTTTATCCACTCCGCCTGTTAGGCCGACGTCTTCATTTTTCTATCTGCAGCATCCTCTTGAAATGCCGCACCCGGTTAGGGTTGAAGAAGGGGCGAAGTCGAGGTTGTTGTCTGATATGGACGAGAAGATAATTTGGAGTAGTACTGCAGTTCCGTATGTTGTGACATACCACACAGTGAAGAGGCAACATACTGTGTGGGAAGTGAAAGCTGCGCCTGCAGAGTCGGAGTCGAACATTCTGAAAGATGCGCCTGCGTGGGATATCATGGAGAGTATTAGTTTGCAGCGTTCCTGGACCAAAAAGGGCGGACAGCAGCAGGCCCGAGAGGTGTTCATGGCAACTGATGAAGATGGGGTGCCATTGTTGTGCCTTGTTATCGCGGAATCGCAGCAATTGCTTGCCCTTCGACTTCATAGTTCGGATCTATCCACTGATGGACAGGATAAATCAAAGCTGGAGGTTTCATGGAATATCACTGCTATATCGGCTGCCCCGATCGTTGCCACTCGCCCGAGGCTGAAAAGAACGGGTTCTGCTGCGTACGATATTCTGACCTTGTCCCCTGATGGTACTTTATTTCTTCATATAGGTCGGTATCATATATGCCGCTACTTCCTTCCCATCTCGGCATTGGAATCTCTCAAAGTAAGATCTCCAGGCAAGGGCTCTGTTTCAACCTCCAAGCCGTCGGATGCTACGAGCAGTAGGCGAGATGGAGCTCAGAAAATAGTGGGTCTCTGTGATCCAGTGCAAGGTCGTGTCAATGTGGTGACGGAATCTGGAAAAATGTACCGATGTGCAGTCAGTTTGACCCCTTCATCAGCTATAACTGTTCTGTGCATGAATGCCTTATCCCAAGGTCTTCGTCCCGCTCTGTACCGATACCTGTTGTCCCGATTGCTGGAGCGAGAATTCCCAATTGTAGATGCTTTACGTGTAACAACGGCTAAATCTAGTGGAAAACCCGACCTGGATTGGGCAGCTTTTTCTGGCCTCATTACGGAGATTATTAGAGACATGCCTGGTGACGTACTTCCTCCTCAAGACCTTGCCCCTCCCAAGCCGGTAAATGACGATCCATCTTCATGGAATTTTTTATTGCAGAGTAGTATGCATCAAAGCAATTTGGCAGCTTTGCGATACCCAGCTCTGATGCCGGAGGAGAACTTCAGCATTTCGGAGACTCTCCCATTGCCTGGACCCATTATTACAGATAACGTTGATGCAGAGACAGCTGTTTACTATTCGGTGATGGTTGAAATTCTTGAAGTTCTGCACGCTGTTTATGAAGACTGCAAGCTCGATACTTTGCGCTGGCGAGAGCTTTGGCAGTTGGGAGCAACTCTAAGCAGTCTGGCAGCAGCGAGCGGGGAAATGGGATACGTCGATCACTACTCACGCGACTTTCCCCTAGCTGTTCCTCCTTTGCCGATCCTACCAGAATCAGTGAGCCTGAAAAACAATGGAAAAGCTCCTCCTAATCTGTTTCAGTGGCTTGAGAAATGTTTGAAAGGCAATCGTCCAGCTGAGAAAATGGAGAGTTTGCCTGGTTTACTCACCAAGGAGACTGCTAGTTGTGTTGATTGGTCCCGCAGAGTGATTGGGTTTTATGATCTTTTGACTGGAGGGGAAGTCGTGAACGGGCGCCTACCATCAGGTGTGCAACTTAGCATTTCACCAGGTATTGCTACTACTGGAGAGCAGCGCACAGTGCTTGCCATGGTAGCTGAGGGCTTCGGATTACCCGAGCTAGATCGTCTTCCCCCTGGAGTCTCCCTTCCATTGCGTCATGCTTTGGATAGATGTCGTGAAGCTCCCCCAGGAAACTGGCCAGCTCAAGCGTATGTTCTAATTGGCCGTGAGGATTTAGCTTCCACACATGTAGCAAGGCCTTTGAAACATACGACATCGCATAAAATCGGCGAGAATCTTAAAATGGATGAGTCAGGGTCAGTAACCAAGCAGCTGGACTATCTTTCGATGGCAGCCCCGTATACTTCACATCTACGACCTATCTCCAGTCTTCCTGGCTCTAGTGATCCAAATGATACTACAGATGCTAATGGGACCACAGCTGGAGTTGATCCTCAGTTAGTTGATGGTATGGAGCACATGGCCACCACATCAGCACCGCTGCGCTTTGGTCGGGATCTTCGCTTGAACGAAGTGAGGCGGTTGCTGGGTTCATCAAAGCCAGTGGCGGTGCGAACAAATAATGTACCGGATGTGAGTGACCCTGATATTGTTGCTCTGCAGCAGGCACAACTATGGCAATTAGCTCAACGAACCACCGCATTGCCTTTTGGACGAGGAGCTTTCACTCTAGGCACATCTAGTGCAATGTTGACAGAGGCTCTGCCCATACCAAAACTGATACTAGCAGGACGCCTTCCTTCGCAAAATGATGCTACCGTGAATTTGGATGCAAACACAGCCAACCTTGCTGATGTTACTTCATGGCCGGATTTTCACAATGGTGTCGCTGCTGGTCTTAGGCTTGCTCCAGGTCAGACAAAGATCTCTCGCACCTGGATTGTCTATAATAAACCTGACGAGCCAAATTTTTCACACGCGGGCTTGCTGATGGCTCTGGGATTGCTTAAGCATCTTGGTGTGCTCGCTGCGACCGATGTTTATCGTTACCTTTCTCAGGAGCATGAGGCAACGACTGTAGGTGTACTCCTGGGTATGTCTGCCGCTCACCGGGGTACTATGGACCCTGGTATTTCCAAAATGTTGTATCTCCACATTCCAGCTCGTCATCCCCCTTCTTATCCAGAACTGGAGTTGCCAAGCCTCGTGCAGTCTGCAGCATTATTGGCCGTCGGTCTCCTGTATCAAGGCTCAGCACACCGTCTAACCACGGAAATTCTTCTTGCGGAGATTGGGCGGAAGCCTGTTGGTGATAGTGCGTTGGACAGGGAAGGGCATGCTCTTGCGGCAGGTCTTGCTTTAGGACTAGTAACTTTAGGTCGAGGAAGGGATGCCTGGGGTCTAGCTGATCTTCACATCGAAGATCGCTTGAGATACTACATTTCTGGTGGGAGTGATACCATTGATGAACGGCAAAGAAGGTTTGATGGGACTGTGAGTAGTATTAACTCAGTGTCGAGATGTTTTGACGACCAAACACAAATTATGGAAGGGTCAACCGTCAATTTGGATATCACTGCTCCGGGTGCAACTCTTGCTCTGGGGCTCATGTTTATGAAGTCCAATTGTGAAGTGGTAGCAGCTCGGCTGGCCATTCCGGATACGCATTTTTCTCTTGAGTATGTTCGACCTGATTTCATATTGTTACGATTAGTGGCGCGCAGTCTGATTTTATGGGACACTGTGCAGCCAACAGAGGAATGGATACAGGCTCAGATACCTGGTATCGTGAAGGAGGCAATGCTAGTTTCTTCGAAGGAAGATGGTTCTCCTGAGCTACCCCTTAACGCTGATGCAGACCTTGAAGCTCTTGCGCAAGCACACGTTAACATTCTTGCTGGAGCTTGTTTATCGATTGGACTGAGATATGCAGGGACAGCCAGTGCGGAAGCTCGGCAATCATTACGACATTACGCTCTCTATTTTATGAATGAAAAGCGTGCAGCAGTTCCACATGGTGCTGCTGCAAGCCCTAACAATAGGCGTCAATATGTAGACCGTAGTACCCTTGAGACATGTCTCAATGTTGCTGTGCTTTCTTTGAGCCTGGTCATGGCTGGCACAGGCCACCTTGATACTTTCAGGCTCTTGAGGTTCTTGAGGCGAAGAACAGATGCTGATGGTATCACATTCGGGAATCAGATGGCCATAAGCATGGCCATTGGTTTCCTCTTTCTTGGTGGAGGTGGTCTTACATTTGCGACTAACAACGGTGCAGTAGCTGCACTTTTGATTGCATTATATCCCAGGTTTCCAACTGCGCCTAATGACCATCGATGTCACTTGCAGGCATTCCGCCATTTGTATGTTCTGGCGACAGAAAAGCGCTGTTTGCAAACTGTTGATGTGGACACTGGACTGCCTGTCTATGTACCCATCGAAATGACCTTGAAGGAGACGGCACCCTATGGTGAAACTACTTTCAGCCATGTAACACCTTGTATTCTTCCAGAGCGTTATCTTCTGAAGCGAGTGCGAGTTTGTGGTCCGCGGTATTGGCCGCAGGATATTGAGCTGCCGGCTGTAGACAAACCATGGTGGGAACCAGGGGAATCAGGTCCTTTTGATGGGGGTATTTTGTATGTTAAGCGTAAAGTAGGGGCGCGCTCGTATGCAGACGATCCAATAGGTTGTCGATCTTTGCTCTCTCGAGCAATTCATAAAAGTGGCGATGACAATTATTCACAAGCAGCTGGCAGAAGTCAGCTTTCTGAAGTAGATCAGCTAGTGAGCACATTCTCAGCTGATCCCAGCATGTTGGCTTTCGCTCAACTCTTCTGCAGCGGAGCTGACAACAAGAAATCTAGTGGGGAGTTTGACAATTTCTGTTTACAAGCTTTATATGAATCTGTGAGCACTGATCGTCCTGCTTTACTGCAGACATACATGGCACTGTATACTTCGGTAGAGGCCTTGATTGACCGTGCCACTGGTAGGGGAACTAGTGCAAACAGCATTTGCAGCGACTCTCTATCAATATACAGTCTAAAGGTTGCAATGGCGTATTGTGACAATATAGATCAAAGCGCAGAGGGCAAGCCCCTTGTTCAACGCACCTTCTTATCTGGGCTTGCAAAAAGGGTGGATGATGTCCTAATCAGCCCTCTTCTTTCATCGTCTGAGGCTCAGAATGCAGAAATGAAGCCTTTCTTTTCTGAGCTGTTTTCTTACCTTGATACCTGGCAGTTCCCATTGAAGCAGGTAACACAAACAGATTATGGTGTGAAGAAAACATCAGGTCTAGGGACAAGAGTTTGCAGTATAATGTTCTCATGTTTCCTCTGTTGGTATGGAATCCCTCAGCCACAGCGTGTAGCCTCTGTGCTCCAGCAGTTAGTTCAAGAGGTTCCGGGTTTTCTGAACACCAGGCAATCGGATTTGCATTCTGCTCTTCCGATGCTTGCACTTGCGTTACCCAGCACGCCATTGCCAGCCTTGTTACGGATTTCAGAGTGCTTGCCATTTCTCTCTCTTGCTAAATTCAGGTAGAATGACACTGCCTGTGATGGGCAGCGCACTCTGAAGCAATATTATGGTTAAGCTTAGAAGTCCGAGCTCACATGAGAGGTCTCGACTAGAGTCAGGTATTGTATCGTGTTGTTGGTTCAAGTTAGTTTCCCCATGGTCCAATTCGACCTGTGTATCACATTATTGTGATGGAAAACTTGGGAAAGATTTGTGGAGCAGAGCATTGGATCACATGTGGTAGCATGTTTCCTTCTCATCGTTCATCAAACTGGATTCCAGACAACACAGAAGACAGTAGGAACGGACAACAATTATGAATTGTGATTTGGCGATTATATGGAGGAGCGCCACGTTCATGCTGCTTCAGGGATTTATTTTTATGCCGAGGCAACCAGATCTGATCACAATCTAAAGAAGCATGAATCACCGATCATGACATGCAGGTTGAACTTGCTTACTGAAAGAGTTGTGAATTGAGAATATGTTACTGTTTTAAGATTGTCTTCAACCAGACATGGCTTGTATTATTGATCTAAAAATTCTGATTATCAATTTCCGTTTCTGGTTTTAATATATGTTTGATTTGCCGATTATTTGGCTATTTAATCAGATTCATAAAATCTTCTTTCTAACGAGTTTTACCAACCTATGTATTGGTGTCTGTTGTAGTATCAACTCCTTTTTCTCTGATTATTTTTTTGGTAGCTGCAGATGTTAGGATATCCCTCTTTTGCTGAAAGTATGCAGATTGGTATTAAATTTCTTCGCGGAATTTTGCAGATCGAGCTCCACGTTTCCATCAATGCTTTCTCATCTGCCATGTATTTGGAAAGAGGAAAGTCCCCATGCTTTGCGGAAGTGTGGCATGCTTGTAATTCATTCCGGCAGTAATCTGATCAGAAAGGTAGGAATGAAGGCAGATTTAATAGTCAATGCTTTTAGTGAAGCTGAGGCATGGAGATACTATTGCCGTTGTTTGTTCCGCACATGTTCCTTTGGGGTTACAAAAACCAAAACTACTAGGTGTCCTCAAGTCCTTTGAGCATTACAATCTCAGCATTTACATCCAGATATTTTGTAGATGGAAGGTGTTACCTTTTACAATTCCTTGGAATCTCTGAAGGGGGATACTCCGTGATCCTCGTGGATCCTGATCGGAGGGTCGGAACATTGTGATCTTTCTTAATTGGAAGTGCGGTGGTGATTCATGGTGGACTCTAAATCCTTCGTTTTCAACAAAGCAGTTTGTATTCAACTCTGCTTGTCTCATACTCTACTTTCCCCGAACACTTCTTGTGGAGTAAACTTTATGTTTTTTTAAATGTTTTAGATCCGATCTGCTAAAACACTGAATGATAATGCTAGCTGCACGCAGTTCAAGGCCTGCAGTGGGTCTTTATTTCAGAACATATATGAGCTCTGTTTACTCTGATATCTCTCTGCTATGCCGCATGCATGGAGAATAATATTACTAAACTTGTGTTTCACACCAGGTACTTCTGCAAAGAACTTCGAATTAAACGTTTTATGATCATGCAATGACAGGGAAACTCAGGATAAAACTACTGCATTGTTTATTACAGGGAAGTTCTGGTAAAATTGTCACTCCTTGCACAGCACGGCTCTGGCATTTGCCTCCAAACTCCAAGACCAGATTCTGTATCTTAGATGAGAACTAAACATGGTGCATCTCCAGGCCATGTTGGAGGAGAGTGCACACGCAATACACAAGGTCATCTTTAGCCGGACAATGCGGACTCATGACCTACTTGAGCTCACGGAAAAAAGTTTTAAAAAGGATATTCCACACTGCTCGAAATGCTACCCGAAAAAAAAAAAAAAAAAAAAAAAATGCGTCTAGCTTTAGTTCGAAAGATGCAGATTCTGGGCATTTGAGGCTTAATTTTTGCTTCGTTGAAAGCAAAATTGGAAGTCTAGCACGAGCCTCTTGGCAGTCCCCACAACCTAGAAACTGTTCATATCATTCCAGCCACCTGCCAGTCTGCAAAGCATAAGGTAAATGTAAAGGACAAAATGGGGAAAAGGGGGGCTAAAGGCAAAACTAGGGGCTAGCACCGACAGGTGACACCTGGTGGGGGGACGAGCAGTGAGGGCAGGACAAACAGATGCGTGCTTCCTGGTAGGAATCACATACGCTTACCATAAATCAAGGGCCGCTTCCTCCGAGGTCGCTCGCAGTACAGATCCCCACTTAACTAAATTATTTCTCTGATGAAGCTGGTGATGTCAGGCTGAATGTGGGGCGCTGCTCACACATGACGGCAGTTAACAATGTTTGGATTCCAGCAAAAATAGCCACCCCGCCTGTCTTTTCTGACCATAAGTGGCGCACAAGGCACCTTTGTAACTCTCACGTAAGCCTTCTCCATTAGTCCAGTTTTTTCTTCCTCCTTTGTTATTTCCGCCAGGGAGAAACTACCTGGCTACTCTTACATCAACAATCCAAATCCGATAATCTTAAGAGTAGGAGGGATATTTGAAATTGATGCACATCCAAAATTAAGAGTTTGGGTAGATCCAAAAAAAAACGTAGGTAGCTGAAAGGTGATGAAAGTAGTTTTAGGGTGAGAGTATTCAAGGGATGATGTAATGTATTAAAATAATATAGTGCAATTTGATAAATTAGTGCATGAAGCAAACTATAGTCAATGTCAACACTTTGGTTCACACCATGGACCTCATGGTTATTAAAACCATTTTTACCATGTAAAAGAATATCTTTAATATACGTTGTATATTCAAGATGAAGAAGTATTTAATTAAGGAAGGATTTTATTTCCTGCTTGTTGCTTGCTAATTGCACTCAAACTCAAAGGTAATGGACAAGCAATAAGTGGGGGAGAAGAACTTTGTGCCTATATTCAGTTCATTATAAATGATGATCTATTGGATGGTATTTATTTGTTGGTTGAGTTTAGGATATTTTAAAGGAATAAAAAATTAATTGTGATGTTTGATCTAATATTTGTTAAAAAGAATAAAAAATTAATTGTGATGTTTGATCTTTCTTTTTAACAAATACAAAGTTATTTTTTTTATGGTTTGAAAAAATAATATCAAGTTTTGATTTTTATAATATAATGGTTATTTCATTGTTTACTTTTTAAATGATGTTTGGTTAATTTTATTCTTTCTTTTATAATTTTTACAATCTTTTTATGATAGAAATATTTATAATAACTAATAGTATAATTTATATAGAAAAAAAAAAATTTAAAATATTAGATGCAATGTAACAATCTACATCTATACAAATAACAACAATTATTATACTTCTTCTAGTTGATAAAGATATAATAAGTATTATTTTTATAACTTTATTATTTTATATTATTTCTTGCACATCAAAAAATCTTAGGCATATATTTTTATGATTTAAAGCTTGACTAAATATTTGCCTAAAAAGATTTCAATAAAATTTATAATCTTTTTTTTTATTATAATTAATTTAATGTTAAAATTTAATATTATGATTATTTAATTAAAAAAAATTTGAAGAATATTTTTAAAGTTTTTCTAATTGAATAAATGATTAATTAATTATTATTACAAAACAATATCATTTGATTAGATTTTCAAATCTTTTATATATTTTACAAGGAATTAAAAACTTTAACTATAAATTATCTACATTCCAAATGCTTCAGATGATATACATAGATTTTGAATAGACATCTTTTATATTTTACAAATAGTACTTACTAAAAAGTACATATAAATTTTACATTAGTTTTTTAAGAAAAATTTGGTTAAAATTAATAATATTTAATTTCTAAATAATCAATTATTTTTATATTTATTTTGGTATAATTATAAAATTATATATATATATATATATATATATATGCAAATACCAGACAAAAATGCATGCAAGGTTGAACAATAAAATGTTTTAAAAGCCTTAAATATAAACTACAAAAGGAATAATCTAAGAATAAAATGGATAAATATAAAACCATCAGTGATTAAAATATAAAAAAATTTAAAAAATAAGGGGAATACATAAATTAAAGGTATACATTATTCTAAGGTAAATATGCAGTTTCTTACTTATGGATTCCTAATCTGGTCTCTAAAGAACAAAAGGTACCTTGAAAATTTTGTAAAGCATGGTTTACTTTAATAATTTTTTAAAAAACTACAATGCTTCTAAAGTTACTTGTAATAATGTAACTTCTAAAGTTCAAATAATGTAACTTATGAAGTTCAATTATGGTTCAAATAATGTAACACTGGTAATTATGACAATATATTATAAATTTTTGTTGTGATAACATATAATTACGAATAGTGTTGAAACTGTACTTACTATGTAAATAAAGTATAAAGTATAAATTGGTGAACTTGATTTTGGAATTGTGCAATTAAGTCAAATGTTTAGAGTTTTAAGGTTGCATTTATATTAGTTTTGTAAATATTTGGATTAATTTTTCTTTTTTTACATAATTATTTTAAAATAATTTTTATTTGATATAAATAGAATATTTATATAAAAAATATATATTAGAAAATAATATAACTTTTAAAGTGCATATTGAAAACATGCATCCTAAATTCTTTGAAGCAGGTTCATACATGATTGGGTTCCAAAATCTATGAACAAAATAAGCTTTATTTATGCAAAGATGGATGAAGGCTAATATTTCTATATCACTTCACGTGTTGTTCCACTATTTAATGATACATCATCTTTCCATCTTTTCTTTGGGATTAAGGTACAAGAATTGAGAATCAAATAAATTCACAACATAGGATTATCATTGAAATGCATCAAAATGCAAAACAAGGATAATACCAACTTGCCCATCCTATATTGGGCTCCAATGTAGAATTTGTTTGACTTCAAATCCCCATATTATTTTTTTGTATTTTTAAATTTCATGTTTAATCCACAAGAGCTCTTAAATTTGGCCTATGTAATTTCATTTATAGCTTATTTGTTAGACAAATAATTGGAAATATCCTCACCCTTCAAAAAGTAGAAGGGCATGAGAGGGCCCATGTAGGGCTTCTATATTAGATTCTTTATTGTCTTCTCTTTATTTTAGAATTGCATAATTATTTTTGTTTGTTTGATTTCTTTCTTCAAAAAAAATGATATATATTTAGATTTATATATACACACGTATACACATTTGCATATATAAATAAAATTTATACTTAAAAGTTGTATTGGATTTCTATTTTTTCTATTTTCTATTTTTATTTTGAAAATAAATAAAACGAATATTTGGGTACTAAATAGCATATAAGATATAAGATATATATGGACTTATAGGTTGATGCACAAATCAACAGATGCCAATATTGAATTTTGGATTGCAACTATATGGTCACAATCATATATATATATATATATATATATAATTAATTTTAAACAATTTTATTTTAGAGAATTTGACTTCATTACATATTTGTAATACAACTATTCTTTACAAAAGATTGAGTGGTATGATGAGATTATGGAAAGGAATTCAAACCAAAGAATGTTTACTCTAGATATGCAACCATTGGTGTTGAAACTCCAATTTATATTTATATTATCAATATTTGTATTATCATATGGCATGTTATCAATTTAATATTTTTATAGAAAAATCATGTAAAGATCTTCAAGTTGTAAAACATAAAAGTTTTGTCATATTTTTAATTTTTCAAATAAATAAATATAAACTACAATTATTTATATATTTTAGCTATTACAAAATTTACCATTATACATATATACGTATATACATACATACACACACACACATGTGTATTATATCAAATTACCTTTTGAATAAATATTATACCATGTCTAGAATGGTATCAAGTCAATGAAGAAAAAAAACCAAAAAACAAAAGAAATAGAACATAGCACAAGTATTGGCAAAACAACCAACAAGAATAAGTTTATTGTGATAAAAAATAACTGTATTAATAAGAATACCAATTGTGGAAGGTGTCAATGCATGCAGAATCTGTACTCTGATGACAGGGATTCATTCATATAATAAGGTGAATTTTAACAAAGAAGAAGACAAATTTTAATGATTATAAAGTTGATCTACATGTCAACAAGATTAAAAATGAAATTAATTAATTAATTAATATTATTTTCATCTATTTTATGAAATGAATTCGAATGATTAAAAATTCAAAATGTCATTGATTCAAGTTGAAGTTAATTAATAAAAAATTCAAAACATCAAAACATCAAAAAATGTAACGAAAATCATTTTTACATTGAAAAAATATGTATGGAGTAGTATTAAAAAAATAATAATTTATCAAATTTTATAAGACTTTAATAAATATTTAAAAACTTAAAAGTTAGTCAAGATATGTTATGAGAAATGAAAATCTGCATCTAAATTACTCATGTGTTGGGAAAAAAATATAAATATAAAAAATATAAACACACATTAATAAAAAATAAATTCAATTTAGATACCATGCAGTAAGAAAATTCTTTATCTCTGTGAATGAATCTATAAAAGCATAAATGTAAATATAAAATGTAAAAGAATATAAAATTGCCTCATAGCCTAGTATAAATTTAAAATAGGTGATTTTTCTTCAAATAAAGAAAATTAAATAATATAGCAATGCTTTTTTTTTTATGGCAACATGTTATAATTTTTGCAGTGTAGAAGATTTTTGCAGTGTAGAAGTGTATATATATATATATATATATACACATATATTGCACTTCTTCTCAAAGAATATGCATGATCCAAGGGGGTACCAGAAAAGTGTGTAAAAAAACATATTTTGAATCAAAATTATACTTTATTTAGATATATTCAATAGAAATTATATATATATATATATATATTTATTTATTTATTTAAAAAGTATTTTTTCTTTTTTACTTTTTTAATTCTTATTTTTATAAATTCTCATAAAATCTTCAAAAAAAAAAACAAAAAAACAAAAAACAAAAAAAAACAGTAATGTAGCTAATCTTAATTCCTTATAATTGGTAGTTTTTATATTTATAATCCAATTGAATGATTATATATTTTTAAAACATTTTAAATCTTAATTACTAATATACAATGACACCAAAAATATTGTTTGTATCTTATTTCTAATATATCACAATGGCATTCTGAAGAAGCTTGGAATCACCAAGTAAAGTTGTGGGATTATAATGGGTTTTAAATAATGAGGTAGTATTGCAGCTAAGAACATATCTACTCATGGTGTGCAAAAAAAAGATGGCATGGATAAAAAAGAAACTTTAAATGATGTGCCACTCTATTATCTAATAAGCCATGAGGCAACCTTATGTTTAGAGCATTATTTTTTTCCATATGGTAGGCAATTCCTATAAACCATCTATATTTAAATTTTAGGATCTAACATTTGATAATCCATTATTGTCATCCCTATATTTGTAAGAAAGATGATTGTAACATACGATTTGGCATGGTCCACCAACTATATCAAATTTGGTATATTTAGGCCTATATTTAACAAATCCTATATCAAAATTATTGGAAGCAAGTTATGTGTGGAGCAATATTTTATTATAGGCCACACCACAATCTAGAGTTGAGTCTTTTACCATTGCTCAATAGAAACTATAAATGTGGATAAATTATAAAATAATACAATGTTAATTTGATATGTTGGATATGAAAAAAAAATATATCTAACATTTGGCAAGATAGTCATTATTGTTGCAAAATTAAATTTTTGTAATATATTTTATGATAATAGATGGATTTTAATTATTGATTTAACAAAAACTTTTCACACATAGTAATTTTATGAAAATAATTTTGTCAAAATTATTATTATTATAGTATATTAATTTATATATAATATTATATATAAAATAAATAATTTATCTATTATATATATATATATATATATATATATATGTACTGTAAAAAATGGATATGAATGCAAACATAATATGTCTTATATACAAGTTAGGTGTAATAAGACTATATTATTTAGACTTCATGCTTATAGTTTTATTTAATAAGTAATATAATTTTTCAAATAATAATATAAATTATAAATTATTTTATTTCAGAAAATATTTATAAAAAATATATATATTTTAAAATGTAGTCTTATTTAATGTAATATTTAAAATTTCTACTAAGATTCATGCATATAAAAACCACAAAAAAATTTATATTATTATTATTATCAGAAAAAAAAAAAAAAAAAATGAAAAAAAAAAATGAAAAACTGCAATATTTAACATGAAGGTGCTTGGCTAATTGTGTCGTTTCCATCCATCTGCCTATTAATCGAATAAATAAGAACCTTCTAATATTCATATATGTAAAATAAAATAAAATAAAAAACCCACTCAGAAATCATTAATTCTTCGATTTAAGTTATACCAACTCCACAACTTTGACAGTGAAGGACGACTTTTTTTTTACAAAGTGGTTCTTTCACCAATATCTATTACTACTCAAACTAAAAACAACCAATGTAACCATGCCACGTCTTACACAACAATGTTTCCACAACCCCACCTCCCTTGTGCAACTATTTCAATTAAGCTAATACACAGTTTAAAATCCATAGTTAGAGCTTGTATTAAAGAATAATAAACAAACAAAAACAAACAAACAGCACTTGCAACACACATTCAACAGTGGATTGTCATGGTCGCATGCTAGATCAGCAACATAATACCATGTTCTGACATTCATTGCAAGCCCAGTGTGCTGATCTCCAGCACAAAACAACCTCCACCCCAGAGCACTAATGAGAACTCTCAGCAAGTGGGATCCCTCACCATCACTAGCTTCTCTAAATTGTGTCTCTAAGATTGTTGGCCGAGCACTCATTTTCCTGCAGTAATCTCGAGGTTGTGCAGAGATTAATTCAGTGTTGTGATGTGTGGACTGTGGGCTAGAATGACTACTAGAATGACTACTAGAATGAAGTGGAGAAGCAAAGCTCCGTTAGTAGCGATTCTTACACTGCCTTTGTGATGTCGAAGCTTCATTGGTTCCGGTTTCGGTGATCAGATGTGGTGTTGTTGCAGCCAGTTTTTGAGATCTGTGCTTAAGTTCGGCGGTACCCACAAGTCGAAGACTGTGCCAAGAGGACGCTGGCTCGGGAGTCAATGCGAGAACCAGACCACTGCAACTTGTGAGGACTGGTATGAGTGACAGCGATCTATGGACTTGAAACTTGGCTGCGGATGAACTCAGCTCAGAATTCCAGTAGTGGGAGAGGTATTTCTAGACGCGTTCTGTCTCGTTCTGCGCCGTTGTTCATGAGCAACGATGAGTCACCTCGGGGGGTTTAAATGCTATTCATAGCGTGTCGTGAGCTTGGTGGTCTCTTAAACAACTTGAGCTGACTGCAGAGTAATTGAATCTTTGTCGTGAAGGTAGCGTTCGCTGCAAGTTACCGCGCCCAGAAAGATGGTGCACGCTTTCGTTTTGGATTTCAGTGAAGAAAATGGTGAAGTCAAACGGGGGGTGAGTTTCCAATGAGGCTGCTACACAAGCCTTTTTCTGGTGGCTCTTTAGATAATAACGAAGTGGTCTCACCTACTTCAAGAGCACTTCAAGGAGCACCCCAAGGCATTTCGCATCTTCCAACTTTGTACCACCGAAAAAACTGGTCTCGGAAGTCGCCCACATTATGCTCACCGCTAAATCTATGGTAGCGGACTACAGAACAGCTAATTCGCCAATCAACAGGACAATAAAATATGACATGACAGAAGCTGGTACCGAATGAAATATACACACGGGGTTTGTTATTTCTACGAAATCAATGAATCATTCGCTTGCTGCACCCGATCAGGATTTATCCGAAAATAGCTGACTGGAATGTGGGCGGCACTGTGCCCAGCTGCGCGGGTGTGAGCGCAATTGACTCCGCTTTGGAAATTGCAATATTAGCTCCCGACCTTTGAATGCACAGAGTGTAATGAGCGACATTCCGGGTTCATAATTACAAAACCACACACTATTACGCAATGTGCACACGCCCAGAGAGCCTGACATTCTCAGTACAATTCAGAATGATCTTTAAAATGATACGGCCCCCTTGCAATAGTAAGGGGTCTTCATCAAAATACTAACAAGTTGGCAAAAAAAACTGTCTGTACACGGCGGATTGCATCACTCAAGCTTGCAATGAGTGACCCGAAATGTGAACAGTAGCTACAGATATTTGGTTTCGTTGCAACCAGTCTGATAGATGACCACGACATTGGTCTATCTACACCTGACAACTCCGCATTATAACTTGCATTATACTCACATTAACAACAGTAGCCCTTCATGAAGACGTAAGTATTAACCTCCTTTGTACAGTTCCAGAGAATCGACCAGCTTCTGGCGTCAACCTAGAGCTAATCGTTACATAAAATGTCAGATCGGAAATGATTAGATCTCTCGACGCAAAAGCAATTTTTTACAAAAGGAATGGTGGGATTAATTTCGATTGTTGCGATGATGAGAATCGATGTCGAGATCGAGACCTATCATTCGAGATGAAACTGTGTGTCAAGGTTGAACGTCGACTCGCAACTGGATCGAGAACCCACCGTAAGCTGCCATGCTCTTGCTCCTCGCTCGGGGCCAGCTGGGCATGATGCGCCAGAACCTCCCTTCCAAGTCATACACCCACCTTTCGCCAGTGATCACAGAGACAAAGCACACGCCTTTCTGTGAGTCATTAGGTCCAACAAGATCACACACCTTGAAGTGGTCCAAAAAGTGCTTGGAAGGACCGACTGGCACCTCGTCCAAGGCCTTGGTCACGCGCAAACCCTTGCGTTCGAGTTCCGAGATCTGCACTCTGTCGGAGCCTTCGTACTTCGCTTTCATGATCCTGCTGATCATGAGAATGCGACCTTGGTGCTGCACCAGGTGCACATTGCTGTGCATTCCGGGCAGGTGGACTTCGTAAGAATCCCACAGCCCCGTGTCCATGTCGTAAAGCGAGATGCCGGACTTGCACTGCGTGGTGCACACCAGCTTGTTCGTGGATGTTACGACCGCCTGCGTCGGTGTGCGATCGTAATAAGGAAAGTTGTGTTGCGTCGGGACGTCTTTGCTCTCCGCCCATGACATGCTTACCGAGCTGTACATGTAAGTGCAGGTCTTGTCGTAGTCTATCGCCACGACTCTATACTGGCGGGTGAAATTGTCCACCACCATCGCCACAAAATTTGGCAGATTGCGGCACATGATGTTGTCTCCCCACCGAGGAAGCAGTCTCCAAGAGCGGGTTGCAGGGTTGGCGACTCCAATCACAACCTCTCGGGTTGTGACGTTGGACTTGCCTATGTACGCCACGAAGCAGATCAATCCACCTCCCACGGACGTCACGTATAGATCCGAGAATGGCAGAAAGTTCAGAGACAAGTTGAACCAAGTTTGCGAGGTTTGGCAGTAGAGTGAGGAGCTGCGGAGGTAGTGAAGCTCCGGTCCTTTCTGGTAATATGAGAACGCCGAGAAAGCAGGCTCGGAGACCGTGACCACATAGAAGTGGCATTGGGCAGCAGTGCAGCGCTGTGCGTCGAGAAAATTGGGCAACTGCAAAAGACAATTCCACTTCCTGCAAACGGATCTCATTTGCAGGAGCATGGGGAGGGGGAGATACGCGAGGATAAGTTCTATCAGGGGCTCCGGCAGAGTACCCCACAGGTCAGGGTCCATCCACAATTGCTGTTGATTCAGCTCAGTGAGGCTGGTACTCCATGACGGATTCGCCAGGTTGATGTTTATCCCTGCGAACAAAAAAAACCGACAGCACTGCCACGGTTACAACACTAGCCAACACACAGATTGACTGAAACGCACATTGTGAAATTTCGCTTGTTTAGTTCTGGAGATGGAAAACTACTGGGAACTGTTCCGCGTGCAACAAGGTTGGATATGTTACCAGGCATTGTCTCAGTTTGAAGTTTGGCACAATTCGTGGAGGATTTGTGGCGTAGGTAGCTGACACGAGTATTGCACAATTGCGTGTCCGATCAGCAGTTAGGGTAGTTCCAAGGGTTTAAAGGGAAAAGCTCAAGACCTTGAGGTCTGGATCCGTCTGAATTCTCCAAAAATCAAACTCTAGCTGGCTGGTCGGCAATCATCACTCACAACCACTCCAGGAACACACTTCTGCTCATCTGGACACAACCAGAGAATCGCAGAAGTCGCTCTGAACTCCAACTCACTCTTCCCAAAATCCCTGATATTATTGCACACGCCTTGAGTCTCGCTTTGTCCGGACCCTTTTGTCTTCACCCTCTACCAAATTACACCACGACAGCTCACATTCAAACTCCACAGTCCGACACGCAACTCCGTGAACTCTACCAAACCACCCCAACTCTCTAGCTCTCTCTCTCTCTCTCTCTCTGTCGCTCTCTCACCCCCCCACCCTCACCCTCGCCCTCTATACTCCAATCCCAAACAACAGACACGATGTTTCAAACTGGTTAATGCGCCCACGCAACCCGCAACCAAACCCAACCACGCTTATCACCGCAACAACAGACTGACCAGCACTAACACAACACGTCTGTACCGACCACAACGACGACGACGATGACGACGACGCGGGGATCGTCACCAATCTACGAAGCAAAGTGAGCTGTGGGGTGAGGCAACAAGTCTGAGTTGTTGCGAAAGGGGATCTGGGGCAAGGGAGTGGGATGAGGGAGGGAGTGCAGAGATGGGATTGCTTTATAGTGCGTGACATAGCGAGCAGGCTAGTAGTCACCGCAACAGGGCTAGAAAGAGAGACACACAGAGAGATAGATAGAGATAAAAATAAAATAAAATAAAAAAATAAAAAAGAGCTTGAGTCTCCGCCATCGCCATCGCCATCGCCTCAGGGAAGGGAAAAGGAAAGGAAGGGAAAGGAGGGATCTTGCCATGGGGCTGCAACCCAACCAGGCAGCCAAGCCGCGGGGTGAATAGGGAGCTTCATGTTTCCCCACCGTTAATGTTTTTTCCCCTTTTCTCCCACTTCTGTGTGTTTCCCTTCCTTTTGATGTCTGCTCAGTTAATTGTGTTATTTTCTTCACAGAAGCTTGAAGGGGAAGTTTACGGCCACATCACACATAAACACCCACATGTGTGTTTACATATGTATTTATATATGTGGGTAAGACATAGAGTCTGGGGCTATGATTTCCAGGGACAAGTGTTGGGGTTATGGATAGGTTCCTATATCACAAAAGAAATAATTTTAGAAAATTAAATGAATATATATATATATATATATATATAATGTGGTGTGAAGCACAGGTGTTAGTATCATGGACATGATTGCTGATTTGTCTTTGTGGTGAAGATGCTTGAGTAAATGTTTTGTTTGGCTGCTTTTCTTTTTTGGAAAATGGAGAATGGAGGTTTGACTCTTGGTTTCTTCAAATGTTGTGCAATAGTGTTGGGTGTGTTCAAAACATGTGTAGTGAATCCTGTTTGTTTATTTTGGAAAATCTAGTGCTTTTTTCTAACTTCGAAAATTTTGAGGATAAAATTTTAAGAATTTATTTATTTCAACAAATAAAGAATCCTATGCAAGCAAATTTGTGTGGGAGGGGTCCCAACTTTAGAACTTATAGACATCAACGTTTTTATTTTTCTTTTTTTGTTAAGATTGAATTGAATTTCACATATATGCTGGAAGATTCTTGAATAGAATTGTTTAACTTTTCCCCTTTTATTTGCCGGCCAATCTCACTACTTGCCACGTGGAGATTTGCACAATCACCGCCAGGAAATCGAACGAGTCTAGGAGAAAATAAATGGCTGGAGGGGAACCTGGTTAGAAAGGCCTTGGGAACATAGCGAAAATGGTTAAACAAAACAGCGGCTCTATTGATAGATCTGTATTTTATTTATATTTTCAATTCGAATCTGATTTGCAGACCTAGAACACAAATTTACCTGCCCAGAATGGAGTGCCCTCCAGCAATGTTTTTAATTTTTAGTTTTTAATGTTTTTCATCTGGTTCCATTCAAAGCAGCATCCAACTTGAAAGGCTAATATTGGATTATTGCAAATCACAGAATACCCTGTTTTGATGTTCTCTTTCTACAGTATGTCACCTCGCTCCCACCCCATAAAACGTAAAAGTAAAGGCAAAAGTAGAAAGAAAGAAGATGAAGCATAAATGTCAAAAATAAATTAAAAACAAAACAAAACAAAACAAAACAAATTGACATTATATCTCTCTCGTACAAGGTGTTCACACACAAGCATGTGTTTGAAAAACATTCAAAAGCATTCTTTGTTTCATTTTGGGAAGCCCAATACAATGCAAATTTTATTTATAATTGTAAGTAAAAATAATTTGAAACCATGGTGACTCTCTTGGCTCTTGAACAAGAGGAGGGGAAAAAAGAAAGAATGAAAAGAATGTTGGTTGATAAAAGCCCTCCTTCTCCTCCATTGGCTATATATATTATTCCCAAGGGGCCAATCCCTGTACAACCCCTGTTTTATTTAGTTAGTCATTTATTTATATATATCCTCTTGCAAACTCCAAAAGGAATCGACCATTTATTGGATTTCATTCAGATTTGTTTCTGTCCCTTCTTCATTCTTAACCACCACCACTAACCCCCCAAAAAATCAATTATATAACAACATATACTTACACATACAAACTAGAGGTAGATAGAGATTTCCTACACCTTTTGAGGGGAGGTGGGGGTGTGGAGATATATATTCAAGGACGAGGATATAAACATTAATCTATATTGTCGCCACGTACGCAAACTCCAGTGGCCAAATTCTGGCTTCCTCTTCCTCTTCTCCGTTTCGTCGTCGTCCTCCTGGTCTGAAGCGTGGTTTGCTTGACTAACCACGCAGTCCTGTTGGGGGAAGGGACACACTTCATTTGATACCGAACACTCAATTCCATGTACCTAGGGCAAAGAGGAACCAGGCTCGGGTGCACCATGGGGGAGGACATGACCAGGAGGAAGCCTAGTACCGATCCCGATCCCGATCCCAGTCCCCTACCCGGGGAGCCGGATGGGTTAGGGGGACCGGGATTCCTTCAGCTTTTAGCTTTTAGGGCTAGCCTCGGAATCCTATGAACTCCCCCATGCACGCTCCCTTGGGTTCCCAATGGGTTCTCCATCCCAAGAGCATGGCTTGTGCTTCTGTCATTTTTACGATAAAATTGTTTCTAGTCAAAGAATGACAATGATATTTTTTAGTTCATTCTCCTCTTCTTCTTTTTTATCTATTTTTTTAGGGTATTTCAAAGGAAAATATAAAAAGTAAGATCATAGGACTGTAGCGTCACAAGAAATATGTGAAAATTTTAAGTAGAAGAAGGTTTTTGATTGAAATATTAACCAAATTTTAATTAATATCATTACTATTTTTTATTATTCAATAATATCACCATGTTTTGAGGATAAAATGATATTCTTATTCTGATTTTTAATTTATTGTAAAGAAGTGTTCCAAATTTAAACACATACAATCACTGGAAGTATACATACTTTAAGAAGAACTATTGAAATGATTGAAATGATTGAAATGATCAGATCATGAGTTTATTTCATAATCCCAACAATAAAAATATATTCACATTCATTTATGTTTATTGATTTTACTATAAAAAATTTAAATATAGATCATCCTTCACAGATATAGATGATTTATCTATTTATTAAGTAATTAAAACTATCATCATACTAAAAAAAGATATATGTATTGTAGGGAAAAGTTCTAAAAATTTTAATTGTAAAAACACTTTTTTAAAAACCAAAAAAAAAAACTGTAAATTAAAAAATTATAAAGTTTTAATATCTTACATGATGTTGTAAATTACTTTTTTCTCAAATAAAAAGTGATTATGTTTAAATCACTGAAAGGTTACCAATTTTATGAATGTGTAGACATCAACATGCTGACACACAGGTACAAAGAATAAAGGTGGTATTTTCATTGAACTGTAACTTGTATTTGGTTAATAATTTAAGTTAGGTGTTTGCTCAGAATGTCAAAGTATCACAACATTTCAAATGTATTATTCTGTTGCAAACTTTCATCCATGTTACTAGAATCAAAATCAGGCTGACTTCATATGTCAATGTCACATGTGTAGGCACAAGTTTTTATTTAAAAAATAAAACAATATATTATTAGATTTGGTGATGTATTGGAATTTGGAATTGTGTTTCATAATTTGATAACATAGTGCAACTAAATAATATATGATTTCGTAATATTTTATTTTAATTTGAAATAATAAACACATCAAAATATTGAGAGTATGTTTTTTTCAAAACTCATGTCTTAAATATTATAGAAAAAAAATTGCATGAAATTTTTATATAAAATATAATGATTTATTGTTAGTATCAAAGTATACAATTACAGTTAAAATTGGAAAAAAAACTGTTATTTTCAGCAATTTGTTTTATTTATACTTAAATCTCCATTGAAATTTGACATTTATCATCCAGTACAAGACTTCTAAGTTAACTTTTACAAATAATATAAAATTCAAGATGAATTGACCATCAAAACAATGGATTTTCCAAAATTTCGGATATTTAATGGTTGGTAGAGAATTATTATCCTAAATATTTATTTTCTTTTAATTTTCTAAAAAGTTGCTTGCACATACCTTTACACCAACAGTCATTATCAATTTTATTTGTTTAATGATTTTTGTGGGTATTTTTTGGATGGTATCCTCTGGGATCTTTTATTATTATTATTTTGAATTTCCAATGAATATTTGAAGTTCCATGGTTGATTGATCCATCATTGAATCATGTTGGATACTTTTCCCACGGTCCTTGCACCCCCTTGGCAAACACGGCAATGGCAAAGAGTGGACAAAAGAGTGGAAATAGAGCTGATGATTGTATGGAGAAAATGATGAGGTGGAGGTGGCTTGTGAATAAGTGGATATGGGGGAGCACATGGACATAAGAGGCTTTTACTAAGAGGAGATTGGAGTATGGGCATGGGATCAACTCCCCCCTACTGCCCTGTCAAATCAGCTCATTCTTCAGTTGGGCAGGGGGAGAATGATCAACTCACCCTCTCACACACACAAACAAAAAACAGAGCAAAGAATAGAGAAAATGAAAAGACAAAACACATAAGAAACAAAAACAACCCTACAAAATATGCCACATGCCATTCTCTAACCTCTTAAACAAAGGGTGTCAAAGAAGCAGGAATCATGATCATTTGATGCAGAGTCTGTGGTGTTTTCCTTTGATAGCTTGTGCAACAGATTCCGTGTGGAACATGCAGGCAGCTATGCTTCCTCTTCCTCTTCTTCTAATACTTCTACTGTCAGCTAATGGGGGACCTTGTGTGTTTCCAGGGCCAAAATGAGTGGCAGTACACAATGGTGGCTATGATGGGCTTCAGTCAGTCAGGCTTCACCCTGTTGGTGCCAGCACTGTACCAAGCACAGTACTAAGCACCATACCCAGTGCGGTTTCTCCACACACTGGGAGGCTCTGGAACACACCCTTCCAGCCCAGGATCCCCATGTTCTCAGTGGAGCATGGATACCAATGAAGTGATAGGGAACAGTGTTCCCCGCTTATGCCCTAGTGAGACCCACAGGGAGCTTCATTGGTGCCTCTTGTGTTGAGCCTCCACTTGGTTGCTGGCATCCAGCATTTGTGTTGGTTTTTGCAATCAATATATTCCTTTGGCAAGGTGGACTCTATTCATTTGATATTGGAGTATAAATATGTATTTTTTTTTTTTTTTTTGTAGTATATGCATGTGTCCCTAACTAACAACAAAACAAAATAAACCAATATAATACAAAAGCTAAAAAGTTTGGGAAAATTAAATAAATAAAATAAAAAGAAGAAAAAAGCTGCAAGAAGTCTTGGTTGATTCAAAGTTTGAAATGAGTTGTTTAGTTTTGTGGCAAAAGTAACAAGTGTGAGAGTTAATACATAGAAGTTCTGTGTTTTAAGAGGATACATTGACAGACTTTAGAACTGAAACATTGTCATTACAAACTAATCTTTCAATAGGAAGATTACATTTTAATTTTGCATTCATATTATTTCACAAAAATGAACTATCAGATATTAGAATTGATAAATCCAAATTGTGGAATGAAAAAATCCTTAACCTTTGGAAATGAACATTAATGGAAAGTGCAATTGGATTTATGTGTAGAAATCATGATTTCAAAAAAAGTAGATAATTTTTAGAAAGAATACAAAAAATATTGTATTTTAGAAAAAATGCTCACTTACAAAATACTCACTTATAAATACTCACAATAAATTAATTAAAAGATCAGAAGGAAACAATAAGTCAAATTCTTTTAAATTTTACTATAAATATATGTAAAAACCAACAAGTTCCAGAATTTAAAGTTTAATTTTTTTATAATTATTTCTATAATAAAATTACGTGAAGAATAGTTTTATTTTTAAAATAATTTAACATGTCTTTTATCTCTTAAAGTTTCAACAAAAATAAAATAAAACACATCTATCTTGATTTGTATCATACACTCTTCTATATTTTGTATCATCTTAAAATTTTTAGTTTACAATAAAATATCAACTCATCTATAAAAAAAAAATCTAAAAAAAAAGGTACTAAAACACAGATTCGAATGTATAACCATATGACAATCTAAGTCAATAAAAACAAATTTAGTACTCCTGATTTATATGAAAACAAACTTTCAAAAATTATGTCTTTATAAATGGTACACACAAAGATGTAATGGAACACTGTAGTAACACCATGATACATTCAGGACATTTCCAATTTGTCTAAAAACATTATTTTTATCAACATTTGATAGATATGTCCATTATAAATTAATATTGACATCTAAATTAGTTTTAATAAAATACGTATGTATGTATATATGTATGTATGTATTCAAATAATGTCTCAGTACATTTATAAGGATTATTTCTTTACAAAACTTATTGTAGTAAACAAACCAACAACACAAAAGAAAATGAAATGCTTTAGAAAACACATTGTTATTTTTATTTAAATTAAAATACAATAATATGAAGCATTGGCAATTTGAGATCATATTAAACCTTCTTCTTTCTTGCTTCTTATTATTATTTTTTTCATGAATTCACCTCAAACATGGCATATGCTTACCTTGTGAATGGAGCGTATCTACTACACAAGTGGATACTTTATGTTTGTTTGTTTGCTATGTATGTGCATATATATATATATATATATATATATCTAAATGTGAACAAGAGAGAAGTAAGGAAGCAAGAATAAAAGAGTAGATGCCATCTCTATTTCAAAAGCATCGATATAGGTTTCTATGATGGTTTCTATATTTGAAACTTGACTTTTGCACAAGAATGTTCATTGCCCACATCCCAGGATGGCCTGAATTATGAAGGAAAACAAGTATATATAACTAAATAAGTAGATAAATGTAGAGGGAGAATTATGGCTCTGCTTGCAATATATGGAATTGTACCAAATGAAGCCATCTTAATTAATATAAAAATAAAGAAAAATATATTCTTCTCAACAAGCTCGTGAAAAAAAAAAGTATTTCTAAAAATGAAAATTCAAAACATTTCCTGTAACACCGGAACACCACCACATTTTCCTTTTGTTGTTGAAAACGGAGTTCATGGAGTTCAAAGATAAAGGTCTTGGCCATATCCACAACTTCACAATTATAGGTTGATTCTTTGTTTTCTTGTGTGCTCCTCTTCATTTCTCAATACTGTGGGTTGTTGATAATTGGTTTAAAAATTATCATTTTTTTTTTTTGTTTTGTTTTGTTTTGTTTTTTTTTTTTTTTTCATGAGTTAATAATTTCCTATATTTACATTTACAGCAGCAATAAAAATTGAATTTTGAGGAAAATTTGCTTTAGAATGATTCCATCTTTTACCAACTTCAATGTTCTAAATATTAATAGATAAAAGTAGTAATTACGACTGTTTGAATTTAAAGTCCATTTTGTTGAAAGTAAAACACCTTTTATATATATATATATATATATATATATATATTTATTTGTTTATTTTTGAAGACACATGTCTTGTGCACATCATTGAATAAAGTTGTTTTGCTTTGCTACTTTCATGGCCAACTATTTTGTTTTTATTTTCTTTTTTAATTGTTAAGAATTTTTTAATTAAACCAAGAAAATCAAACACAAAGTATCTTCCATTTGTCACCAATGCTTCATATTAAAGACTACACCAATTTGTGGAGAAGAATAATGAAAAGAGGAAAAATGACACGAGTTATTCTTTTACTTTTGATTTTTTCGTTTTTTTATAACTAAAGGAATTCCAACCACCTCCAGATACCGGGCCCAGCACGGGACACCCCTCGAACTCGGAGGGGATTCTCATTCTCTGTGCCCCCTCCCGCGCCATTAATACACCCCCCATTCCCGACTCTCCTATTTCCGCATATCCCCGGGATTTTCCCATATCTACTCCGAATCTTGGCACTCGGAGCTTCTATTCTCTGCGGCGGGCGATGGGGCCCATAAACCCGACCCCTCTGCACACGCCCAAAGCCACTTAAGCTTCCTAAGCGGAATGTTCTAGTGTCCCCCAACAAGCAACACGGTGTGAACACGCCCACGTGGCGAAGACCTATCTTGGATGGAGTCTCTGTACTCAACTTCCTCTAAACCCACGCGAACCTATACCCGAGTGGCGGTTGTACCACCGCGGTTACTTGAGTGGCAGCCAGGTCGGGTGCCAGGGCCTCTTGATTAAGCCAGTACGCTAAGCGTGCTTAGCACTTAATCATGTTGAGTTATGAAGTGGTTTTCAGGGGCTGCCCCGTACCGTGTATCACAGGCTGCCCGTGATTAATCTGCCCGTTTGGGAAATTAAGCGGGGACAAGTAGTACCTGAAAAGCTCCATGGCTGGTTTTCCAATTCAAAATTCCACAACTTGATATACACAAAGGACACATGGTTTGAAATACCATGACCAACCAAAGTAAAACTATATAGAGTGGGTGTACAATAAGAAATTCTTCACCATGCTATTTCACAATCCAAACAAATAGCTGTAAGTTGATTGGGAAAAAAAAAAAAAAAAAAAAAAAAAAGACTCTCTATTCAATCTTTGTAGAGTAATTGAAATCATGACATAAATTAAAGCTAAATAGGAGGACAAAGAGGACTTTAAAATTTTTAATAGATTATTAGTAGAGTTAAATTTTATTTAAAATCCTAATATTGGTCATTTGTGTCCAAATGGATGACTTATATGATCAAATTAGGCCAACAACTTGTACAAAGTTTCTACTCAATTTGGTATTAGATAAAGTTCAAATAGGTTAATATATTAGATTCTAAATTTAATCTTAATTAATAGGATGTGTGATTTAAGCCACAAGCTTGCAACAAAGCAATATTCATATGACTTATATGACATAAAAGAGTTATAATTGATGTATAGAGAGTATTATCTAATAGAGTATCTGTTATATTATATAAATTATGTATTTTTGGCACATTGGAATATATCTTGCATAGGTTTTGAGAATGTTTTTGAACTAAATAATTATAAAAATAGATAACATCTTTTATATTTAAATTTATCACAAGTTCCAAAAAATAGAGACCACAAAAAGCCTTATTGTGGAAATAAGCTATTGTTGAATAAAACCATATTTTAAATTTAAAAGATTTAAGATAATATGATTTTTTCTTGAAAAAATTTTCTTACAAACTATTTAGAAATAGATAAATGCACTCTTTTATAAAAATAAAAAATAGATCAATACAAAAATGTGAACAAGTGTGCTTGACTATATTACGAATACACCACTCAAGTAGAACAAGACTCCAAAAGTTTAAAGAACTAAAATAGAAGAAGTTCATTTTATATTACAAGGAAGGAGTTACAATAAGATACAAGAATAAGACTAGAAGATCCAAGCTGAGCCACAAGGATTATATTGTTGAGACTAAAGATCCTCTTAACCTTAACTTTTATATATTTAAGGTGCAAGGAAGTTCATTGAGGAGTTTTTTTGATGCTTGGAGGTGAAGCAAGCCTAAGATCCTTCATTGGCAACTTTTTAAAATATCTTAGCCTACAAAAATCTTCTACGACCATCTAAGAATTTTTAAAACCTTCTAAAATCTTTTAGAATCTTCTTAGAATCTACTAGAACCTACTAGGACCTTTTCAAAACTATCAAGAATCTTATAGAATCTTCTAAAACCTTCTTCTATTATATGTCTTTGATATTATCTTCTTTTTTAGCTTTGAGTTCCATAAAGAGGGATAGAGTCGAAGTTGATCAAAGGTGAAAGAAGTTAAAGATGTATTGCATAATATTTTCTACATATTTAAGTTATTTTTTTCAAATCAAAAGATTCATTGATCTTTGCAACTAATAATAGTGACAAATACCTTCTACCATAGACTAAGTTTGAACTTTTGTGTCTTTGTTGTAAAAACATCCTTCAAAAATTACTTCATGGCATCTTTCATAGACATGTCACGGACGCAGAATATAGACTGGAAGTCTAAACAAGAAGTTCAAGAAGAACTGGCAAAAAATAGATTAATCAAATGAGTACAAAAACAACACCAGAGAGGTGAGCTAGAGCTCCAAGAGATGTGTTGTCGAGACTGAAGAACTCTTCAGCCTCAACTCCAATATATATTCATATCTAGAAAGTTTCTTAAGTAGCTTCCTCCAACTAGGGAGCTTTTCAAGCAACTTCCTCCAACTGAGAAACTTCTCAAGCAACTTCCTCCAACTAGGGAGCTTCTCAAGCAACTTCCACCAATTAGGAAGCTTTTCAAGCAACTTCTACCAATTAGGAAGATATTAGAAGGTTCTGGAAGGTTCTAGAAAATTTTAGGAACCTTCTAAAATATTCTAAAAGGTTCTGACAAGTATGTCCTTAACATCACCCCCTCTTCTAGCTTTGAAGTCTCCAAGAAGCCATTTGAGGCATATACTTACAAATGTAGAAAATCAAAGATTTGGCACATAATCTCTACAATATATTCCAGTTGTCATTTACAAGGCAGATGATTTATGGATCCTTATAGCCACCGATAATGACCAACATCTTCTACTTGAGACCATGCTTGAACTTCTGTGTCTTCATTGTGGAAGTGGCCTGAAAATATCGTTTCACCACTACCTTCATGAGCTGGTTCAGCTTCAAAGACAATCATGAGTGACCTGCTACTTGGTATTCTTTGATATTTTCTTGGTTCTTCCAATTCTTCACCGCGAGGTCAATGCCGTGAGCTACTTGGTTGACATGGCATTACTAGTGCAATATCATCATTTCCACTAGTCATATCTAAATACACTCTGAGATTATATGTTTTGGAACTATAAGAAAGTAAAATACAACAAGTTATATTTCGATAAGACCTAGATCTTGCTTATATATTTCTTTGAAGAAGGCTTCATCTTTACATTTTATTAATGGCCGACTTTTGGTTTATCAGGATATCGTCGATGAAATTTCTATACCTTTTGCAATACATTTATTATATTTTTTGCTCGCTTCCAAGTCCGCTCGTTTATATCATAGCCACGCCATTGAATTAAATATTCCAACTTTTTCCATCTTCATCGCGAATCAAGGACTTGTTTCATCTCATAATTCATATGGTTCTCGATTTCAATACAAGATGGTGGTGGCTGTATCTGTCCTGATAAAGTTGATTCGCTATAAGCTTCTAAAAGAGAAACATGAAAGACTAGATGTACCATCATAGATGTGGGTAGTTTCAGCCAATAAGCAACCAGATTGATTTGCTCTTGAATACAGAATGGTTCCAACTTCCTATAATCCAACTTATCGCAAGATCGAGTGATCTTAATGTTTCATCATAAGAGCCAAATCTTATCTCTAATTTGAAAAGTAGAAAAATCTTTTTGAAATTTGTCTGCAAAAGCTTTGTACGAGTCTTGAGCTACCTGTAACTGAAGCTTCAAGGTGGTTTGAATCTCCTTTAAATGCTTTGCAAGATCTTCAGTTGCTAGATTCTCATCTTTGGATTTATCCAACAAATCGAGTTTTGGATGATATCCATAATTTACAAAGAAAGATATTTATTGGATTGAGGCATAGATCGAATTGTTGTACGCAAACTCTGCCAATGGTAGATATGTAGTCCAATCATCTTGTTGATAGTTCATTGCACATCGTAAATATTGCTCTAAGACTTGGTTGATTCTCTCTGTTTAATCATCGGTTTGAGGATGGAAGGCAAAAGAAAGTTTGATATCTACCCTCAATATATTAAAAATTGACCTTCAAAACTTTAATATAATTTGAGGCCCTCGGTCCAAAATAATATCATCTCGTAAGCCTTGATACCGATATATATATATATATATATATATATATATATATATTGTCAATAAACAATCTTGTTGTTTCTTCACCAGAAGTTGTCTTTTTGCGTGGAACAAAATGTGTCATCTTTGTAAATCAATCTACCACTACGTAGATAATATCAAATGTTACAGAAGGTGGCAAATTTGTGATGAAGTCCATAGATACTAAAGACCATGGTCGCTTTGGAATTGGTAGAGGTTGTAAAAGCCCGTAAGGGCAATGTTGAGGATTCTTTGATCTTGAACAAAGGTCACATGATAGTACAAAGTTTTTCACTACCTTCCACATTTAGGGCTACCAAAAGTCTCGAGAAATAAGCTCCATTGTTTTGTTAAATCCAAAGTGACCTATGGCCGGGAAGTCATGTCGAGATTGAAGAATACGAAGTTGAATTGATCCTTCCAGAATGTATAGTCGATCTTCAAAATATAATAACCCAACCTCAATCTTGAACTTGCCTTTGTCAAGGCGCTGCTTCACATCTAAGATTAATAAATCCACAATTGATGTTCCACGGACTTGTTCTAAAAAATCAACATCAATTGGTATGTTCATGGAGGTGGTGCGGAGGCAAAACCGTTCTGGTTGTAGCAAAGTTGTACACTACTGATCAAATGCTACATCTCCAGCCTTGGGTGCTAGATATGATTTCCTCGATAATGCATTTGATAATCTTTGCTGCCTTCCTGGCCGATATGTGATGATGAAGTCAAATTGGAATAATGACATGTTCCATCGAGCTTGGTGATGATTCAAAACTTGATCTGTTGTGAAATATTCCAAATTCTTGTGATGTGTATATATAGTCACTGGATGTGCAGCACCCTCTAATAAATGATGCCACTCTTAGAAAGAATCGACTATCATAAGCAGCTCTTTATCGTGAATTTCATAGTTGATTTCTGCTGTTGAAAACTTCCTTGAGTAGAACGCAACTAGGTGAAGTTTATCATCCTTCTCCATGTGTGATAATACAGCTCCTAGCGCAAAGTCAAAAGCATCTGTTTCCAAATAGAAGGCCTTTGTAAAGTCGGGATGTATCAAGATAGGAGCTATTGTAAACGTTGACTTTAATTCTTGAAGAGCCTCTTGTGCTTGGATACTCCACTCGAGTTTGTGCTTTGATGTCAACCACATTAATGGAACTGCAATTTGTGACTAGTTTTTGATAAAAATGCGATAGAAGTTGGCAAATCCAAGAAAATATCGCACATTCCATACCATCTTTGGTACTGTCCAACCTATTATTGCTTGAACCTTCTTTTGATCCATCAATAATCCTTCGTCCGAAATAATATAACCAAAAAATTCTACCTTGGATTGATGGAATATACGTTTTACTAATTTGACATATAATCTCGTATCCCGAAGTTTTTGTAACACCAACTTTACATGACTCTCATGTTCTTAAATATTCTTGGAATAGATCAAAATATCATCGAGGTAACAAACAACAAATTTGTCCAAATACTCTCGAAAAATATCATTCATCAAATGTTGAAATATAGCTGGTACATTGGTCAATCTGAAAGGCATGACATTATATTCAAAATGTCCATACCTCATCCGAAACGATGTCTTCCATTCATCTCCTACCTTTACTTGTACAAGATTGTAAGCTCCACAAAGATCTATCTTGGTGTATATTTTGGCTTCACCAAGTTGCTCCAAGAGTTTGAATATTAGTGGTAATGGATATTGATTCTTCATAGTGATCTTGTTCAAGCCTCGATAATTCACGCACATTTGTAATGAGCCATCTTTCTTCTTTACAAAGAAGATAGATGCACATGCTAGAGATTTAGAATATCGAATGAAGTTTTTTGCAAGATTCTCTTCAATATAATCCTTCAATGCTGAGAGCTCGTCTTATGATAAATTATAGATTGGACCAAATGGTGGTTGTGCTTCCTCTTGGAGATTTATAGCACAATCGTACGGTCGATGCTCTGGTAGCATGTCAGCATTCTTCTTCTCAAAGACATCCTTGAATTCTTCATATTGCTCTGGAATAATCAAAGTCGGAATTGCATCTTCTTGAGTTGGCATTGCGAAGATGACAAGAAGTGTATTTTGATTCACTTCCTTCATAAAGGCCCTCGCTTCTATGAACAAGGATTTGTTTCTTGATACTATCTTGGCAAGTTCCACCATTAAGGGTTTTGTTGGAAATGTCACTTTCTGCAACCTCTAATCTATCAATGGATTATATTTATCAAGCCAAGATAGCTCCAAAATGATTGGACATGAAGGGGTCTTGATAATATTAAACACAATGCTACTTTCATGATTTTCAAGACGTACCTTCAACGGTTTAGTTTCATGAGTAACATCACCAGAAGACAAAGGTTGGTCATCTATGACTTCTACATGGACAGGCTTTGATTTCTTCACAAGAGGAATTTTGTGAATCTTGGCAAACTCTTCATCTAAAAAGCAAGCAGATGCTCCTGAGTCTAGTAGAGCATCGATTTGTATTTTTTGAATACCAAGAAATAAAGGTACCGTAAAGAAATAAGAAGGTTGAGCTAAAAGAAAGGGACCTTGATTAATTTGGGATGTTGAGATGTCCAGCCGCACGGTATCATGTTGTGGTTCGGCTACTATGTGAAAAAATTGTACATGTATATTTAATGTACAATTTACTACTTAGCTAAATGAAAGTCATATCAGTGGATTTTATTGGTTATAAGATGTGATTAGGTTGCTAGTTTAGAAAGGATCTATTAAAAAGAATATTATTAAGATTTATACAACCTTATTTTCTTTTTAGTAGTGACTTTTGAAGTTAATTTTATATTGATAGTAACTTGTGTATATCTTAAGTCACCTTTGTTAGACATTGGTGATCCTTAAGATCTTATTTATTTCTTTTATTTGGTGCTTAAAGCACCAAGTATGTAAATCTTTAGTGTAAAAAGGGTAGTTTGGCCATCCATGTGGATGAATAGAGGTGGATGATAGAAATCTCTATTCTAATTGGCCAAAAATCATGCCCAATGGGCTTCAAGGAGGCTGCCCGAGGGTTTATTAGGAGTTAGGGTTTGTTTTTCGAAAGGAGTCGAACATCAGAGGCTAGGGTCATCAGGTTTAGGTTTTTGGGTATGGTTAAGGTGCAAATCTTGCATGATTTGGACTTTTAATGAAGAAGTTATAGGCGCTCAAAGTTAGGGTGTCGATTTTGGACCTACTGTCACTCTTTTGGGTATATCTCGCGCATATAGAGAGAAATCAAAGATCGGCGACTGGAGTTGGAAAGCACACTTTCTTGGCTACACTTTTCACATACAATTTGATAAAATCCAAGCTAGTATCAAGGAGATATTGCGAGTTGAAGTCAGTGCTTGTAAGCTAAAGGCAGTTAGTGACTCTGCTTAACTAGCAGTTACATTTTGAGCTATATCTTAGTCAATTTGATATATTTTTGGCTCAAAATTTTTAAAAGTGTATATGTTTATGTCACAAGACTATGTGCAAAAATTTTAGGGCATTAGGGTTTTGGATTTGTGAGATATAGAGAAAATAGTGCTCAGGTGTCTCTGAGCTAGGGTTTTAAGCACCTGCTAGGGGTTTTGAGATATCAAACGATCGGAAGTATATTTGCGGTTGAATTGTTTTTTGGTAAAGCTTAAAGGTGAATTCTACCTTGCCTAAAAGTTTGAAGAAAATTGAACGGCTGGATCAGAAGATATGATTTTCTAAAGTTCGGGAAGAAAAACATCCTTTGTGGGAAAATATATTTTTAATGGTTTTTGTTGCAAATTTGGACTTTTGTGCATACTAAAGGTGTTTTTGGAAGCCAAGACTTTATGGAGGTGTAAAAAGTGGATGTATAGAGCCATGATATGATTTTGATATATAGATGGATCTTTAAAAGGTTTTTAAGGATTTTCTACATATCATAGAGAAAACTTATGTACAAACCTACTTAAAAATAAGAGGTTTTAATCATACAAAACCTTTTTCTTATATTATCATGTGTATTTGTCCTTCTTATTAAGGACAAATAACTCATTAGAATTTAGCCAATAAATATTAAGTAAAATTCTCTACAGCTAGGTATCCGGTGTATTCCTAGATAGAAGTTCATGCCACGCGACAACGGTCCCTATTGTGGCTGGGTATTCTTATTTTCTTGCACGCTTGTGCTCCTAAGTCTTGTTGTTTGAGGCATCTATTTTTTAGGATAATTTCCGGCTTTATGGCATGTCTCTCTACAATATAAGCACAAGTTTTGTTCAAATTATTGCTTCTTTTTTTCAGCTGTGAAGGGCTTGAAATGTACCATATTGATTTGCATGTCTTTTGTTTTAGATTGAACTTCTACACTCTTAATAGGAGCAGCCAAATAAAACTGGTTTCCTCGTTGATACCATGTAGCTCTGGAATAATGGTCTTGACGTCATTGAAAAAGCTGTTTGTCACACTTCACCACTTGGTTGATTGCTTCGTTGAGTGTTTGAGGATCGGATAAAGATAACAATAAATCCTTCACATCATCTCTGAGTCCCCAATAAAATTGATTCACCAACACTTCTTTTTTCCAATTGATATCACAAGCAAGTTGTTTGAAGTCCGATGTGTAAACACATGCAGAGCGTGATCCTTGACGCAAGGAATAAATCTTAGTGGTTGCCCACCAAGCCTTATCATGCTCTCCAAATGCCTCCTCAAATGCTTCTAGAAAGGTTTCAAAATTACTCAAGATAGAAGATCTTTTTTCAAATAAGGGGGCAAACCAAGACAAAGCTTGTCCAATAAGCAATGTCTTCACTAATCCAACTCACGACTCCTCGATTGAATAGCGTTTTGGTTGTAAGAATGTTACCAATCAAACTTGGTTTACAAAACCACAAAATTTTGATCGGTTACCATCAAACTTCTCTAGAAAATTGACTCGAGGTTCTTTGTACTATGGTGTAATTAAATTCTCACGTTGAGATGTAGATGGTAGTACTTCACTAGCTAGAGGTGGTTGTACTATAGTTTGAGCCACTCCCACTCTTGTAGCTCTAGGGAGCTTAGCAAAATTTCCTTCAATTTCAGTAGTTTTAACCGCTAGAACGTTAAGGGCATTGATGATCACATCTAACTTTGACTCTGAAGATTCTACCATATTAACATCTTTTCTACTAGCTATGCTAAGTAAATAAGAAGGAATCAATACCAGTCCAAGGGAGGGTAATCCGCAATCCTTAGAATGCTCAAGTATCTCCAAGGAGAGGGGTAGTCCACTCTCTACTTCAAAGAACTAAGCTCCTATATTGATAGAAGGGCAGTCTCAACAAATTGTCACGGATGCAGAATATAGATTGGAAGTCTAAATAAGAAGTTCAAGAAGAACTCGAAAAAGTAGATTAATCAAATGAATATAAGAACAACACTAGAGAGGTGAGCTAGAGCTTCAGGAGATGTGTTGTCAAGACTGAAGAACTCTTCAGCCTTGACTCCAATATATATTCCTACCTAGGAAGCTTCTTAAGCAACTTCTTCCAACTAGGGAGGTTCTCAAGCAACTTCCTCCAACTGGAAAGCTTTTCAAGCAACTTCTTCCAATTAGGGAGCTTCTCAAGCAACTTCCACCAATTATGAAGCTTCTCAAGCAACTTCCACCAATTATGAAGCTTCTCAAGCAACTTCTACCAACTAGGAAGATATTAGAAGGTTCTGGGAGGTTCTAGAGAGTTCTAAGAACCTTTTAAAATATTCTAGAAGGTTTTGACAAGTATGTCCTTGACATGACATGTTTTACTTCAATAATAATTGCCATAGAACAACTACTAGGTATTCTTTGACATCTTTTTAGTTGAAGTGGTTCTTTATTTTAAGGTTGATAATATGAAATGTTTAGTTGAGATGGCCTAATTAATATGGTATTGTCCTGCTGATTATTCATAAGTAACTATACAAGCTAAATTAAAGACATATCTCAATCTTTAGATGGAATAAGGCTTCTTTTAGATTTGCTAATTTATATGTATATAAGAATTAAGTTCTAAATTTTTTGAAATTGCTTTTATTCTTTGTACCAAAAAATTACAAAATTTAGAATGAATTATATTTAGGTATGCCATGTGGAAATATTACTTAACACATGTTGCTACTTTAGACTTAGAAGGATGTCATTGATAAAATTTATGTACCTTTTATAGTGTATTGATTAAAGTTGAAGCTAGCTTTTATATGCATTCACTAATATTATAATAGTATTAATGTATAAAATATTCCAATTATCCTTGCTTCAACCTTGAATCAAATATTTCTTCTATCTCAAATTCTTCATAGCTATACACTTCAATATAAGATGGTGGTGGTTGTATTCTTTATAATATGCTTGATTTTCTATAAGATTTTAAAAGAAAGGTGTAAAAAAATAAGATATACCTTCATAGATGTTGATAGCTCCAATCAATAAGCAACATAGTTAATTTATTTTTGAATAGGAAATAGTTCCAACCTTTGATAGTCAAACTTTTTAGATGGTCAAATAGTCTTTATATTATATCAAAGTAATGATACTTTATTGCCAACTTGAAATAAAAATATTTCCTTCTTTTGTATGTCAATTGCTTCTTTGGAGCATACTTGAGCTTCTTCTAATTGAAATTTTAAGATAGCTTGGATATTAGCTATTTAATTTACAAAGTCATATGTTTTTGGATTTTTAGATCTACTAATAAATAACATGTCCAATTTTGAATGGCAGCTATGATTAGAATAAAATAGAGTTTGTTGAATAGATGCATAAACCATATTATTGGAAAAAAAACTTAGCTACAAATAAGTAAAATGTCCAATTGTCTTATTAGTAATTGATGGTACACATTAAGTATTGCTTCATGATTTGATTTTCATTCTATTTGGCAATCAGTTTATAGATGAAATAAGAAAGAAAGATTAATGCGAATTCAAAAAATTTTAAAAAGTGACTTCTAAAATTTGGATAGAAATTATAGCCTTCAATTGGATATAATATCATTTGATAATATGTGATATTGATAGATATTATCAATGAAGAATTTGGCCATTTTCTCACTAATAATGGTCTTCTTATTAAAAACAAAATATACTATTTTGATAAATTGATTGATAATTATATATATGGTATTCAAAAAATTTAATAATAAGAGGTTTGTGATGAAATCCATAGAGATAGAAAACCACAATTGCTTTAGAATTGATAGCAGTTGAAGAAGCCTATAGAAATAAAAGACCATAGTTGCTTTATAATTGATAGTAGTTGAAGAAGTCTATATAGGCAATGTTAATGATTCTTTAATCTAAAAGATATATTATAGAAGAGGACAAATTTTTTGATAGCTTTTCACATTTGAAGCCACTAAAAATCTCTAGAAATGAATTTCAATGTCTTGTTGAATTCAAAATGTCTTATAGTTGAAAATTTATGACATATTTGAAAAACATGAAGGTATAATGGCCCTTTTGGAATATACAAATTTTCTTTAAAATAAAAGAGACCGTCTTCAAACTTGAATTTACTCAAATCATTATAGATATTATTAAAATAATGTTTAATATAAAAAATAAGAAGGTCTTTAATTAAGGTTGTATAAACTTGATTAAAAAATAAAAAATCTATTCAAATTGATATATCAATTGTTCAAATATAAAAAAAATTTAAATTTCAAGAGTATTATCTATTACTGGTTGTATGTTGTTGTTGTTTTTTTATTTTTTATTTTTAGTACAAGGTATGATTGTCTTAATAAAACATGTAGAAATCTTTGTTATTTTTTATATGAATATATGATGTTGAAGTCAAAATAAGATAGAGATATGCTCCAACGGGCTTGATAAAAATTTAAAATACAAGCTGATGTGAAATATTCAAGTTTCTTATAATTTGTATATATAGTCATTAGATGTGAATCGAGCCATTCTTATAAAGAATCTATAATAGCAAAAAGTTCCTTGCCAAGAATCTTATAATTAATCTTTATAATCAAGAATTTTTAAAATTAGAATGTAATTAGATAAAATTTCCTTTATTTTCCAGATTGTGATAAGATTGCTTCCAATGCAAAGTCTAAGGCATTAGTTTTTATAAAAAATGACTTAAAAAATGCTAGGTGAATTAAAAGAAGGATTGTGGTGAATGCTGTCTTCAAGCATTCAAAGACTTTTTTAGTTTTTGATTTCTATGTGAGCTTATTCTTGTATGTCAACCATATATGCGAAGCAGCTATCTAAGAATAATTATTGATAAAGATCTTATAGGGATTTATAAATCTAAGTATTAAATATATTATATTAATTTTAAAATTATTTAATAGTTAATAGTCTTAATCTTCTTTGGATCCATCATTAAGCCTTCATTCAAGCTGATTTAGTTAAAGAATTCTACTTGGGGCTTATAAAATATATATTTCTTCAATTTGTAGACCAAAAGATAGTTGTGCATTATTTTAAAGATCAATGATACAATTATATAGATAATATTTTAATAAGATGTTTGTGTTTTCCTTTTCAAACACATCTTAAAAATCTCTATTTTTTTTTGAAAGGGTTATTAGAATACTTGCTACTTCAAATGTTGGACTTACATAAACAATAAAAATAGTACCTTTCTTGGTTATTTTCATACAAACTCTAGCTCTAATATATAAAAAATTTATAGTTTTAGATTTATAAGGTATATAGTGTCTTCTATCAGGTTTAATAATAATAAGTTATAATATTTTAGGAAATTATATTTTATAAGATATCCAATTTATACAAAAATTATATCTTTTAAGTTAAGAAAGTCTTGAAATGATGGAATTAGATGGAAATCTAATGGTATTAAATATGATTTAAGCACTATGATTCTTTGATATTTCTTCTAATGGATTGATTTCACAAGTAACATCTCTAGAGTATGAGGATCAATCATCTATAACTTCTACATATACGGACTTAGATTTTTTGACTATAAGAATTTTATAGATTTTAAAAAATTCTAAATCAATAAAATAAGCAAAAATTCTTGAATCTACTAAAATAAGAATTTTGAGGTTTTGAACATCCAAACATACTAGTATGGTAAAGAAATAAGAAGGATTAGATGATAATACATGATCTTTTTTGTGGACTACAAGAATCTAGTTGCACAATTCCTATTGTAGTTGGATGCTCTTATTTTTTTACAAAATATTTGGTGAATAATAGCACTCTTGAATTGATATATGCATTGGTGCTTTTTTGTAGCAATTATTAATTTTGTAGCTAGGTTCTCCACAATACAAATACAAGCCATATTCTTTTTGATTTTTTTTTTTGATTTTTTTTTGATTTTTTTTTTTGCTAAAAAAGGAATATGAAGCAAATCGCATCAATTTGCATATCTTTTATTTTCAAATGTTTGCTAGAGTTAAAAGATGTAGAAAATCCCAAGTAATTGGTGTAAAATTATGGTATAGATAATGGATGTTTATCTTGCTAATATTAAAATAGCCAATTATTATATTTTATAGCTTAATTGATGGTTTTATTAAGAATTTGAAGATTAAATATAAATAATAATAGATCCTTTATATTATATCATAATTTTTAATAAAATTAATTTATTAATATGTATTTATTTTAATTTATATCTTATTCTAATTATTAAAATTTTAAAACATAAATAGATATAAAACATATTTTTTGTTAAAGGGCTCACATTTTAGTTGTAGTAAAACAAATCTTATCATGTTTTCCAAATTCTTTTGCTAATGCTACTAAAAATGTTTCAAAGTTATGTAATATGGAAGAATTTTTTAAAAATAATGGAGCAAACAAAGACAAAGCTTAATATGAGAACAAGGTTCCAACTAAACTAGCATAAGATACTTCTATAGAATACTGCTAAGGTTGGAATAAAGTAATAAGTTGTATTTGATTTGTGAAGCTATCAAATTTTAAATAAGTTCTATCAAATTTTTTTAAAAAGCTAATTTTTTGTTTTTTTGTTGACATTAAATTATCATTTCAAACACATACATCTTCTAGTAAAGTAGACCTTGGTGATGGAATTACTAGGATGACTTGTGATAGTGACTAAGGTGGTTTTGCTCTTTGACCATTATATATGGTCATATAAAGTTCTTCATTTTTTTTAGACAAGATATTTGTCTTGACATTTTAATATTTCAAGAGAATTTATAATTAAGCCCTATTTGGCTTCTTTACAATCTACCATATTAAACTCTTTACTTCCTATTATAGAAGTGAAATAATAAAAAAAATTAAAAAAAATAAAAAAAATAAAAAATAAAAAAACAAACAAACAAACAAAAAAATAAAAAAAATAAAAAAATCAACAAACAAACAAACAAACAAAATTAAGAATAATACCAATCTAAAAAAAGATAATCTATAATTTTTAGAGCACTATAGTACTTTCAAGATAATTTGTTCTTCTTGAAATTAATCCGTTCTCTATCCAAAAAGATCAAGCTCCAATATTGTGCTATATTAGTCTCGATAAATTATTACAAATACACTACTCAATTAGAACAAGATTCCAAAAATTTAAAAAATTAAAATAAAAGAGGATTACTTTATATTACAAGTAAGGAGCTATAAGAAGGCATATAAACAAGACTAGAAGGCCTAAGCTTAGCTATAAGAATTGCGTTGTTACAACTAAGGATTCTCTTAGCCTTGACTTCTATATATATTAGGTGCAAAGAAGCTCATTGATGAGTTTTTTTGATGCTTTGAGGTGAAGTAAGCTTAAGATCCTTCTCTGGCAATTTCCTAAAATATCTAAACCTTCAAGAACCTTCTATGACCATTTAAGATTCTCTAAAATCTTTTAGAATCTTTCAAAACCTTTTTGGAACCTATTAGGATCTACTAAGATCTTCTATCAAGGACATATATATTAGAATCTTCTAGAATATTCTAAAAGATTCTTAAAACTCTCTAGAACCTTCTAGAGCCTTCTAGCATCTTTTTAATTGGTAGAAGCTGCTTGAGAAGCTTCCTAGTTGGTAGAAGTTGCTTGAAAAGCTCTCCAATTGGTGGAAGTTGCTTGAGAAGCTTCCTAGGTAGGAATATATATTGGAGTCGAGGCTGAAGAGTTCTTCAGTCTCGACAACACATCTCTTAGAGCTCTAGCTCACCTCTCTGGTGTTGTTTTTGTATTCATCTGATTAATCTAGTTCTTGCCAAATCTTCTTGAACTTCTTGTTTAGACTTCCAATCTATATTTTATATCCGTGACAGTTTGTCGAGACTACTGCCATCTTAGATATCAAAGCTACTTCCTTCTTGTTGGAGTGTGAATTATCCCTCTTCTTGAAAGTACACTAGTATTTTAGAGGTTGGAGATTACCCTCCTCTAAACTGATATCTTTTCCGTTATAATATTGGAATCTTACTCTTCTTGGAGAGAGTGGATTATCTCTCTTATTGAAGGTCTTAAGGCGTTTTAGAAATTGCAGAGTATCCTTTTCTAAACCAATATCTCCTCCTTGTAGAAACAATTATTTCTTTTCTTTTAGAATGGCCGGAGGTCAAGACATTAATATGACTAAAAGTTTGGAGTCCAAGTTGGACGCCATTATGAATGCTCTTGCCACGTTATCACAGAGAACTACGGTGATTGAAGGAGTCTTTGCAAGACTGCATAATGATGGAGCATCCAGAATAGCACAATCTGGGCTTCGTTAGCCTCAAGCTTCTGCATCAGAAGAAGCAGTTTTACCTTTGATTTAACGAGAACCATTGCTTCCACAACAAAAAGAGCCTCAAATTAGCCTTCTAAACAAGTTTGATGGTACACGCTCCAAATTTTGAGGTTTTGTCAATCAAATCAAGTTGATAACACCTTACAACCCGAACGTTATGTGATGGAGGAGTCACATGTTGGATTGGTTGAAACTTTGCTTATGGGACAAGCTCTATCGTAATTTGCTCCTCTGTTCAAAAAATGGATCATCGATTTTGAACAACTTTGAGACTTTTTTGGAGGCATTTGCAAAAGCATTTGGCAAGCATGACAAGGCTCGATAGGCTATAACAAAAATTTAGTCATTACAATAAGAGACTTGCTCTGCATCAGTCTAGGCATCGGATTTCAGACAATTAGCATGCGACATCAACTGGGACGAAGAAGCATTGATGAATCAATTCTATTGGGGTCTAAGGGACGACGTGAAGGATTTGTTATTATCTCTTCCTGACCCACAAATGCTCAACAAAGCCATTAGCCAAGCTGTGAAGTGCAATAACCGCCTATTTCAGCGTCGCCAAGACCAACGCTCCAGACAATATACAAGTTGTCACGGCACAATTATATTGGCAAGTAGTCTAAATTCACAATTGGAGGCGGAGGACATGCAGATTGATGCGGTACATGTCAAATTTCTTACTCCAGAAGAAAAGAAGCAATGTATAGAAGAAGGTTTGTGTTTGTATTGCGGTGGAGAAGGCCATAGAGCTAGAAGCTGTTCTAAGAAGCAAAATACATGCAGCATCAAGACTAGAGGTGCGTTTGTTTAGGAAAACGAGGATGCTTGGCCACAATAGGAATTGTGCGGCTGGACAAATTAATACCAAGTTCTTCTCTTTTTACTCAAGTTGCCTGTTGTTTTACAATTCTTTTATCTTTTGGCCTTCAAAAACTAAAAATCTTAGCCTTATTAGATTCAAGAATATTTGCTTGTTTCTTAGATTAAGAATTTATTAAGCGTCACAAAATTCCCCTAATACAAAAATTCAGGCTTATTCACATAGAAATAATAGATGGACAACCTTTATTGTTTGGTAGTGTTACTCATGAATTAGAACCTATAGAGGTGAGGTTTAAAGACCATAGTAGTTATATTATTTTTAACATTATTAGCACCCCGTCAAATCCTATTATTCTTGGTTTTTCTTGGTTGGAAAAATATAATCCATCTATAGATTAGAGGCTGCAAAAGATAACATTTTCCATAGAACAACCTAAGGACAAGCCTCGAAGAAGACTCCAAACCAAAAAGTCCTTATTTATTGGAGCAAGAACGTTTGTAAGATCGTGCAAGGAAGGCACACCATTGGTCATTTATGCGACTCCAACTAGTAGAGATCAGATTTCAACAGCAGGTATACCAGAACAATACAAAGATTTTGAAGACGTGTTCCAAAAGAAGAATGTTGATATGCTACCAGAGCACCGACCATACGATTGTGCCATAGAATTATAAGAAGGAGCACAACCGCCTTTTGGCCCAATCTACAACCTATTGCAGATAGAGTTGGCTGAGTTACGGAAATACATTGATGAGAACTTAGCCAAGAATTTCATTTGTCATTCAAAGTTGCCAATTGGGGCACCAATCTTATTTGTGAAGAAGAAGGATGGCTCACTATGGATGTGCGTAGACTATCGAGGTCTCAACAAGGTGACAAAGAAGAATTGCTATGTATTACCTTTGATCTCTAGTCTTTTGGAACAACTTGGACATGCAAAGATCTTTACAAAGATTGATCTAAGGATAGCTTATAACCTTGTGCAAATCAAAGAAAGAGACGAATGGAAGACAGCTTTTTGTACAAGGTATGGCCATTTTGAATATAATGTCATGCCATTTGGTCTTACCAATGCTCCGGCAATCTTTCAACACATGATGAATGACATTTTTGAGAGCATTTAGACAATTTCATTGTCATCTATCTGGGTGATATCTTGATATTTTCTAAGAACAAAGAAGACTATGAGAAGCACGTTCGTTTTGTACTCAAAAAATTACGCGAGCGAGGACTCTACGCTAAGTTGGAGAAGTGCTTATTTCACCAAACTGAGATAGAATTTTTAGGGTTTGTTGCGACTACGGAAGGCTTGAAGATGGATCCCAAGAAGGTGGAAGTAATTGTGTCTTGTGAAGTTTCAAAGACGGTTAGAGATGTATAATGTTTTCTTGACTTTGCTAACTTCTATTGGATCTTCATCAAGAATTACTTTCAAATTGCTGCTCCACTCACTCGATTGACATATAAGGATAAGCTTGAATGGAGACCTCTAGCACAAAAAGCATTTCAAAATCTTAAGACGGTGTTTATTACGGCTCCAATCTTGGTACATCCAAACTTTGCAAAGGCTTTTTATTTGGAAATCGATGCTTCGGATTTTAATTTAAGAGCCATACTTTTACAGATGAGCATTGACAATAAGCTTCATCCGGTTGCATTCTATTCGCGGAAGTTTTTTGTGGTTGAGATCAAGTACGAGATCCATGATAAGGAACTCCTTGCTATAGTAGATTCTTTCCAAGAGTGGTGTCACTTCCTCGAAGGAGCTGTACATCTAGTGACCGTATACACAGATCACAAGAATTTGGAGTACTTCATGTCGGCTCGGATTCTAAACTATTGTCAAGCTCAAAGGAATATGTCGCTATTTAGATTTGACTTCGTTATTACTTATCGGTCTGGAAATTAGCAAGGGCTATGCGATGCATTATTAAGAAAATCATATCTTGCTCCAAAGGTTGAAGAAGCAGCGCTTCATCAACAATGTACGACATTGTTAAAGCTAGAGTAATTCAGGATTTGTGTTGCTGTTATGCCAATTGATACCAATTTCCTCAACCAGGTATGTACCGCAACCATTGAAGATTCAATAGCCCTTGATATCAAGTAGCGTATCAATGATGACAAGTTAAAGGTCAAAAGAGATCTTTTATACTTTGAAGAGCAGCTATATATCCCAAAAGTGCCAGCATAACTCCGAGTCCTTCAATCTCGTCATGACTTTCCAACTCTGGGACATTTTGGATTCAACAAGACCTTGGAATTCATTTCTCGAGATTTCTGGTGGCCCCAAATGTAGAAGGATGTGAAAGATTTCGTCCTCTCTTGTGATATTTGTTTAAGATCCAAGAACCCTCAGCATCGCCCTTATGGACTTCTACAGCCACTGCCTATTCCACATTGTCCAAGCTCTTCAATTTCCATGGACTTCATTGCAGACCTGCCGCCATCAAATTCATTTGACAGCATCTTTGTTGTGGTAGATTGGCTTACGAAGATGGCACATTTTATCTCTTGTAAGAAGACATCGTCAAGCAAAGATACAGCAAGGCTCTTCTTTGATAATGTGTATCGATATCATAGTCTACCAGATGATATCATGTCGGATCCAGGAACCTAATTTGTATCAAAGTTTTGGAGATCTTTTTTTAAGATATTGAAGGTAGACATCAAGCTTTTTTCGGCATTCCATCTTCAAATTGACAGCCAAACAGAATGGGTGAATCAAGTTTTGGAATAGTATTTATGATACAGCATCAACTATCAGCAAGATGATTGGACTGCATATCTACCACTAGCCGAGTTTGCATATAACAACATCCTTCATGGGTCGACTCAGAAAACACCATTCTTTTCCAATTATGGATACCATTTGAAGCTTGATCTATTGAGTTCATTAGTGAATAACAATCGAGCAGCTGAAGGATTAGTGAAGCAGCTATCGGAGCTTCAAATCACATTGAAGCTTCAATTGCAAATTGTCCAAGAGTCTTACAAAGCATCTGCGGATAAATTTTGAAATCAAGCACCTAATTTCAAAATTGGAGATAAAATATGGCTGCTTTGACGGAATATTAAGACCAAGTGGCCATGTGATAAGTTGGACTACTGGAGATTGGGACCATTTGTTATCCAGAAGCAGATCAATCCTGTGGCGTATCACCTAGAGTTATTAATGGCTATGAAGGTACACCTTGTCTTTCATGTTTCTCTATTAGAGCCTTATCGGGAATCATCTTTTCTTGAAAGAGTGTAATGTCTGCCACCTAGTATCGAAATTAAAAACCACAAAGAATACGAGGTAGAAAAGATATTAGATTCACGAAAAAGATGGAATAAATTAGAATACTTGGTATATTAGAGTGGCTACGATATTAATGAACGAACATGGGAATCGGTCAAAAATCTTGCCAATGCGTCGCGAAAGATATAAGAATTCCATCGATGATATCCTAATAAATCAAAAACTAGCCATTGATGAAGCATGAAGATGAAGCCTTCTCTAGAAAAATGAATAAAAAAAGGATCCAGGTCTTATCAAAACATAACTTGTTATATTTTGTAATGTCAAGATATCTAATCTCAGGGTGTATTTAGATATGGCTAGTGAAAATTTGGATACTATATTAGTGGTGCCATCTCAATCGAGTAGCTCACGGCGTCGACCTCAAGATGAAGAATTAGAAGAGCCAAGAAGACATCAAAAAATACCAAGTAGTAAGTCACTCGTGATTGTCTTTGAAGCTCAACTAGCTCATGAAGGTAGTAGCAAAACAATATTTTCAGGTCGCTTCTACAATGAAGACATAGAAGTTCAGGCATGGTCTCAAGTGGAAGGTGTTGGTCATTACCGGTGGCTACAAGGACCCATGAATCATCTGCCTTGTGAACGACAACTAGAATAAATTGCAGAGACTATGTGCCAAATCTTTGATTTTTTGCGTTTGTGAGTATACATCTCAAATGGCTTCTTGGAGACCTCAAAGCTAGAGGAGGAGGTGATGTCAAGGACATATTTATTAGAATCTTCTAAAATATTTTAGAAGGTTCTTAGAATTCTCTAAAATCTTACAAAGCCTTCTAGCATCTTCCTAGTTGGTAGAAGCTCCTTGAAAAGCTTCCTAGTTGGTGGAAGTTACGTGAGAAGCTCCTTAGTTGGTGGAAGCTCCTTGAGAAGCTTCCTAATTAGTGGAAGTTGTTTGAAAAGCTCCCTAATTGGTGGAAGCTACTTGAGAAGCTTCCTAGGTAGGAATATATATTGGAGTCGAGGTTGAAGAGTTCTTCAGTCTCGACAACACATCTCTTGGAGCTCTAGCTCACCTCTCTGGTGTTATTTTTGTACTCATCTGATTAATCTAATTCTTGCCAAATCTTCTTGAACTTCTTGTTTAGACTTCCAGTCTATATTCTGTGTCTGTGACACCTTCTCAAAACCATCTAGAACCTTTTAGAATCTTTTAGGACTAAGTAAAAATTTTGTCCATTGTATGTCTATAACAAACTATAAAGAGATGTTATACAAAGTTATCTACAAGAAAATTAGTAAATAACTTAATAATAATAATAATTCTATTTTGTAATTAGAATAATATGTGGATAATAAAGAACTTATTAGAAACTAAAAGAGAAATATAAGTAAGCTAAAACTTAAGAGTTTGATAAATTGGATTAATCATTTATATAATAGAAGTGTCATTAGATATCTTTAGGACCTTAGACATTTTACATGTATATTATTTTAGTGTACTTTAGTATGCCTTGATACCAAGGTATAAGGATTATTGTTGACTTGTACTCTTTTTAAAAACTTTTAGTGCATTTGATATTTTATTTATTTATGCCAATTAAAAAAAATAAAAAAATAAAAAAAAATTAATAAACTTTGTAAGAAAAATTTAAAAATCTATAGCATTATAATGATGGCTTTGATTCTAGCAAGTATTTTATAGTAATATATTAATTAACAAAATGTTATGAGTTGAACTTGCAATGTGGTTATATAAGATAACAATTAAATTTGATAAAATTCTATACAATTTTATTTGTTCAGAATTTAAAAGCACGGTTAAAGTATTTACTTATGGAAAATTATTTTTTTATTTTATAGACAATTGTGGATATTTAAAATATTTTTATATATAATATAAATAAATAAAAAAGATTATATATATATATATATATATATATATATATAGTAAATAAAACTAAAGAGCCTTAAAATTTTATATTAAATTTAGATTATCTAATAAAAGATTATTTTATTTTATTTTATTTTATTTTTAAATATTAAATAATGATTATATCTATATTTATCAAAAAATATTAAAAATTTTACAATTAGAATTTAAAGACTTATCTCTCTTAATACCAACTTGCTATCTTTTAGTGGTTTAAGATCATTGCAAACCATTCAATCTATTGATTAAAAGTTTTATGTAAAAAAATTACATATTAGTTACAAATTTAAAAATATCAAATTATTATAAAATAATATTGTATGTTTATATTATAGAATACTTATTTAAAATTGATTAAAATTATGCATCTATGTCTTTATATATGTTTCTAAAATTTAATAAATAAAATTTAAAGAATATGGATTTTTAATTTTTTAAAAAATAAATTTTTTGTAGATATATAATTATATTAAATTTTATAGAACTATTTTAAGTTAATTTTTTAATTTAAATACTATATTATTTTAAATTACTTTATATTTAATATTTTATAAAATAATTTATAATATATTTATAATAATATTTATCTTAAAAAATAATAAATAAATAAAATAATAATTTATTTATGATTTTTTATAACATATTGTTTGTTTTAATATAAATAATTGATATTTAAAATTGATATAAGAAATTTTTTTATTTTTTTATTTTTTTTATTTTTTATTTTATTAAAAAAGTATTGAATTTATAGTGCTAAGCACTATTTTATTGTATGATTGGTTTACATTTACATAGAGATTATAATCTTTTTCTATTGCCTTCTTAATATAAAACAAGAGATCCTCATTTACCACAAAAACTCTTCTTTAAAATTGCCAACTCTTATAATTGGTTTGTTTGTGGCTTTTTGTATCTTTTATTTTCTTAATGCAAAATTTTAAATTTTTTATCTCTTAAATCATAATATAGAGATGTATAAAAGTAATTACACTTATTAATTTTTTTTAGAACTACATATTTTATTTTAAAGATTTTAAAGTAGAATACCAATTTTTTTATTTTATTCAAAAATGTTGATATGAAACAAAACTAAGCTTTTATACTTGTAAATAATTTAAAGAATTTTTAAAAGTTTTTAAATTTTTTAATAAAAATATTAAATATTAATATGATACATAATTTTTTTAATTTTTTATAAAATATTATTATTATATATAAATATAATTTTTAGTATATAAAGAATATTTAATATTTTTTGATTTTTTATTGTATTAAAATTTAAAATATTTATTATACAAACATTGTATTAAAATAGTTGAACTAAAAAGAATTAAGACTTGTCACCAACAACAACAACAAAAATATATATATATATATATATATATATATATACACATTTAGCATAGGTTGTAAAGTCATAAAAATTTATGTTTGACTCTTTTTACACCTGATTTTTTACACATAAAATAATGTAATTAAGACCAATTATCTCAGCTCAAATCTAATTATATATATATATATGTATATATATATATATATATATATATATATAATTTTCCATTAACATTAAAATGAAAAGAATTATGTTACTTGAATCTACTTATCATTCAACATATTAGTGAAAATTTGTGCAATTGAGCAAAGAAACAATTCTTGTAATTTTCTAATACTATTGTGATTATTACATGTTTTGTAGACATCTCATGTAAACTCTACTCCTACTTACAACACATCTTCTGTAATCAAAAATCAATATTCTAATCAAAATAAATAAATAAATTGATCAACAAGAATGCTTGTTCATGTCACTTGTTTATCACTATTTTGTTTTATCTCTCATATGAAATTCCTTATCGATTTTCGAATAAAACAATAAGAATGTCGGCAACAACCATGAAGCAAAAATTAGTTTAAAAAGTTTGCAATTTAGCTGTCCCATGTTCCCAGCTGCAGATCCCATGTATCCAACTACACATATTATCCAATTGTCAGGTGTAAAAGTAGGGTTACAGCCCTAGTTTATAACTGTAGGGACATAAGCCTTATAGGGGACATGGGTGCCTTGTGTTTCCAATGGCAAGCACAGCAAATTTGACAACAGAGCCTGGCTTTGATGGGCTTTGTATCATTGGACCTTTATGTGTGAAAAAGGCAAATAACTGCATACCTAGCTACATGAATAGAAAGCTCTATGTACCCCCAGAACAGAAATAGCCTGCACCCTCACACAACACCAGACCTCATGTACCCCCCATAACAGAAACTAGGGGCTTGAAAAGTTTGACAGAATTTGCTTGAAGAAGCAAAGGCTGTTGGATTTATGCATTAAAAAACAATTCAATGGGAGTGGAGCTAAAGGATACTCTCAAACTTATAAGTAGTGGTTGTATTCAGGGAGTGAGCTTTTGGTTAATGGACATGGATTACTGCTGCTTATTGTTTTTGATGTTTTTTTATTTTTTTTATTTATTAATAATTTGTTTGTTAGGAACTGATTCCAGTTTTAAGCCAAAAAAGTGCAAAGTTTGTCCCTCTTGTTGTTTAAAAGGAGTTGGGGCTTGTCCACAAGTTAGACTTACATTGAGTTGAACTCAAATTTTATAAGTGATTTTTCAGTGCATTATTTGCAACATTTTGTTCATCAAGGACAAGATTTGCAGTAAATTCTAGGCTTTGAAAGTGTTCTATCAAATTTTCTAAACCAACTCTCAACCATGGAGCAATTCTTAGGGACTTCAAAAGATACACATGCACATGCATGCATATGAATTATTTGTATGAATGAAGGAGAGCTTTCAACTTCACCTCACTTCTTCAACATAAAACACTTCTTTTCTGTGATAGTTTTGATTCAAGCCTGTATCAAGACTAGTTTCAATTTTGAATTCTATGCAACTAGGAATTTTGGAAACATCAAGCCTAGGTGGAGGAGGAACACAACATAGCCCCCCTGCAGCAAATTGACAAAATTTTCATGACTCTGAAGACTTTAAATTTAAATTTAAATTTTCCATTCTCCAATGCAAAAAGTACCAAAATCTTTGCCAGACATGGGACAGAGCTCACCCACAAATTTTGGGGCCATAAGACTATGGTAGAGCTGAGGCCCCATGCATTGATAGATGCAAAAAAAATTAAAAATTAAAAGGAACATATTTGTTTTCTTGTATCCTGTTGCACTTATGAACTGCTATCCATCAACAACACTAGGGATTTTGAAAAGGAGACATTGGGAGAAGCAAAAGTGGAAACTCACTGACAGCAAATAGGCCAGACTTAGGACTTCTGCTCTTCCATTATGTCATTTCATGTCACAAAAGACTATTGAATCTTCACGCAGTTTGGGTAGATATAAAAAATTATGGGTAGAAGTTTGGGTAGATAGAAAAAATTACTTTTCTTTTGTTATTATACAGCAAGAGAATTTTGACTTCATTGTGAATCAAGTCAGTCAAAGTTTATCAAGGTTCCCTGCTATCACCTACATTAACTCGAACAGGATCTGGGTTCAGCAACTTGCCACATTCAGACAATGCTGCAGCGTTCAAATGGAATATACATCTTTGCAGTTGTCATCTCCCGGAAATCACCTGCACTGATCACACCCCCCTGTATACAACCCGGCGTAAGAATAATCTGAGACTGTAGGTGAACAAAACACGCTCACAACAGGTTCAGTGTTGTATAAAATTACCGGGCTGAAAATTTTGGAAAATGACAAATCGGACAAGTAGGGGCATTTAAGTAAAAATTACAGAAATCATTTGGTTTGATCAAAAGGAACATTCTCTGAAGTTCGAATCTAGTGGTAGGAGACCCGAAATGACCTGCTGCATTGCAACAGTCAGATGCTGTATTAAATTTAGTACCGTAAAATGTACTTAGTGGTGCAGAAGAACAACAATTCACAAACCACTCTGATATCTCATGGACACCTACATGCCAATTTAAAACGCATTTGTAGAAATAAGAACAAAGAAAGTGGCCCAGAAGTACTAACTGCGACCATCTTTTAGTCTCTCAAATCACGTGCGTGGGGATAGACAATCCGTCAACCGTAGACGCTGCCTATCAATAAAAACAAACCCAAAATGCGAAGAAACTAACTCTCTCAAACTCAGCTAACATTCATAGAATGTATCGACTAAAACATTTTACAGCAAAATTATGGATCTACTGTGGGGGCTGACCACCGAAGCCGAAGCGGCAGTTGATCAGTGACCTCAATATCGGAACTATCCCAATCAGCACCATCTGCAGCTGCTCCGAGCTGCTCGCTCTGATGCTCACTTGACCCGATCCCCTGTTGTTCAAGTTCGCCCTCCCCACCATCATCGTCTTCCCCACCATGAACTGCGACTGCAAGTTCCCCCCGATCGCAAGGTCTCCGTGCCAGTCCATCACTGACAGCCCCAATGTCGACAGCGTCCGACTCAACGGATACTCCTTCCCCCGAAGCGTCGCCTCCAGGCTTCCGCCGAACGCCTTGTCGCCCTTCCCTGTCAGCACTCCCCCGTTCACCACCATCTTCACCCTCTTCCCTATCAAGATCCTGTCCTCCAGCTTCACCCCCGCCGCGATCGTGTCGTTCAAGTACGTCGCCGTCACTCCTGCCGTCGTCTTGTTCCTCTTGAAGTTGTTGTACCGCGTCTCCGCTCGCAGTGTGTATGCCAAGTCCTTTCCGATGGTCTGAACGTCGAATCCCGTCAGGGTCACCTTCCCCTCTCCGTGCTTCAACGACGCCGCTGCTTCGAAGTTCACCTGCGACTCCTTCTTGTCTTTCGTCACCTGCCCCGAGATAGACGCAGGGATCTTGTCCTTCACCACGAACATCTTCTCCACATTGAACCCATCGTACCCAGCGTCGTGGTCCCACCCGTGCGTCTCCAGAACAGGACGCACCAACCATTGGTTGGCGGTCTCCAAGTAACGATACCTTCACACGGGTTCACCCAAGTTAGAAACATGCACCCCTGAATTGCTTCAATCCACACACACACACACACACACACACACGCACGCACGCACGCACACCCACACGCGCACACAGGGGAGCCAATCCAGAAAGAACACTGATGGGGCATAGGCATGCTGTGCTTGGACATTTAGCAAGATGAGTGTGGTGGTGAGTACCTGTGAGTGGGATTGTCAGAATCGAACGAAGGAGGCAATGCCATGTCTGGCATGGGAACTGGCACTGCAGCAGGTTGTCCGGCCTCATCATCTGCTTCATCAGCAGGCTGTGATAGCCCCTCCTTTCTCATCTCTGTAGCTCGCTTTTTCATCTCTTTTCTTCTCCGCAACTGCTCCCTGTACTGCTTCTTTTGAAATAGTCTTTCTCGATCTGCAAGTTCTTCAGCATATTCCTGCCTCTGTTCCTTACTAAGCTCTTCCAATTCTTCTTTAGAAAGAGGCCTGAAGCAGGGCACGGTTCACAAGTTTAGAAGAGGCTGACACCAGCCTTATACCCGTAAAGCTTCTTTATGTTTCACTTAATATTACCTATATGGACTGTCGCAGCTTCCATTCCAATATGAACGCATAAGAAAACAGTAGAAAATGTTGGACACAAAATGTTCAATTCAAAATGGAGCTGTACCTGAAGGGTGGAAGATCGTCATACTCATCGCCTTCTTCCTCATCCTCCTCACCCTCATCATCATCGGATTCGTCCGACTCATCTAATTTCTCGTCTGGCAACTTCAGCTGAGCTCGGGATTGAAGCAAAGAGGAAAGCAAAAATGGTAGAGGTGGCACCCGAGACCGCTGCCCAAATGGTCGGCCCGGAGTTGCCGTCTCCTGAAGCTTCAGCAATGTGTTTGCTTCTGCTAATATCTTTGAAGCAAAACACAGCAACATCAATTGTGGCTTCCATATCTGTCCATTGGGCAGAACCCGTTGTCCACTACGGTTGGTTCTGCACGCAGGGTGGTTCTCTACTAACGACACCGGGTTCTGAAGCCTCATGTCTCCAGCTGCTTGTCGAATCGATTGTTGCACTAAGTGAGACCTTTGTGCCACAAACAATTCATAACCCAAAGGAGTTCCATTGGGTCCATCTGGAGGTGCCGTAGAGGCGTGAGTCAACACTACAATGGCATTGAACCACACTGCGGTTCCAAACACGTCGGTGATAGTCCGCAGTAAAGGCACGTCACCGAACTCTCGAGTCTGCATGTCCATACGATCGAAGTACAAAACTATGTCTGGAGATGCTTTCTTGATATATTTTTTCACCTGTCCCATGATGCGCTCATTGTGCCGTTGGTCTGCCACAGAAAAGAGTAGCCCAGGTGTGTCTATAAACCTCACCTGAGCCAAAAAGATGGTATAACGTGAGCTTTCCTACAAGTAAGATCACAATCAACCACATTACAGCTATGCAACTAGGAAGCACAAGGTCAATACTACAGTGCTATTTGAATAAGAATCAGAGAAGAGAACAACAGCAAAACAACGTCCATACCATGACGCCGAGCACAGTTCCAACAACCTCATAGACGTTAGTTGTGGACGGCTTATAAGCATTTGTTACGGACTTGTGCTCATCAAATATTGAGTTAATGGTCGCACTCTTTCCAACTCCAGTCTTTCCAAGAACCAAAATTGTGCATGCAAAGTCAAGCTCCTCCTCTTGGTTATCTGCCTCCTGTTCCTCTGCGATAGCGTTGGCACGGTCAAAATCGAATGCTCTCGTGTGATTGCGGGTGCTGCCGCCTCTCAATGACTCTGCCAAGCCTAGACGATACAACACTTGGGCCACGACCACGTTCTGCGGGGATTGACCCAAACGACGAACCAGCCTCAAGAACTTTACCCTGATGTTCTGAAGTTTCTCCCGAGTTTCATTCACTTCATTTACTTCACTGCTTGGGTTCACGTCAGTGGTTCCTGCGAGCTGGGTTGGCGAAGCAGCATTGGAAGATCGCGTGTCCGTTGCTGCTGTAGAAGCAGGTCTTCTAGCAGTTGATCGTACCGGTACAGAGAGCAAAGAGGGTCCAGCTGGTCCTAATGATGAGTTATTTCCACTCTCATTTTCAGATTCTACAACAACGAGGTAAATGTTAGCCACATAGTATGTCCCTTGACACGTCAAAATTTGACCAACATTAGTGCATTTTGATGAAGCAGTGTACGTCAACAAGTTTTATATTCAAGGATTTCCAGTTGGAAAAGGGTTCCCCCAACTTGAAGACTGGAGTACTTTAAAACCCTTCAGGACGTGCAATTCGAAAGTACATGATAATATCCACAATGCAGTGATCGAGGCCCACCGGATTTTCCAGCCGCCTGCCGAATATTTATTTCTGTATCGCCATCCTCATGTTCGTCACCACTTTCAACATCTGCATCATCTGCATCAGCATCCGATTCGCCCTCTTCAATCCTTGCAAAGCTCTGAGTGTTCGATTGAGCTTTTTCTGACTTCAATTCGAGAAGTGCTGGATCAACTGGTTCTGAAGTATAATGATAAGCTGTTCGGTCTTGTGTTAACTCCCTAGGCAATTCTTTCTTAATTTCAGGAGAATCTGCATCTTCGCCTTCTTGGTCATCATTCTCCACAGCTGCTTTCACGATCCTCTCTGTCAATTCCTCCTGGACTTCGTGATCCTCCCGAGAATCTTCGAAGGCGTTTCCCAATTCGGCGTTCCGGGATGAAGAAGCTATCCCTCTTGCTTCACTCCCAAGTGTCAGACCATTAGGCATATTCTCCTCCGTAGTAACGGCTCTCGCCACATTGTACTTCGATTCTGTCACAGAGGCTTTGACGATAAACTCCCCGTCATCTTTCGTGGGATCTCTCGATGAAATCCAGGTTTCTGGCTCATCTCTAAACTCCATCCCAGTTACATTTCCAGCTGAGGCAACATCAGGTTCTTCCAAGGGTGAACCCACTCCTCCGTCATAGGCCTCCTCAAACTTCTCTTCAATTCCAGTCTCATCTCCTGTTAAACATTTACAAAAAGCAATCCTCCATAAGCCAATAACATGCACCTTTCACTTTCAGAGCTTCATTTTTCTAATTGCAGGCCGGATAATCCCTCCTAATTATTTTGCAATTTTAGTTACCAAGCTCATTTCTAAATTTAGACACGAATCGTACTACCCGAAGGAACATTCTCGCTTCCTTTAATATTGAAATTTGAAAAAAGCAATCGTTTAGGAGATTTATAACCTTTTCCATCATCTTCTTCTTCGTCAGTTACCCCTGAAGGATTCGCCAAGGGCATGGCTCGCTCTGAGAAAGCTCCATACTCCGAGATATCCATTTCATCCTCCGTATTGCTAGCACTAGATGAACATTCTGAGCTACTGCTACTGCTACTGCTACTAGTAGAGTCTTTTTCACTACCATCTTTTTCTTCTTCACCTTCATCGCCATAGTCATCGTAATAGTGATACTCTTCTTGTCCCCTTTCTTCCAAGTCTTCACTTACCCCACCTGCAAATCGAGACCGCTCTCCAACAGACCCCACCGGACTGGGAGGCTCAAAACTTGTAACTGAAGAAGCCGCTAGTCTTTCCAATGCACTGTCAAAACTCTCCCCACTTCCGACACTCTCTTCATCACCACGTCGTTTCTCTTCAATTTCGGCCCCTACATCATTTGAAACGCGTACTTTAATGGGTGCGAGTCCCGAAGGTGATGCCTCATCTTTGCCTCCAGTCTCCACCGAAGTTTTGGGAATTTCCGCTACCGACGCTTCGGTCTTGGGTGAGCTGCTCGCCGTATCTAGACTCTTATCCTGGTTCCTGCCCAAACTACTCAGCTTGCGAAGGGCGTCCATGATTATCAATGCTTACCCGACCACTCCTTTCAATGTCTCGTTCTTATGGACGCGCAACGGCAAGGACCAAGCAAATTGTAAAATTGCGTCGAAGTACTCGCTGATGAAAACCCTTGTTAACGTTTAAGCGACAATAAGCTTCTGAATAGAAACTGGAACTATAAAACGAGGATTAAATCGTACAACTTCTCGGGTAATTGTGACCGAAATATTAACTTAGACACGTTAACAAGCTTGGTAACTACAGCTGCCAAATCCGACAGTAGCAACCTGTCTGGCACAGTAACCTTCACAGCAACCTAGAAACGGTGATATCGCAAACCCCTATTCTTTCCTTACAGACAACAGGAGTAAGCCAACGACAACCAGAATTCTCACCACCTCCTTAGACTCAGAAGTGCTCATGTTTTTGCTGTCGTCGGCTTCGGGGAGTGCTCTATGGTTGAATGAGACACTTTCCCAATTTCATTGAATTATTTTCAATTTGCCGTCAACTCCGAGGCAGCAGCAATAACGACTTCAACGACATCAATTCTCCTCAGGTACTCATATTCTGCATAGTAAAACTCAAAGTTCTTAAAAACAATCGTAATGACAGCATTGAAACGACTTAATGTTACCTTTACGTGAGACACAGCACGAACATATTTCACCCAACGAAGCACTTTATCATAATTTCAGAAAGAGAGCGAAAAACTAAACTACCTCCTCAGTAATTCGCCAATTCAGTGGCCGCTCAAACAGTAAAACAGAATTGAAGGCTGCGAATAACGACAACCTTCTCCGCTCACGATAAACCTCTGCTAATCCTCCAAAGCCCGCCCTAGAAACCAATCCCCCATATCCAAACCAACCACCCAACCAACCAACCAATCACTCCCTTCAAATAATAAATAGAAACAAATCAAAAGAGAAAAGAATAATGAAGAAAGAGACAAAAAGGACAACCACGACGACAAGTAATGACGGCTACATCACTCACCGTCACCAAATTACCAGCAAACAACACATGCAGTCTATTTTCTTCCTGTCCAGAGTACATTAAAGCCACCCTGCCGAGACCAACACCAGAATTCAAACCCTGATTGAGGGAAACCACTCCCTTCTCCTCCAAAACCCATCACCACTCAGAAATCCTTGCGGTCACGCAAGCATTTCATGACAAAACCAAAAACTGAAAACGACGAAGTCACCCCTGTATACAGATAAACTGCTATGTTCCTATGTTCCTACAGCAGTGTATCTGTATTCAGTAAATGGTTTGTTATTACTGAGCAACGGGTTGCAGATTGAGGCCATTTAAGAGGACTCGCACACTTGATTCCGATAGAGTGGAGAACCTGACCGGCAGCGAGGTAAGCTAACACAGGCTCGTGAGGGAGACGGCGAGTGACAAAGTGGCGGGTGAAGATGCCAAAGGACTTCAAAATTCCAAAAGCTCACGCAAGTGTTCATTTGAATGATGCAGAATTGTACTTCCTTTTTTGTTGAATTCACCACTCATGACGAGGATTCTGCGCGAATGTTAAAGAAACTTCTCCTGGGCTCGTAAAACTTTCCTATTACTGTATTAGAGCAGGGAGCAGATCGAGGACTCTCTTGCGACTCCATTGTGTCGGTCCACCTGCATGCTTGATCCTGGGTTGGGATTTCGTCCGCATTCTATGGCTTATGCAAACAAGCATTGCAATGAATACGATTCGCGGCCATTCGCAAACAGAACATGACGGAGACGGCCAACGACCGACTGTTATTACCATTCCATTCAAAAGACCTACATCACGCATGCCCCGTGTTTTGATAGAAGCGCTGATTGCCGTAACGTTCATTACACGGATACTTTCAAAAAAATGAATAAACTTTGAGAGTCAAACGAATAATTGAGGAGTCACAGCATCCTACATTTTAAATGCGAACAGGAGGTAAGAAGAGTTGTGCTAAAGAAGAGTACAAACATGCTGTGTTCCAAAACTGAATAATATGTGCAAAGAGAGGACCTTGATTTGCCGGCATATCTTCAGGTACATTGAATTACCTATTACAATAAGGTTCTCATTGTCGGCCGAAACAGAAATGGCTATCAAGCTGTCTATATGTCACGGTGATAATATATCACTAACAACCCACACTCGCACCAAGTTCCTATGCCCGCAGACAAAATCCTTCTCTGTGATTGAATTCTCTAGTAACTTCAAGTTCACTACAAAACAGAGCACATGTGTGCGGAGAATGAAAATCCACACTGAAAGCTGGCGACAAGGAGGCGATAAATTCCCACATGCGAAAACAGCCCTCACAAACCTCGTGATAAGATTCCTCCCTTTCCAAGACAATCGTATTATTGATCAATACGAGCAATTGACTTCCTAACACCGTTGCCCCAGACTTCTTTACACAGCTGCTGCACAGATGAATGCCACCACTTTTGCCCAGCACCAAAACATTAAACTCCTACAAAAATTTGCTGAGCATCCAGAAGTATTCGCTTGTGCAAAGCGAGCTGTCAGAAGGGCAACGGGCAACTAAATTATCTTAAAGCTACCTAGCAATCTACTGTGAGGACTGACCACCACCGAAGCCGAAGCGGCAGTTGATCAGTGACCTCAATATCGGAACTATCCCAATCAGCACCATCTGCAGCTGCTCCGAGCTGCTCGCTCTGATGCTCACTTGACCCGATCCCCTGTTGTTCAAGTTCGCCCTCCCCACCATCATCGTCTTCCCCACCATGAACTGCGACTGCAAGTTCCCCCCGATCGCAAGGTCTCCGTGCCAGTCCATCACTGACAGCCCCAATGTCGACAGCGTCCGACTCAACGGATACTCCTTCCCCCGAAGCGTCGCCTCCAGGCTTCCGCCGAACGCCTTGTCGCCCTTCCCTGTCAGCACTCCCCCGTTCACCACCATCTTCACCCTCTTCCCTATCAAGATCCTGTCCTCCAGCTTCACCCCCGCCGCGATCGTGTCGTTCAAGTACGTCGCCGTCACTCCTGCCGTCGTCTTGTTCCTCTTGAAGTTGTTGTACCGCGTCTCCGCTCGCAGTGTGTATGCCAAGTCCTTTCCGATGGTCTGAACGTCGAATCCCGTCAGGGTCACCTTCCCCTCTCCGTGCTTCAACGACGCCGCTGCTTCGAAGTTCACCTGCGACTCCTTCTTGTCTTTCGTCACCTGCCCCGAGATAGACGCAGGGATCTTGTCCTTCACCACGAACATCTTCTCCACATTGAACCCATCGTACCCAGCGTCGTGGTCCCACCCGTGCGTCTCCAGAACAGGACGCACCAACCATTGGTTGGCGGTCTCCAAGTAACGATACCTTCACACGGGTTCACCCAAGTTAGAAACATGCACCCCTGAATTGCTTCAATCCACACACACACACACACACACACACACGCACGCACGCACGCACACCCACACGCGCACACAGGGGAGCCAATCCAGAAAGAACACTGATGGGGCATAGGCATGCTGTGCTTGGACATTTAGCAAGATGAGTGTGGTGGTGAGTACCTGTGAGTGGGATTGTCAGAATCGAACGAAGGAGGCAATGCCATGTCTGGCATGGGAACTGGCACTGCAGCAGGTTGTCCGGCCTCATCATCTGCTTCATCAGGTTGGGCCAATTCCTCCTTAGACATCTGTGCCTGACGTTTCTTCATCTCCTTCCTTCTGCGCATCTCCTCCCTGTATTGCTTCTTTTGGAACAACCTCTCTCGGTCAGCAAGCTCATCCATGTAGTCTTGCCGTTGCTCTTTTGTAAGCTCCTCCAATTCTTCTTTGGAGAGTGGTCTGCAATATTAGGTTGTCACAAGTACAGAACAAATCGCCACGGAAGCGAGAAATCAATAAATTGTTGGACTAAACCCGGGATTACTAATCATAAAATAAGACGAAAACAAGGACGAGAGAGAGATATATTGAAATCCTGGCGAAGTAAGTGTATCCTCTCAAGACATGGGAAATAAGAGTATACCTGAAAGGAGGAAGTTCATCGTAGTCATCCGCTTCAGAATCCTCTTCCTCCTCATCATCATCTGACACATCCGACTCTTCCAACTGCTCGTCTGGCAACTTCAGCTGAGCTCGGGATTGAAGCAAAGAGGAAAGCAAAAATGGTAGAGGTGGCACCCGAGACCGCTGTCCAAACGGTCTGCCCGGAGTTGGTGTCTCTTGAAGCTTCAGCAGCGAATTGGCCTCGGCTAATATCTTCGAGGCAAAACAGAGTAAAAGCAATTGTGGCTTCCAGATCTGCCCATTGGGTAGAACCCTCTGCCCATTGCGGTTGGTTCTGCAAGCAGGGTGGTTCTCTACCAGTGATACGGGGTTCATCAACCTCATGTCTCCGGCTGCTTGTCGTATCGTCTGCTGCACAACATGAGACCTCTGTGCTACAAACATCTCGTAGCTCAGTGGAACTCCATTAGGCCCGTCCGGAGGGGCAGAGGAGGCGTGGGTCAACACCACGATGGCATTGAACCAAACCGCAGCTCCAAACAGGTCAGTTATGGTTTTTAGCAGAGGAAGATCGCCGAAATCACGGCTCTGCATGTCCAGACGATCGAAGTACAAAACAATGTCTGGAGACGCCTTCTTGATGTGCTTCTTGACTTGCCCCATGATGCGCTCATTGTGTTGTTGATCTGCCGCAGAAGGGAGTAGCCCAGGTGTGTCTATAACCCTTACCTGCAATTACACACGAAACAATGCCACATGAATTCCCCAACAAAGGAGCTTGAACAAAAATTCTTCTTATGAAAGTATGCTTAAGTAACAAAACACTGCTGAACCCATCTTCGTATTACTTTAATGAATCATCCACATTAATACCTTGATACCGTGCACAGTTCCGACAATCTCTTGGACTTTGTTGGTGGATGGTTTGAAGGCGCTTGTCACTGACTTGCGATCATCAAATATCGAGTTAATGGTCGCACTCTTCCCAACTCCAGTCTTCCCAAGAACCAAAATTGTGCATGCAAAGTCAAGCTCCTCCTCTTGGTTAGCTGCTTCCTGCTCTTCCGCAATGGCGTTGGCGCGGTCTAAACTGAATGCTCCCGCGCGATTGGAAGTGTTGCCACCTCTCAATGACTCTGCCAATCCCAGACGATACAAAACTTGGGCCACGACCACGTTCTGCGGGGATTGACCCAAACGGTGAGCCAACCTCAAGAACTTAACCCTGATATTCTGAAGTTTCTCTCGAGTTTCATTGCCTTCGGCTGTGTCGCTGTTTGCGTTCTCGTCGGTTGTAGCTGTGAGTTGGGTTGACGGAGCACCGTTAGGACGTTGGGTAATCCTGCCAGCCGTGTCCAATGCTGTTGCAGCAGCTGTTTTTCTAACAGCTGGCCGTTGTGGTAAAGAGGGCAAAGAGGGCAAAGAGGGTCCAGCTGCACCCATTGATGACTCTTTACCACTCTCGGCACTATCCCCTACAGAAATTAACACAACCGACACATTTAGGCAAGTAAATGTACCCACACAAATATCTTAAAGGGAACTAATAATAAGAGTATGTGCATTAAACAGCAATTCAAAGACCCAAGCTTCGTTGACTCCGAGCAGAAAGTTCGCAATCTACTCTTCGTCTTAAAAAAAAATATTCAGAATCCTGTACTGCATAGTAGTATATGGTGTGGCAGTTAGAACTAAAGAATGCAACAAGAGAAAAGAACAGTGCGGATCTAAAATAGTGTAAGTTCGCAGACAGCTGTAGTATATCACATTACTGGGATGTTTCGTAGCCCAATACGCAGCAGTAATTGTAATGTATGCACATGACGTTCAAGAACAATTAGAGATGAGCAATGCTAGAATGCGGGGCTCACCAGATTTTCCAACTGCATTGGCTAGCTCTGCTAGTGCTTTAGCAGTAACCATATCTTTGCCATCTTCATCATCGTCATCATCTTCGTCATCCTCATCATCCTCGTCCTCAGTATCAGCGTCCAAGTCACCATCTTCGCCAGCGAAATCTATCGCTGAAAAGCCTCGTGGTTTTGATTCTACCTTTTCTGTCTCAACTACATCTCTATTCTCGGACTTCAAGGGAGGCATTTCGTCGTCCACCGCTTTCAAGGCAGCGTACATCTTCGCCGGACTAGGTACCACTGCTGGATCTTCCACAACACCCTCGGGTGTCCCTTCACTGACAAGGGCAGAATCTACTCCCGCCTTATTCTCTTCAACTATCTGTGTCTCGGAAGATCCCTTTTCAGCATTACTAGGAGTGAAATCAGTGCCAACTTTCTCAAGGTCTTCAGTAATCGATGACTGCACTTCAACAGAGCCCTCACCATCTTCCACCTCAGGTTCTTTGGGAGCAATAGATTCTCTCGATGCAGGTTCGTCTTGCTTGTTGGGTGACGACTTATCAGCTCCCTCGGATGAACTGGCAGTTGCCACAGTGATATCTTCTGAGGTATCCTTCACATCAGCCTTACTATCTTGTTTGACAGGAATAGCGGAATTATCACTCGATTCCTTCTCCAGTCGAGCAGCAGCTAACTTCTCCAGCTCAGCCACAAGGTCTTTAGATGCGGCCCTTTTGACAACATAGTTTGACTCAGTTACAGGAAAAGAACTAACATCAGATTCCTTCACCTCGTCAGACTTGCTATCAGTGGAGGCATTCTCAGTGCCCACTGCAGGCTCTGCTTCTTCATTAGTGGAAACCTCTTCGCTCAGTGAGCGAGAGGCAGATAGCTTTCGCAACTCCTCAGCCAAATCGGCTGAACATTCTCTGTTCTCTACATCCATTTTCGGTGCAGTGGTTGTTTCCTCAGTCGCCTCCAATTCACCCTCCTTCACTTCTGCCGTTGCAAGAGGAACTACTTCGGAGGCAACTACTTCCTTTACTCCTACATCAAAATGTTCAGGTTCAGCAACAAGTGACGAAACTGCCTGAGTCAGTTCTTTCTCTTCCTCGTGAGGCTGTTCAGACTCTACAACCTGGGATTCTTCGATCTTTCCCGCTTGGAGCGATCCTTCCTCGCCACGCTTTTCTTCACTAACATCTTCACGACCGCTACTCTGTGTATTCACGAAGTTCTCTACATTCGAGCTATCGTCCGACTTCAAACGATCACCAACTTCAGCTTCTGCGAGTGGCTCTACTGAGGGAATGTCAGTCACCTCCTTGGAGGTCGTCTCTTTTTCAGATTCTTCCTTACCAGTTGCCTCCGTTATAGCACCTCCCTCTTCCTGCTCGGCTTCATCTTCCGCTTCCTCTTCGTTAAATTCCTCTTCGTTAAATTCCTCTTCGTTAAATTCCTCTTCGTTAAATTCCTCTTCCGAAAATTCGTCAGAGATATCATCACCAGACTCCCGAGCAATGATTCGTGGCATACTACGTGGCAAACTGCCTTCATACTCTTGCCTAAATGCAGTGGAGGTAGCGTATTCCTCATCTCCAAAAACTTGGTCATTCGCTTCTTCGAATTCTTCTTCATTGTCCACCTCTCCTTCTGTTGTATATGCAATTAAATTAATTAGTTAATTAAAAAACAAAGTTGGCAACAGTCAGCAGTACAAATACTTGTCTGAATCCCATTGAATTTCCTCTATATATGCAGCAGAACAAAATGTACTGTCTTATTACCATCGCCTTCCTCGACGCCACCATCTTGATCTTCGTCCACGGTAGTAACTTTGGCAACAGGCATGTTCCTAATAGGAACCTCGAAAGATTCTTCTTCTTCGTCAGAGTTCCTAGCTCTGGCCTCATCCTTCGCGCTATTGTCGCCTCCATTCTCCTTTACTTTGTTGCCCTCGTCTTTCTCGACGCTTTCCTCTTCCTTCACCTCTGGTGCTGTATCCTTGGCCTTCAGAGCATCAGCGTATGAACTCACAGGGCTGGAGGGCTCAACACTTGCAGCAGAAGAGGCACCAATCCTCTCAACGGCGCTGTCGAAGCTATTGTTGTCTCCGCTTTCGTCAACTTCCTCTACTTCATCTTCCGTGTCATCGGTTACAGGCGCCCGAGGAGGACTGGGGCCTACGTACGAATCACCCCTCCCTTCAATTTCCACTTCGTTAGGTCCACCGCCGTTATTCCTTTCAACCGCAACACTCACATCTTCAGTGCTCTCCTTGTTTCCCTCCATGCTGCTCACCTTGCGAGAGGTATCCATGAATCCAAAAGCGTCGCCAAAACCTCAGCTTATTACTGTGGCGTCAGTGTATCATCCCCGGGGCAGCACCAACCATCACCCACATAAAGGCCTAGAAGGATTCCTCTTCTTTAATCTGTGTACCCTCTGCAATCACCACCCAATTACCCCCATCTTAATAAATAATCCCCGCAACAATCCACAAGTGTTCGACAACAACGCCTATGCTTCATCCCATGATGCACATTCCAAAATTATCTAAATTCGCATCCTCGCCCTACAATAAGCTTCAATACCTTGGAAACATACGAAAATAATCATAAACCTTCAAAACACACCCGAAACAGAGAATTATGCATGTCGACGACTTACATACTGGCAACAAGTCCACCACGCTTCCATGAAATCCCAAAACGGAAACGTCCTCAGCAAAGAAGCAAACCCATAAAAAAGAAACAAACACCCCTTCGACAAAAAAAACATCAATATCACTCAAATTCAACCCAAATACGCACGACATTCACGCCTCATCACGAGATAAACCCCCCAAAACCTCACCCCACCGCCAGCGCTCGAGGATTCCAATCCACCCAAACGAAACAACACCAGAAGGCACCCACAACGCCAATGACACAACAATCACACTCACATCCAAAAAACGAACTGTCCCCCAAACCCCACCCAAACGCTAAACCCCTCAAAACCCTCGAGACGAAACCCCAAACAAGCACCTCACCGCTCACAATCACCACCACACAAACCCTACACGCACCCAAAAACGAAACAGTAACACCCAGCGCAAATGCGAATTGCCGCTACCAGATACCGCCTGGGACAAGTACCCGTGCTACGAGACACAGTAACCCCAGAAATCAAGGATTGAGACCCCAGATTGGCATGCAAAATACGTGAGATGAAGCATAATGCGCTGCTTACCATCTGCGGGATGAGATGGGGAAGAGGGTGGGGCCGTGGCGGAGATGGGACGGGGCGGAGAGGCAATTCAAAGAGGAGCTGCTCGAAGAGGTGGAGCTCCGAGGGGGGGTGAGGAAGGGAAAGAGGCTCGCCTGCAGGAGCACAAGCACTACTGCGGTGATGAGATGAGACCCACCCTTGTGCTTCGTATTTCTATCGGGGCTGCCCGCTGCCCCTGCCCGGGTTTGGCTTATCCGGTTCCGCTTGCTGCCCTACAGCAGCAGCCCGCTGTTGGGGGCAGCTGGACGGCTCTCCTGCACTTGCCCCTTTATCATCCCCTGCCCTAATTTTCTTCCACCCCAGCCCTAGGTTTCACCTTGCTTCCTTCCTTACCCTTTGTACCCATTTTTTAAATTTTTGTGAAGGGAAATGGGTTGTGTTAGGTTGATTTATTCACAACTTGCATTAGAATGCTGTTTCCTACTTAATTGGACAGCATTCTAATAATTGGGATTATTGGACCGTCTCAAGTGTTTTTCTTTTTTCTTTTTTCTCACGGTGTGTGGAAGAAGGGATTTCAGACACAGTTTCTTTTTCTTTTTTTTAATTTGGAAAATAACTTATGGGTAAAAAGAAAGATTGTAATGAATTGGTAGCTGGTTTTTTAAGGTGTTTTTGTAGGATCAAAATGCTATATAGAAATAACGTGGAATGTCACACAAGAATTAATAATACTATATTGTTTGCAAACTATCCCATTGAGTGTTTTTTAAGACAAATTTGATGCTGTAATTCTTATAGTTGTTCATGGCACAGAAAAAACATTTTTTTTCAATTTAAATAGGTTTGAATTAAAACATCTAATTAACTTCCCTCACAACTCGTCCGTGGTCAAAATAACAATCACCTAGAAATTAAATTTTTTTTAATTATGAATTGTCCTACCTGAAAGACGGTGTGAACTGAGAAATCAACCAAGGTCAATGCCTGATTCATGAATTGAGATTTCGGATTTCAATTTTCAAGACTGGGATTGAATTCAGTGTCCAAAATTTTAGACTAGCTAAAATTGAAGGTTTACATTTGAACAATAACATACACATGTTTTCAGTAAACTCTGTAATTAACTAGTAAAGATATGGGGATGTAATCATTGGGCATGTCAACTTGCATTAGAATGCTGTCTCCTGCTTAATCCACCGTGAACATGATTCCATGTGATCGTCTAAACATTTAAAAAATACCGCATTGGAATAGACTTCAAAACCACAGTCACACGGACACATTATCTAGAAGCTTTACATCGATGCTAAACTACTGGAAGAAAATCATTTTATACTTTTGAAATATTGAAAAAGCTGCATGGGGCTTTAGAAAAAGTGCGTTGACACTTGGCAAGTGCATCTGCACTGGTGTATGTAGATCACATCAGAAAGTCCAAACTCAAGGACCCACAACAACAACAAAAACAAAATACAAAAAGAAAAGTACTCGTTATCTAAAAGCAAGCTCAAGTCGAGAATTTTGCAGTTCTAAAAGAGAACTTGTGAATGGTCTCTAAGTGCAATTTCGATACAAGTGGGGTAGCTGGTCCTCAATACACTTGAATGAAGTAAATACTGTTGTGAGATTACACTGCTCTATCATAGTTCTTATGAGCTGTGCACGTAGTTGCCAACTCCTCACAAGACAAATCGGTATCCAGCAGGGTTCTCATAGCTGAAATTGTTGCCGGTGTAGACAATACAGATATAAAAGAAAACTGGAAGTTCATTGATATTGTTACATGATGAATGCACTTGATTCTGCAGCAACTAAGACTACGTTACATTGCGTGAGAGCGTTTCAGAATCTTAACTAATGCACTAAGCGAGATCCCCGAAGAAGAGATGAATGAACCAAAAAAACAGAAAATCAAATGAGTAGCTGTTCGGTAATATCCAGTGGATAACAATTATTGTATGAAGAAGTCAGAGACAGGGTGGGAACCAAACTCTATTTCCCTTTCAATTTGCAGTATGCATACATGCCTGATCCAATAAAGCCTAACAACTGCCCGAAAACATTGAGCTGCACAAGCAAGTTCCACGGCTGCTATGGTCAGCTTCAAAATATTTCTCATCACACTTCTGGTATTTACAACCTGATGCAAGATTCCCATCATTTGCAATAAAATCTCCTAGACAAACCCAGCTTATGAGATTGAATTGCATACAGCTTTCGACTGAGTTGCGTGCTGATTTGTAATTCGGAATTCATGCATTTCGAAGATACAAATAAGAACTTGCTAAGATATGAAGAGCTTGAAACAAATTGACGAGAGAAGTACGTCATAACGTACCCAGTCAAATGGCAACCCACCAAACCAGATCCAGCCAATCAGAACGGTGCCTAGGTCCTGTTAACATTAAAATCCTTCTGTAAATTCTTCGTCTGAAAGTCTCAAGCGGGCTGATTGAACGTATAGAGGATTTAAAGGCAGAATTGACTAATTGGGCAACTAGAGCGACAACATACCTTGAGGTTGCCACACATAGTCTGCGTAAGAGCAGAGTTGAGAGTGGTATTCAGGAAGATGGTGTAATTCAAACAAAACGCCATCATGCAGGACAACGCCGTGACAAGCTGCACTCAGCCGAAGAGTCAATATTCTCCACAACGTCACGTCTTCAACTGAAGGGATTGGTCAGATGCAAACATCAATGAAGAGCTACATGTGAACTTCTTGTCTATGTGAACCCACTACCGTAATAATAACAATAACAAGTTTCTTAACAGGCAGGCAGGCGGGTCTACATGATTAAATCAAATTAACCGACCTACACAAAAGCGGAGCCGCAAGAGCAGATATCTGTAGTACCTGAAATCCTAAAACGTAGATAGATTCAAAACGAATAGCCATGTCGAGTTCACCACTAAAGACAATCCATGCGAATAGTAATGGACCACAAATGATGCCTGCACAAAAGAAGAATTCCACAGTTGCAGTTTATTAATAATTTAAATCCTTCGTTTCTGAGAACGATTTTTGAGAACGAAGTAATTTGAAGCGTCGACAGGATAACATGATTCTAGAACACAGTTTACAGTGTGAACAAAACAGATGCTCGGATACAGTGCATGACATCAACATCCATCGCTGTGAAAAATGATGGGAACTATTATAAAAAAATAGAATGAAACGGGTAATATAGTCGTGATACCATTACACCACATGAGGCCGAAGCTGTTCAGTCCTGTTGTCTTTCCTGCCATGATTAATCATCCTAAATAATGAGAATACCACTTCAAGCAGTATACATGATCAACAGTTATGCTGAGCGTTCAATCGAAAATTCAAAGATGACAGCATATAGTTTAATTTGACCCAGCTTCAACAAATCAAAACAGGATAGAACAGAATAGACTCACAGATACATTCTCCAGATCAAAGACTTGTCACACAAAACTGCAGCTGGACCCAAAACAGAGCTGCAAGGAACTTACGTCACGTACCAAGGCGTGCAATGGTGGCAAGATAAATAGCTGTTGTCAGATTAGATAGAAAAACTAAAGCATAGCCTCCTAATTCAAATGAGAAGTCTCTTGATCCTGCGATGATGACTCCAAAGACGATGATTGCCACACTGTCACATCATATACCACCCATCCTTATGTGTCATTCTCATAAAGCCCAATATGTCATACCCTATTTGATCCTTACTTAGTTTGCATCCATAAAACGGAAGCATCAGAATAATGACCATCACTACATTATAAGAGCCACTGCCTTGTCGGAAACTAGTTGCAACAAAACTTTCCAGTTCAATCAACCTTTCGCGGTAGTGTTCAGCATCTGAAACCATGGAAGATAACACTAAAATCTACTCTAAAAGCTAAAAGATGCCACTATAAAACGATGCAGGGAAAGCTTGCTAACCTTGTAATAACAGGGTTCGTATGTCTTTGTCCTACAAGGAAATATTCCATGATCATAGTAAACAGTACCGTTGTTCTCCGCAGAGTGGTGTACATGGGCACACTCACACCTCTTATTGAAGCCATTCCCACCACCTGTCATCAAGGGAGCCATTCTGAGAATCAAAACCGGATTGAGAAAAAAACGTCTAAGCCTTACCAGTAATATTTAAAAATGAATAAAACTGACTAGGAAAGTAAACATACCATATAGAATAAGTAGGCAATTGACAGAGGGGATGTTTCACGAAGAATTCGTAAGGGAACAAAACGTTTGAACGCAGCTCTATCCGGGCTGTCATCCGTAAATTTGATGATATCCAGTTTTCGAAGGACGTATAACAATGACGTTGATACTATCATCTGATGCATACAAAACGCTAACATTAAACACTGTATTGGTTGTATTATGTCTCATGCACCATCAAACACATGAAGCTAGATGATAGCCATAGGCAATCACGGACGCACATAAAAATCAAATAAAAGCAACACCATACCGTAACTTAAGCTGCACATTGATCACACATTAACTCGGCAAAAAATTTAAACACACATCTGAATGCACAGTGACTTTCTCTACGTCATCTCACAGAAAGAACTCTAAAATACACGAAGTAAATGGACAGTCCGCACCTGCATTACTGTGATGACATTTGCACAAGGAAATTTATAACTCGACAACGCTGCTTTGTTGAACATCACCAATAAGACTGCAATCCAACTCAGGGCGTAAGTTAAAAAATCTTAAGTTAAGAGTCTAAGTAAGAGTTCAGCACAAGTTACAAGGTTCCAAAGCAAGCATCCTCAAATTCCATCAAACCTTACTATCTGTCTGACTTTCAAATTTCATATATATATATATATATATATATATATATATATATATACACACACACACGATTGAATCAAATTTCAGTGTCTAATTATGTTTGTCATCCTCAGCGAAGATTTCAGAAATTCCTTGCATTGAGCAATGTCCACAGACAACTATTCCACATGCAACACTCCCTCCAAGGCAGTTTCTGCGTACATTTGGTATTATGCAGGGTGCAACGAACAAGAGCCCCAGGAAGTCGATACAATTGAAACACTGCAACTGCCGATGCAAGCCTGTACATCGAATACAGGAGATTTCTAACCTGCACAGGCCATGTACGAGAGGGCAACCATAAGGCCGCGACGGGTCATCGGCTTTGGTTTGAGTCTGTGTTGCGCGGTGTCCATTGTCGCCGCAGTCGGCGTGACTACCGGAAGTGAAGTAGAAGCGCTCATTTTCACCGACTCGACCATCATTCTCTCCACAACCCAACTTCAGAAACTCGGCAGTGGCCTGTTCCCTGTCTGCATAAACCCTATTTGAACCTCTACACCGGCATTCCTATCAAGAAGCTGATCCAATTCATTGTGGAAGCAATCGAACAAAGCTTCACAAAGTAACACGAATGTCTCACGTCTGACTAAAGACCATCATCATACTCAACAAACATCAAAGCACCTTCCCTACATAAACAGAGAGGAGATTTTTCTTCAACGGCCAGATGGTCATTCTTTTTGACCCAATTTAAGTGATCCGTAATCAACACAAGCTTGAAAATGGTTTACCGAACTGAAAAATCCACAAAATGACACACATTGACAAAAAATGACGGATCAACCGTTTCGCGAAAGGCCCCACGGCATGAAAGGCTGCTACTAAGAAGGAAGAACACAGGAGACTACTCTGGCTTCAAAAACAATATCCGAATCTTCTAAGCTCTTGCATGCCATGACGCGATAGAGACTCGATGTTAAACACGGAGATCGCCCTAATACAGTACAAATCCAAGTGCCCATTACGTTAGCAACAAAACGCGGCATGGTGGTTACCTCAGAAACCTCACGGCAACTCGAAAACTCGGCTACAAACACTTCTGAGCACGTGCTCCTGAGGGCCACACTCTGCCAAAGCCATAGTAGGATGAAAGTTCCAGGGATATTACCAATCTCATGCAACCTCTGTCGAGTTATATTTAGACTATTTGACCCTAGATTTGGTTTGCATAGTGTCCGCATGATCTACCGCATATGGAGACAAGCAAGGGCAATGTTTTCTCATCCATCCTTGTTGTATACATATTTGAGAGTGTTTCATGAACAGGTACTGAGCCTCTCATGCATTTAGCGACTATCCATGTTTATCATCAACTGCCTGCAATCAACTGCTCATCATGAATTCAATCCTAAATGAGGTGAAAATCGAAAATGCCTTGAAATCCTCCGACGAATTCCGAAGGAAAACCTTCGAGAACATGAAATCTATGGAGAGACTGCAGAAAACCCCACAGCTGCGGGGTGAAGAAATACTTATGGATTCGTCCGAATATGACCTAATCAGCACGATGTTAATTACATCAATACGTGAGTGACGCTCCAAAATGTACCGCCAGATGCAATGGCTTTTGGATTGCAACTACAATGGCATAAATTGCAACAACGACGGTTGGAGGAACTTGAACATGATTTAGAGTTCATGTTAATAGAGTGAAGAAAACAATGTGCAAATCAACGGGAACAGCATAGCATAACCAGGCATCAAATCAAGTAGGCTACAGTAGGGCATAAGATAGCAGCTGAGGAGCCGGACGAATAGGCAGTAAGATCACCAATTGATATGCCATTTAGTGAGCGAATAAATCACTTACAAACGACTCTCAACATGCGGAACTCGTGGAGGGTTTCTTGAGTATCATTCAACTATGTAGAGAAAAGCTATAAGAGTAGAATTTTTTTCTGTTCAAAACTCTGCAAAGGACCAGTAGGCTCTGACTTGTACTCAACGTGGTTTACAACCATCTATCAACAAACTTGCATCTCAATTTCGACGGAAGTCTGACAATAACTCCACCGTCGACTATACAAAGATTTCCGTAACTAATTGAAAACAATAATAGCTAATCTCTGAATATATCACTCCTTCAGGACCTTAGAATCATGCATTATGTCTACGTCAAGATCCCCATCTATGACCTCTGATGCCGTCCCAAGCTTGACTATGTCTTCCACTAAAATCTTACCCTCTGCATCCAGAGTAACATGAATTCAACAAGTTAGCATTAAATTTGACCTAATTTTAAAAACACAACAAAAACAAATTAAAACAAAACAAAAAACAAAAAACAACACAAACAACTTGCAACACACGGCTTATGTTGCTAGACTCATTAAAGCCTAGTCTTGAAGCAGAGCTCACAAGGCAACCAAGTCTAATACAAATCTATTTTTAGAACTAAATAATGGAGCTTCTGGGAATACATTGCCAACTTTGTGATAACGTTGTGTACATACGAGTACATCGAAATTACTTTGACATAAAAGACGGTCATTTTGATGATGACTTAAATTAGGATACTTACATCAAAATAATAAGAAGCATGTAGACTGTACCTGAATCCTTTGCCAAATTGGCTATAAGTTCATGCACGGACTCCTTATCGAGACTGTCCTTCAAAAACGCAGCTGCTGCAGCCACCTCCTCAGGTGTAACCTTCCCATCATAGTCTCTGAAAAGCCACCAGTTTCAGTTACAAAATTCCCCAAATTCCTCACTTCCCAACATCAGGAAGCTCTGTCCTAAAAGAACATCAATAAAATCACGCTTTCATTGAGAGAGAATAAGTAATTAAATGAGCCACAAAATCCAGGAGCAAGAACTATACCTGTCTAAGATCCTCCAACGATCACCGATCTTCAAATCAACATCATCCAGTTCTTTCTCGAGCTTGTGAAGCATAGCATCCACCTTCACAACACACACTTGTAATTTTTTAATAACAAAGCGCTTACATGAAAAAGGTGAATGCTTTAATAAGTGATAGAACAAATCCACCTCCAATAATAAATGATATGCCTCCTCTGCATTCAATCTGTACAGGCTCTTGCACGCCAGAACCACATTGCAGTTAACCTTCAATATGCCCTGAATTCTTGCGGTTCCACGGCCATTTGTGCTTTGGAAACCCTAGGGGAAGGTGGTTAACAAGAATTCTTATTCCAACAATGTAGTAAAATGTGAGAACAAGGGCAGAGTTGTCACAATGGGAAAATACCCTTTCGATTAAAGCAGAAGAGACATGGTCTGCAGGAGACTTTGGATCTTCTTCTTCATGGTTTTGTGTGGGCCGTGCAGCATGGTAAAATGCCTTGCGTGCCTCTTCTTCACCATCTGTACCTTCCTTCTCAACCATCTGATTGTAGAGCTCAATCTGTCACCACAAATAATTCGAACGACTCATGATGTAAGTGAAGCAAGTAAGCAACGAATATACACATCCTAGAACTGTCTACATCATAGTTGAAATTCATAGCAGCCCACCGATACCTACCACATTGACAGGATAAAGGATTTCGCCACCTCTCGAGCACAAGAAAAGTAGTTTAATCCAAAGTATGCAAGACAAAAAGTGAAATTTTATAAGAAACTCAAGTTACTTGACAGATTACTCAAACAAGAATCCGACATCTACCTCATTCTTCACAAGTCTCAGGAATTCCCCTCGTTCTTTGCTGACAGACTGCATCACACAGTACAAAACTAGATCAGCACAAATCCCGGTTCGTAACAAGAAACAACAGCTCAGTACTCTCATAACCTCAAAAAGGAGCAACAAAAGATACACCCGAAAGGAGATGACAGCGATAAAATCATGCACGTGACTTCAATGGCCAGTTCACAACCTAAAATAAGAATAAGTATGGTATCTTCAAGCATAACATGTCAAGTGATAGCATATTTTTGAACACATGAGATTGCCTATCATTGCTATCAAAGAAGAGACACAATTAAATGAAGCAGAAGCGTTTGATGATGAATAGGCCAGGTCAAAGCGAGTGAGCGACTCACCGAGGCTGATGCCAGTACAGCTAGGGCGCCACTAAGCTTGCAAAGCTCCTCCCGTTTGTCCGAAGTTTTCGTTTTCGCAAGCTGCTGAGCTTCACGAGCAGTGGCGAGCATAATCTCACGAAGAGAATTGTCCTTCTCATCACTACCAGCTGCAACTTTTTCTCGTTTTTCATTCTGGTCCACATCACCTTTCTCTTTCTCTTCCTCAGCCTGTTAAACAGTTCGACACTAGAACATAACTAATCGTGTCCCAAGTTCACCAGTGCAAGAAATCCAAAAGCGTACCTGGAGGTACCCCGCAAGCTCATTTTCTATAAAATATGTATTCTTGATAGGAATCAGGCTAAAGCAAGCTATAACCTTAATAAGCTCCTCTTCTGCTTGCAAGAACTCCAGCTTGCGCCTGCGCTCTGCTAGCGCCTCTTCACCAGGATCAGTCTTTTCTCCAACTGAGTCGATGACCTCATCAGGTAGTGACGACAGTGTGGCTTGCACTGCGTCCTCCGCACTCCTGCCAGCGACAAAGAATGACCTGCAATACCGACAACATACAATCCATCACTCACTACACCGAGCTAAATTTATCGCTTCACACTAAATAGCAGTACCAGAGAAAAACGACACCCAATCTAACAAATCCTCCCTGAACCGGTTTAAGAGCGAAGTAGACATGATGCATCTATGACAAAGTAAAAGCCTAGAAGTAACAATCCCTTTTCGTCGAATGTTACACCATACCTGGAAAGAATGAGAAGGGAAGAAGGAAGAGAGTGATTCAACGACAAATCCAACCAATCATTCAGCTGCAGTGAAATACAACCATGTCACCAAGAAAAGTGTCAGATAATTAACATAAGCAAATGCAACACATTAACTTTCAATACTTTATGGTTCCAAAGTCAAGTAAAGAATCACATGCTTCATAAATATGAAGATATCCAATAAGAAAATGAAAACAATAACAGTAATAGTATTGATGATGATAATAAAGAGGGGAATAGAAGGGAATTAGAAAAATAGCAAAAGGAAACAAAACTGCATGTTCCATAGGACATAACTTAGTATGCCCGCGCGAACTTAAAATCTTGCAAAAAAACCTCTAAGAAAATACAAGGCGGTTCCCAAAGTCACCTGTTTGCGCATGTCCTCCACAGATCTCAACCCAAGCATACCACGTTCTCTGCAAGCTTGTCGGAGCTCTGCCTCAGAAAGCGAATCCACACCCTCACTCTGTATCATCCTATCATCTTCCTTGATCCTGTAATCCAAATAGACCCACGTCGACACAACACATTGCAGCATCATGACATACTGAACAATGCAGCACGTATAATTTGAGATGAAATAGAGCAGACTAGCATGCCACGACATAAAAACTTATACAATACTAAGAAACTGAGATGAACCCCTTTTCAAACATGAAGTATCCACATCGAGTGCTAAAACCCCACTAAAGCTATTCGAGATATTGAAGAAATAACTTCTAAATCTGAGGATTGAGTAAACAATCTCTGCGAGAGAGAAAGGTATTTATGTACCATTGCAGTTTGGTCCGAAGGCTGTATCGAAGATAAGCATCCGTGCCATAAGGCTGAATGCTCATAAGCTTGCACATACTCACTAGCCTTGGTCTGGATTACAAATTCCACCCACAGACGTCAAGTCAGCAAAAAAGGAGCTTCTGGTGAATGCGGTGCACTCAAACTCTTCAAATTCGTCAACATTCACATGCTTGTACGTTTTATCCAAAAATGAAAAGTACCACAACCAATATACTTAACTAATGTTAGGGTGAGCATCTGTACCTGCTGATATTGTCCAATGTCAATTCATCATTGAACAGCTTTGCAAATGATAAGATGTCATCATTCTTTACTTGTCCTCCTGTTCTCACCTGTTTGTGGCAAAGATATCACGTAAGAGAGTAAGCGATAGATTGTATTAGCAACTTCTCGGAATAAGACATCTGTGTCACTACAAGAATGGCTACCCACACGACGATGAACTCTTTATCGTAATAAACGCAATCCTTGCAAAATATTGGTCAAAGTCCTTGGAGGTTCGTGGGAGCTCCAGGTATAAAGAAGGTTGAAATTCAATAATAAAAATAAAAATAAATAAAATAAAATAAAATAAAATAAAAGGAACCTTGTGAATAAAATCGTCCAAATCATCTGCTGTTCTGCGGAGGTCACCACTCCGGGAACTTTTAAGCTCCTTAGCCATCTCCCCAACAGTGTCTTGTAAGAACTTGGCGTACTGAATCCTGGCGTTCAGTCTTTTCTTAAGTTGTTCCTACGAGAAGGAAAGAAGAACCCCCAATCGAAAACTTAGTGTCAATTCTTCACAATCCTCCTCGCACAACACTGAGAAACATTAAATAAGTAGTTCAAGAAAGCCCACATCTAATCAAAATCCTCAACAGAGAAGTACGGACACCTACCTGCTCCTTCATTTTATCTTGGAAGGTGGATGGCAACATGTTTGGAAACAGTTTGAGTGCTACAGGTAACAGAAACTCCATAAAAGGAACAATTACGAACACTGCAAATGGTACAAGTCTAAAGATATCTGCGGTGGTGCGAGTCAGTTGGCTTCGTTCTCGTCGGGACAAGCTCTTGCCACCAGCCAGCTTGAGGAGCAACCGTGAGCAAATTTTCACGTCAGCCCACAGCAATTTTGTTCCAACCCAATAATGTTGTAGCTCAACCCAGAATGCTTTCTTCCATCCTGATATCTTGTTAGCCCAGTCTTGTCTGCCACACATACGAACCAATAAGAAACTCGGCAGCAGCCAAAATTACAACTTGCAGAGGAAGTAGACATAAAACCGCCAACAATTGACTTACAATAGTAACAAGAGAAAGATTCCAAACATCATCTAAACATAAAAACCAAGGTCTCGCTTAGAAGCATAACCCGTGTTAAAATAGCTCAATTCGTAGCAATAAATGGAGAAATTCCCTAAACTTAAAAATTGAAAGAATTATGTCTTGGTATTGTGCTTGCTGCTAGTGAAGACAATTCTAGGGTAGGATCCAAGTAGTCCAACTAAAACAAATCACTGTGTTCTGATGTTTCACGATGAACGTCTCCAATTTTGAAAACAGTCCCTCTACCCAAGGACACATAACTTACAAACGATTAAGTACCTACATGTAAAAAATTTACGAATGACTACTCAAGAGTTTGAAGAACTCCATTGCCATGGACTTGAGTGGAATTCGGTGGTAATTCAATACTCATAAAAGAAAAAAGCTCCTGCTAAAGTCCATGTCCGACACACCCATGAATGACTATCTACAAAACATAAGAACTTTGAACCACACACTTCCGTGCAACGAGAAATGAACATAACACAAACAAAAGGTTTATAAAAAGAAAAACTCATAATCCCGTGTACCTGCTCATGGCAGCGATCGCTCGGATCGCCGGACCGATTCCGAAGATTACATTGCGGACTTTGACCATCCATCCGTCACCAGACTTCTTGGCAGATTCATTTGTCTTGGGAGCTTCCTGCGACTGCTTGTGCTTCGCCTTCACAGAACTGAGATCCTCCACTGCGACATCACAGTCCTCTGGGGATGGATCTTTCTCACTTTTCTTAGGATTCTGAACCTCTTCCTCCTCATCATACCGCACTGCAGTGGCAACATTCGAAGCCCTGGCTGCTTCCTCCATCATGCGCGTATACGTAGCTAGCCATCTCCTCCCCTCGGGACCTTGGCCCCAGACCCTCATAGAGCTCCCAGAGACATTGCCATGCTTCCAAATGGTACCGTCCTGGACATGTAATGACCTCTCGGACACGTCAATGCCAGAACTTTTCACATTCTCCGCCAAGCCAGTGCGATCGTCCTCATTGCGATGCACAATGTGGTCTAAGACACTGGGCAAAATTCCTGAATGCGACTGATGCGTGTATCGTCTAAGATGTGGCGATCCACACGGCCCTAAAAAAGGCCCCGAGGCGGCACTCGATTGATGCAGCTTCCGAAGTGTCTCCGCAGTCTCCACGAGCTGCCGAACTCTCCGACGCGGAATCCCTAGTAGCCTGGACCCCATTTTACCCCTCTAATCGGCTGCGATTCTCAGCAATTGCATGAGCGTCAAGCAATGCAAATCTCTCAAAATTCGCAAAATCCTCAAAACCACTACCCGCAAAAAAATCACAACTGCTACGTAAAATCTAAATCTCAGCCCATACGCGTTCCATCAATCCACCACGCGCAATCTCTCACCCACCATTTTCTTCCCACCCGCTGCTCAACCCTAACCAACACCACTCAGAGCACCCTCGCAATCTTCGCACCTAAGATCCCTCCCCTCCACACCACACAACAAACCTCCCAACTCTCACAACTCAGCCTACACCCCAATCCCTCACCGAACTTCGAAATGCAACGAACCCGACCCCCTTCCCAAGGACAGCCTCACTACTCCCCTACTCTCACTCCACAAACCAGGCTCTTCCGAACGTCACTCCGAAACACGTCAAGAAAATTCGGCAGCAGTGAGTAAAACCCTGTGCACCACGGAAACCTGAGTCCCTACAGATTATGAAAGCTATTTTAAAACAGATTGCCCCGAGACAATCACGTTTCCCGAGTGCGGCCACACAATCCAATTATGGATGCAGGGTTATTCCGGTGCTCTCACCTGCGGAGAATGCAGTGCAACTGGCGATTGGAATTGTGCAGGGGGTGTGAATTGGATACGAAACCCTAGGTGGGGAAGAAGATGGAAATTGTGAAGCGATCGATCCAAACATCCAAGGGTGGGTCGAGGGGGGTGGTGGTCGACGCCATCCCCTCATGGGGACCTGAGCACCTGGGGCCGCGTGAAGCCGCTGATTATGCTTCCACGGCGGCCGAATGCTGACGGAGAACAACGGCGCGGATCCTCGTCACGTTTCCGTCAGTTCAGGCATCTTCTTTTGCGTCCAGTAGAATATTCTTTTCGACGATACTGAAGCTCCAGATAGCACCAGCGATTACATTCTTTGTTGGCGGGGATTGGATAGTTCCATCTCATTTTCGTCTGGTGGCTCTAAGCCTTCGGATGAACGATGTCGATGAAGAAGTTCCGTCCATCTTCTTCATCCACTTCCTACAGATGTATACAGACAACCCAAAAGAACAAAAATGATCAAACAAGTTGGTCAAAATTATTTTTGATGATATTTGTGACTAACCTTGAGTTTGATATCATTTTGGTAATTTACATATTTATATTTTGTGTACTTTAATTTAATTTGAATATACATAAATATATATAAATATATACACACACACACAAAAGGGAATATTAAATTGACCAAATTGTCTCCACTGTACTCCTCATGCATTGCATAGGGCTTTGCACTCCCTCACTAATCTCTCAAATTCACACTTGGTGACGTGTTGATTTTGCAAAGGGATGAGAGGGGAAGAGAACTCCTAAAAAGGGCTATAACAGAGAAGCTCAAAGGAAAAGCAAGCAAAATTAGTAACTTTATATCAGAGAAATTGTGTATATTATTAAAAAAATCTAAAATAAATAGAATGTATAAAAAAAATCTTATTGAAATTAAATAATTATTAATTTTAATATTAAGTTTTATCTATAAAGAAATAGACAACTTTCCAGATGTATACTTACAATCACTTTAAATTATATTGTTTAATTTTACATTAATCATAAAAATTAAAATACTTTACAATTTAAACTTTTCTTATATTCTAATTTTCTATTAAATCTTAGTTGTATAAAAATTTGAATATTATATACAATGTATTATTTTAAAAATTCTATTATTAGTTATAAATATTAATTAATATACATATATAGTATATTTTATTTTTATTGAATACATATATGATGAAATATTCTTTTAAAAAATAATTTCATTATATATTTATTACATGTTCTATTACATGATTAACAAAAATAATTAAAAAATTAATCTTAGTTTAATTAAACAGCTTCAATTACAAATTGACAAAATTAACTAGGATAATTATATGGAGTATTAATGATTAATAAGATATTTTGATTTTTAAATATATAATATAATATAATATAATATGATAATAAATAATAATAAATAATTAAATATATTAACATCTTAATTTAAGTTAACATGATAAATCATATTTTTGAAGATAGAAATATTATATTAAAATAATTTATATAATTATATCAAATAAATATTATATATATATATATATATCAACTCTAGTATTAATAAATTAATAATATAAATCAAATACTAATAAAATTGATATTTTTTTAGGAACAAAAATCATGGAAGCATATATAAAAATTCTTTGTAACAAAAGAATGATTTTTTGATATTATAATACAAATCTTTATTATATATATATATATATATATATATATATTTACTTAAGAACATATATATATTTATATATATACACACAAAAATTTAATTCTCTTGGCTTTTATTATTAAAAAAAAGTATACTTATAAAATTAGAATATAAGATTTATTATTTAAAATTCCTAAAAATAAATAAATAAATAATCAAATGAAATCAAATTAGGTATATTTATTAAAGTTCAACAAATCTCTGATTATTATCTCATAGACTTTAATCTTACTAAGTTGCTAATGGTTAAATAGCAACAAAAGAATAAAATAAGTTAATAAGGTGGCAATCTAGATTTAGATGACAACCACCTTTAGCTTGTAGGATTTAGTACAATTATTCAATTTATGATAAGAATGATTCGAAATGAAGTTCATTTGTAATAAATGTAAATTCTTTATATAAGTAAAGAATATTAGAAGTAAAAGTTATTTTATTCCATACTTCTCTTATATACAACCTTGCTAATATTAAGTATCAAAGTTTTCTTAATTCTTATTTTTTTAATAGATTATCAATCTACACATATTTTCTTTTATTTTTTAAAATATTTAAAGTTATTTTTACTTTTATATTTTATAAAGAATAAATTATCTTGTTATTTTTTATGTTAGATTTGGAACTCTTAACTTAAAAATCTTAATGTGTCTTTATTGGTTATTAATTATATTTAAATGTCATTTATATTTTATACCTATATAATAAGTTTTACAAAATTTATTTTATGTTTTATATTAAATTAGATCTTAAAATAATTAATTTTATAGATTGAGTGGTGAAACATTGCAAAGGTGTTTTAAAAGCCTCTTGAGGTGCTAAAAATTCATTTATAAGCAAATAAGAGATCCAAGAGTAGTAAAGTCAAATTTTTGGACTTATTCCTTATTCTTATTGTAATGCATTGTGAACAGTATTAGAATTAGACATATTGGTATTTTGTTGAGTTTTATTTATACTATAATTATTTGAATTTGTAATAAAGTCTATTATTCTATTCTAATATCTAAAAAGATATTTTGAGCTAATAGCTTTTTGTTGTGTGTAAATTCATAGATTTTTTTTTTTTTATAAAGCGAATGAATTTTATTTATTTTATATGGCTTTAAGTAATAAAATTTGTATTAGAGTCATTGACAAGTTTAAACATAACAACTTATACTATTGAAAGGTCAAAATAAAACTCTTAGTAGCTTCATTAGACCTTTGAGATATAATTGATAAAATAAAGAATATTTCAATAAAAGATGTTGATATTAAGGTGAAGAAGAAGTGCCATCAATATAAAAAAGAGCTTTTGGTATTATTGTTACTATAAAGATAAGGCTAATTTTTTCCATAGCATCTCTTATAAAATATTAAAAAAAGCATGAAAGACTTTTTGTAATATTTACAAGAAAAAAATATTTATAATATTATCTACATAGAAAATATAAAAAAAATATTTATATATGAAATAGAAGAAAGATAAGATTTCATATACACACCAATAAAGTGAAGGATTTTACTTGTAATTGTAGACATGCCTTTAGAAGATGTTAATATTGTAATGATATTACTTATAAATTTGCCAAAGTCCTGCAACTACTAAATTGTGGCTTTGAAATCCATTAATATTAAAGAACTTATTATGGACTATGCAATAATAAGATTAAACTATAAAGTGACTAAGAAGAAAGAAAAAAAAGTTTCTAAGTGAAGATTCAATACTTTTCTTATGTCAAAACAAGAGAGGTTATTTTAAGTAATATTCTACTATAAAAAATTACTTTATTTATTGAAAACCATATCATTTTTGCTCAAAATTGCTACATAGGTAAGAAAATAAATAGGAAGAATACAAACAATAAAAAAAATGACTTTAGAAGATATGATTATATATTTATGGTTTAAAAAAATATATCTATGGTTATAATGTTTAAGTAGATTGTTGATTCATGTTGTGTAAAGTCTTATAAGTATTTGTTTGATATTTATGAAACCATTCCAACATCAAATGTATTCATGGATAATAGTAGAGTTTTTAAAGCTATAAAAATATATTCTATTGTGTTGGAAATTATTGTACAAGTTTAAACAAAAACAATCAAATGTAAGAACACCTTCCATATGTTTGTGATAAAATCAAACTTTCTTTCAAAGAATATTTTGTCATGGGAGGCTTTATGATTTATTTTAATATCAATAGATATTTTTTAAAGTCTTTGAATAGAAGCATAGCTACTGTATGCTTGATAGAGGATAATTTATATTATTTCAATTATAAAAAGATAAATAAAAGAAAATTAATTACATTTATTGGATTTTCATCAAACCAAGACAAGTTGATATTCAACATCATTACTTTGGCTATTACAATGTGAAGAATATGAAGAAACTCTAATTTATAGTAAATGACTTAGATTTTAGAAAAATATGTCAAAATACAATAAAACTTGTATGTGAATGATGTATTTAAGACAAACAATAAAAGACTTTATTTTTAATTAGTGTAATAATATGTACTATTAAATTGTTAGAGATTGTGCATAATGGTGTTTATAAACCTATAATGATTATATCTATTAGAAAAATAAGATATTTCTTAATTTTCATTAATAGTTTTATAAAAATTAAATTAAATTAAATCTGCATTCTTAAAACCAATAGTTAATACCTTTGGAGGTTTAAGGAATTATAAGTACTTATTAAAAAATAATATAAAATCTAAGATCAAAATATTATATACAAATAATAGAATTGAATTTATATCCAAAAAAATTTAATTTCTTCTTAAAGAATAAAGGTACTTTAAGACAAACTTCAATTTTATATATTCTACAACAAATAAAATTGCTAAAAAATAATAATTATACTATTATGGAGATAATAAGGAGTATATTTTATGCTTAATACCTCAGTTACAAGTTTTAGGTGGAAGTAACAACGAGTGCTATCTATACAAGAAATAAATACATAATAAATATTATTATATAAATGATACTATTATAAGCTTGAAATAAAAATCAATCTTATATTTTATACATGAAGATTTTTAAATGCATTACATATACAAAGATATTATATTATATGAAATTAAAACTTAATGCAAAGGTACAAAGTATACATTCGTGGATTTTTGTAAAGATGCCAAGGCATATAGATTAATATGTATAGATAATAAAAAGATCATCAAAAGTTGTGACGTTGAATTTTTGGAGTATAAGAGGGCTTGTAAACACTTTGAGATTTATTTAAGAAAGAATAAAAGTATATTTGTAGATATATCTTCTAAAGAATTAAAAAATAAATAAATAAAATAAAATAAAGATGGTAGAATAATACTAGATTAAAAACCTAGTAAATCTAAGAACAATTATTTATCTTTTAAAAAGACCAACAAGCTAGATTCAAAAGTTATAGAAGATGTAATACATATAAATATACCTTCTAACAGAAGAAAATATCTTATGAGAGAAAAAAAAAAAAAAAACTTCTTTAAAATAATGTATTTTAAGAAGTCTAATTTACTAACAAAAAGAAATATTTCATGAAAGAAAGAAGGCTACAAGGTGAATAATAGAAGAATCATATTTTTTCTTAAATTATTGAAGAGTATATTAATATTATTTATGTGTTGATCTTTTATCTTTGTGTAATGCCATAAAGTCCATAGATGTAGTCAAGTAAGAGAATGTCATGGATATCCATCTAAAGAAGATTTTAGAAGGTTCTAGAAGATCTTGGAATTTTTTAAAAGATTTAGGAAGAATTAAAAAGATCATAGAAGACTGTAGAAGATTCCAAGGAGTTGTTAGAGAAGGTTCTCTAAGATGATTGACTCTCAAGCAATATAAGAAGTCACAAGATAAGGTTCTTAAGGATTTTTCACATTGAAGCAATAAAGAAGCCACTCAAAAAGCTCTCTAGGATGAATTGGAGGCAAAGACTTCTACAAGAAGTTACTTGGAAGCTTCTTAATTCATAATATATATATATATATATATATATATATATATATCAGTGTCAAAGCTAAAAGGTTCTTTAGTTTGGACAACACATATCTTATGATCTAATTTGGACCTTCTAGTATTGTTCTTGTTTTTATATTGTTTTGCTTTATAATAAGATTCACGCATCCTATTATCTTGTATAAGTTCTTTGATTTGATTCATAATAGAAAAGATAGTCTTGTATAAGTTCTTTGATTTGATTCATAATAGAAAAGATAGTCTTGTATAAGTTCTTTGATTTGATTCATAATAGAAAAGATAGTCTTGTATAAGTTCTTTGATTTGATTCATAATAGAAAAGATTGTAGAAAGATAATTTCTATCTTTTATAGACAATTGAATAAAGAAATTAACTCTATTTCTGATAAATTGATTTAGTATTGGTTATAATATTATGTTATGTATTAAAAAGGATGCAATAGGTGTGGTAATAAGATACTAGGAAAGATTAGTTGCCAAAAGATAATTTCAAGTAGCTAAAAATTTAATAAGATATATGCATTTGTTGCCAAATTCACTACTATTAAGACTATTATTACAATTTAAAAAACAATGAACTTAGAAATGTACAAAATAGATATATAGACAACCTTCTTAAATAGAAAATTACAAAGAAATATTTATATAGATCAATATTAAGGATTTGTGTAAGAAGGCAAGAAATAGCTTATGTACAAGTTGAATAAATCTTTATATAGCTTCATATAACCATAAAAAATATGATACCAATTCATTTATAAATTCACATTCAATGAAGGCTTTATAAAGAGTGAGGCATATTATTCCTTGTATGTGATGTAATCTAAAGAATTCTTAATAGTTTTAATGTTTTATATTGATGATTTAATCATTTTGGCCAATTACATGGAGAAAATAAATTAGAAAAAGGTCATATTAGAGAAAGAGTATAAGCTAAGTGACCTTAGAAAAATTGCACTATTATCTTGGAATTGAATTTGTAAAAAATCATGCTAATTATACCATAACAATGAATTAAGGCAATTATATTGAGAAAGTATTGAAATACTTTAATATAAAAGAATAAAAATTTATTAAAATTTCTTTAAATATTAACATATTAAAATTCTTCTTTATATAAACTAAAAATTTGATGAAACTTTCAATTGAGGAGTTTATACAATTAAAAAAGTAATGTAATGTGTTCTATATATATATGAAAAAATAAGTTCACTTATGTATGCAATGGTGGCCATAAGAATAGATCTTACATTTGTTGTAAATATTAAGAGTCAACACATGTCTAAGACTCAATTTAACAAGTAGACAAAGGTAAAGAGAATAAAATTGGACCTCAAATTGTATCTTGGTAGTAAAAACATTGATTTGTAAGGTTATTTTAATACAAATTATATTGGAGATACAAAATATAAAAGATTTATAATATGATACAATTCTTTGTTTGAATAGGAGTTATTTTATAAAATTATAAGAGACAACCAACTATTGCAAGATTAACCATGGAAGTTGAATACATGAAAATAATCCATTGTGCAATGGAGGCAATTTAAATTAACCAACTTTTAAAAATTTTAGATGAAATTCTAATTATGTATGATAATAAAGTATGTCTTGTATTTACAAAGAATTCAAAGTACCATTCAAGAATCAAACACATTAATATTCATTCTATGACAAAATAATAATAATAATAATAATAAAATAATAAGTATGAAGTATTATAATATTAAAGTGATGCTTGTTGATGTCCTTAAAAAGACTTTAATAAAGTATAAATACTACAAGTTGATAAATATATAAGATTTGAATGCTTTTGATCAGTAACAAAGTGACAATGTTAAAAATCAACAAATTCTTAATTAATAACTACATTATAGATTTTAATTTTAATAATTTTTTAATACTAAAAGAAAAGCAAAGAACTATGGCAAGATGGTAAATTAGTACGTAGGATTTAGATGGTGGCTAGGTTAACAAGTTTTATTTAGTAGGATCAACTAATGTAGAATAAGAATGAATTCATATGAAATTCATCTACATTACACGTAAATCTCTCTTATGAATATGATAATGGAAGTAAGAGTCATTTTATTCTATACTATTTTCATATACTACTATGTTGATTGAAATGTCTAAAACTTCTTATTTATTATTTTATAAAATAATTTTATCCATCTCTAAAAAAATTTTAAAAAATTTAATTATAAAATATTGAAGATTTTTATATAATATATATATATATAATAATATTATGATAAAATATATATATTCTATTATTTTAAAAAATATAGATTATTATTAAAGCTTATTATTATAATTTTTTTGATTGATTATATGTCTTAAAAATTATTTAGAATATAATGTAACATAAAAGAAATATATAAATTTTCCAAATTTTATAATACTAATTTTTTTTAATTATAAAATAATAAATTTTAAATAAATATTCTTTTTTAAAAAATTTAAAATTTTATTTGAAGGAAAATAAAATAATAACTAGTCATTTTAAAAAATAGTTTCTTTTTTAGTTTTTTTTTAAAAAATTTTTTTTTTAATTTTTTTCTCTTCATGTTAGATATGTAAGTGATATAATATGGTTGATATCAAAGAAAGATCTTAAAAAAGTTTTTAATCATAAATCATCCAAATAAATTTACATTAATATAAGTTTTTTTATTTTTTATTTTTATCTTATTTTAGAATTTATAAAAACCAAAATCTTTACATAAAGTTGAAAGAAATTAATATAGTTGTAAATAACTATTTTTATATAAAATATTAATACAAGTTTAGTTAAACTTTTTTATATAATTTTAAAAGATCCATAAAATATAATATATATATTTTTTTATTTTTATAAGTTTAAATTTATATATTTTTATATAAAAATATAAATTTATTTTATATTAAATAATATTATAATATTTAAAATAAAAATATGATATTTTAATTTAACTATAATTTAAATATTTTAAATATTTTTTTAAAAATTAAACTATAAGAGATTTAATATGATTTATTGTATAACTAAGAAAAGATAATAATGAATTATACATAATTTAATCATAATTAAACAAGTCAATTTAATCATGTAATTTCCTATTTAAATATAAAATCTTATTAGAATTTAGAACTTTAATACTTAATAAGAATTAAAATTCTAATTTTGATGAAATTTTGAAAGTTTTGCTCCAAATAATTTTTAATCCTTAATTCAAGTATTAATTCTTATTCTATTTTTTTAAAATTTAGTTCTTTATCTTTATTAAATTTTTAATTTTGGTTGTGAGTAAGTTTTAGTTTTTTTAAAACTTCTATTAAGTTTTTGAATTTTAAATCTAAAAATTTATTACAACTCTAATCAAAATTTAAGTAATAATTATATTCCAGTTTTAAACTTATATTCCAGTTATAATTAATGTCCTAATTTTATTTAAATTATAATTCTGAAATCTAATAAAAAATTTAAATCATAATTATTAATTCAGCTTTAGAACATTAATATAAATGATCTTATTTAGATATTCTATGGCTAAAGTAAGACAATAGTAAATAAGTTTTTTTAATATAGAAATACATGTATATATATATATATATATATATATATATATATGCATCTAAATTATTTTGATAAAAATCTAATTAAAATAAATTAAAATAAATAAAATTAAAAATTGTTTAACAATACTAAATATATATTTATCATGTATTTTTTTTTGAAAAGAAGGAGAATTAAAGCTTAAAATAAATAAATTTTATTATTTCATTTAATTTAGACTTCTATTTTAAAATTTTAATCTTACCTAAATTTTTAAAATTTAAAATTCTTAGGATTTTAAAAAAAAAAAAAAAAAAAAAAAAAAAATCTGATACTTAATTTTACAAATTAATCATTGAGTTTTTCTTATTTATTTTTATTTATTTATTTTAATATTTATAATTTTTATTTATATTTATCTTTATCACTATCTTTTATTTATATTTTTAGATAAGAAATATTCTTAAAACCATATAAATGCTTTAAGACATCAATCTAAAGATTTAAAAACATTTATCTTTATATTAGGAGTATAAAATATAATTAAATTATCCTTCTCATTGTGTGGATTGTTTTGTTTTGGCATAAATATTTTTTTATCATAGATAATTACATCTCCACTTACTATTTAAATATAATATAAATAATAAAACTTTATTTTTTTATTTTTTTATTTTTATCATAGTTGATTACATTTCTACTTATCATTCATTACTACACATACTATGAAATATGAATATAAATAAGATATTGCTAAAGCCACTATAGTTTTTGCTAGTACGACCTCAACTTGCCATCCACCATATATCATTATAGTTTTTGCTATTGCCATCACAACTTGCCATCTACTACATACCAATACAATTGTTGCTACTACCATCACAACTTGCCATCCACTACATACCATCATAATTTTTGCTAATGCCACCACAAGTTACATTAAACTTGCATTGCATACTATAATGCACACTACATTACACTTTATGAAATATTACTAATGCACACTACAATATATAAAGTGCACATTCTTTATGGATGTGTCTTTTAGTATTCAATAAAGTGCATTGAGGTGTGCAATGCATGTTTAGAGTAGCTTAAGGTGGCATTAGCAAAAATTGTGATGGCATGTGATAGATGGCAAGTTGTGGTGGCAGTAGCAACAATCTATTTGTATTCATATTTTATAGTTTTTGTAATTTTTTTATAATCTAAGAAGATATATTTTTTAGTATTAAAATTAAAATTTGATTATTTAACTTGCCAATCATGAACTTAAATTTGGCATCAAAAATACTTAAATTTTATAATAACTTACAAGTCTACCATAACACATTTTTTCAAATGCCATGTATTTAATAATATTAGATGGAGAAATTGTTACCAAAACATTAACATTATTTATAACTTTAGTCCAATAATTTTTTTTTAATCTAGTATTGTATAATATTATTATTAATTTCTTTAATAAATTTCAATTTAATTATTATTCTATTCTATTTTGTTGACAAGTGCACATAATAGTTAAGAAATAATCAAGATTTTTAAATTGTCTTTAATTTCTAATTTTCTTTGTTGTTTGATTTTGAATGCTTTACTTTTCTTCCTATATTTTTTCATCATAATAATTCATTAAAATTCTTTTAAAATATAATTAAGATATTCAAGTGGTAAAGAATAATTATTTTTGTAATTATGCTTCTTTGGTAATATTTCAATTATATCTTATAAGAATTTTTTCTCTTCAAAGATTTTATATTTGTGTAAATCTACAAGTCCTTATTTATTCATAAGACCAAATTTTTTATGCTACAATTTAATCATATCCATTGAATTTTTTTCTTGATTAGAAAAAATAACAATCTTGCATGTAATAAATCTCCTACAAATACATTTAGATTTCTAAATCTTTTGTCCTTCATAACCAAACAAATTTCTTTAAAAAATTTAAACTAAATCTTCTACTACCCATCCATAAATAATTAATTTAAATAGATAAATATAAATATATATATATATATATATATATATATAACCAAATATCAATCTATATTCTTATAATTTTATCAAATATTTATGATAAAAGTTGTATTAATTCTTATAAAAATTATATAACATATTATTTTCTATCAATAAATTCTATCATTGTATAAATTATAGATAATAACCAATATTTTTGATACTATATATGGTATGAATAACTATATTTAATGATCCATATATTTCAAAACTTATCACTTCTAATGATTATAATAAAAAAAATTAATATTTCTATTTATATAAACAAAAATAATAAGTTTAATTTTTTTTTAAATTTAAAATATTTTTTGGAATGCCCTAGCTTTTTACAATTGTAGCAATTGATTTTTAATTTATTACATCAAGTTTTAGATTTTATTTGTTATGCTTTTTGTAAGTTGTATTGTCTTTTACAAATAATACTTTAAAATATAAAGACTTACCATAGGATTTGTTTCTTATGTATGTAGATTTGAGAATTACAATAACTTCTTTTAGCTCTATTTTATTTTTTTTCTATAAAAAATAATAAAATAATAATAAAGATAAAAAAGATAATAACATAAAAAAATCATCTTAATTTTTTAATTTGACTTTAATATTTATCAACTCATAAATAATCTTGTTGAAAATGTTTTAATAATCTAATACATTGTCACTCTCTTATGTATGTAACGTATACAAATATCACCTTAAGTGTAGTTAATGTGGCAATGATTTTAATATGTATATAATTTATACTTTTTATATATTTTTTAGTCTAAATTTATTTTATAATATTTTACATAAACTAAATTGTGCTCACATCTTTTAGATTGATTTCTTTCCACTCTTTGTAGGTCTTATTTGCATGCTTCTTTTCTAGTAATATGTATTTATTTTGTTATACAATTAGATCTTCTACCTTAAATTGCAGCAATTCAAAATTATTCTTTTCATTAACTGTTTTATCTCAAAATTTTATATTTAACATCTTTGCCACCATCACATCACTTCAACAACACTTTGATACTTGTTGTTGAATAATCACACAATTAATTGCATAGATACAAATAAATTTATTTACAATATAATTATTTTACTTAATTTTGATAAAAACACATGCACAATCACAATTCTGTCAAGTTACGTGCTAGAGCTACTAAACTTCCTAAAATTATCTACAAGTTATTTGAATTGTTTCTCCATATGAAATTTTATATGTATCATTAATTTTTTAAAAAATTACAAAGATTACTTTTAAGTGAGGTTTTGTTTATATCAAAATATCTACTAATATTTAAGATGTTATTTTTCTTTTTCTTTCTTTTTTGTATAGATAATTAATAAAAATTTATTAATAGTAAATAAATAATAATATATATATATTAAGAAAATACTTATGTATTATATTTTTATTTATAGAAATTGTATTTTTAAGCATACTCTTACAACATAACTTGATTCTTTTTTGGAACTATTCTCCTTGATACTTAATTCTTAAACCATTGATTACCTAATTTTTTTATTTAAATAAATAATTAATATCAGATATTGATTATATAATTTAAAATTGAAAGGATTTATGTAATATTCTAAATAATAGATATTAATAATTGAATAAAATCACATATATATATATATATATATATTAACATTTTTATTTAAAATTTTAAAATTTTAATGTCAAACATCAAATATTACTAAAAATAATAAGCAATCAATTATAATTTCATTATTAAATCCATGAGTTACATTAACAATGAACAAATCCAAATAAACCTCTTTAATTTGTGTGAAAATCCATACATATAGATATTTGGTGTGACGTGTGTGTAGAAGCTTCTATTTGCAAAGACTTGTATTCTTGGATACACTCAAAATCATCGTTTTTAATTTAGAATGGCAAACTTGCAGTCAATAGCCAATCATTGATTCAAATAACATTTGCTCTTTAACATTGGAATCAGCTTTCAGTCACATTAAGATGATTACAATTAATTAATCAATTTCATACAATATAGAGTTTTAGATCATCAGAATAAATAATTAGAATAATACTGTAATCAGAATAAAATCTGAAACAAACATTACACAAAACATTGGAAAAACGAAGTGTACATATGAATTGGGTCATGCTGGAAGGGTTCCTACAGCCGTGATCTCTGTGAGTACGTGGCAAACAGACCGCGAACTTCATCCATGCTTCATCCAAATCATGCTTTAGTCTCTATACTCGCCGGATGTCCCCCATCGCACGTCTAAAATATCTTACGTCACAACAATTCCGATCTCACGGCCACGATGCGCGCGGACTGCAGCAGAAGAGCAGCCCTTACGACCACTGGACCCCACATCCTCCAACCGCAGGATGCTGCTTGCTACCGAAAGACGTGAGCGCCCAGGGATTCCTCCCCGCCCTGCTCATAATCTCGTGCCTGCCGATGCTTCTGCAGTGCCGTTTCTGTTCTTCATTCGGGTCCTCTCCTGTGCTACTGGAGGTTGCCAGAGATTTTTCCTGCGCCTCTTTATTACGGGACTGTTGGCTCTGATCCGGAGATTTAGTTCGTCAGGATGGTGGAAGAATTCCGATGCTTTGTTGGGGGGTTGGCATGGGCCACTACCGACGGTCGCTTGGAGGATGCGTTCCGCCCTTTCGGCGAGGTGGTGCAGTGTAAAGTAATTTCGGACAGAGAGACCGGGAGGTCTCGCGGGTTCGGGTTCGTTACTTTCGCCGATGAGAACTCTATGAACGAGGCCATCAAGGAGATGAATGGCAAGGAGCTTGACGGACGCAACATTACCGTAAACCAGGCGCAGTCCCGGAGGGGAGGCGACGGCGGAGGAGGCGGCGGTGGTTACAATCGCCAGGGCGGGGGTGGCGGTTACGGAGGAGGTGGTGGTGGATACGGGGGTCGGTCCTCGTACGATCGCGAGGGTGGAGGTGGTGGTGGTGGTGGTTATGGAGGAAGCCGCGGAGGGGGTGGCTACGGTGGTGGTGGTGGTAGTGGTAGTGGCGGTGGTGGTAGTGGCGGTGGCGGTTACGGTGGCCGAGGAGGATCTGGCTCTGGTAACTGGAGGAACGGCCGTGAAACAGTCTACTAAACTGCTGAAAGTAGTTGAAACCTCTAGTGGTTTGGGCATTGCTCCCTAGCCGGAGGGCTGCGAGTGTTTGCTCGGAGGCTCTGGTGATAGGGTCGGTGAAACACTTCAGAAGGTTACTACATGGGGGTTGCTGAAGGGAAAGACACTGAAGGATGATACTGTCTGGGACTGGGAGATCTGCAACTGTTCACTGGGAAAGCCACTTGAGATTTGACTGCTGCTGTCGGAGGTCGTCTGCCGTTGGAGAGACGCGCATGCAGGCCGCGCCGGCGGCGATACATCTTGCTACTTGTTTCTTGTTACTTGTTGTCTTTTCGTGATCTTTGCTCCAGTGCAGAAGGAAGGGTCGTCCTTCACTGTTCCTGAAGTAGGATAACCACCTGTGTTGCTCCGACACATTTTTGTCTGGAGTTCTTTATGGTCTGTTACTTATGATGGCGGGTTTTTGGGTTTTGGTCTCATACTGCGGAAGAATGAACTCCTGGCGGAGAAATAGCTCTTCTTTGGTGGAGTCGCTCTTTTGTACAATACGTCCGTGGCTTATGAACATCAGAGCGACGTTTTTAAGTGTGTCTGGGACTTATGTGTATCGGACGTTGTATTTGGACTTCTGTATTTTATATATTGAGAATGGAACAATTTCAGAAGGTGTAGCTGTTTACTCAAACTAGGTATCTCTTTCAAGATATCCCCACAGTTTTTGCCTTGCCTTTTTTTTGTGCATCAGCTACGGGCGGCAGAGTATACTACTTGCTTGAAAGGTGCGTCCTTTTAAAAGTCTTTGCCTCTAGCAGACAAGCAATGGTGAAAAGCCCAAAGACGAACCAATTATGTTTTAGGCGGTCCACAAGTCTCTAATCTCCTGTTCGATTCAGGTGGTTTATCTTCCTGTCCTCGAACTGTTTCAGTAATACTGTTGTATCCTTCCGAAATCTGTACCTTTTTCCCCTTCAATAGCGATGGTAAGCACACTCAAACGTTTGCTGACCGGCCAACAAATCTGTGGATTTTATGAATTGGTTGTTAATACTTACCAAACAGTAGTATCAAAGCCCAACAATATGTTAGGAACCTGCAGGTCACACGCACATGCGTAAGTATACTGCGATGAATAATCTACTTACTATCAGTTATAGTTATAACTTTAATCAGAAGTATGTCGGCAGTCGTAATGATGTTAATTCTGTCGAAAGTATGGAACGCTTTGCTGAAGTACTGTCGAATTCGTGGTTGTAGTCCCACGTCCGCAGATGCTGAACTGTCTTAGTCAATATCGAAACCAGTCACTTTTAAATTGCTTTTGATTTTTCGAATGTCTTGACTGGACGACGTAAAATATATACACCTTGAGTGCTAGGTGAGATGGATGTTGAAGGTTGGTTGGCGGGTTTATTAAGGGTAATTGGCGAAGTTCATGCTAGTGTACACTGGTTTAAATACTATCAACAGGAGGAGGAAGATCTTGACAAAGCATCATTTTCACATGAAAATAGTGTTTCAAGCTGTTGAGAGGTTGCATGTTACTGCCAGGGCATGATGATTCTCTTGTGACATAATTTAATGCACAATCTGTTCATGAAGCAGATGCCGAAAGCTACGACTTTACTATTGCATCTTATAAGACAATATAAAAATTTTCTCGCAGACACAAATTCATGTCGCGAATGACCGAAGACCCTTGAGCACTAGGTGCTGCAGCTTCTGTAGTTTGCGACATCTGAAACGTAATCACTCAGTTTTGCTGTGTGGGAGATTAATCTATTAAACTTCAATGCCTTCAACGTTTGTAGTGTGTTTAATTTCAGCTTCTGGGAACATATTTCGCTACATCAAGAGATCCACAACTACTTTGCAACAGACTGGAGGTATCGATGGATTCTTCTGGAATGCAATACCCACGAAACATTTTTTTCTACAGTAACAAGTTTCAATTTCTTAATGAATAAATGCAATCGTACACACTGGCTGATGGCATTTAGTTTACAGATGACAGTATGTCGGGATGATTGTTTCCTTGGATTTCATGTGAGAATAATCTTTTATTGCTGCTGCCTTTAGAGTATGTAAGGAAAGGTGAACTTAGACATTATGCCGCAGATGTTGGCGAAGGACCCTGTGCAGCAAGTTTGAAGGGGAAAGACATATGAAGATAATCAGGTGCACTGTTTCAACTGTTACTTTCACATGTGTTAAAGCCGCTGCATGTACACACTTGGAATCTAGCCCTTGTTGACCAAGTTTTCGGGGAGATACAACTTCGTCTGTGCTGCCTTTTACCAACATTTTCAAGATTCCCGACGTCATTTATGGATTCCTCTTGCATGGATGACGTGTTACTTTCTCATTGCACCTCACAATTTTGTCTGTTATCGTCTTTGCTTGTATTTCCATAGTTTCAGCATGGATCACGGTAACAACCTTCCAACAATACACCTGGCGTATCATACGGAGCCCGGTGAGCACATCGACCTGAGTGCATGTGGCTCAGCATCAAGAAAAAACCCTAACGAGTACGATTAACGTCGGAGGGAGGTCTAAAGACTCATTCACCTTCATGAACCGAACGCATCGCCGAATGGAAGCTCTGCCCGGACAATCCGAATCAAAATCAACTCGCCACTTCTCGAATGTCTTAAACCAGCAAGCTTTCCCGTCGTACCGCACAGGAAACCCCACACCTGGTCTGGACTGATACTGTCGAGCGGGAGACGTCGGTTTAGTCCTCAATTCAGGAGATGATCTTTGCATCGCACAGAGACCCTTGGACGCCTGCGAGTACACATTCAAGCGTGTATTGACAGTGCTTACAACCTTGGTTGCGGTGAGAGTACATCACCTTTCTGTGCCAGAGACCTCTAGAAACGCAGAGCTTGCAAATCGACGCGAAGAAACCCTTCAAGGCCACAGCATCGATACAATTGTGTGTGAACGTTGTCATGGGCCTTGCGAAACCGTTAGTCATGGGTGCGAAACCACTTCTGGACCTATTTCCGCAATGCTGTAGAATTTGTTGCTGGTCAGCCTTGAATCGTACACGTCACATATCGCGGTCACACGCCATAACCGTGCAACCAATGCGGTAGAATAGGAGTTTGCTGACTACGTGGAGTAGCTATCACGATGCTCCGTGCCTGTTCATCACATCTTACCAAAAGGTGAGCATACCATTGTTTCTTGGAAGATAACTTTCTTAAAAAAGAATAATTTTTTGATTGTTATGATTTTGTTTTGTAATGGTTTGTTTGTAAGCGGTTTGGTGCCTTTAGAGAATGGAAAGTGAGTACCAATGTGGACCAATGAAAATATAGTGGTCAAATAAACATGCAATGCATTTGGAATAGAATTGGATTTATTTAAGAATTGGGAGATGTTATTTAATACATAGCTTTGTCTAAATATTAATGATTTTATTATCTCCATGCACATATATGTGTCATGGAATTTTTGTTGGTTTTTTATTAGTTAAAACTTTTATAATTTATTTAGTAGTATATTATTATAAATACAATGTGTAAATTGAATCTTTTTTTGATGCAATAAAGCGTATTAAAGTAACAATTATAAAATTAGAAATATTAAACAATATTTTTTCCAATATTTCAAATAAAAAAAAATTAAAGTGAGAAGTTTGATATTTGAATGTAATTTGTTTAAACAATTTTTTTTTTTGTAAATGCAACATTCTATTAGCCATTTTTTGAAGAAGAGATTGAATGTTCAACTATCTTATAACAAAAGAAATAAGAAATTATAAGCTAGCTATCTCCATTATTGAAATATTTTATTATGTATGATTTTATACATCAATCCAACAACTTGAATTCCATTATTTTCTAAAAATATTTTAATATTTTCAAAAGAATTTGCATGTAACAGTGTTATAGACAATTTCTTGTAAAAAAAACTCAGTTTTTAAAATCAAATCTAAGTTATCAATTTCTAATTTTTCTTGTTCTATTTTATTGATAGTCATTGCAATCATGACATATCTTAAAAGTTGTTTATATTTTAATGCAAAACAATTATCTGTATCACCTACAATCATAATGATTTGTGATTTAAAACAAATGTAACTAGCATACTTTCTAATCACAATCTTATTTTCCAAAACTAGTTTTAACAATCAATATAATCATATTCCATAGATTATTTGTATGATGCTGATTACAAAGAAACATTATAAGCTCACCAACTTTCAACAGTAGCTTATAGATTGGTTGCTTACTCAGTTCAAGCAAATTTAGGTATTGCATTCTCATTATGGTTTTTTTTTTTTTTTTTTTTTTTTTTTTAATTTGATATACAAATTTTTGTCTCAAAAAGTATATAATCATTTGGCATTGGTTGTAAAATTGCTTTATTTGTTTATGCAACTTAGTTATTGCATGATACTAAAATAACATACTAATAAAATAACTTTTAAAAAAATTAAATTTCCTCATGTATTACATTATAAATCACATTATTTAAGGCTCTTATTCCATTTTGAAGAAGACCTAAAATTATTACATTATATAGTTTTTTTTGCTAATTATTTTAAGAGGGTTATTTTTTAGTGCTAAAAGCCAATCTGCATATATTAGATTTTCAAGATTTGTGTGCACTTTATCATCTATTAGAATTCACATATTTTGAGAAAGTGCAAGAGCATTCATATATTTCTAAAAATAAGATTGGTTTAATGACAATGATGATTTTAAATCTATATTACTTGTAGTGCTTGTGCTTTTAGTTTAAGAAAATGTCAAAGCAAAGTTGGATAAATGAATTTTATTTGTATACATTTAAGAATTATTTCAACGTTTAGATTTAAATTTGTCATGAGATTCTATCAACAAAATTGAAACGCATGGTCTTGTTTGTTGCTAAACAATCTAATTTTTATGAACTTATGTTAGATTCTTATAGATCTTTTATTGTTTTGTAAGGTTATTTTGGTAGTGTTATATAAATAGAACAAAATCCATTGCAATAGTGAGTGATTTCTAAATTGATGGATGCATAACATAAATTTCTAAGATTGATTTAGTTTTTGTTTTAAAGGAAATAATTTTTAATTTAGTTTTCTCTTATATTTCATCTCTTATTGTTTCTATTAGGTTGGTGGCTTGTGATGGTGTAAAACAATAGCATTCAAATATCACTTCTTTTTTTTTCTTTTTCTTTTTCTTTTTTTTCTTCCAAAAGTGTTAAAAGTTTTGGCATAACCTACTTTCATTATTATTTTTTCTTCAATTATATGTGATGTAAATCCTTCACCACTTTGTTTATTCCATAGATATTTTCCACTTTGTATATCTTTAAAGATGGATAAAAGAAACAATATATTATTATTATTATCATTATTATTTTTAATCCTTTGAAAGCTCAACTATAATACATATATTCACACAAACACACACACACACACATATATATATATATATATATATATATATATACATTTATGCATGGATAGATGAATATAATACAAAAAAATACATCTTATTCTAATAAAGAATAGTTTGTTAAATTTTTTTACTTGTTGTCCATAATTCTAAACAAAATTAGAGTGTTGGCCTAATTTTAATTGTAAAAATTTATAAATATGTTAATTATTAGATATTAGTTAGGGATTTCATTAAATATTAATTTAAAATAAATAAAATATTAAGAATTAAATATTATATGCATCTACATACACATCTATGTATGTATGTATGTATATATATATTAAAGCATCAAAATAAAAAAAAATAGTATTGTATTTGGTATTAAATTAAATTTTGATTTGATAAGAAAATTTCATATTAAAGAATAATTATAAATTTGGCATAATTATGGTTTAAATATATAATTGATAAACAAGTATCATTAAACTAATATAATTTGTTATAATTATATATTTGTACATATATAAATATCCTTGAATAAAACTTTTAATTTTTAAACAGCTATATATTATAAACATAATTGAAATATATATGAAGTAATAAAATTGGTTTTAAATAAATAAATTCATAACAAAAATGTACAACAAGTAATATGATTTTTTAAATTCCAATAGACCAAAGACTAGTTAAAGTAAAAATCTAGATGAAACAAATAATATGAAGGGCTGTAATTAGCAATAAGTGCTTCAAAATTGTGTATGTCAAGGCATTATATTAGTGATGAACATAAATGTATGCATGTATTGAAACATCTCTAATTCAAATAATTATTAGAGCATAACAAAAATACCAATTTGTACTAATGCATATATTTTAAAATATGATTAAAATTATATAATGTGAGGCAGTTATGTCCCTATACAAAGTTGATATTTTTTTAGACCTAATTTCTACAAGTCAACATCTCATTTAATTATATTGAAAAAATCACTTAAAAATGATAAGATTTAAAATTTGTATTAAGAAGATTACATTTTTTTAAAATTTTAAATATATTTTTTTTGCACATGTGAAATTTTAAAATAAAATTTATCTAATTTACTCAAAACCAGAGGTAATTGCAAAAATTAATTATGTGTAACTTTTTTTTAAAATTTGATCATTTAAATTACAATTTTTTTTAATTGAATTATAATGAAAAATTAAATTAAATAATAAATAGTTTAAAGTCTCTTTTTTCTTTTAATATTTGTTATAATTTGAAAGTTTGAATTTTAATAAAATTATATGTACTTCTTTTATTGGAATTGTATTGCAATTACATGAATTTTATGAAATTATATACATATATATATATATATATATATACACATAGTAGGATTAGACTTAAGTTATTGTATAATATATACCAACTTTATCATTTCTATTTAAAATTTGATCATAAATTTTTGAAAGGTATAATATTCTTAGTAACTTCCACAAAGAAATACTTTATAAAATTAGCCAATATATTTAAAATCATATTTTATAATTTAGAAGTACAATTTAAATTAGTTTTTATAAATTAAATATTTTATTAATATTTTAAATAATAAATAATAAAAAATATAGTTGGTTACATATTTTTTGAAATTACATCAACAAACCATCATCAATATTAGAACTACAAGATTTAATGCAAACTAGATTATTTGAATGAAAATCATTACAAAAATATTTAAATATTTCTGTTTTGAAATTCATATTAAGAATAAATTTTGTTAAAATAATAGAATTCTAAATTTTTATAGATTATTTAAATTCAAATGAATGTTAAAGTTTAAATTATAGTTTTAGAACAAGAACATTAAAGTTATAATCTTGAATGCACAAAAGCACAGTAGAATCTCTTATTGAATTTTTTTCATTTGTGATTAATTCTTTAAGAACTATTGATAATGTCTTTGAATAAAAATATTTATAAGAAAAATTAATATTTTTAGATTCATTAGAACATCATTAAAATATTATAAGTATATAAAATAGATATTTATCAATTTTTAATTCTTTTAAACTTGTTACAAGTCATTTTAAACCAAAATAACTTTAACAAAATATAAATTTTGGTTTTATCAATATACCAATTAAAAGTTTTAAACAAACAAAATTAAATCTCAATTATTATTGATTTTTTATTCTTAATAAAATCACTTGAATAAATTTAAAATTAAGATATTTTAAGAAATACATTACATATGTAATACTATTGTGTCTTGAATTTAAAACTTAAAGGTATTTATTTATTAAAGATATACAAAAAACTTATGTATAATAAAATTTAAACTTATAGAGGATAAATAATCAATTAATATTTTTTAGTTATAAAATCAACAAGCTAATAATATAAAGAAAAAAGTATTCTTTTAAAAATACAAAGTAAAGAGAAAAAAATACAGAAAACAGAAAAAAACATATAATCCTATTCATGTTTTTATTAAGCCAAGTTTTATCTTATATTAACTCTAAAAAAATATTAGAAAGAGTTATTATTTATCCAGTAAAATAATTTAAAAACTCAATTTTGAATACTTTTATTTATTATTGAATTTTGCATACTTGTAATATATAAAAATCAAACTGATTTTTTTATTAGGTGATAGGTTTGAATGTTGTGCAATAAATTTAATTAAATTATAATATTTTTAATTTAGATGAATACATAACCTATTTCAATTTATAACTAAAGATTTATATACAAAAAAAACTTTTGGTTAATACATACTACACTATTTTGGGATTTAAAAATAAACACTAAAATAATATAATATAATATTTATTGAAATCTATAAGAGCACTTTAAAATTTAAAATAAATCAAATATAATTTTTCAATATTTTTTAATTTATATAGATTAAAGTATAATAAAGTATATATAAGATTTATGTATTAAGATTAATATATATATATATATATATATATATTAAATATTAATATAATTAATCTTCAAATTGAGACCTTATTTTGAATATGTATTTCTTTTTAATTTTCATATTTTATTTCATCTTTAAATAAAATAGTCAATTTTTTTTAATAATTTTTTAATAATTATAGATACAAATTTAGAAATTATTATTTATAAGTTTTTAAAGTTATGATATATATACAAATATATTTTAAATATTTGTAATTAGTTTTTATTTTTTAATTTATTTTTATTCTTTTGCTTACTAAATTATCACAAGCTATTTTTAATGCAAATCTATATATATTTCCTAATTTGACTTCTACTTCCACTTTTATTATATGAATTATACATGAAGTTGAAATTATAGCTTAGTTCCTACGGTTATAGGATAGACGGTTATAGGATATAACGTTCCTACGGTTATAGGATAGACGGGACTCGGCGGCACACAGCGGCAGAAGACGGTAAGTCCCATCACCGCGTCATTCGCCCGGATGCTCATCACCGAGCCATCAGGGTAGTTACATGGTCACCTTTCTCAAGCTCACTAGGCGCGGGCGACGGCGGTTTTGTCTAGTGTTGTAACGCCGAATTCGCCATCTCTTGCCAGCGCGTGTCGCGTGTTGGAGCTGCTGTAGGTGAATCGCTTTATTTATTTATTTATTTATAATTATGTAACTTAGATTTTTTAAGCATGCATTAAGTGTTTGCATTGACGATGTTCGCCTTCGTGTCTTGACCGAAGCCCTGGATTTCTGTGTAGTGCGGTTCTGGTTTACATCTTGGAGTTGGAGTGTCTTAGAGCAGGTGCTCGAGTGTTGCAGGGGTTGTCACAGTGTCATCGTTCACTAGCTCTCCGGATTTTGTTGTGGTCTTTTTGTGCAAGTGCCTTTTGTCCCAATTTGTTTCGGGGGACATTTCTTGCACAGTCCTCTGCTGCTGGAGAGTTGGCAGTGCTTTACGTACGGAACCTGCATGAATACATGTCATGCTTTTCTCAAGTATTTCGTGGTCTTGGTCGATACGTGTTGCAGATGAGAAGGAAACCGTGATTTCTAGAAGGTAGAGGTCGGCAGTAGGTGTAGTTATCGTGGTTGGTGGCGCCTCTTGAGTTTTTGCAGCTACTACAGCTTGCAAGGAAAGTATCATTTTCTTATCTATTTTATAGTACTTTTGTCTTGCATTTTCCCAATTCAATTCATAACTTAAAACTACGTCTCTTCTGTTCCATAAATCAGCTGAGAACCAAATTGTAAGAAACATTTGCTTATGTTTTGCAGTTTAATAGCAGCAAGGAGGTCAAGTTTCCCCGTAGAAGCTTGGAGCTTGAAGAAGTCGATTGAGAACTCCAGTTGTAACCCATTTTTGAGAATCGTGAGTTATTAACAGTCATGTCTTGCAAAATTTCTTCTACGACGCTGTACATGCTCTTAGCAACTATCCATGTCAGTTTAATATCTGCATTTTGTTGCTGTGGTGGCTATGTGAGCCAAGATTTGAATATTTACGATCTGGTATCAGGAGGTGTATACGTAACTAGAATTTCATAGTTAGGCTAGGCACTCGTGAATATAGATCACTTAGATAGCAAGAGTATCTGTACAATTTGCACGCTTATGATTATGCATAACTGGTATTCTGTTCCGAGGTTGGGCTGATTCTGTTTACAGGACAATTGTTTGTCTGTGCAGATATTTTGCGAAGGATTGTCAGAATTTCCTAAGATCAGCCTTCCAATGTAATGCTGGCGGCTCCTTTCCGTTGCAACATTACTGTAGTCTAGTCTTTAGACCAACTAATTGAAATTGTTTTTTGGTGATGTTGCAAATAGTGGTTATATTTTTGGTCAAGCATGCCATATTTGTGGTTATTTTTGATGCGGTTTCATAGGTTGAATATTGACCTTACAAACACATGACATGCTTTGGAAGCCTTAGGTTTTATCCAACCATTTTAATTTTAATGGTGAAATAAAGTGTCATTTTGTCCAACTGATTTTGATTCTTATTGGAAAGTTTTAAGAGCTTAATTGATAAGAAGTGATGAATTCTATTTATATTTATCTGACCTTTTAGAAGAATGGATTTGACAACTTTTTTTTACTTCTTAAATGTGAAAATTACAAATTTGAGATATTAGAGAGCATAATGTAATCACAGAATATTTCTCTCCAATAATGATATTTGGTGGAAATTGAATAATGTTTTATATTGCATATTTTTATTTTATTTTTATGTATTTTAAAATTAAATTGGTATAATTTTTAAAGTGGACACAATATTTTAATTATTTACTTCAAAAATATTCGTGTCAAATTAGTAGGTATTCAAAACAAAACGTATTTTAGCTATTTTTTTTTGTACACAAACTATAACTTATTTAGTTATTTTAAAAACATTAGAATCTATAATTAGTTAAAGTTTTTGTATGTGTTGTTGTAAACCTTAGATGTTGTACAATTTTGCCTATAGATAATATTAACATATTACTTGTTTTAATTCGACTATGGTCACCACATTGTTATTGTAGCAATTTTAAAAATACACAACTTTAACATGATTTTAATGTTCTATCTCTTAAATTTATATAAATTTTGAATAAAATGTATATTTCTAATATTTTAATATTATATTTTTATTTATTAATTTTTTCTTCAAACATCTTTAGACCAACCTTGGTAGTTTTGAACTTCAATTTTAAAGTTAAATATAGCTGTAGTTTCTTACAAATTTAATATATTGTTGTGCTTATTATTCTTCTATTGTATAAATTTGTTCCAAAATCAAGTAATTATTTTTTAAAATATATTATGTAACTTAGATAACATATTTCTTATACTTGATTTTAAATTTTTTATTTAGTTTTTCCACCATATTGTGTAGTGTTGTGGCTGCATAAAATTAAATTGCAAAATTGGATGAAGGAAAAAGAAAAAAGAAAAAAGAAAAAAAGTAAGATTTTTATGTTTTCTGATTGTGAATTTCTAATCTTTAAGAATTAAAAGAAATATCAAGTACCTATTCAATTCAAAGTTATATAGTAGAAAATATTTTATTTGAAAAAAGCTTTATTAAGTTTCATTTGATACAAATAAATCAAATATTCTATAGATCTAATGTTGCTTAATGATGTTTTATTTTAAAAAGGTGTTTTTTTGGTAGACTTCTAATTCTAAACTTGTTCGAAGTTAAATGATGGTAATTAGAATAAAATTTATTAGTATAATATAAGAGATAAGAAGTTTAATTTTCATAAGCAAGTTAATTGCTTATATTTAGTGGTTGGCATATTTTATATTTTATAACCTTAGATGTTGAACATAATGAAGTTATCTCTTTGAAATAGAAATTAATATCAATGGCTAAAGCTTAGTATTTAGATGGAAGTTATTGTTATAAAATATAACTATACAACTGCAAAAATAGTTAATTGTGAGTTATTGCTACCATTTGATTAAATTACATCTTATTTTAAAAATTTTAGAAATAATAGTAGAGTCAAAACCTTTAGATAAAACTTCTTTTGAATGTATTTTGATAGAATAAAATCTTGGATGATAATTGAAAGTTAGAATTTGCTTCTAATTTTCTATTAAATACTTTTTTAAATAAGTATCTTTTGTTTTTTTTTCTTGTAATATTCTTTGAATAACATCTTTTCAAAAGAGTGTTTTAGATTGACATATTAATCTAAGATTGTATAGCACAAAATACTAGAAGTCCAAAAGTTGCAAGATTCAAACAAGATTGAAGATGAAATTTAATATTTGTTATGTCATATTTAGTTTGAAATATTGTGTTTTTTTGAAAATATATCCTATTGCTAGTAGTTATTCATAAGTGATTTTTGAAATCTAAAAATAATAAATAATATTATGAAATAATAATAATAATTTTTAGCATTATATTAATATTAAGTGAAGTGGTTTTGTAGATATTAAAGAATTGTATATGATTACATTATATAATAATATTAAAATTTTAATTATTTATTGATTAAGACCTTCCAAATCACCAAATTCACCAACAATATTTTTTGAATAAAATTTAAATAAAAAATAGACATTTACACTCTTTTAAATCTTCATTGCCACTATTTTAACTACAAGTGCTTAAAACTTTAAAATGGAAAGACTATGCTTTCAAAGACTTATAAGTTGGATTATGCTTAAGCATATGTCCTTACATATTACTATCATTATTTTAACAAAAAAATTGTTTGAATACTACATTCAAATAAAATATCTAACAAATGAACAAGTAAAATTTAAAACAATCTGTGTGTGGTATTAGGTGACCGTGCTCCAAATCTATGTGGGACATGTCTACGTGGCGCTTCAAGGGCAGCATAGGATTGGTAGATTCATAGTTAGGGCCATTTTATAGAAAAAACTCAATTCACACTGTAAAAAATATTCCTTTGTCCAACTGAATATGAACAACTGAATGGGTGTAAGATGACTATGAACCTTTGCTGTTTATCCCCCAGTTCAGAACCATTCTGCCACGTGTCATTCCTGTTCAGTTTATACTAGACCTATCATGTGAGTAAGAATTTCATTTCTAGTCATTTTTTTATCAATAATGCTGGCACAATCTATTTCTATAGAAAAAGTATAATTCCGGCGTTGAAAATCCAATAGCACTGCTGCACGATCCATTTTACAAGCTTAAAGAATGCCGCTCCCACAATTTAGAAAGTTCGAATTTTTCATGAATTGTTTGTTAAAAAGCAAAAATTGTAGAAAAAATAATGTTTTTGTGGAGCTCAATTCTATGATATAAAATATTTAATAATCTGGAATATTATTCCAGATTGATTGCAAGCACATAAAAGCTGACTAGACTCTTAGGCTTATTTTATAAATATTTTGGAATTCTGATGTATTTGTTACATTTCTAGTTTTGAATGTTGCTTATTTAGGACAAATATCTAATTTTTTTGGTGATCAAATGAAAATTAGACTTTGCAATCAAATTGTTAACCTACCTGCATATTTCTTTTACTGAACATCTTGTAAATTAAATTGTAATTAGCACATGCATTTGTTTCAATTTGTTTTGTATTAAAGACATTTTAATACTATTTTATTGCTTAGAAAGATATTTGAGATTCATTAGAATACATCATATTATTGAATTCAGAAACTTTTGTGAACTTCTTGAGATTTATGGCCAAGTTTGGGTATTTCTATAAAAATTGGATTAAAACAACTGAATGGAAATATTAAAAAAATCTAATAAAAATAGTTATATCTGTATAATGCAAGCCAAATAATTTTAAGAATAAAACATATAATACTTTTTGTATCAGAAACATGAAATGAATATCAATGTAGCATATTAGAGCTACACATGATTTGAAAATCAATGGTATTCTATGTAGAATATTATGTTGTTTGACTCTTTCAAAATAATTAACTTTTGTAGCATGTTAAAGAACATTTCAACCTACTGCTTATGATTATTAACACTTTTATAACATACGAATCTGGCTAAAAAACGACTTTTTCGGGATCCCACAAGTATAGCCTCTAAATCATATATATATATATATATATATATATTTTAACACAATCACCCTTTAAAAATTATTAGAAATTATAATCATATACAATTTATGGTAACATGAAAAGATGTAAGAATTTAGGTTAAGATAGAAATTTCATCAAATATTTTATTGAAAAAATGAGAAATGAAAAAATTAATTCTTGCTCAGCCAAAAAAAGGGCTAAATAAAAATTCAACGTCCAGTTAGCGGAGGTTTTGTACAATTTTGATGGTTTGAAGATTTCCAGATGCATAAAATTCTAAGGGAAGGATGAATCATATAGTTTATTCTCAAGCACTTTAAAAAAAAAGTGCAAACTTGGATTAAAAAATAAATAAAATAAATGCTTATCCATGTCAAATTGTTTTTTTGAAAGCTCAACTTATTTAATAGTTAGGTTTTTGACATTGTTAATTAATTAATTTGATCAATGTTTCTATGCATAGAATAAATTTTTGATCACTTTGTAAGTTAATTAATATCTTTAATACATTTTAAGCTTTGAAATTAAATAAAATGCTCATAGTTATATTTAATTTTTTTTTTAAAATTATCTACTGAAATTAAGCAGGGTATAAAACATTCCATAATACATCCTCTTGTTGTTTTTGTTTTTATTATTATTATTATTATTACAATAAAAGCCTTAAAATAATATCTAAGATATGTATGCTTTTAATTAATTAATTCTTTTATAAAAGAATGAAAATTTATAGAATTAAGGATTTTTTTAAAAGAAACTTATTATTGTAAACTTAAATTAGACTAAAACATTGAAGAGATGATGTTGTAAAATTTAAAACACAATTCCAATTACATTCTTTATGCATATAGGTTTATATTATTATCCTTTTAAAAATTAATATTTTTTTAAAGATTTCACATGATTTTTATATGTATATTTTTGAATAAGTGAGTTTATATATATATATATATACATATACATATGTATGTATGTAATTAGAGTATTGCTAATGCCACCATAATTTGCCATCCACCACATGCCACCACATGCCACCATAATTTTTGCTACTGCCACCACAACTTGCCATCTACTTGACATATATTTTTAGATTTTTAAAATTCCAATCAAAATTTTTGTTAATATTTCTAATAAGTTCTCTTTTTATTCAAATTATATAGAAAGTAAATTTAATTTTAATAAAAAATAATTAAAAAATAAATAAAAATAAATTGTGGTGGTAATAGCAAATTTTTTTGGTTGTATTAGCAACACCCTATATTTATTCATTGTAGGATTGTTTTTAAAACCACTCAATCTTAAAAAATATAAATTTATCATTGAGTTGCTTGCTGAATACTTTTATTATATATATGTAATTTAAATTTGAGGTGAGAAGTGTACTTTTTGTTTGTATATATGCATATATACAAATAGAAGCTAGTGCAACCAAGCATATAAATATATATATATATATATATATATATGCAAATATAAAATACCTTGTTCTAATGCTATTGTTTTCATCAATTCTATAATAAAAATTGAATGTTAGAGATTACTTGGAGACACGAAAACTTAAGATCTGTGTAAAAATATTCTACATCCCTAAATGTTTTAGTGCTCTTAACACACAATATATAACAAAATGACAAATAGTAGATAATTTTAAACTAAATAAATCAAAATTCCATGTGGCACACTATACCAGAGTAATATTTATTAAACACATGATTATAGACAAAGAACAAGGATAACAAATATTGTATATAATTACAATGACTTATATTGCCTGTTTGTTTGTTTGTGCAGACATGGTTATTATAGTATAGTTTATCTACAGTTTTTTTTCTTTCATTGAAAGATATTATTCTTACTATTAGCATCATCATTGGAGTTTATATGAAATCCTGTTTAAAAAAATCATCTTATTTTTTTACATTTGAAATGTATGATATTGATAAGTGTATGACATACAAGACTTGAATTAATGTTCATCATATATTAAAACTAATTATTTACTATGTAAAAACTTATATTTGAAACAGGGACTTACATGAATATGTAGGTAAAAAGTATTTGTTTATTTTTCTATCGGTTTGAAAATAATATGGTGGTGAATGACTGCATTTTTATTTTTAATTGTTGCTTATACATGTTTACATTCTTTTTATTTTGACAATATTTTATTGTTTGCAAAACATTAACAAAGTGCCTGTTTTTCAAATCTGAGGCCCTCTTGGAAATACCAATTGCCTGTCAAGAATTTCAACTTCATATTGCTAATTTATCAATGTACATTTTAGAACATTATCTTTTCAAATTCCACCATTTTACTATTCATATCTCAACCACATCATATAATTGTTCATTGAGTTCTTAGCATTTGACATTAAAATTTATCTTAATTCTACCACATCCATCTTTTCAAGGTGCACCCACTTTTATGTCATTGACGTACTCAATTGTACTTTAAAGTACAGAAATAAAATCATTTTTTGAGTTAGAATATGGATTCAAAATCAAATTTTAAATTTGTTTCATATGAAAAGTCTAAAGCTGAGCGGTAAATTGGTGAAAAATCAAAATATACAAATGATTAGTTTATAATTAAGCTATTTTTTCTGTAATTTTTATATTGATAAAAGACAAATTGTTGTAACTGTGGGGATAAAAGGCAACCAAAAGAACTAAGCATGGATAATTCTACTCTTTATTTTCATCTTACAAATAGTAACATGAGGTTTGTCTTTGTGATTCTTTTCAATAAATAAAGAAAAAGTTTTTACAATTGAGATTTGAACATCAAATTTATTAGGTCCAATTACATACTATCTTTTGATAGAGTAAAGTTTTCACATGGACTGGGATAGGGAGTTCAATTCCTAGAAAGCCTCAATGTGTGAACCCAATTACCCATCATTTTATCCACAACATCATTGAAACACCCACATGATCCTGTACAAAAGTTTGGTCCTCGGCGAAAAGTAAAAGAAGCCCCATGCCTAACTTTGCAATAGGAAAAAATGCCTGTAGCCATGGCGTCGAGAAAATCCTAGAACTCCCGGGTTCTAAGCAATCGAGATGCCTGGGAGGCCTGGAAGCAGCGACGGTGGGGTCGGATATGGTGGGAAGGGCTTGCGAAGAGCAGATGCAGGAGCTAATACGAGCAGGAGACAGCCCGGCGGTCCACAAATGCGCTCTGTCCCCCAACGCGGCCAATACCTGTGCCGAGGTTGAAAAAGTCGGAACCAGGCTGCATCGAATAGTTATATGGCTGTTTTTTCTATAGCAATAGTAACAACGCAAGTGCCATTTACTGATGCTCAAATATGCTGGCGGCATATTCGGAGAGCAGCCCGCCCTTGGTTAACCGCGTGAGTCTTCTGTCACCTCTAGCCACAGTTACCAACTCGTGTTGGTATTTCTGTCCACGGCGCGGCTCGCCATCATGTGTAGTGACCTGTGTTGCCAATCTCTGCTTGCTGACGACGGCTTAATTTGTGATCTGAAAGGAGCAGTGAGTTGCAGTGGCTGCCGGGAGCCAGTTCAATTGATTGTTAATCTGTTGGGAATTGCTTGAGACTCCTATGCTGAACTTGAGAGCATTCCTTTAAAGAACTGCGACGAATTTTTTTAGTGTACTAGTCTTTGTCTCCTTGCAACGATGCAGAGAACGGCCACGGACATTGGCCGGAAGGCTCTCACTGAGATCGTCAGGCAGCGGAACCTACATGGAGTTTCGGGGCTTTGGGCGGGAATTGGTGCCTCTGCAGGAGAATTATCTTCAGGTAAGTGAAGGGAATTGTGTGAAGTCTTGGCTTCCATAGACACTTCCGGTTGTTAACCAGACGTTGCGATATTTAGTCATTGTGTTTACGACTTGAATTGGATTACTTGAGTTGAAAGGCGAATTAAAGGCGAATTAAAGGCGGAGAGATTCACATGTTGATGAGCACGTTCTTAACTACAGGAGCAGAGAGCAACATTTTAAGCCGTTTTTCGTCGTGCATTGTAGTTGATGTTTCAGAGAATAATGCTTGAATGAAATCATGTGTGAGATTTGTGTCTTTCTGCTTGAACGGTGCTCGCGAAGTGTTGTTTTGTTTTATTTGTTTATTTATTCATTCTGCTGTCTCGAGGTCTGTCAATTCGCCTTGTTAGAATCGCTTAACCGGTACTAGTACTTATGAGGAATCCGTCTTTGATGAGAAGCAAATCGCAGTGGTGACATGCTCTGGTAAATTGAGCGGACTGGTGTATAGGTAAGTTTATTGCGATATTTCCTGATAGTATTGGAAGTAATATAAATACTACGCATTTTTTGAATTAAGAATTTTTGGACTTCGTTCTGAGTAAGTATTCTTCATTATCTTAAATGTTTTCGACAGATCTTTGACTGTGGCTTGGTTCTTGACTCTGGCTCATTCGAGTAGGTGGAAGACCTTTTTCATCACTCGGTGATGTTAGGGGATCTCCAGAGAGGTTTCGTGTAAATGATGCGCATGACAAAAGCACTGGACTTCCTTCAACGAAATGGCAAGACAGGCTTTCCACAACCCTCGGCATGGAGGTGCTAAAGCTGGCACATGTTACCACCAGGACCGAGCATTCCGCTGCGCTAGCTCTTGATGATGACAAGGGCTACGACAGTTCCAGTAGCATGGACGAGTTTGTTGAGGTCGGACATATGCTTGCAGACGCCGCGCGAACAGTCGTCATGAAGTATTTTAGATCAAACTTTCAGATCATCGACAAGGAAGACTTGAGTGAGGAGCACACACATTTAAAACTTAGATAAAGTCTTTAAACAGACTTCATTACCATGCAATCTGAGATTTAGCCGTGTAAAATATGTCAGTGCTATTTTCCAAATTGTTCTTTGAAATATCCAACTTAGCGCCAGATCTTTACGCATTAGGATTGCAAAACTGTTTCCGGTATGCAGTGCCTAGAAGGTTTAGGCTCGTCATCCCTCTCAGCTCATCGCCTAGTCTCTGAGCACATGTCAGATTTTGTCTACGTCTGATTGTCGAATTGGTCAACGGCATCGTCATGTGCCCCCAACTCTTTTTGAGTGCGTTTGACCCTTCCCAATACAAAGCTTGGAGTTGCAAGATGTGGTATGTGTTCCCTGCATTCATGGTAGAGACTTTTAGATATGCCTAAAATTTTCATGCTGACTGGCTTTGATGGTGAGCAGGTCCAGTGACAATAGCCGATCGAGAAACTGAGGCTGCGATGTGGTCAATCATATCCCGGTGTTTTCCAGATCATGCAATGTAAGTTTCTCCTTACCGATCAGAAAATTCTAGGTAGCTTTCAGTTTCCTTTTTCCCATCTTAAAACACCTTCATCCAAGCATCTAGGAGGTAATGATATTGCTAACTCAAAAGCCTTGTGCAAAGTTTAAAACTAAGCATGTACTAAGTTGAGATGAGGAGGAGTTTTCTGCATCATACATAATACGAATAACGAAGACGCAATATGTGTCTTAAGCCTGTACAGAGGGGATCATAATAAGAGTACTGAATGCTTGTGATAAAAAAATAAATCAATGTATACTTTTTTAGGGATGTTTTGTAAGGGTAGAGGGCAGGGTAGAAGCTAATAGCAAGATGTGACAGATTTGGGGAGGAAGGAGGCTTGGCGATGCCTGAAGGAGGCTCTGATTATGTTTGGGTCTTAGACCCCATTGATGGCACTAAGAGCTTCATCACTGGTGACAATAATATCTTTCTTTTGTCTTTGTCTGCCTTCTCTTTGCACATTAGAATTCGAGGAAATTTAGATGATTCACGAAGCTCCGCCGAAGGCATTCCGTTCCTGAAGTTTCTCTTTCTTAACGTGAGGAACGGATTCGGAGTTCAAGAACCAGACGCAAAAAGGCTTGTGAGGCGCAGTGTCTAATACTATGTACATTCAGAGCGTTTGATGTCTTTATCCCGTCATTTTTAGTGTGGTCCAAGAGAAGTTGGATGGAACAATTTCAGCAACGTCTCAAAAACTGCGGGCGTTCTGAAGCGGCTAACCCTTCCACAATGTGCATAGGCTTATGGCAAGATTTCACAAAAATTAGCACTCAAATTAAGATAATTCTCAGAATAATGTCATGCTTGGCTCATCGCCAGCATAATAATAAAGAATATGAAGCTCTTAGGCTCTATAAACAAGCCACTGATTTTCGTGGATGTGGGATTTCAGGGAAGCCAGTTTTCGGAACACTCATCTCTTTGCTGTACAAGGGCACTCCGGTACAGTGAAAATCTGCTTTGGTTTTTTTTTAAAGAATTTTTCTGTCGTCAATGTATTGAATAGTGTGCCAATAAGTGTAACTGCGGATTAACTAAGGATTAACTAATGGATTAACTAAGGATTCCTGTACACCAAAATCAGGAAAACATTGATTTTGTAACTTGTTTTTTATTGGCTTGTTCGTCATTTTGCTACGGTTAGTTCGCGTGTAGAAGCCATAACTGTTCTTTGTAACTATCTTCACCTAGAGGTTGTAACTAAAACACTAGATTGTCAGGTGCTTGGTATCATCGATCAACCTGTGCTAGGGGAGCGGTGGGTTGGAGTTCGAGGCCAAGCTACTACTCTTAATGGCCGCAGAATTAAAACACGTTCCTCTACGTCGCTGCTCAAAGATGCATACTTGTAAGCATTCATTTCATATACTATTGGTGCCATTCTATATTGCACAAGTCGAAAGACAGTCTGAAAAATATGAAAAGTGTCTACTCTGCATGTTGTTAGCTGACGTCCATTTCCACCTAGCACTCATTAGGACTTTCGAGCAACTTAGCAATGCTTAACAGACTGACTTTTCGTCAGCGTTGGTTAAGGCAGTCAGGTCATCAATTCAAGTCATTTTTCATTTTCCTGGCTCATAGGTACACAACAAGTCCTCATATGTTCGCTGGGGAAACAGAAGATGCCTTTGTGCGTGTTAGGAATGAGGTATGAAATTTCAGAGTTTTAGGCCTAATGTTCTATGTGTAGCAATGCAATGAGCTAGCGTTGTTAAATGTTATCCGTCATGTCAAGTAAGAGGATCTATTTCGAAATACGATCATATTAATAATCCATTTATTTGTCTCTCAAGGGCTTATCTTATCATTTGACAGGTGAAAATACCTTTGTACGGATGTGACTGTTACGCGTATGGCCTGCTGTCATCTGGTCATGTGGACGTGATTGTTGAACACGGATTGAAGGTATGAAGTAGATGTTTCAATTAGCGTACTGATTCGCTATTGGTTGTCAAGGGAGGGCAGTTTTGTACAGATTAGAATTTTCTTTTGACACAGCTCTACTTGCCTTCGGTTGGATTGTAATATCTAAGCTTGCCTTTCTGCTCTTCGACTCAACAGCCATATGATTACTTGGCTTTAGTGCCAGTGGTTGAGGGTGCTGGTGGGTCGATTACGAACTGGAATGGAGAAAGTCTCAAATGGTTTCCACATAATGGTAAATTTTCTTGTCTTTACGGGGTCTGAATGAATAATATCCACTGGGTACACTGATAATTTAAAGCCTCTTTCAAACCAAACTCCTAAGCATTGGAAATCACATAATCGAGTATGTTCAATGCATCATCTTCAGTAACGCATTCAATGCTCGCATTCTTTTGAAACAAATCCTGAGAGACCTTATTTTAGACACTATATTTCTCAAAATGTCTGAAAGTAACTGGTCATTAACCACTAGTTTTGCAGTTATCTCATCGACCAATATTGAGACATTATATTGCATGAACAGTGAGTTCAGATTAGTTTTTTTATGTGACATGTCGTCTTTACATGAAGTCCTTGCAATTGTTCAGGGGAACACAGTATTGGAGTGCTAGCTGCTGGAACTAGAAGTTTACACAAGGCTGCTCTGTCTCGCTTGGTTGGAGAACGATGTTGATGTGCAGCGACAAACACAACCGATTTTCTTAGCCAAGCAATTTTTGTTAGATATAGTACTTGCTTAGTCGACTAGTGTAGAGCAGTGCTGATACATTCCTCCTAAGCATATATTTGTCTTAGCATATATTAGTTTTCAATAACCTTTGTTAGTTCAGATTCTTTAGCGAAAATTCATCTTTTACTGGCCATAATTATGCAGATGTTAACTTCTGGTTCATCGAAAGTTCGTATTCCTGCCTTGGAGCATGTACAGAATTACCGTCAATTTGCTCCGACGAGTAAAAGTGGAAAAATTCATGCAACACATCTACAGAGGACGCGAAGAATCTTCAACCATATCCACATCATCCATTCATTTTCTAGAGGACGAAGAATATACGTGTAATCTTTCTTTCCAGTTTTTCCATAGTTGCAATTGTAAGAGAAGCTCGCACACCAGACTTGTAACAATTGTGGGATTTTTTTTATCTTATCAATTTCCATGAAACCAGTCTTGATACGACATATCATTATTAAGCAAGCACAGCTTCCATTCAATTTATTCCGAAACAATAAACATGAAAGTCACGGTTCACACTTTGTTTCTTTCAGAAGGAACCTGGAGAATGTTGATCAGTCCGAAAGAGTGGCTGAAGCAAATACACTGAACCTTCGACGTTATCTTCTGAGAATTGGGTCTCTACACTGTCAGTTTGTAAGTCAAGACCATCGTATCCTGCTTCGCCATTTCCTGTGCACTCTTCGTTCTTATCGGTAACTCCTGTCCGCCCCTTTCAAGGATGTCCACATGTGCACTTCCTCCTGGCGAACGCCTCATTTGACCCCTATCATAATTGTCATCAGCGAAGCGCTTTTACTTTCCTGAAAATTCTGGGAGCTGCAGTAGAATCGTCAACAAGTTCAGTCCTCTTCTCGACATTAACAAGGTTCTCAACTTCTCATCAGCACTTGACTTGACTTCAACAATTGGGTGTGGGTCAGTGCCGAACCATATTCAAACAACCGGTACGCCGACATTCTGCACCCAACCTAAGCTTCAACAAATCAGCAAATTAAGTGGAACCGTCAGCACTTGACAGATTTCCATGAAAAACTGTTACTGACTTCCAATTCTTTGCTGTGTGATACTGCCTTCTTCAGTTCTATAGCTTTCGATTTGCCACATCGGCACTTTCCTCCCACAATGATCCCTAAGATTAAGATGACATCTGGGAGTGTCAAAGGCAGGTGGTAGAATGGGGAAGTTGGAAAGGTGGGAGGAACGCCATGTGGAGAATAATCACATTTATCATGCATAGTATGGAGTAAAAAAAGAATAAATTAAGAAATTGTTTCCTCATGTCTAATGTTTTGGTCATTCTGCTGCAACGAGGTGGAAGAAGGCAGCTCCATCCAGCCTGGAGCTGCATATACCAATATACCTTTATTGTATGCAGTAAGTGCTGTCTTAATGATAGTTAATGGTATTTTCATTATTTAATATTAAATTCAACCAGTATTATACATATTCTTTGATTTTTTATACTAAAATAAACATATTTATATGGTAGCTTTAATTTGGATCCAAAGTCAATATAAAATAAACATATTTATATGTATATTATTTGGTGCTTAAAAATACAATCAACTTGTTAGTACCTATTATTATAAGAATTATATATTCTAATATATTCTTTTCAATCAATAAAATAAGATTATGTATATATATATATATATATATATATATATGCACATTAATATGCACATTGATACAAGTAATTCCAATTTTACAATACTTGTAGAACTATTGCAAGTGGTACAAAGGAGCTTTTTGCTCTTACATAAATTTTTTTTTTTAAAAAAAAAACGATTTATTAAATCTTACCATTTAAAATAAATGTATTAACATATTATAGTTTTATTACAAGACATAAGTTTGAAATTAAATTCTTAATATTGAAAAAAATAAATAAATATATAAATATATATATTTTTTTTTATTTTTTATTTTTTATTTTTTTATTTTATTTTTTTAAAATGATATTTTTATATATTATACTTAAAATTATTTCATTATTTTAAAAAATTATGCTATTTGGTAGTTTTTAAATTTTTTAGGTAAAAATAAAATTAATATTAGATTATAAACAAACAAATACGTAATATTTTGAAATTAAATTTTATATCAAACTTAATATAATATTATTCTAATGTGTGAAATATAAAAAATCTTATAGAAACTTTGCTTTAAAAGAATTATGCTTTAATACATGTGTATTTAATAATGAACTTATGTATTGGATAAATATCATTGTATATAGATAGTGCTAGTAATAACAAAAAAAACTAAAGCGTTATGAAGTTTATATTATTTATTAAGAAAAAAATTAGTAATATAAAAATTATTAATAAAATATAAGAAAAAAAAGTAATTAAAAATAAAATAAAATAAAATTCTATTTTTATTTTTTTTATTATAAATCATCTAAATAAAATCCTAATTTGTTATAAGAATGTGGTATTAAAGCACAAGTAGTTAGAAAATAAAAACATATAAACACAATTAGGGTTGAAAAACCAAAATAAAAATAAAAATGAGACAAAGTATACTAAAAGATTAATTAATCACATGTATTGATATTTTATAAATAAAGTAGTATGCTAATCTTAAAACTTTATGTTGATAAAAAAAAAAATTTAATAAAAATGAGATGATTTAAATTTTTAATTTTTTTATAATTTATTATTTTTTTAAAAATAAGAAATTTAAATTTAATAATATTAAAATATATTAAATAATATATATATATATATATATATATATATATAATATTTAATAGTATTTTTTATTATATTAAAAAAATTTAGATATAAAAATCACATAATTCCATATTTGACTAAAAGTAATCAAAAACAATTTAGCCTAACTTCTTTAAAAAACTACATGACCATATACCATTTATAACTAATAGAAGACTTAAGTTGATATAATTTTAATATATATATATATATATATATATATATATATGAATAAGTTTATTTTATATAATTTATAAAAAATATATATAATTTTTGACAAAATTTAGATTATTTATATTTTAAAAAACCACTATTTTTTAAATTACTATCTTTTTAATCTCATTTTTTTAAAAAAATTTAATTAAAAGTATATTTTATACATCTATAAGAATAATTAATATTATTAATAGATATTATAATTTTTTATAAATTCTTGTATTTTTTTTTATTTTTTTATTTTTTTGTTATATACATTATTTTATAATATTATGTTAAGTAAAAAATAATTTATGAGAATACTTATTTTTTCAATGTTTATTTCTAAATATATTATATCACTTTTATTTAATAATATAAAAGTCTTTTATAATATATTAAATAAACTATGATATACCTACATTCAAAATACTATGTGTTTGTAGTCATGTCTTGTGTATACTTATATCTTGAGGCCTCTGAGACCTTATGTAACAAATACCTATATTACTTAAAGAAATAGAAATAAACAAAAGTGAAAAGAAATATGTTAAGTAGATAATATCTTCTTTGAGAAGCTTTGAAGAAGTTTATTGGACGCAGATTAGATTTACACATTTTAATAGATATGCAATGTGGCTATTTCAACTTATCCTACAAGTTTCCTACTTTTAAGAAGTTGCATTTAAAACAACCTATAACTTGACACTTTGACTCACAAGCCTTATGGTTCCAAGAAAGCTTTTACAAGACCTTCTTAGTAGCTAGTTTATGTACAAGTAAGACTAAGGCCATCCTCAATCTTGTCAATACCTTCTTTGTACTCTAGTCTTGGTTCAAGATTCTCTAGGTTCTTTGACAATAATCATTTATAGTATTTGTATAATTTATTTTTAATAGTTATATAAAATCATCATTAATAAATAAAATATTTTGAATTATATTAGAATTATATATTTATATTTCATAATATCTTTAATTCAATGTATTATTTTTAAAAATTAAAGCAATCTATATACATATATATATATATATATATATAGATATATGTATTCACATTTTTATTTTGTTAAAACATAATAATGTTATCATATCCAAGTTTATATATAATATGGTATTTTTTTAATCAATTCTAATAAAATCTATTATATAAATTTTAATATTTTTATTTCTTTAAAATTTATATTATTACAAAATAATTTTTATTTTATATTGATAAATATCTAATTAGTATCAAATTATTAATTTATAAATTTAAAGTGATTAACTTTTTAATTGAGAATTTTACAAAATGTATTCTATTCAAATCTTTTGTAACATAAACTATTCAAAAACTTTTTTCATGTATAATTTTTTTTGTTATGCCTAATTTTAAAATAAAAATTTAATTAAATTATATATATATATATATATATATATATATAATATCTTTAAATATTTTTATTTATTTAAATAATTTTTATTTTTAGAATATTCTTAAAATAGTATATTTATTTATATATATTTATACAAATATAGATTTGTATTGCTAAAAGAACTAAATTGGTATAAATCAAATAATATGTGCTAATTTTATGTTTTATTTATGTCCATTATCATCAAAGTCTATTGTATATTAGAAGCAATTTTTGTAGCAAGGTATCAAAATATAGCAATATTTAGTGTTGATATAATACATGCATAACAATATACCAAATAAAAATATAATTAAAAAAATGCACAACATTGCATCTAAGCAAATTTTATCAGCTAAAATATATTTTTATTTAAATTATACAAAATAAAATGTTTTTGCAATTACAACCATAGCATAAAAATAATTCTATTTGATTGTAATTTATGTTTATTTCTAAGGTCTGTTTGATGAGCATATAATTACTTGGGTAAACATATTTTTAATCTTTGTATGTTTGTAATGTCCATCATAAAAAATGGTTGTAATTATACAAGTCATAATGACTTCATTTATTACATTCTATTTACTTATTATTAATTTTCTACTCCAGACATTGTTGAATGTTTTCTATTGCAATTTTAGCCGCTTTTCATTATTTAAAGTAAAATAGATGCATGAAAACCGACCTTTACACAATATTAAAAATGTTGTCAATGTATCTTTTTACTTATAAAAACATTTTAAATCAAAATTGTTTCATAGTTGCATATAATTTTGAATCTTAATTCAAGTAAATTTTGCTTTAAATTATTAATATATGCTTACAAAGAACAGTTTCAATGTCAAATCATTTTTTCGAAAACCAATAATGTATCACCATAAAACCATGGTCATTTCACAGTTACAACTTACCATCCTAATATACACAATAACCTAATACACGCAATCAGAAAAACACACATTTCTACAGCTTTGGAATGGAGCAACTGATTTATTTGACATCTAACGAATCTTTGTCAGAGGCCCGTTTATTATGAATTCAGAATAGAAGCCTGGGTGAAGTTCTTATACACGATCGCACAGCTTTTCTTTCAATCTTAGAACAATTTATACCACTACTATTATTTTTCTTTTCAATATCACTTGCATGTGTAAAGGTTGTATCAATTAATAGTAGCACATCTTTCCACATACGTAAAGCCACATTTCTGATATGGGTGACACTGTATCCAACACCAACTCCTTCAGATCGTCAACAAGTTGAGCATCCTTCAAACCATGAGAGTTTCAAAGAAGGAAGCTAAATCAGATGATTAGCCAGACTTTTACATCCTTCAAGTTTGCAAAATGTTGTGTTTGAATACTGCTCTCGCCAGTTCTAATCCCAATTTGTACACCCTCCCAAACATGAGGACCTAATAAACGATCCTTACAGAGGATACAGTGACATTGATATTGGAATGCACAAAGTTCCTTAAGCTGTCCTTCACTAACGTAGAGATTCCTCATCAGATTTCTGTCCTCACCGCACTCTACTGTGGTCTTAGACTTATGCTACAGCAACGAGATTGCCCTGCACATGCCACCACAAATAGACTATGCTTGTCGAATGAATCATGGATATGGTTCGATCGACTTCAAACTTGATAATATGGTTCATATTACTGGATAATAGAGTATACACAGTTGATATTATATTTCATGACGGGCACATACAAATTCAGTCCATTATGAAAATAGTAGGATTAGAGGAGGAACCCAAATGCATAGAAAACTCGCTGAACTGCGTGCGATGCAGAGAGTGAAGTCCATCTGAACAAACGCAAAATTCTCCTGAGTACGCCTTTCCATTACAACAATTTCGCATCTGCAGTGCAAACCATTCGCCCAGCTTCGTATACCCCAGGCAACGAAATTGTCATGTACCACAATAGCAGTGCTTGCCCAGCCATTGAAACTGTGTAATGCTTACAACCAAGCTAAGAATAGAGTTATCTCATGCTCCTTTTCGAACTAACCACCCAACTGCTCTAAATTACGCACGCATCGACGATTATTCCAAAAACCATGTTGAGGAATAAATGTCGCTCAAAGAAGTTGAGATAATTGTAGTCCTTTTTCTCCTTCCTAGTGATGCACTTCCCTGTTACAGAGTTCTAAGTCTGACTCCTCGGCTTTCCATGGCTTCATCATCCTTCAGTACTGCTTTACTTAGGCTTGCAAAATGTTGTGCTTACAAACCCACATCCGAAATAGTTCAACCGGAATGATCATGGCGTTCACGTTGTCAATCAACTAAGAGTACGAGTGTCCTGACGCATAAGAAATTCACAAGAATTCGCCATACTCTAGCGAAAAATTAGCAGGGCACTACAATCCAGTGTCAAAGATTTCAATTTGAAATGCTTGGACCTTTTACTATGACCTGCCAGTCAGCAGTAACCAAGATATGAGTTCGAAAACAATGGCATAATTTCACATCTGTAAATCAAATAACTCCACGAGATCTCCAGAGATGAGAAACATAACGCTAGCTATCTGCAATCGAAGCTTCGGTACTGATAATTTGCAAATCAACGAGTCAGCACCTTCTCTTCGGTAGAATCTGTACAGGCTTCATCAAGTTATAAGGAAATTGGTCTTCACAACCCTATGCTTCGTTTTCAGGTCCATCTTGAAAAATTAAAGTGTAATTCTATCATCATGTCTGTGGACATGAATTCTATCTTCATTCATCCATTCAGAAATGGTGCTGAAAGTAGGAGCTTTTCTCATATAGCTCGCCACATGCCGATTGTTCTGTTTGCGACGAGGATTGGGAATTTAGAAATTGAAAACTTGGTGCTAGCAGAGTCACTCGGAATTGGGCTTGGTAGCTGAACAAAGCTCGTAAGGGTTCACAATACAGTCTCCACTTTAAGTCTTTGTTTCTCGGCTTTTGCCTAAGATTGTGGGCGTCCGTGCCATTTTAGCTTGCGAGTATTTTGCTTGCCTGGACGTTGCTTCGTCTAGTGAAGTCTGAAATCTGCTTTCTTCTGCACAACAGCTGCTAGTGTCTGTGATTGCACCCATTGCTTGAGTCGATTCCCTCTCTTACAGCTTGAGTTCACTGTTTTGCAATGTTTTGGTGAGAGATTCTTTCTTGCGTGAGAAATTTTAGATACAATTTGAAACAGCACCAATTACAATGCAGCTCCTTTCATCCTACCTTAGTGCTGTAGCTCCTCTTCATCATATCCCGATGGGTTCAATCTCTCCCAGCTCCTTGACCCAATGCCGAACAGCTGGGGGAGCATCATGTGGTATTGAGCTTTTTTCCTCAAGATGGAGACGAGACTTTGCGGGAAGGAAGAGACTCTATGCGCAGTCTCAGGAAGGTGTAGACCGCGAGACACTCAATTTAACCGACCTACGCAACTTACAATCAACTTCAGATACTTCAGAGCCCGAGCCCCTTCCATACTATGCTAGCTTATCCGAAGAAGAAATCCGGGAGGCTTTGTTGTTCGAACGAGGTAACCTCAACTGCCCCTTTGATTTGACTCCATTTCCCGGACTTCTCTTGAATCAACAATTGATATTGTTTAGGTCTAAAACCCTAGAGGCTGTTCACGACGTGGTGGGAAGGTTTCGTTGAGCCTTTCTTAGCCTACATGCATCTCTTCATGTTGTGCTGTAATGCACCTCTTGTTCAAACCGTGTAATGTTCAAAGACTACTTTAAGCAGATATGCTCTTGGGCAGCTGCAGGAGGTGGTGACGAAGGTCCTCGATTGGAAGAAGCAGCTCGAGCGGGAGACAGCGACGCGGTTGCTGCAGCACAAGTATATGAAAGAACCTTACCCGTTCCCAACAACAGAGGCAATGGGGAAACCATAGTCAGCATGCTCACCATCTTCGGGGGGCTGCTTGATAGGCCATTTGGGAGCGGGGCCATGGTAGCAGGTGCAGGCAGCGCTGTAATTGAAAGAGCACTAATTGAGATTGAGAAACTCAAGGCGGACGACAAAGTTAATGAGCAGCTTCTTTTTGAAGTTATTCGTGTTATTCGGTTGCTGGATATGGACATGAAGCTCATCGATGCAGCCCAGAAGGAGTCGACGTTACTGGAACGGCTTGATTCAGCTAGGAAGCATTGTCAAGAAGCTATCCAACTCGCTAATATATTATAGGTAGTTATAGATCTTTATAATTCTTCAGCTGCAGTACTTATAATCACCTACAGCCTCATCTTTTGTCATGATCTACTGTAGTGTTGATTACACCTCCTACCTTGGGCATGGTGCACATCGAACCTGTTTCATAAACCCATTTAAGTTCTCATCTTCTTAGTAAAATTAATCATCAACCTCAAATCCTTATCAAACCCTAAATCCTGTACCGTTGAAAATTCTGTGCACGAGACTTGTACCGTATGCAGGCAATACGACCCAGAACACTTACAGAATCAAGAGTACAAAAGAGGCACACAAAACAGCTAAGTTGAGAAATATCTCCAGCAAACTGCCTAGGCCAAATTCTATCCTTGCAAGGTGCAAACAATCTTGTCACATCTGGATGATAATCCAAATTACAAGGTGACGTTGAGGCTTGCGAAACCTGACAACGGGATACGCCTCAGTTCATCCATCAGATGAATGTGCATAGTTGACATCTAACTTTCTAGATGAGTTTGATCCACTTCTAGGAGACATGCTTACCTCTGCATTGAGATTTGGATGAGGCTGTAGCTTCGATGACCTTGAATACGCACGCTGTGTGGTTCTGTACTCAATCGCTTCAACTGCTGAGTGTTCATCAACGTATTGATTGTAGGCCATCGTTTGACAATTCGGCTCTTGTCAACAGTACCAGTATTGCTTAATTTTGAGATTCTTCTATCGTTAACAATCTCACACGGATAGCGAAGAAACTGATTTTGTAGACGTTCGGAGGAGTTTGGACTGGTGGACAGGAACTGATCACGTTACTTCATTTGCTGAACTTTGAGGACCATACATTGATGTCCATCTGATCTTTGCAGAGATTCTCGCAGCTTGCAAATTCTCCCCGAAAGCCTTCTAGTGGTGCCCTGGAGCTACGGAAGTTTGCGAAGGATAGAGAGTAGACCCCGCGCAGATGATTTACGTCCGTAGGGCAAACTATTGTCACAGATTTTTTGTGAGGTGATAATAGTCGTGTGGTGTAGTGTAGAATTTGTGAATCCTGAATTTCTGCCCATAATGGCTGTCGTTGCCGGTGCAACTGTAGGTTGCTACCACAGGTATGGCGGCATGGTTTCCTCAGGTGTTGTACTCAATAGACGCCTCTCACTCCTTTCTGCCAATTTTGCTCCGAGTCTTAAGAGATATTCTAGAAGGAATGCTCCATCTGCAGGAGTACTAAGAGTAGCAGCGACGGCTGAGTTGGTTACTGCGAGTGAACTTTACACCAAAGCCTCCCAGATGCCCTATTTTCTCTGTTCCCTATCTGAGGAGATATCCGACGGGCCTATTGAACTTCCTCCCGAGTTGTTGGACCCCTTGGCCATACCCGAAGCCTCCCCGTTGCAAGTCGCTGCAAGTGTAGTCCTCACAGGGCTCATTACGGTGCTTCTGATCCGCTCCATCCGACGCCGCTCGAAGAAGGCAAAAGAAACCAGGTTCCGCTCTACCGGAGATATCAAGGAGGATGCACGCAAATCGGCAATGGCATTGCTAAACAAAGCACCAGATGTCGAAACTCCTCCTCCAACCGCTCTCCAAACCCTCTCTGGCGCCGTTGTCGCCGGCTTCATTGCTCTCGTGCTGTACAAGTTCACCGTCATTGTGGAAGGGAGCTTCTCCGGCAAGGCTGTCTCTATGAACTACTCCATCCGCAACTTGACCATCACCGTCCGCACCATCGTGACGGGATTGTGCTACTTGGCTACTTTCGTCTTCGCCGCGAACTCCCTTGGCCTTACCCTGCTTTCCCTTCAGCTAGCTCTTGGCATCGGTGGACCCGAGGACACTAAACCTAAAACTGGCGACTCCGAATCAGACCTAGAGAAGAAGCCAGAAGACGAATCTTCGTAATTGAGCGAGCTCTAACAGCTTGCATGTTTCATGTCCTTCCAATCCTTAACCTGAGAGAATCTTTTTACAATTTTTCTGTAGAATGCAGAATGCTGTCGGCCTTGTACATGATTTTGCCAGATGTGAGTGATTGTCGACAGAGTTTCTCTCCGACTTGTAGAATTGATCTTGTCAAGCATTAAATGCAAGCGAACACGAAGCAGCCTAACAATGAAAGCGTCTTGGTGTACGTAATCAGCCTGAAGTACTATTTATCCATCTGATTGTTTGCTACTTGCTCTTCTTTACATTCTTCTTCGCTGTGCACTCGTGATTCAATGTTTCGCTCTTCAAAGTAAACACATCCCTCACACGTTTGAGCAGTGAAATTGTTCAGTGACAATAAAACTATTCTTCAAGAAGTTGCACTTCTCGTGATTACAGTAACACTATCTTCTGTATCCCTCACAGTTGCCAACACATCCTCATGACAACAACGACGAAGCAAGCATTTCAATGGTTGCATCCACGGCCATGGACGACTAGCATCGCCATAGCTCACTCCGAACTCCTTCAACGGAGACACAGCAGCATCAAGCAGCAAGACAACACCAGTTCTAATGCCAACTATCTCGTTTCATACTCTCACCTTCAACATGTTTATGCAGCCATTGATGTGTAGCATGATCTCAATTTATATACTTCAATGTTGTTGACTTCATTAGAAACCATGTGTGGATTGCCAATATGTATGCATGTTTAAATTTACTTCTAAAATCTAAAACTGAAGTAAAAGAAAATTCAGCACAAAGTTTAAATTAAATCAAAGGATAATTGTAAGACATCCTTCCAGACAATGGGATATTCAGGTGGTATAAATGTATATACAAGACAGGCAAGATGCTGAGAACCCAGCTCTAAGATATCCATGTAAATGATAAACATAATAATTAAATTTCTAGTGTACCTTTATATTTGCCAAAAAATGCCTTATATTTTAAACCTGCAAGAATAAAAACCAGACATATTCAGTTGTTGAATACGCATTTCATATCCATTCAAAGTTTTGGTGAGAAAAGTTCAACGTGTGATGGATACAATATTTGCAGTAGTGATTTCTTAAAAGTATATTGTTGATGAAATTTGTGCGGACTTCGATGCTTTCAGTAACTTGTTAATTACATGCATAAGAATTTAAAAACAGTGCAATCTCAATTTTAAAAAAAGGGAATTAAAAGAGATAGAAACAAAAAAATTTAAAAATGTATATTATTATAATCTGTAAGAAAAGTTTGTTGATTTATTGGTTTTATAAATTTTCATTTTCAAAAAATAGGCAACCGCTCGTTTGCCCGCCCTCAAGAAAGGAAGCAGCGTTCTCTACGGTCCCAAACGCTCCCACCACGCGTGTTGAATTCTACCTCAATTCGGAAATCCTAATTTCATTTCCTTCCATGAATTCGCGGAAGTCGTTGAATTTGTCTTGATTCGCAAGGACTTCTGCGATTCTGGGAATGAATTTGATCCTCGAAAGAAGCTGAATTGCTGCATTGCGTAACGTTTGCCTGAAGTTTTGACGGTCTTTTCGAACGGTGTTGTGATAATCAAACTACGGCTATGGCGAGCGTCCTCGTGAAATTTTGCGCAATCTAGGATACAAGCACAAGTAGTCAGGGGAATAGCGCATATAGTTTAGTTGGCGTGGTGATTTTTAGTTTTGGTTCAGCAGGGAGATCGATGGAGGGTGAATTCTTGGAGCGGTTCATCTTCGAGAGGCGGTGCGTTCTGGAGGTGTTATTGAGGAAGACGACCTTGGGGAGGAATAACACCATCTGGTCTTGTAGTAGTGGCTGTGTCACAGAATAACATCTTGTTGAATTGTTTTGTTTGCACTCAATTGAGCTATAAGTTTTGTGAGAAAAATAATTTGGAGTTGGCCACGATGGGAAGAAGTAAGTGATTCAAATTACGCCTGCTTTGTTTTCGACGTCATGGTTCTTTTGGCTTTCTACAGGCACCTGAGGCTAGAATACTACTGTGGAGAGTATCTAAGGGGAAGGGAATTTATTGAATGTTTATCTGAGTACTACCTGCCAATAAAGTATGTGCAACTTTGCAGGATAGTATTGGAACTTGTTTAGAGGGGGTGCTCGCATGCATGAGTGTGGCTATTTGTTTTGAGTGTGTTTTTGACGGTATCTTCGCTTGTGGTTTTTGTAACTAGAAATGATTATGTTGTGCAGGTCGGCTGCAACGCAAAGTTGCTCGGGGAGATGAGTATGCTGGAGATGGCTACGATTCACTGAGCTCTTTGTCTTCCGATGTACGCTGGTCAGACGGCAACCCTAATGTGAAAGAAGAAACACAAGCTAACAATTCTGGACTCGAAGGATGCTTGGACGCCTTGTATGAGAAAAGGTATCTATCACCTCCTTAAGGTGTTAATCACGTCGTTGTGGCGTAGGTAGACATTAGAAGTGCTTACTGTGGTACGAACTGAAAATGTTTCGCTGAAACCACGCAACTGAAATATTTGAGATGTGGCGGCGTGAAGGGCTGCAACAAGGGAAGCAGGTCTGAAGGGCCTCATACGAATTCTGTCACGAGAGGTTCTGTCTAACTACATCGCAGACAAGTAAGTTAAATTGCAGTTCGAGTACTCATTTTTTACTGCTGTTGTGGAGTGCGGATTTATGATTGCAGCAATTTTTGACCCTTCGATTTTTATTTGGTTATAACGTCCTGTGTATTGTGATAGTAGCCAGCATGCTTGTTGGAGGTTCCTTGTGGAAGTCGTGTTTATATGTTTGGTTCGCAGGTATGAGACTTTATCACATCAGATTCTTGCCTGCATGAAAAAGGGTGGATCATCAGAGATCGCATTAGCAGCTCGAGCTTTAGGTACATTTTTAATCTTGTTGGATTTATGATTACCTTCTGAATGTTGTCATGTATGATGCATAATCTACAAATGTTGCTTCACATTTGCTCACTGCATAGGTTCTTCTCTACAAGGCTTTGATATATGATCATTGATAGGCTTGGTATTTGACCATTTTAAGCGGGGATCCTACTGTTGGTCAGGGTAGCTCGAGAATGCTTGAGGCCACTCTATTTGTATGGCTGTGCTCAGCAATCGTAGGTGTGTTAGATCAACGTCTGCAGTTTGGTATGTTGCTTACGCATCGATAGTTCTTTTATTGTTGTATCGTGTGTTTGTGATGTTCAATTTCGAGAATGGCTGTTGTCAGGGTTATTGGTTTTGACACTTGGCGCTGGCGATGCGTCTCTGAGAGTGAAAGAAGAGGTTGAACCGTACCTGCTGGAAGTTGCCAATCTGGCATCTTCTTCTAATGCAAGGATAGCTGTAAGTGTTTTGTCTTTCTGAACCTGCCATGTTTCATACGTGTAATCTTTTTCCTTCATGGGTAGGTCATGATTTATCTTACGTCGATTAAGCAGGCCTTGGATGCAGTGGCGATCGTAACTTTTGTTTGTAATGTCGCTCGAGATACCCGTGATATGATGGGGTTCCTATGGCAAATAGTTTGTCCTACCAGCAACGACGAGGCAGATCAGGTATTTCCATTGCGACGAGCACCTCCAGAATGCATCACCTCAATATAGGGAGCGTTAGTTAGGTTTACGTAAATGTGCAAATGCTTCACTGTCGATTTTGGAGATTGAGTGCTAGTAAATCATGATTGCTATGTTATTGTGGTCAGCTTGGACGGGTCTGCCGAACAGGATTCATTAGTAGTATTGTTCTGGAACTGATGATACATTGCTTGACCTACTCTATGCCTGGAACTCTTATCTGGGATCGGAGTTTCTAATCCATTCTACCATGGTGCAGAAACTGAAGCTTCAAAAGCCGCCGGAGGTCGTAAAATTCGCTGCGCTGTCAGGATGGACCCTGCTGTTGTCTAGCTTACCTTCCTACCTAGTTTCCGAATCGCTTGTAGCCTCGTAAGTTTGTTCATGTTCACGTCGTTGTGTTTGATAATTATCCTTACAACTTGGTTCGTGTTTGTTGTTAGGTAGGGTAAGTAAGTGGAATGGTATTTAAAATTCCTCTTCACACGATTGTGGAGGTCATGCCAAACATCATATTCTGGTTTGTGTGTGCGTGTGTGTGTGGTTGTGGCTACGGGTTTGCTTTGAGTTTGTCCTCACGGACATGGACCAGAGTAGCTTGGTGCAAGCAATGTACTGAGCATCTGTACCCCCACGTGAGTGGATTTGGATCTGATAGTGTCTGTTAGTGGAATCAGATTAATCATACTTATTTTTCCTCTCATTTCAGGAGTCTCCCTGTTTTATCTTCGTTATTGCAAAGTTCGGACCTTGCAGTGCGTAAAGCAGCAGGAGACGCAGCTGCCACGCTTTACGAGGCATCTCCTGGATGCACTGAGATAAGCAGTGACAGCTCAGGGACTTCAGTTGGCGACGTTGGAAGCACCGAGCAGCTGTTGACTCAGTCTGAGGACCTTAAAGATGTGACAAAAGAACAAATGTTGCATGAGATGAAAAACTTGTCAGTTGGCAGCACCACAAAATGGCAGACTCGGAAAGAGCGGGTTGCTCACCGCAAGTCATTTCGGCAGATGCTTACAACACTGGAAGTAGGTTAATATCGGTGCGGGACAATCTGCTGCAGTATTGATCAATTAGCATTGTCCATGTTCTTGTTTCAGAATGCGTATACATGCTCCCGTGAATCATTCAAATAATGTTACTATTTTTTGTGGCTCATTCAAATAGTGTTACTAGGATTTGTCGCAATAATGTCACTGAGGTTAAAATCCAAATAAAATTTGTTGATGACCCTTCCGAGATGTGCGGTTGTACTATAAAAAGTACTGCTGGGAGAATAAGCTTTTTTGTTTCTGTGCTCTTCCTGTTTGTGTCGTTCAGGATGGAGTGCCTCGTGAAGTGAAAGTGAAAATCCCAAAATGCAAGGTGTTGACTATTAAAACATGGAATGGCACTGTGCAGGTGAATTGCACCTCTCATAAATTCCTGCTTTTTTTGTCTTTTGTTTTTATAAAATTGTAGTTACGATAGGTGGGCTTGCGGTAAGTTGGCTATCATTTGGTCTTAGATGATGTTATTGTCGTACATACGTTGTGTTGATGACCTTGGGTCTGTAGGAGTGACGAAGTGTGGGCTTGTATGAATTTGCAGATGAATGGGCTTAAGCGTTACTTGGGTGATGCAGGCTTTCATGCACACATGCAGGTTCTCCTTCTGTCTTTATTAGATCATTCTTGTGCTTGCTTTTGATGAAACTTCACAAACCTTCTTTTCGGAAGTCATTTCATACCTTGAAGGAGAAAGCTGACGAGTGTTGTTGAGGCATAGTTCCATTTTGGATGCCCGATCTTGCTGTGTAGAGTAAATGTTTAAGTTGAAACATGAACAGCGAAGGGGTTTAGTCGATTACTTGAGCATTACCTCAATTGTCCGGAAAGATCCCCAACTGTGTAGCGTTTGTACAAGTTGTCAACTAATTTTGGATCTTCGCATTCTCTAATTTTAAGGTTGCATACTTTGAAAAAGTAGTACACTTTGAAGTAGTTCCATATTCGTTCCCTTGTCATGAGTATCTAAGGCGTGCTTTCTGGAGGGTCTAGTTACAGTGTTGTCAGTTGATTTTGGAAAGATTGGTTTATGATCAGAGCAATATCCTTCTGCACGAGATATTTGATGTGGAATTGGAGGAGAAGCGGGTACGCGTCTGTGATCTGCAGCTGAACCCTACGGAAAAGGTAACTATTAGAACCATATGTGGAAGTGCAGCCAAAAAGTACAGATTGATCTTGAAAAGTTTTTCATGAGACTTGGTTTTGGCAGTGACCACAATAGTTTCATTTTAGTGTTGTTAAGATCACATCTTAGGTTTGTACGGCTAGCATGAAACGATCGTTGATGAATTGTGACCTACTGATTGTGAGGCTTGGGTGGATCTCTTGGTACGTTCTTTGGAACAGAGAATGCTGTTTTCACCAAATTCAATGGCTTGCAAGGCTCGCACAAAACAATTGAACCGCACACGTCTTTCAAACCAGGTGACTCTTTTGTTTCCACCTCTGCCTTGCATCTCATCAGCTTCTTGTTAGCCTCGAGGGTGTTTTCACCAATATACGGCAAGCATGGTGCTGTAGAAAAGGTGTCGTCAGGTGGAAAACAGTGGTGTTTCATTACCGCTGCAATGGTGATGGACGGGATTTGTGGCACTGAATGTATGCGGGATTGGTTTTTCAGGTCGAAAAAGCGGCTTCTTTCAACATCAACGGCTACGAGAGTGATTAAATGATTCGTTACATGGATTCTTTTACTAGTTCATTCATTGTTGTTCCCCCAATTCATTCTCCACCATGTCATATAGTTAGGAATTTGTTTTCAACAGTTCAAACCCAGAGCTGATGGAGTTGTGAAGGGCTGTTGAGCTACGTGGTCCATTTGGGTATTTGTAACATCTGGATTGTCGTATCGTTTCTTACCTCACTCAAATACAGAGTAGAGGTTAGAGCAGTCTGATATAGTGTATGTGCTCAAGCAGTTTTCAAGGCTGACTAGCTTCATATTCTTCAGCACTTGTATACAAAATCAAATAATATGGTTAAATGCCATCGCATGCTTTTACATTCCATAAAACTTGAAGTGCTGTATTCCTTACAAAATTGTTTTACCGTAGTTTGAATTGTATTTCTCTCTGGTACACCTTCTCGTATCCACCCAAAAGCTTCAACACTACAGTTTCATGCCTGTACTTCTTTTACAATAATTCAGGTTCAGAACTTCACATGTTCAATCTACTATTTATATTTCCCAGGCACAAGTTTGAAGACTGAAATGCTCATCCTTTACTACTTGTCCAGAGTTGAATCCTGCAGAACATCGCAAGACCTGTACTATGCGAAGCATCTATTCTCTGGTAGCGAGGAATTTGTGTTGTGATAGATATTTCTTCTTTGACAATGTTACACAACTATGTATAGTTGTAGGGTTATTATTCAAATAAAACATAGTAAATGTCAATAAATAATTATCAAAAGTCTTTTCTCAATAAGAAAGGTGGTAAGATATCTTACTAGTTTCTAGTTAAGTTTTGAAAATTTAACAATATTAATTAATTTTTTATTAATTCAATTATGATTTTAGCAATTTGTTGTCTAACAATATATTTTAATTTTGGTCGTTAATGTTTAAAATTTTGAAATTAGACTTCAAATTATTTTTATTCTTTTCATATATCCTTCTATATTTTAAAAAACTATTATAAAAAGATAAATTTAATAAATTAAAATTTTAAAAAATATTGAAATAATATTTAATGATATATTATTAATTGCTATTGTATAATTAAACATTCTACTTGTTTAGTTAAATTTGTGCCATAATCAATATGTTTTCAATGTAACAAATACATATATATATATTAATATATCTTATTTTAAGTTGCATATGCTTTAATCACCAAAATTTAATTATCTAATATAAGAAGTCTTAGCAACACTATTTATGAGGTTCCAAAAAATTATAAAATTACAAGTAATTATCTATTGAAAGTCAATGAAAAATATTATAATGCTATATTTACATATGATCTTTAAAGTGGTATAAAGTGAGAGGAAGTTATGACATATTTCAAATCATTCTTTTATTTTTATTTTAAAGATGGTAGTTGAAAACTTGATTGTGATATTTTATGACCAACATAAAATTAAAAAATTGTGTTTATAACTTTTAATAAATATTTTTGCAATTTTTTTATATATCTTCTTGACAGTGAGACTAGCAAAATTTTTGGAGGACAACAATATTCATTCTATGTAGATTATAAATGCATTTCACTTGATTTTTTCCTCATATCTCCTTATGATTGATTTTTCTAAATATGAAGCACACTAAAAGAGGCTTTTTAATTATAACCAATTACAAGCTTAAAAATTGTGGCCTCTCACCTAAAAGACCTCCTAACATAAATGTGCAACAATTTATTGTTCTTCTCTAAAAATATGATATATTTATGAGATAGTGGTTTAAAAAAAAAGTAATTTGAAAATTTTAATAATGATAATAATAATATTATTAAATTTGAGTTGAAATTATGTTATTATTATTATTATTATTATTATTTTAATATTTAAAAAGTATAAATATAACATCAAGATTTTATTATAGTATAAATAATTTTTTATTTTTGTATTAAAATAGCCATTATCTTTGTTAGTTTTTCCTTTAAGAACCATAGAACACCAATAATTAGATACAATGATTTTATTTCAAGTAATGCCAAAGAATTAAATCAAATTAAATCTATACTATTTAAAACAATGCCAAAAGACATACAAGTGTATATATATTGTTTTGATACAATAATTTTATGAGATATATCAATTATAACCATTAAAATAACATTATTGTACTTTGAATGGAAGAAAATAAGTAACAGATTCTTGTTTATTTTTAAAAATTAATTCTCACAATATAATAAAGATAATAATTGTATTTATTATTTCAGAAAAATTCTTGTCAAAACCAATCAAGAAAATATTTTGTATTCTTACAACTAAAAACACTTTGATCACATTAAAAAACACTTTGAACAAAATTATTTATGATCTCTTCATTTATGGCAATATTTTCACCTCTATGTTTTATCACATTCTGGACTAATTGGTAAATTATTACATTGAAACTAGAAAAACATACTTAATCAAAGTTTAAAATGTATTCCTTGTTCTATGAACATGAAAATCCCTATCTTTAACAACATTTTTTTTTAATAATCTTTTTGAGGGAAAAGATATCTAATAATAAGGAGAAAAAAATTACCTCTATTGTGAAATGCACAACCACTAAGAATTACACGTACTTTGTCAACTCCCACCATATATGTGTATATACATGTAATTAAATAAGAAACAAAACCATTGAAATCCCTCAGACACTCTCCAAAGCAGATATATGCGCTGCATTCCATTTATAACAGTTATTGACTACGTGTCGGATAAAGAATCTTCTCGAGATCCTACATTCGCTGTGTCACCTTCACTCCACAGTAGCATACGTATACCAAGCACTGTAATACATACATACATAAGTACGATACATATACTATTCACCATGAACAAATAACGATACTGTTCATACACAATACTCACATACGCATCATATCTGTACCGATACGTTTGATTTGATAGGAATTGTTATTCACACGTGTAATTGGCACAGTCATAAGTGTACTAATCTTACATAATCAGCATCTTTTTACACAAAATGGGATAATGTTCACGCTGGTTTCACTCGGACCTATGACCCCTACTCATAAATGTAGGCGTAAAAGCGACAATACTAGTAAAAGTATATAATTTTATATGATTAGAATTAAACAGAAGTGTACAAATATATATTTTTATGTGTATGTTTTAGCAAGTTTGAGCTTGAAAAGCCATCACTTTTGGGATCAACTTGTGGACCTTCGTGAACAGATCATTCGTTACTCGCTTCATCCACCAGGCACTTGGATGAAATAATTCCGGTTACCAATTAGCATCAAAATAATAGTACCGTTCCCATATTCCGCGGAGGTTGGCATCTAGCAGTAATAGGGCCCATTCCCGTGACCGCAAAGAGTGGGTGAGGTGGCAGTAATCCACTGGGGAACGCGACCGTCTATCCGTGGAAGCTTAAACGAGGTGTGGACAAGGAGTTCTGTAGGCCTCTCAAGCTCTATTCTCGTAGGCTTCTACCAAGGGAAAGGTCGGGCAGACCGGGCTGGAAGGACGGGCAGGGTGGTGCGGGCAGGTCGGGCAGGTCGGGCAGCGGAGATGGCAGAGTAGGCCCGAAGGGAAAGCACAAATGGCTCACTCGTCGTCGACGCATGCTCTTCTTGCGCACCAGACAATTCACCCAACGAGACGCGCTTGGACTAGACACCAGCGGACACCTGAGCAGAGTCTCACCGAACACGAATGCAGTGTCAGGCTGGAGTGGAGCACATGTTGATGATTTAGCCTTTGTCGCGGCTTGCGGAGAGGAAGAGGAGCAACAGAGACGTGTTGAAAGGTGGGGTAAAGGGTATGGGAGAGGAAAGAGATTGAGGCTGAGCATCGCGTAAGTGCAGATTTCCAGGTATTTGGAAAGCTCAGGAACGTTTTGAGGCGGCGTTGTGGAAATACATGGGGTAGGGGAGCATAGGAGGAGGGAGTAAGGGCAGGGAAGGGAAGGGAAGGAGGGGCAAGGGAGGGCGTGAACGTGCAAAGTTTTCGAGAAACCTAGTCTCAAGTTGCTGTGGGTTTGTCGGACTCGACCTTCTTCATCTTCTTCTTCTGAGGTAATCTGAGAGTGCTAACTTTGGCTGGTGGTGGAAATAAAGCCGTGGAGATGTTGTGAACTTCGCTTTCACTTCTGTTACTGTCTTCAACCCTCGATGCTAACCTACTTGTTAGGCAGGTTGTGCTGCGAGCGTCCAGCCCTTGTATTTGTGGAAGTGTGGCGTCTGGTAGATGAAATCTGAGATCTTGGTGATTGAGCATGTTGTGGTGCTTTTTGTGCTTTTTAGTTGTTCTAGTGACATGGTTGGGTATATATCTCTTCGTATTTGGGTTTGATTATGAGTTTTTGTATGCCTTTTTCTTCAATACCTTATCGGTGGCTGATTAGAAGGGTCTTATAATGGTAAATTAAAAAAATTGGGTTGTGTTTGTTGCTCTTCGGTTTCGAAATTTTGATAACAATGCAACTTGCTGGTTTCAATCCCCACCATGGAACGTCATTTTTGATCTTCGTGTCGTCTACAGCTTGCTAACTGCATGTTTTCAGGCCTCTTGTGATTTTGAGGCAGTTGCATTGGCCATGAGGCTTATGATAGAATCTTGTCGGAGCTCACTATTTATGTGTTAACAATATTTTGGTTGTTCTTGCAGGAGAATGCCGGCTCACCTGCTGTGTGGCAATCAAGTCGATGGTTTTTGTAAAGAAATAATTTCTGAAGGTCCAAATGAAGATGAGAGAACAACATTAGCACTGTCATTATAACTAGTAGACCGCTTCTTAACCTTAAAGTGAGGTGAAGGTGAAGTTAGAAGATAAACAATAGCTCTGTCTTTTTCTGATGGCAATGCTTGCCTAGGCGAACCTTGTGATCAGGATGTCCTTGTTTTAGTTTTCTGAATGTCTCCCGATCGCTTGTAACAAAGATTAGTATGAGTTTCATGCACTAATTTGCACTCTTAAAAATCACCAGCCTTATATATTGAGAGGTAATACCATAGAAATTCTCTTAGTGGTTTAATATTTCAAAGGTGGAGGGCATCATCACTCAGAGCATGTTCACTCAGTAATGTCTTCAACTTGCAGTGGACCAATTTTGCACCTGGTGCATACGCTCAAAAGTCTGCAGATCTTGATGGGGATCGTTTTGCATGTCAAAAACTACGTGTAAACAGAAGGGTTCGTTCTAGATGCAAGGAAAGTTCTCTTATCAGGAAGAGGGATCACTGAGTGCCATACAGCTGAATTGTAGTTTGGATGTCCAAGGCTGATTATCATAAATTGATGCTCTAAGTAGTGGCAATCTGGTTAAAGGAGGTAGTAAAGGGCTGTACTAGAAAAGCAGTGTAGAGTTGCGTAATCGCCGGAGGCGCTTTGCAGTTGTATCGCCAGGTATGCTGAAGGAAAGGGTGAAAACTATGCGTAACGGGTCGGAGATGAGGTTGGATACGAGTGCTCTACAACATACAGACCGATGTAAGGTCTCGAGGCGCTTACTTGATCGTGACTTACTTGCGTCTTTCGATCAGGTGTGTTCCCACGTAATAGATCATGTTTATGTTGGCAGCGGCACTGTGGCTAGGAGTCGTGAGATCCTAACGGAGAACGGAATCACACATGTACTCAACAGTGCTGGCTTGGCTTGCCCCGAGTATTTCCCTGATGAATTTGTATACAAGACTCTTTGGCTCAAGGATAGCCCTTCGGAGGACATCACGAGCGTCTTGTACATCGTTTTCGACTTCATTGAGGCGGTCAGAGAGCAGGGTGGTCGCGTATTTGTGCACTGTTGCAAAGGAGTGTCCCGGTCCACATCTTTGGTGATTGCCTACTTGATATGGCTGCAGAAGCGTACATTTCAAGATGCATTCAACTTCGTCAAGGCTGCTCGAGCAGTGACCAATCCTAACCTCGGATTTGCTTGTCAGCTGCTGCAATTTCAGAAACAGTTACAGAATGCACCTGCTCTGAGCAATAAGCTTCGAGTCTATCGCTTGGCTCCTCACTCTGCCCATGATCCGCTTCTTTTGGTGCCAAAAAAGGTCACTGGTCCAGATACACTCTCTTTCGACTCTCGAGGCGTTTTCGTAATCCATGGACAGAATAACCCCTATGTGTGGCATGGACAAGTTTTTGACGTGCGGATGGCCAAGGCTGGGCATGAATTTGCACTCCAGCTAATCCGGTATGAGCACGTGGAGGGTTCTCCTGTGAATGTCAATGAGAATGACGAACCTGCTGAGTTTTGGGAGCTTCTTCGAACTGGCATTTTCAGTAGAACTAGTAGTGATGTCTCAACTTCTGGATCCGATGCACCTACTCAACCCCAGAAATCAGTTGAAGAGTCGTCGTCGAGTGTGAGTTCTTACGTAGTTGATGGTGACGTGCTTTTGAGGCGTTTACAAGGGTTGTGCCCTGGTGAAAATGATACTTCGCGTACTACTGATGCAAGGGGATGTGAAGAGCTTGATCGTAAATTCTCTCCTGTGGGGGGCACTGGCACTGGTCAACACGATCGGAACGATTCTGGCCGAGTTTGCAGGCCGTTGAGGACTCTTTCAATATATGACAAAGATTTTGAGTTGTTTGAATCTGCAAAAGAGCTGTCTGAAAAGAATGAGTCATCACCTGCGTCGAAGGATAGTAACGGATGGAGGCGATTAAGAGGAAAGTTCTTTGCAGGAGCTGACAATGTTGGAGCTGCTCCATCTCCGAATGAAGGGCTTGCGGCCAGGCAATATCATGAGTAATTTACTCTGAAATATTTGTGAGCAAGGGCTTCTATTACGATATGATTTCAGATGAATTGCGATTGCTCTACCGGCCAGCTCGCTCTCGCCGTGGCATTGTCATCCCTGTTCCTGCCCAGTTGTACTCCGTTATGGGACAACTCCACTTTTTTCTCGTGACTATCTGACCAAGATGTGCCCTTGACAAAGCTGGCTCTCCTCGGGTCCCTTATGCTATCCCAGCAAGTCGATCTTAAGGGAGCAACAGCTTTCGTCACAAAGGGTTGTGCCGTGACGAAGGTTTCTTCATCGAGCTCAGGACCTACGAGAGGTTTTTGAAGCTGTAATTCAAAATGAATCATCAACTGAAGAGTGATGGCTACATTGATTAAGTGGCTCAGCCCAAGTTTTAAGTCCAATACTCCAGTGAAGCTCAATCAGACCATGGACGGAGCAGGTGCAACCTTTTGACATGCCAGTGGATCATCTCCCCTAATGTGATCATTCTTTGAAGCACAACAGTAAATTCCGAAATAACCTGAGTTGTTGCTTCCTTGCATATTATCTTCCTTTTCTACAGTTTTTAAACTTCTACTTCGTTGTGTGAATGTGTGTGTGTGGTCGTTGCATTCCCGGAATACTGTTAAATGATCCTCATGGTATCATCCGGTATGAATGTCGTCTCTGGATTCGTTCAAAGGGTACAGTTACTACATGATCTTCCCTGCTGTTGATGTGCTTATCCTACCCAGTTTGCACATTAATGTTTCATAAATAGATCATTGAGTACAACTGAGATTTCTTTCATACCACTTTTGATGTCAACCTTGGTTCATGAAAGCTCTTCTCAGAATTGTCACTCACTTCTACATTGAGCTCTTCGAAGGCAATGAATGCGATTACTGTTCAGCGACAGTACAAACAATAACTCCACATCACGAAGTATCAATACTTTTTGACAATTACCACAATTCGGTCCAGCGTTACTCAATTAGTCAAACGTAGCTTAATTCTGAGAAACCTGCAACCAACTTGTGCCATTAGAGTGGCCGATTATTACCAGTCAATGTAAATTCTCATGCCTAGTACTAAACGCATTCAAAAACTGGTTTTCAAATTGCATCTTCAGCACTTCACTTTCTAGAATCAACACAAAATCAATACAACTCTAATTTAATGGTCTCAAAGATCAATAGAGTATCATGAACCCATCTCGAGGTCGGCTAAAAGTGGATGAATAACGTCAGATGAATGTGCACGGTCGTTGGAGTAGCAGTGAGTGTGGGAAGGGATTTCTACGGCCATCGTGAAGCGATAAGTGCGTGAATGGATGATAAAAGTTGATAAAAGATGAATGAATTTTTGGCTTTGGTGGAGTGGTGAGATATCCACAGCGTGAAGCTGTCGTTGGCGGATCGCAGAGCGAGCAGCAATGGCAGCCATGACTGGAATTTGCAGGGCGCCGCTGACGCTCGCGTTGCAGCGCGAGTCTTCGTTCTGGGGGAGCAATGTGGGCGTGCATCAGCAGAAGGGCGCGTCGATTAATTCAGGTGGGTCGTCGGGAGGAGTGCGAGTGGGGATTCGAGCGGAGGGATTCGACTTCTGGCAAGTCCTGGGAGGGCGGGGATTGAAAGGGGGGGAGGATGGATTGAAGCAGGAGAAAACGGCGAAGGTGCTGCAGGAGGCGAAGAAGAATCTCGTGGTAGAGAAGAAGAAGAAAGGAAGCGTGGAGGGGAATGTTGAAGCCGCGGAGGGACTTCCGGGGACTTTCAACAAGGAGCTGGGAGGATGGACGGGCGGTTTCCCTGGAGGCGAGAAAGGGTTGCGTCAATTCGTGCAGACGAATCCTCCCCCCGCGAAGGCTTCCCAGATTTCGAACGAGATTCGGAAGCTGCAGGATAGTATTTCCCGGCCTTCGAAGCCCCGAGCGCCTTCTCCTCCTTTGCTCATGCCAGGAATGACTGTAAAAGTGATTTCTCCGAGTAACCCTTATTACGAATTCACTGGCATTGTGCAGAGAGTCACCGACGGCAAAGTAGGAGTGATATTTGAGGGAGGTAATTGGGATAAGTTAGTGTCGTTTAAATTGCAAGATTTGGAGCGCACCTCGCAAGGGCCGCCCATGAGCAACCCGAAATCTGCAATCCTTGAAAGAATGGTCGTTCCTGAAGGAACCTCTGCTCCTGAAGGAGCTTCTAGTTAGATCTTTTTTCCTTGACTCGATTTCTGTCTACTGTGCAATAATTGCGAAAAGCACGTCAGGATGTTGCGCAATTGCGTGTGCAGCAGGTCTAGGAGGCATTTGTCTGCATTGCACTGTTATTCTCGGATACTCATATGTCATTCATTAGCATGTCTTTTTGCTGAATCGATTGAGAGAGTCTCATTCTACGGAAGTCTTTCTTCTGCACTTTTCTCCAGCTTTTAAACTATCAACCGATCACCCTGTAGAGCTAGCCAAGATTTGACGACTTATCTTGAAACATGGACAGCTGTTTGTGTTCCTTGCGCATAAAACAATGATATTAGCTTTTGTAGCTGAACCAGTATTTGTGGCCTTGGCCTTTCATTGCATTGCAATGCAAGCGTTAGGTCACTTGACCTGTAGTTAGTATGCCCTTTGTACATCTTTATGTGGTGTAGCTAAACCGTCATAAATGAGTTATGTTTGCCTTGTGCTCTGCAGTGGTGGTGTATTGCACTTCGCTGAGTTTTTGGATTGTCGTTGTAAATCAATTGATTGCTCAAGTGTCCTTGTATGGATGGACTCTACTACTGTTTGGTGCTACATAATGAATCTGGAACCTACTGAAAATACGTCTCCCCACGATCTTTGTCACCTAGCAGATGACAAGAATCAGTAGTGCGGCCATTCATGTACTAGTTCACTAGTACATGCTTTATGTTTGTTGGCTCTCATTGAATCACCATGCCCAGGTCTTCACAACAGTCACTCAACGAATTGTGCCAACATTTCCAGAGAACCCAATTGACTACCCTCAGATCTGGAGGCTGTCCACGTTGTGACGTAAGTCATACAGATTGCCACTTCGAACAATGACGTCTGGATGATCGTGTGCTGTTTCTTAAATTCCCCCGTCTGGAGACTTTTACTGTTGCACAAACTGAAGAGCAATTCTGATCTCTCTCTTAATACATGCAGCTTCATGGACTCTCATGAAGCGATTGGGTGTTCCACTTCGACGAGCATGGGCGACGGCGATTGATCACCATCCACACCAAGTGAGTTGTCATTTTGCTCCAGGCGTGCAGACGTGTGGACATTCTGAACTGTAATAAAAATGGATACCAAGTTCAATCATCGACAGGATGAGATCGTAAACGACGCGTTGACCGAGTATAACCACACAAGGCAGGAAGTACACACATGCTAGGAAGTACAAACAGATTCCAGTACACACCTTCTGTTAGTACATAACAAGAAGTACTCTTCCGAGAAGGTGTGACCTTGCAATTCAGTGAACGAATTGTGATAATGCACATTGAGTGCACCTGTGAGAAGTCTAAGATATGACCTCAGAATTCGTTCGCTGTAGGAAGCAACGCTCCAGGTGTACTGGAATCCCACCACCGAAAACAGAAGCCGTTTCTTCTGAGAGACATCAGAGACTCTCTAAATAAGGTGATCTTTCAAAGTTGACGCACTCACAACCGATCTGATGCACCAGCTACGCCGCAGGTTTAAGTCCCTACGGGACTCTAAACATCTCCAAAACAAGCTCACAGTTACATATTTTCCGGAAGTGAAAAAACAAAAAACCCAAGTGCTTGATACATGATAAAAGAAGGAAGCATGAGACAGCCTTCCGAGTATTCAGGTCTTTGATTAGCTTTCAAATGACTATCCGCACAAGCCTACCACCAGGATATCAGCAGCTCCAACCTGCATCTGTATTTTATTTTAATTATATCTTAATAGTGGCAATTAAAAAATTGGAATATAAATTCTTTGTATATGTATATATTTATTAATAAAATTTAGATCTAATAAAAATAAATTTATTAAAAAAACTTTAAGTTTTTAGAATATTTAATAAATGATGTATCAAAATATATTTTTATTCTTTATAGATATTCTAAAATTAGTTTAAATTATATGATAATTATCTTAGTTTAGAAGGATAGTTAAGTCAAAATCAATCCAATTCTTTTTTAAATAGAAAAAAATATCTAAAAGATCTATAATATATAATATATATATTTTAAAAAAAATTAAATAATTTTTAAATTTGATTTATAAGATTGATAGTTTAGAAATCATTAATGCAAATATGTCTAAGCACAATTAAGATACTTAAGTTACATAATTTATTATCTATAATTAATTTAATTCTTTAAATATAAATATTTTATTTATAAGAAATATATATCTATTTATTTATCTATCTAAAATATAATCTATTTAAATTAATATTATCAAAAAGAATATCCTCTTGAAATTAATACTTAATAATAAATCCAATCTTATATTTGTTGACTATCCACAATGGAACTAATAAATGTTTTAAGACTATTATTCAATATTTTTTAATTGGTCTCTAAGATTTTGATAATGTTGATGTTTTTGTAGCATTATGTAGTCCTATATTTGTTGACCATCCACAACAAAAGCTTAACACTTCTATTACTATTATTGTAGTTAGTAAAAATAATTTGTTCTTTGTTTTGCTTGTGGCCCTCAAGTTGCAATAATAGCTAACAAATTATTTATGTAAAACAAACAAATTAGAATTAGCCAATAAAAAAATACTTTACATTAAATCAAATTATATATAAAAAGACCAATTTCATTTATGTTGTAGATGCTACTCTAAGCATATTTTTTAAATGGCTTGTAAATAATAAAAAAGGTATTTAAGATAATGCTTAAGTCCATCAAGCCACTTTTATCAAAGCAACAAAAAAATAATAAAATATTATGTTATATTTTAAATGAATCCAATAAAAAATTTAAAAATTTAAACTTGGCATGGCCAATATAAAAAATGTTCAAAATCTTTATTGAACTTTTTTTTTTAATGAGATTGCTACTTAAGTTAGCATATTTTTTATTAGCCTTAAATTTATTAATGAGTGCACTCTTATTTATTAGATACTTAAAAGTCTCTTGGTAATTTGTATTGAGATTGGTATCATTAGCCTTAATAAGAAATTTATATAATTTTTGTAGTATTATAGAGAATATAGCCTAACTAATCTTAACAGTGTGATTTTTTTTCATGTCATTTGATTAGTTATTTGTGTATGGTCTAAGAATGATCATTTTGTACTAGCTCATAGAAATTCAAATTTTTATTATTATAGGTTAAGCTTTCTTTTGTGGCATATTTGCTAGCAATAGGGTGGTGTGTGGTTGGTATATAATTAATTTAGTGGTTGATAAATAATTAATATAGTGGTTGGCATATATAAAGAATGTATTTGAGTGCATACCTATAAAAATCTCCTAATATACTACTACATAATTTTAAGTCACATGACATGATTAAAACTTTTCAAAATTATAACAAAAAAATTTTAAAACTCTATTTTATTGTATTTTATTTTGTCTATGTTTCTTAAGGTTACAATATAAATACTATAAAGTACATGTAATTTTATATGTGATAGTTGATGTGTAGTAGTTGGCATATTGTGGTAGTCAAAGAGATATATAAATTAGTTAATTTAAGCATATATCAATAGTTTTTTAATATTTAATTATTATTTCAAAATTATTATAAATTAATTTTTTTATTTTGCTATTCTTTGTCTAATCTATATTTTATAACCAAATCTTTATTTTTTGGAGATAAAAAAAAAACACTAAATATTACAACATTTATTTTTCTTTTGCTTAACTTTATATGATGCCTTCTTTTTTAATATTATCTTCTATAATATCAACTTAGTTATTATTTAAACATGTCAAAGTTAGCTTTTTAGATAGATTCTTATAAATATATAATATTTTGATTCTCACATATACTTCTTAAAATCTAACATCTTAGATAATTTTTCATATTAATATTTCTTCACCAAACATCAAGTTGTAAAGATTTTTGTACAATGAAAATAATATATACTATATAAAATTAGAATATTACACAAATCACTTAACTCTTAATTCCACTCTATATTATATATGATCTCTCTATTTTTTAATACTTATTAAAATTCCATATCTAAAAGCTTGCTTTAATTTTATCTATAAGAGAATATACAAAAAAAAATGTAAGATAAAAATTAAGCTTACTAAATTACACTATGAGATAAATAATAAATTCTAAATTCTAAAATCCTAAAATACATATGAAATTCTTGTAACAAGATCAAAGAGAATTTTTTTTAAAGTTGCACTATACTTCTAATCAAATACATGTATGCTACATCTAATTATATTTCTATCTCCCTCCTCTTCTCTTTCTCTTCTCATTCTATCTTATGTGCATTATTTTTTGATAATCTAGTTAATTTTTCTTACTAACAAGACTCAATCTACACACCTCTATATAACTACAAAAAATACAATCTAAATACTTGTTGCCTCTACTAATAAGAAATGAAAAAAGGTTCTACACTTCTAACAAATTCCTTTTCTACTTTGTCTTAAATTAAGTTCTTACACCTATTAAAAAAAATCTAAATCTTAATAAGGTTACTTTAACCATTTGTTCTATTTTCACCCACCAAGAGAGTCTAGATTGCTACTATGCCTCCAAACTCTCATGTGTCATTTTTCTTTTTTTATTATTATCTTCATCATAATTATCATTGTCATTATCATTTCTAAAGATTTCGATTGCTAGAACAAAAAAATAGAAGGCCTCAATTATTAAAATCTAATCTATATTTATATTAAAGTAATAATTTAAGTAATTTTGGTAAAATTTAATAAGGATATTAATTGTATAGCAATAGATTATAATACTTAGATAGTGATACAAGATTTTAGATAATTGTTCTCTATAATTTTTTTTGTTATATTATACTTAATAATAGTAAAGAATTATCTTTTTATTACTAAATTTTTTATGATTCTTTAATCAATGTAAAAATAAAATATTATAAGATTGATATGGTTATTTAATCTTTTGCAACTAAAATTGCAAACCAATTCTTTAATATAGTAGAAAATATAAAAACTATTAAATGAACAATTATATTCAAAGAATAAGAATTTAGATGCCAAAATTTAAAATATATTTATAATTATAAATTTATATTTAAAAAATTAATTAAAAAAATTTTAAATTTAAATAATAAAATATTATTATTTAAAATTTAAATTTTTTTATTAATTTATTTTTAATTTATTATTGATAGATGAACTTTAAACAAAAGATTTAAAATTTAAATAATAATATTTTATTTACTTTTAAAGTTAATCTACCAATTAGGTCTATATTTTATAAATTATTATATTTTTACTTTTAAAATTATTATTTTCAATATTGAACCAACTCATCTGTGACTATAAGACCTTTTTTTAATATTTTTTGAATTATAGGCATTTGATTCAATTAATTTCTTATTGAATTAAATAATTAACTTATGAATGATATCTAAATTTTTTTTATAAACTTTAATAAAAAGGTTAGAAAGATGTAAGATGATTAATTATAGAATTATAATATTTAATTTAGCTTGTAATAGAGCCACATGCTTAAACTTGTATTATAATGATATTCTATTACAAACCGTCTTTTATACAAATATATATATATATATATATATATATATATCATTGAAGAAATTTTATTAAGATCCTAATATTGTGATAATAATTTTAAAGTTTTGACATATGTAATTAAAGCTCTTTATTTGATTTTCTTAATATATATATATATATATATATATATATATAACTTAAATGTAACATTTCTTGCAATTATTATTATAAATCTAACTATTATGAACCAATTTAGGCTACTTTTATTTTTTCCCAACTTAAAAATTTTGTTCCTAAAATTTGCTTTGTTGTCACTCATTTTAACCTACACTACTTAAAAGTACTCAAAGTTATAAGAGAATTTCTCTATCTAATAGGTTATAATATATTAATCAAAAGTAGTGCTAATATATTTCATTGCCAATAATATATGTATATATATATATATATATATATATATATATAATATGTGTGTGTATGCATGTTATTATGGTGATCTTTTAATAAAATAATCAAGTCTTATTAATGTAGTCTTTAGAAAAGTCTTTAAAATGTAGCAAATAATTGGTTTAATAATTAATCATCTTAAAATTGCATTTATGCAATTAAGATTGTTGTTCTCATTAGTCTGTAAAATTTATCCAAAAGAACAAATTTTTACATAGTAAAAAAATATTACACCCAATATTTTTGTGCATATTTGTAAGCAAGTGTGGCATTTTTGTAAATGCATTGACAACGTTCTAAAATTCAAAGATAATTTTGAAGGCACTCCACTTTTAATCTTATTTTTATTAATTAAATTTCTTTACATATATGATTTAATTAAACTAGTCATATACAAAGTGCCTTTATAATTTATTGATATGAGCTAAATCCATCCACACTGTAATAATTTTTAATACTCATCAAGATAATTCATTTTTTAGAAACTATAATAAGGTATAAGAATTATTTTTCAATCTATTCTAAAAACTGTATCAATCTTCACTTAAAGAATAACAACTTGTTGACCATTTATCTTAAGAATTAGCCACAGATTGGCAAATTTGACAAAAACAAGTATGCCATTTCCATATTGCAATAATTATTGATCTTTAATACAATTTGCAACAATATCTATATTTGTGTGATACAACAACTTGTCAAGAAAATTAGGAACTACAAAGACCCATAAACTTTACTCTAATTTTATTCTTGTGCATTCTTAATAATCTTATTTTTATTCCTATTTACTTTTGTTGACAAGAATTCTTTTAATTTATCTCAAAGACTTAGCTTGTGCACCTTTGTTATCTTGAAACCAATGTATATTGGGTAATTCTCCTTACAATTTTTCATTTAAAAAAAGTTGCTCCATTCTCAGTTCAATTGTCATAATTTTGATTTTTTATTTTTTATTTTTTATTTTTTTCTCTTGCTGCTTCTACTTTATGTACATTTTATTTCTTCTAAAAAATCCACAGTTTGATTTTTATGTTTTGAAAATCTCAAGACAATATTTGACCATAATAATCCCAACCCAAGTAAAGCCTACAAGTAAGGACATCTCTTTTTTATTAAATCAATCTTAGAAAAACACAAAAAATTGAATGTTGACAACTAAAATATCTGTAGGTTCTTTTCTTAAGCTTGGTCCTCCACCTCCAATTTCATCCTTAAATATTATCTTAATGATTAAATCAATGAATCAACCACTTTGATTCTTAAATATGCTAAAAATCCCAAAACACCATCAAAGTAACACAATTTTTACCATTGAATCAATTATGGTGCTGACAAGATAAACAAGAATCCAGCTTTCAATCTTGGCTAAATCTGCCCCTCCTAACTCCCTATTGGTCTAGACCCGCTAGCCAGAAAGACCTAACCCAGGAGTCCACCATTCCTCTACCCGGATGTGGAAAACCCGGCATGCATACAGTTATTCATATCCGGTTATCAGTAGCTACTGCGTACTAAGTCCTGTGCCTCGACAAGAGGAGATGGCGTCAAGCTTGTGTCGATCACGCAGTCAGCTATCAGCAGTGATGGATGCCATGGTTGATAGATGTTGGTTAAGTTGTTGGAGACGGCCATGATTGAGGTATGGACAACCCTCTGTACCCATTTGGTACGAAGTATAGCTCTCTGCTTTTGGTCCTTTTGTAAGGCCACCGAGAAATGCTGCGCTGTCGTAGTACACTTCGAGCTCCACTATTTTCAGGTTCTCGTCTACCTGTGGAATCATTGTGAGAGACAAGTTGTGTGTTGATTCAAATGCAGCTTTTTCTCTGACTTAAACATATTTGACGGCAGTTTTCATTTGAAGAGGAAGCGGGTGACGATTAGAGAGTACAGGAGTTTGTTAGTGGAAGCTCATGAGATCAAAACTGAGGTAGCTGATCAGCCCTAAGTGCTGTAGGGCATACCTTGGCCACAACGATGCCCACTGAATCGACCACGGCGCCAGTGGGAGCATGGCCTTTGAAAGGGCCCTCCATGACTCCCCAATGTCTGTATTTCATGACTACCACCGGTGGAGGAGAGTACACAGCTTGGACTTCCCATGCGAATCCCCCTGGAAACGCCGTGCGGAAAATGTCGTGTGACGATTCAAAAGTCTCCTTCGAAGCCTGGTACGTCGCGTTGTCGCCGTTGACACTACTCGTGGCCAGCAGAGCATTGTAGCTGCCCACTTGTAGAGTTTCGGCAGCAGAAAGCTTGGGGCCTCCTGTCAATGACATTCCAGTTACTCTTGTTGGAACATGTTGCATTTCATCAGCACCTAGGATAGATGAATGACAACTAACTTCAACCGTCTCTGTATGATCCTTCGTGGAGAATTAAGCAGCTCACCGTTTACAGAGATGCGGAACTTCTCTTGGTCAATAGTCTTGAAGTCGCTCACTTTGATCTTATGTGAGAGCTCCATCTCCCAAGTCTTCACCAGGTTTTGCACCACTTCCTCAAGAGATCCTTTCGGCCACACCTGACAATCACAGAGGAGTTTAAATAACGTAAATTTGGGCATACATAGAACAGAAAACGCTGAGAATATCTGCGACTTCTTATGCATCGCTCTTTGGTCTGTTTCACAAGTATCATATTTTCCCAAAAATCTCGAAAATGCAGATTCTTGATTTATTTACTTAGTTGCATTCGATCTAGAACAGAACAGAGAACTGAGATTCCTATAACAATGGAAAGAGAAGCTGTGTTAGTGTGTGTATGTGTGTGTATATATATATATATATATATACAGGCGTTTCCTGCTCTTCAGACAGTCTTTCGATCATAATACTGTCAATAAGTTCAAGTTCTTCAACAGCTTACTTGAAACCTACACAACTTATAAGTCGTTTCTCAAAGAGGTTTGAAATCTTGTTTATACAGCAAGGGAAAATCATACTGAGCATAGTTATCCAGTGTAACGATGCAGCTTACTTGAGTGCGCCCTTTCTCAAACAAAGCGTTCACAGCATCGTATTTTGGAGCGCTACCATGTCTCCAAGCAGTCCGTTCCTCACCCGCGCCGCACAGGTGATCGCGGTACCGATCACCTGCAGTTTGATCCACAACCCTCTCCCCCGCCATTCCATGCTCTTCACTGACGAACGCCTCAGCAACACTCGCCCCTGAATTTGACATGGTGGTTCTACAGACCCTCACTACCTGATTGCTTTCGTATCTCACACAATAAGACACACTGGAACTTCAAACAAATACTGGAACGATGGTGAGAGCGAAATATCCCACTTGCCCAGGAAGACGAACTTGATGTGAACTGAATGGCCCCTTCTGCAGAAACTTATAAAGATCTTTTGGGAGATTGTTGGTGCAGTCCAGGGCTTTCCTCAAGGGGTGGGGCAACTTGCGAATCAAAATGTTTACACCGTACACTGGCTGCATCGTGAGGTGGCGGTCTTAAACTGCACCTGGCAACTTGTAGAGCGAGGGGGGAGTGGTAGGGGAGAGGGAAGACAGTGACGTCTCTGCATTGGGATCATGTGAGGCCCCACCGTCATTCCAAGAAGTTGCGGCCCCTGTATGGGCAGTAGACATGGAAGAAAGCCAGAGTCTAGAAGATCGTTATAGGGGAGATACCTAAATCCTACTTTTCCTCTTGGCTTTTGTGATTGAAAGCTGTGAGCCTTCATTACCTCTAGTGCACAATTGCACCATATCCGGATTTCTTCTGCAACTGGCCGTCAAAGACAATCGCCTTCTTCTTCTGCTCTTCGTTCGTTCGATTGTTTGTTCGTTCGTTTAATCGTTCGTTCCTCCCTTTCGTTGGCTCGTTCCGTCGCACGTTCGTTCAGATCTTTGAAACACGTGCTTATCAAAACCCGTCGAGATTTGAAGATAACATCCGTGATATTGAAAAGATTAAATGTCGAAAAAAGTGTTAAAGTATTGTTGGATTCTTTTGGATTTCTCTTCTGGATTTTTGGTGATTATTGTTCAAGAGCAAGACTAATAATCAACGAATCTAACAATAGTTGAACACTTTTTTGGATTAAATAATATTCTTCTTGTTTGGATTTGTAGTGATTTCTTTTCAAGAGAAAGACTTGTGTAAAAAATTAAGTTTATTGCTTACGAAATTCTCATCCATCCAAGTTTTCTCATTATCATTTTGTATATATATATATATATATATTTATTTATTTATTTATTATTTTTTCCCCTCTTGTTGTTGATAAGGTGCAGTGAAGGATGACTGGATGGTAAGTTTCAGAGCATTTCATCCTATATTCCCAACAAGTCCCCATGAAGTACAATTGTCCCTCAACAATTGTATTTCCTTTTTTCTCTTCATACATATTTTTCTTTTCAAATTTATTTTACTATGGATATTTTCAAAAATATTTTCAGAAATAAAATAAACAGCATTTGATGGATCTTTAACAATATAAAATAGCAAAAGAAAAGAAAAGAAAAGAAAAATCCTATCATAATGAGTAAAGGTTCAATTTGTTGAGGTGATAAGCAACACTACCAATAGGAGACATTAAAGTAGATGATAGGTGGATAAAAGTTAATGGAAGAATTGTCATGCCAATGAGAGAACACAAACACAAAAATAATTGGAGAATGCAACTTGATAGGAAGATAAAGGAAGATAGAGCATAATTTTAGGAGAATATCAATTAAAGGCATCAAGGATAGCTTTACAGATCATAAAGGCTGTACCTAAAGCCATCTTCTAAAGTTGTCTTCTTCTACATGCAATAAATTACAGATAAGGTAAAAAATGATAATGGAAAGTGCATGTTTCTATTCAGAGGAATCATTTCTACTTTAATGGAAGGACTAATAAAGAACATCAACAACCCTTTAATTTATTGTTAATCTATTGGTTAAGTTGCCTATTTTCTTAAACAAAATTATTCTAATATATTCTTCTCTGTTAATGCCTACAAATAAATAAAATAATTATAATCTAACAAGATAAACAAAATAGCATTAAAAATAGCTCTTGCAAACTTACAATATTTTACAACAAAAACAGTCTATTAAGAAGAATTGGACTTTAATAAGTAAAAACATGAAGAACAATTTTTGAGACAAAAAAAAAAATATTAAGATTTATTGAATTTATAACAATTTTTTTAAAGTATAAAGACAAGTATTAAATTTTTATATAATACTTTTGTATCTTTTCATTTTATGATATTATTTTTTTAACAATCATTAAAATATTTTAAAAATTAGAATATTATTAGGACTTTTACAAACAATTATATTTTATATAAAAATGTTGGATTTCAAATTTGAAATATAAAAAAATAACATTTTAAATAAAATAAATAAAATCAACTATCATATTTTTTTAGTATCCTAAAAAATAATTAAACTTTTAGTTTATAGTTTATAAATTTTAAAATTTGGAATTATATAGTATTTTTTACTTTATGTTATTATAATGAATGTTATGTTTGTGTATCTAATACTATTAAAAAAAAGTCCTACTTTTGAGTCAAAGTTCTAAAATCTATAAAAAATTTAAGTAATAACTTTAATTTTAATTCTAATCTTAAAACTTTGATCAAATAATTTATTTAATATTAACCATTTTTAATAAGATTGAAGCATGTTTAGATTTAAAATTTCAAATCTTAAATTTCAAATCCTAATACATAAAGAATAATCTTATAACTTAATAACTAAATTATTAATTTTAGAATTTAAAATATATTCATACAACATATTTTAGTTGATTCTAAAAATGTATTTTATCTTTAAAATATTTTTTAATTTTTAAAATTTAAGCTAAAGTTACTTTTTAAAAATCTAATCTGTAAATCTTAAATTCTAAAAAAAAAATCCTTGGACATATAATTAGATGCATAAGAGATTAAAAAATATTAGATATGGATAAAATGTATTAATTATAAGAATTATATTTTATTTTATAGAAATTTAATAATTTTGGATGATATAAAATATTTGACATTTAATTGAATTAAAAAATATAGAAGTAAATAATCTTAATATATAAAAGAATTTTAAAATGTATTCTTTATTAATTAGAATAATATTTCTATATTCTAATAGTAATATCTTTTTAATAATATTTAAGCAGATAATTATTTTTTATAGAAAAACCTAATACTTAGTATAAAATATCTTATTTTGTACTTCTTAAATTAAATAAAAAAATTATTAAAGCTATACATTTAATTTAAAGATTTATTAAAGAAGCTATAGGGGCCAAAAATCTTTGATGCAAAAAATACTGTGTAATTTTTTAATAGGAATATATTTAAAAAATTTGTATTAAAAAATTTCTTTTAAGTAGATTTTATTTTTATTTTTTTTTGCATATAAATAAATTTAGTTAATTATATAATAAAAAATATTATGATTAATTCTCTATTACATATTAGATCCTAAAATTGACTTACATCTTAGTCAAGTTGATAAATAAAAAAGAACTAAAATTAATAAAAATATCAATAACTATTTGAAAAATTTTAAAATCTCAAATATAGATTAAAATTCTGAACACCTTATTATGAACCTATGACATCCTAATCATAATTTTATGCCTCAATTATAAATTTATTCATATAATTCTAAAAATTATTAATTAAATATTATTATAATCAATTTTAACTATTATAAATATAATTTTTATTCTAAGCTAAGTCCAAATTCTAATGTTTAATCTGAAATAATTATAAATTTAATTCTAAATAATATTAAATAAGGTCTAGTAAATATTAATTAAACTCCAATAAATATTATTTCAATTTTTATATTAATTATAATTCTAAAAATCCTAAGAGTAAATTTAAATATATTAATTCTAAAAAAATTACTTGTAATTTTGAAAAATATATATTTTAAAAATATTATCTAATTAAATTTAAATATATAAATCGATAATTTGAAATAAAAATATATCAGAATTAAATTAATATTAATTAATATAGAGAATTCACATTCCTAAATTAACATTAATAATAAGTCTTATTTTTATTTTTAATTTTTAATTTTTAATAATATATTCAATTTGTGTATATAAAAGCTTATCAATCTAATATTTTTTGTGTTATTATATGATTTGTATATAATTCACAATGAAATGAATTAAAAAAGTTGCTGTCTAATCTTTTTATCTAATTATATAGTTAAACTTATTATAACATAAAAAATTCTAAATTTTTTAGAATATAATAAATAAAATATTATTGGCAAACATCTCTCTTTTTTAAACTTTATACTTAATAGACTACCAATTCTTTTAAATACTAATGTCAAAAACTACAATAGTAAAAAGATTTTGTAAAGTCTATGAACATTTTTAAAAACATTGTTTAATTTACAATATAAACCATGGATAAATTAGATTGAAAATATTCTAAGAGTTTTAATTAATATTATTAAATATAAATTAATATTAGATTCTATTAAATAGTTTGATAACAATAACAAAATTAAAATAGATCAATAAAATATTAATATTAGAATAAAACAGAGATGAATTTGACTATAGTTAAGATAGATGCAAGAAAATATAATGTATATAGAAGCTGCTTTAGATTACAAAATGTATATATATATATATATATATATATGTTAAAGAAGCTATAATTTTTTTAATCCAATATTTGATTAGATAAAATTTATTACTAATCACAACTAGATATAAAGTAAAATAAATCAAATATCAATAAGATGAGTATTAAAAGAATACTATGATAAATTATTAAAATATGATAAATTTTATAAAAAAGAAGGTTTATTTATACTTTTTATCAAAAAATAAAATATAAAAAATAAAAAAGAAATTAAAAAGATAAGTAAATAATCTTGTGATTAAAAAATTAGCTCCAAAATAAATTTAAAAAATTAGAAATTTTAGATTTCATAAAAATTTAAAAAATATATAAAAATAAACCTAAAAAATAAAAGTCTCAAAATATATATATATATATATATATATATATATATATTAGTATCATACTAAGATGTAACTTGTTTATAAATTATTTTTGATTTTTTGTCATGTAGAATTATTTATCTCTTACATCAAATAGCCATTTAAATGCAACTTATAATGCATTTAATTTTTTTTTTTTTAATATCATCTCTTGCATCTTGAATTTATCTAAAATCTTTGAAAAATAGATAAATTATTAATAACTATGATGAATGATAAATATATTAGATTTGCAAGAAAGTAAAAAAAAAGATTCTTTAAAGATTCATTGTATTTTAATAAAAACTTTTGTCACTACAACTTATACATTCAATAGAATTTTTATTATTATATTTTCTACTATTGGCAATTATATATTATTAAATTTTCTAATAAATATTAATTTATATTTTTAGAAATATAAATTAATTTAATTTTCTAAAAATATAATTAAAATATTAATAATTGAAAAAAATCATAAAAATATAAAATTTTAAAAAAGATATTATCAAATATATATATTTAAGACAACTTGTAATGACAAGTTGTGGTGGCAATAGCAAGAACTATAGTAGCATTAGTAACACCCTAAAAAATACCACTAACTTTTTAAAAACTAAATTTGGAGTAGAAGAGAGATATTAATAAGAGTAAAGATAGCCTCAACTTTTCCTCCATATACACTTGGTAATAAGGTCATGTAGAAACTTACCAAGAACCACTAAATTGAAAGAACAAATGTCTAAGCTATAGGACACTTTCATAATAATTCTTTAGATTTAAAAAAATTCTAAAATATTTATAATAATATAGAATATTAAAAAAAAAATGATTTATATTAAAATAAACTTATATAATATATTTTTTTAAAATCACATATTTCACATATTTTTACTTATTTCTATTTATTTTAGAAACATGTAAATATTATTCATAATTTATATATAAAGATATTTAAATATAGCTCTATTTAGAGTTTAAAATATAATTAATTAATTATTTTTAAAATAAAAAATTATAAGATATAATTAATATTTTTTATTAGATTTTATTAAATTTTAAATTATTGTCATAAGAAAATGTATAACTTATTAGTATTTTTTTAATAATCAACAAATTAATTAATTAATTATTTCAATATTTTTTTAATAGTTTTTAGAATAAAAATTGTCAGACTCATTTTAAATCATTTTATTTGTTTAGTTTCTATTCTAAACATCAATTATTTTCCAATATCTTTTTTAAACCACCACTACAATTGCTTTAGTTTTTTTCTTAATCTCTTTTTAAGTAGAAGATAAGACTCTATATTATTCTATATATTTTTTTTTACTTTTTCACATATTCCAAAAAAAATTCTTGAAGATTTTTTTATAAATTATAAAATTTTATTTTATTTTATTTTATTTTATAATATTCACAGTTCATGATTTTTTGAAGATTATTTATATTTTAATTGGTTATATAATATATTACAGTATTTGTTGTCTTTTTAAGAAGATATACTACTTATTAACTTAATGCCCAATATTGAGCTTGTGCCACATAAAATGATATAAGTTCTTTTTTTGTATATCCTATTTTTTTTTTCTTTATATAAAATAAGAATATTTAATAAGTCTGATTTAGATCCTTGATGCCTTAAAGATTGAAGTCTAATATTTAGAATATTGTAAGACAATTACAAATCAATTAAGAGATCTTTAACAAAAAAAAGTATAAGTTCTTAAATTATATATGATAAAAAATAAAATAAAAATATAATTATAAAAGTAAGATTGTATTCAATCTTTATATTTTTTCTTTAAATGACAAAAAAATATACCATTCCAATCTTCTTATACCTATGTTATAATAAATTTAATATAAACCAAATTTATTTGACTCAATTAAATTGAGTTGAATGATATAGAAATAAAATATTTTTTATATGCAAAGTTAAAATAATGGTGTGATGGATATTATTTTCCAGAAATTGAATTTTTAAACTATTTTTTGGATGTAGAAAATTTATAGGACATAGATTATAAGTATGGATGCAAAGAAAAAAAATATAAAATTAGAAAGCAAGAGTTTTAGCATGAAAAAAGATTAAGGTGATTCTTAGTCAAAACAAGTTGTAATATGTGAAAGAAAGGTGTTTTTAAAGACCAAGATTTACATCTTAAATAAAAAAGAAATAAATCTAATTTGAAGCTTTAGAGTCTTTAGTAAGATTATAAGATTGAAATCAATAGATGGTAATTATTGTAAATCATGTATTATAAGAAATAAAGAATGAACTTAAACTCTACATAAAAAAAACTTTTTTTGCAATCATGAGTTTATATTGAAGATGAATTAGACATAACTTAGATAAGAATGTAAACCTAAATACTATTAGTTTAAATAAAGAGAATGAAGTAAAAACAAAAAGAAATCTTTTGCTACAAAATATATTGCCACTATTAACCAACTTAATATGCAAAAGCTTAAAGTTAATTTTTTATGTAGTTTATGTCAATAGATAATAAATATTATAAATAAAAAATCCACAAAAATTATTTTATTTTGAATACTTTTTATATTTAGGATATTTATATTTTTTATTTTATAATACCAAATAATATATATATATATAATTTTAATTTATATATATTTTTATTTATTACCAAAATAAAATAATATATTATAATTACTCAATAATAATTTTTTTAATTGCTTGTTACTTCTAATATATCAAAATTATTTTATTTTAGAGTGCCAATTATGACTTCTTACAAAGCCTCTAGTTTGGACTTTATTATTACAAATGTATATTGGTCTGAAGTTTAAAAATTTGAAATTAGGAAAATCCTATAATGGATTTGATAATAACTTAGTAATTAATTCCAAAAGCCTCCAAATAGTGTTATCTTAAATTGACAGTGGTTTATAATATAACTTAATACAATTAACTTTGAAAAAGATGAATAAGTTAAAAATAAAATTTTTGTTATGAAGAATTTTGCATTAATTATAGTTACAAGCTATATTATAATAATATCACTTCAATTAGTATAAAAAATAAAAAAAGAAATATCATCAAAATTAGGTTTATACCAAATTGTCCAAATAGGATACAAACCTAGATCCTATTTAATACCAAATTGTCCAGATAGGATACAAACCAATGATCCTATTTAATATGACTATTGCTTAGTGAGTCCATCTATTAAAATTTTAGTTAGAATTATTCTAATTTTTTTAATTTGCACTATTTTTAAAGAGATTCTTTTTAAAGAATAATTAATCAATATAAAAATTGAATATTTGATTTAATATATTTTAATACTAAGCTTTATGGAAAAAAAAATCCTCCTAAGATTTTTTCTACAATTGGTTGTTAAAATTATAAAAAGAAATAAAAGATGTAATCTATCTAAGTGAAAACATTAGAAGATAATACTTCTACCTTAAATTAAAATAAAAAAAATTAGTTGAAAGTTCTAATTACATTTGCCATTTAAAACTATTATACCTTTCAAGCATAGGATTCAAATTTTGATTCTAAAGTTGTATAGAATCTAGATGCAATGAAGGAAATAAGAGATGTTAAAATTTTAACTTAGATAACTTTAAAGAATATAATAAATAAATTTTAAATAATTATATCACATAATATAATAAGCTTGGGATAAATTTTGGACAAATAAGTGGAGAATAAAGATATTGTCAATTTAAAGTTTTGCTTAGCTTTGAATATTGTAAGTTCTATCCATGTATCTTAATTAATAGATTTATTAAAAATAGTATTTTAATGTTATTTAGTGTGAAGATAAAATCCAACTTTCAATCCAAATTACAAGATGGCATCAATTATAAGTTGTTTGTAATTGGTGGTATAAAGTGAGAAGTACAATGAAGAAAAAAAAAGAAAAAAAAAGAAGAAGAAGTAAAAAATAAATAAAAGAAAAAAAAATCAAACAAATACACATTCCAAAATTAATCATTATCTATTTCTTAAATTTTTATTTGATAAAAAATAAAAATAAAAAGTAAAAATAATTTTTTTATAGATAATTTTTTTATCTTTTTAATAATATATAAAAAAATAAATATGAATTAATATGAATAAGTAATTACAATTTGAAGATAAAAAATAAATAATAAAAAAATTAAATAAGTAGAATTCACCTTAAAGATAACTAGATTACATGGTTAAGGATTTGAGCCTTACCAAGGCTTACAAATGGTATATAGGGAATTGTAGAGGGGCTATGAGGCCTTAGTCTTATCCTCTTACCTACATCCAATGTGCTACAATCTATATGGGACATTTGCACTTTCCTTTCTATTATTATTACTATTGTTGCTGATCACTCTAGTTTGTATTAGTAAAATATCATTTTTTTATAATTTTAACTTCACCATGGTATTTAAAACCATTCAATTAGTTTAAGTACCTTGTAGAGCTTTTAAATCTTATTCCAATTTTTTATAATCGCCTTTTAAAGTAATAAAACTATTTTTATCAAAGTCTTAAAAATATATTCTAAAAATTAATAAAATAAATCTTTAAATTTTATTTAAATCAATAAAATCAATTTAAATCAACTAAAAAAATTTAACTTTTTATATAAATCACTAAAAAATCATGATATTTTTTCTTATGCTTCTTCTATCTATTAACTATCATTTATAAGTTTTTAATAAGTAATATATATGAATAAAAGATAATTTTAGATATTGATCATAAAAACTAAATATAAATTATAAAAAATTAAAAAAATACTAAACTAACTAAGATAATTGCTTCTAAGACTTATGAAGATTCTATTTTTTTTATTTTTTTATTTTTTTATTTAATAAGATTTTTATAATTTATAAAATCTTCTAAATCCTAATTAATATTTAAATAACCAAATATATAATAGTTGATCAATATGATGAGATTATTATTACAAATTCAACGAAGTCATTTGAAAAATTATCTTAATAAAAGAATTATACTATTAAATATATAAATAAAGAGCATGGTTTGAATTGAATTAAAAAAAAAAGAATCAAGTAGGAAAACTAAAAAAAAAGAATAATGTTCAAAAGAAATTCAAGTGATTTTATATTATAAATGAATTAATAAATTTTGAATTATACAATCTCAAGAATTTAATTCCATTTTCAACACTTCTATGTATTGGACAATTAAAAGATGATAAATCAAGTCTAGAGTCTTTATAGCCAAGAGAAGAATTATTACGACCTAATCGTAATAGCTGAACTAAATAATAGATGTTCACAGGGAGAGTTGTCATAGACATAAGATTTACTCCAATAATTATCTAATTAATATAGATCTATAGAAGTAGATAAAATAAGTTAATTTGATGATATCTTATAGAGAAGCTTCTTAGAAGCTTTATAGATGCGAAATCACCTTTATACATGTCTATAGGTGATTGGTAGGTTAGAAATTTGGTCAACAAGTTAACCATGTATCACACATGTTGGTAGCTTGTGGAACAAGCTAGCCATGTGTCGCACATGTTGATAGCTTATAGAACAAGCTAAGTATGTGGCGCACATGTAGGAAACTTGTCTTGCAAGTTTGACATGTGTCTTATAAATTAGACATGTATAAGAGGTCCTATAGAATGTTGCCATGTAGCTCTTAGTTAGATAGTATTTATAGAGACAAGATTGAAGCCTTCTTCACTCTTGTCAACTCTTTTTTTGCTTCTAGTTTAATTCAAGAGTCTTATGTATTTTCTAGTCTTTGACAATAGCCATTCCAGTTTCTTCTTGAAGATATATACTTCTTCATTTCTATCTTATTATTTTCCTTTGACATAGTTTTTACTAATTTATATATCTGTTTTAGTTCGTATCCATAACAGATTGACAAGAATAAAGTTACAATATTAGAGCTTTGTCTCTTCTTGATTAAGAGTGGATTATCCCTTTTTCTTGATAAGACATAAGTACATTAGAAGTTGTAGGTTACCCACTTCTAAATTGATATTTTTTATAGATTTTTTTTTTTTGTTCTTGAGTGTTTTATTTGTAATGAGAGTAGACACCTTTTTCCTTTTCTATTGTGGTATCATAGCAAAGCTTGCTGAAATGAAGAGTACAGTGGCACAAATGCAAGAACAAATAAAAGAATTAATACTTGCAATGCATCAATTCAATGTACCACCATAAAGAGCGACAAGATTAATATGAAACAAAGATATAGAGATGATTCGAGCTGCTTCAAGTCATACCACTTCATCTATGATTGAACACCATTCAAGCATCAAAGAACCAAAAATTAGTTTACCAAAGAAGTTTGATGGCACCAGATCTAAGTTTTGAGGATTCATCAATCAAATACAACTGGTGATTGAACTTCAGTGCCAAAGTTATCCAATCCAAGGATCACAAGTTAGGTTTATTCGAACACTATTATCTGGTTCTATTTTATCATGATTTTCATTCTTTTTTGAACAACATGATCTAATATTGGATAATTTGGAGGCATTTTTAGTGGAATTTTGATCTATGTATGGAGAACATGATGTAATTTGTATTGTAACCAATAAGATCTGTATCTTGCGACAAGGCAATCGATCAGTGACATCATATGCTTCACAATTTTGACAATTAGCAATTGACACCAAGTGGGATGATGATGTGCTTATTAGCTAATTTTTCTATGGATTATAATATGAGGTAAAGAAATTGATGTTCAATTTATTTAATCTTTAGATATTGAACTTAACAATTGATTTTGCTATGAAGTGTGACAATTAACTTTTTGAATTTTGATCAGAGACCCGTACAAGGAAGCCCCAACATTATTACAATATGATGGCAACATCAATGTCTTTTCAATATATACATTTAGAAATAAAAGACATACAAATTGACGTGGTACGTTTTAAATCTCTTCTTAAATAAGAAAAAATTCGTTGTCATCATAAAGGATTTTGTTTATATTGTGGAAAACCTAAGTACACTGCTTAGTATTGTCTAAAGAAACGATGCAACCATAGATGAGGAGTACGGCTGTCAAAAAAGACAACATGTTGGAAAACAAGTTTGTCTAATTATTATAGGAACTGTGCAATTAGAATCTTGTACAACTCCTAATAAAGATCTTGTCTTCTCTTCAAAATCTTCTCTTTGTTTTATAATAGATGTCTATTTGGGACCTAAAAATTACAAAGCCTTTTCTTTACTAGATTCAGAAGCCTTAGCGTGTTTTTTAGATAAAGAATTTGTTAAAAGTCGTAGAATACCTTCAATACAAAAAACTAAATATGTACATATAGAAGCCATAGATGGTGGCTTGTTATCTTTTGGAAATATTACTCATGAAATCCTTCCTATAAATGTAATAATAGATGGTCATAATAGTTGTGTAGTCTTTAATATAATTAAATCTCCCTTTAATCCAGTCATTTTAGGTTTATCATGGCTAGAAAAGTACAATCCTTAGATAGATTGGATTTTCCATAGACTTGACTTTTTTCAAAGCATTAATAAGAGTCCTATTAGTCAAATGACAAGCCATAAGTTTAGTATAATAAAATCCATATTTATAAGCACAAAAGCATTTATGAATAAAACAAAAGAAGGATCATTTTTTGCTATTTATACTACATCCATTTTTGATGGTGGAAGGACTTTAAGTGGCATTCTAAGCCAATATCAAGATTATCAAGACATTTTTGAGGAGAAGAATATAGACATTCTTCCAAAGTATTGTCCATATGATTACTCAATTAATTTTAAAGAGAGAATTGAGCCTCTATTTGGACCAATCTACAGTCTATTCTAGAATAAATTGACTAAACTCAAGAAATACATTGATGAGAACTTGGCCAAGAATTTCATATACCATTCAAAATATCTAATAGGAGCTCCTATCTTATTTGTAAAGAAAAAAGATAGATTACTACGGATGTGTATAGATTATCAAAGACTCAACAAGATTACGATCAAGAATAGATATTGTTTGCCTCTGATATCTAGACTTTTTGATTAGTTGAATCAAGCCAAGATCTATACAAAAATAGATCTAAGAGGAGCATACAACTTAGTACGCATTAAAGAAGGTGATGAATGAAAGAGTGCATTTTGAATAAGGTATGGAAATTTTGAATATAATGTCATGCCTTTTGGATTTACAAATGCACCAATTATTTTTCAACATCTTAATAATGACAAATTTTGTGAATTTCTTGATGATTTTGTTATCTGTTATTTAGATGATATTCTGATCTATTCTAAGGATACAGAAGAATATGAATTTTATATTCATTGTATATTACAAAAACTTAGAGATGTAAGGTTATATGCCAAGATGAAAAAGTGTGTATTTTATACTACTCAAGTTGACTTTTTAGAATACATCATATCAAATGATGGTGTCAAAATGGATCCAAAGAAAGTCCAGACAATCATGGATTGGAAGATTCAAAAAACGTGTCTTACAAATTAGACATATGTCTTAGAAATTAGACACATATCTTAGAAATTAGACATGTGTAGGAGATCCTACAGAATGTCATCACATAGCTCTTAGTTAGATAGTATTTATAAAGACAAGAAAGAAGCCTTCTTCACTCTTATCAGTTCCTTTCTTGTTTTTAATCTAGTTCAAGAATCTCATGTATTTTCTAATCTTTGGCAATAGCCATTCCAATTTCTTCTTGAATATACATACTTCTTCATTTCTATCTTATTCTTTTCTTTTGACATAGTTTTTACTAATTTATACATATGTTTTAGTTTGTATCCATGACAGGAATCCACGAGGATCGGTCATGGACTTATGGTATTTCTGGAGGTTAGAAAGAGTGGTTATAAATACAAGGTAGTTACATTGTCTCACACAAGGTAATTACATCATCTCTTGTAAAACCAAGTGAAAGGGACATTATCTCTCGTGCAATATATTGTCAATATAATGGAATATTATAAATTATGACTATTGTCATGGTTCTTGTGTTGGATTAAGTATTAGAGATATAAATATGGATTAATTTAAAATAAACATTTAGAATGGAGCGTCGATAGAATCCAAATCCTAACATTATGTTACGTCTTGATGGTCTATGTTCAACAACTTCAAAAAATTTCTCCCAATTGAATAAATCAGAAGTAAAAATATACACATTGGATGTTGAAAAGAATGATTGGTTTCAAGAATTAAATTATATTAAATTGTTGAATTGAGCAAGAATTGGATGTATTTGTGTATTCAGACCTCTTATACTTCTAAAAATTTATTATGGCATTTGAAATTAATTGAGATATGATTCTTATTCTGAAGAAAGGATAGATCAAGAAAGATCTACTACAGGTACAAGACAACCAATGCCAGAGGGAATCGAATCTAAGTGGGCATTATTTATCTAACAACAAGTTCAAAATATATTTTAGGTAGCAATTTGTGCAACAGATTTCGGAACAAGCATTGATGCCTCCATTGTCGACACTACCTATGGCAGCTAAGCAAATGGTTGATTGGGCTTTTTATGGAATGGATAAGTATCATAGCAAGGAATTTGATGGCAGAGAGTCAAAGGTGGTAGAACCCAAAAAGTTTTCAAGCAAGAAGGGTGGGGAGGTGTACAAATGGTTTGTCCAACTTTGTCTTATTTTTTGAGATAAACTGCATGCCTACCATTGTGATGAAGATAAGATAGCTTTTGTGCTCTCCTATATGATTGGTGCAGTACAAAATTGGACAATGCATATTCTTCAAGCTCTAGATGAAGGCTGCCATTATAACTTGTTGGCCAATTATAATGGTTTTAAAGAAGCAGTTATTACTATTTATGGTGATGTGGATTGAAGGAATAACGTAGAAGATTACTTTGGCAATATTAAGTAATTCAAATTGGTGGCCACATATATCTTTGCATTCAATGAGAATGTAGCGTAAATTAATTGGAATGAATCGAGCTTAATAGCACATTTCTGTGGAGGGGTTAAGGATGGCATTTTGGATTTAATAGCCATTGCAGAAATACAAGCACGAGGACTTCAAGAATAGATGGAAATGACCTTGAGAATTGACAAAAGATTATGATTAAGGCATCAAAATCAACACCTTTCAATTTCCATGTTCAATTTGAGGGATCATATTGGATGGTTTTAGGCAACTTTAGAAATGTTAGAATTTATTTCAATGGAGCTTGATGTGACTCACAAGACGATAATGTTGGCAGAAACGACTATCAAAAAATTGAAATATTAATGATAAGAAAAGTACTGGGATTGCAATAAGCTAGGACATGTTCAGGCAAAGTGTCCAATTGATCCTTCCAAACTATTATCACTTGTAGTTTTGAGAGGAGAATAGCTCAGCAAATCAAAAAAAGATAAAGCCCGAGACTGAAGGCCTTGAGTCAATACCTAGGCACACCTCAGATTACAACAATTACAACTACCTAATGGAAAATGATCGGAGATTACAATGGATCACAAGAGTATCAAAATGAGGATATGACATTATACTTATGCACCACGATCAACCTGGAGGCACATCTAATATTGAATGTCCAAATTAATTCTTTGGCAACTATTACCTTTGTCAACTCTGGGACTATCGGTGTTTATGCATCCAGATTTTGCTCAAGAATGCAAGACAAAGATAAAATCAAACGTGATTCTAAGAGAGATTCAAGTTGTTGATGGCCAAATGATCAATTCATGACTTATCATCCATAAAGCCATGGTTGAATTAAAAGTGGGAGATCACAAAGAATTATTGGTAGCTAATATCACAAATATGGGATGCTATCCATATATTTTAGGTACACTGTGGCTTGTATACCATGATCCAACTATTTGGTGGTTGCGAAAGGAAGTACAGTTTGAATCAGCATATTGCTACAAAATCTGCTTATCACAGCCATCAAAAATCAAGGGTGCAAGAGTAGACTGCAACGGGGGGAGCTATGAAGGTCCAATATTTGGAAAAGGATTCCAACCAGCAACATCAAGTATATTCCAAGAAAAGCCAAAATATGTTGTCTTGACTGCACTAAAATATGCGATGGTGTCAATGATAGCTTTTCACTTATTTAAGAGGAGGGTCGAAGTGTATACAATGGAGGTGTCAAAAATAATCAAAGAAATAATTAAGAAAAAAATTCTGGTAGAATATGAAGATCTGCACAAGGCTTTCAACAAAGAAGCATTAAACAAATTACCAGATCGTTGAGTATCAAATATGAAAATCAAATTTAAAGATGGACAAGAACCTCAAAATACCGGTTTACAACTTATATCCCCAATGGAGTTGGAGGAGCTTTGACAATATCTCGAAGTAAATTTGAGAAAAGGCTAGATCAAACAATCTAAATCTTCCATATTAGCTCCAATTGTGTTTACTAAGAAAAAAGATGGATCAATCTAAATTTGTATAGATTACCAAAAATTGAACCAAGTTAATATAAAAAATCAATATCTATTATCCTAGATTCCTAAACTTACTGATCAATTGGCAAGTACTAAAATCTTCACCAAATTGGATGTGAGATAAACTTACTATCAAGGATATAAGAATACAAAACAAGAGACTTGAAACTAGGATAAGGTTTCTAGAAGAAACCAACAAGAATTTGAACTAAATAAATGAATACATGAACAACACTAAGAAAGGTGAGTTAGAACTCCAAAAGATACATTATCAAGATTGAAGAATTCTTTAGCTTCGACCTCTATATGTATTCTTGTCTAGAACGCTTCTTGAGTGGCTTCCATCAAACTAACAAGCTTCTTGAGCAGCTTCTACCAGCTGGAAAACTTCTTGAGCTCTTTTCGCTAACTGAAAAGCTACTTGAGCTCCTTCCACTCACTGAGAAGCTTCTTGAGCTCCTTCTACTAATTGGAAAGCTTTTCAATCAAGTTTTACCAATTAGAAAGCTTTTAGAATGTTTTAGAAGGTTTTGTGAACCTCCGAAGTATATGTCTCTAACATCACCCCCTTTTCTAGCGACGAGTCTTAAGAGGAGCTTAAACTTATTACATATGTAAGAAATCAAGAATATGCTATATTAATGAAGCTATATATTTTTTTCTCTGTTCTTGAGCAATGGATTTTACTAGTCCTTGAAGAAACCGCCTATGGCCTTGAGCTAGTACCTTTATTATTGAAACATCCCATCCAAGGATCTGGTCTTCATTGTGGCCTTCAAAACATCCTCCAAATAAGATCTTAGGACTAAAAGGATTCACTTTTCTAAGCTCAAGCAATATCACTAAAGCTCGAGCATTAGAATCAAGACTTATATGATTGGATCTTATTCATAATGGCTCCAATCAAGGTTGTACTTGTCGTTGAAATGTATTGTCTTCATTTTGTTCAATTGAAGACTTTGAAAATTCCACTGGTTTGTTCAAAGCTTGTGTGGCAAGCAAGTCTTTTGAATCTTGTTCTCTCAATGTTTGAAGATTTGACATGGTGACTAACTTGCTTCTACCGCTCTATTTTATCTTCAAACAGATGACTACATTTAGATGAAGGCTTTAGTTTAATTCTCTTTTTTTTTATGAATATTCTTTGAATCCAATTTTCACTAAGAAATTATCATCAAATATGTTTAGGTTTATAAGAATAGAATTGATGAAATTCTTATATCTTTTAAGGCTCATAGGCGAGACTTGTAGCTGATTTCTATGTGCACTCATTAATGTCATAGCTCTGCCAATAAATAAGATATTCCAATTTGTTCCACCTTCACTGTGAATCAAGTACCTTTTCAACCTTGTATTCTTTATGGCCTTCAATTTCAATACTGGGCAGCGATTTTTGTACCCTTTCCGGAATATGCGACTCTTTATAAGGTTCTAAAAGAGAAATATGAAAAATTAGATGTATCTTCATAGCAGATGGTAATTCTAAGCAATATGTTATTAGATTGATTTACTTCTAGATAAAAAATGGTCTCAATCTTTGATAGTCCAATTTATTATATGGCTGCTTAATCTTGATATTTTGTCAAAGAAGCCATATCTTATCTCGAATATGAAAAAGAGGTGATTGATTTCTAAATTTATTTACAGATGCCTTGTAAGCATCTTGAGTTGCTTATAATTGAAGCTTCAAGGTTATTTAAAGTTGCGATAGCTCCTTTGTAAATCCTTAAGCTGTTGGATTGTTGTTCTTTGGCATACTCTACAAATTAAGCTTCGAATGATATCCATAATTAGAGTAAAATGGTATTTGTTGAATTGAAGCATGAGCAATATTATTGTATGCAAATTCCACTAATGATAGATATAAGATCTAATTGTCATATTGATAGTTAATATTATATCATAAATACTACTCCAACACTTGATTAACTTATTCTGTTTGGTCGTCAGTTTGAGGATGGAAAGCCAAAGAAAGTTTAATATCCATCTTTAATATTTCAAAAAAATACTTTCAAAACTTAGATATAAACTAGGGTCCTCAATCAGATATCATATCATTTAGTAGGCTATGATATCAATATATATTACCGAAAAAAAGTCTTCCCGTTTCTTCACTAGATATAGTCTTTTTACAAAGGATGAAATGAGCCATCTTTGTGAGTCGATCAACCACTACAAACATGTTGTCTAATGAATTGGATGGCGGTAGATTTGTAATGAAATCTATTGAGATAGAGGACCATGACCATCTTGGAACAAGTAAGGATTGTAAAAGTCTATAAGGACAATGTTGAGGATTTTGGACCTTGAATAAATGTTGTAAGAGAGCACAAAGTCCTTCATTGCCTTCTACATTTGAGACCACAAAAAATCTTGAGGAATAAGTTCTAAGGTCTTATTGAATTGAAAGTGACCCCCAATAGAAAAGTCATGGCAAGATTGAAGAACACGTAGTCATATTGGTCCTTCCAAGATATACAAACATTCTTTAAAATATAGAAGGTCTTCCTCAAATTTGAACTTATCAGCATTTTTTTTAAACGATGCTTGACATCTAGGGCCAAAGCATCATTAGTGGTTACAACACGCACTTCACTGAAGAAACTAGAATCAATAAACAACAATGTAATAGTGGTACAAAGGTAGAATTACTCCGATTTTAACAAAGTTATATTTTGTTGATCCAATACTACCTCTCCTACCTTTGATGTAAGATATGATCTCCTTGATAGAGCATCAAACAATCCTTGTTGTTTCCCAAGGCAATACGTGATGACAAAATTAAATCAGGATAGTAATATATTTCATTGAGCTTGGCAGCAATTAAGAACTTGAGCTAACATAAAATATTCTAAGTTCTTATAATTTGTATATACAATCACAAGATGTATTGTTCCTTCAAGAAAATGATGCCATTCTTGAAAAGAATCCACAATAGTAAGAAGCTCCTTATTGTGGATTTCATAATTAATTTTGGTAGCAGAGAACTTTCAAGAATAAAATGTAATAAGATGGAGTTTTTTATCTATACCCATTTGTGAAAGTACAGCCTTTAGTACAAAATATGAAGCATCAGTCTCCAAGTAGAATGCCTTTGTAAAGTTTGGATGCATCAATATTGAGGCTGTAGTAAATGCAGTCTTGAGGTCTTAGAATACCTTCTCTACTTGAGGCCTCCATTCTAACTTGTCTTTATATGTCAATCGAGTAAGAGGGGCGGCAACTTGAGAATAATTTTTGATGAAGATCTGATAGTTAGCAAATCCAAAAAAATATTGTACATCTTTAACAGTCTTTAGAATGGCCCATTATATAACCACTTCTATCGGCTTGGGATCCATCATTAAACCCTCAGTAGATATGATGTATCCCAACAATTCCATCTTAGGTTGGTGAAATATATATTTCTTTGCTTTGGCATACAAACCTGTATCTCGCAGCTTTTGTAATACCAACTTGACATGTCCCTTGTATTCCTCCAAATTTTTCAAGTAGATCAAGATATTATCTAGATAGGTTATCATGAATTTGTCTAAATACTCTCAAAAGATGTCATTCATTAAATATTGAAAGATAGCGGGTGCATTTGTTAGTCCAAAAGATATGACATTATATTCAAAATGTCCATATCTTGTCCGAAATACGGTCTTCCATTCATCTCCCTCTTTTATGCGTACCAAGTTGTATACTCTACAAAGATCTATTTCAGTATAGATCTTGGTTTGGTTGAGTTGTTCCAAGAGTCCTAAGATTAATAGTAGTGGGTAATAATTCTTTATTATTATTTTATTCAATCTCTAATAATCAACGCACATATGCAAGGAACCATCCTTCTTCTTCACAAAAAATATAGGTGTATTTGCTAGAAACTTTGAATGTCTAATAAAGTTCTTTATAAGATTTTTATCAATATAATCTTTTAATAGTAAAATCTTGTTTTGAGAAAGATTATAGATTCGACCGAAAGGTGGTTGCATTCCTTCTTGAAGATCTATAGCACAATTGTATGGTTGGTGCTCTAACAATATATCAGTATTCTTCTTCTGAAAAACATCTTGAAATTTATTATATTGCTCTGGAATACTTGGCAATGAAGTCATATCTTCTTTAATTGGAGTTGCATAAATAATAAATGATGCAAATTTTTTGGCTGATCTGATGAAAGCCCTTGCTCCAACAAATAAAGGTTTACCAATTTGTGATTTTTTATGAATTTAAGCAAAGATTTCTATGAAAAATGTTACTCTTTGTGACTTCCAATCTATAGATGGATTATGCTTTTTCAACTAAGACAGCCTAAGAATAACAAGATTTGAAAAAGTCCTAATAATGTTAAACACAATCTAACTTCTATAATCTTTGAACAATACTTCTATAGGCGTGGTTTCATGGGTAATATTACTAGAAGATAAGGGTCGTCTATCTATTATTTCTACATGAATAGGTTTGGATTTCTATATTAGAAGAATTTTGTGAAGCTTAGTGAATGTCTCATCTACAAAATAAGCAAATGCCTCCGAATTTATCAAAGCGGTTGTCTGAAGTTTCTGAGGGCCAAAATATAATAGAATTGTAAAACAACAAGCAGGTTGAGTACAAAGAGAGGAACTTGAATAATTTTGTAATGTTAGATTATCGAGCCATACAATCCCTACTATGACTAAACATTATTGTTTTTCTGAACAATTGCACTCTTGGTTTTGATAATATGTCGATTTTATTTTTTTAAGCAATTGTTAACCTTGTGGCCTTCTTTGCCACAATACAAACACAGACCTTCTTCCATCCAACGCTTCTTTTTTTATGGATTAAGAGGTTTAAATTGTACTACATCAAGTTACATATCTTTTACTTTTGAGTGTGAATTCAAAATACTTATTGATGTAGCAGGGATATGTCAGATTGCATGTTGTCTTATTGAAGCCCATGAATGTTGATCTTGTCGACATTAAAATAATTGATTATCATATTTTATGGCTTAGCAAATGGCTTCATTGAGCAATTGTGGATTAGGAAGCAATAATAATAAATCCTTCACATCATCTGTTAATTTCCAATAAAATTGGCTCAGTAGGGGCTCTTTGTCCCAATTGATGTTGCAGGCTAATTGTCTAAAATCGAATACAAAGATTGATGCAGAGTATGCCCCTTGATATTGTCAGATAGAAAAAATTCGCCTTGGGAAAATATCGGGTTCCTAGCTACTACTAGAATTAGCAGGGAACATGAGAAGAAGTCATTCAAGTATCTTATATACTTGCACAATATTTGTTTAAACTTCCAAATTATACTTGTATTATACTTGTACAAAACTTATACAAATATAAAGTATAAATCTTTGAATAATACTTATATAAAAATAGAGTATAATTCTTGTACAAAATAGACTATAATCCTTGGTATAATACTTGTACAAATACTTATATAAAATAATATATAATCTTTGGTATAATACTTGTATAAATACTTATATAAATATTATAAATAATACTTATAGAATACTTATATAAATACTTGATATAAATAAAAGTATATATATTTGTATGATAAGTATAATCAAAGTGTATATATATTCAAGTATATCTCAAAATACAATCGCATATGAGGAATACAAATCATACAACAAGTTGAAACTAAATAAATCACTAAAAATCCATCCAAAGTTTAAATCAAGCGTGCTTATAGCCTATAGAAAGCTAATAATTTATTATAAAACATATCACAATGTCACAAATAGATGTCATACCATTTAAAAGTTATAGCTAAAAGAAATAGACACTAAAATTTCCCAGCAAATGCAAAGGTAGCAAAGCTCTTCTTCACTTCAGCCTTTGTTGTGATTACTTTCCTTCTTCAAATTGGGCATGCAATAGCTTTTTAGAAAGCTCACTCCATCATCTGACTTGTCCTAAAATTTCGCATATATGCCTCTCAAACTTCAGATTTTATAGCTAGTTGATTCTATTCTTCAAACCCTAGCAATAATTTGCCCTCTTGACACTTTACGGCTCATAAAACTTTCATTAAAGCTTCAAATGTATTAATATTTGTTTTTATAGAAAGCTTATATAAGCTACTATAATCATCTAAAATATCAAAAAGATTGAAGAGATTGTCCAACTTGGGTTGTTAAACAAAGTCTCTACCTCTCTTCGTCAGGTGGCAGTAGACCCTTTCTCCTTTTCAAGCTCACAACTTTCTCTCTCCAACTCAAAATGCTACAAGAGATAGCTTGATAGAAAGTTAAAAAAAATTTCCACACTTTCTACAAATTTTACCAAGAAAGACTCGAAATCAAACTTGCAATGGCAGATCAAGGTTTCTACCATTACTTTTCGATAGCAGCAAACCTCACTCTACTAAAACTTTTAGAAGATTCAATCATAGTAATGTTTTGACCTCCAGCCATTTTAAGAGAAAGAAGAAATGAATTTGTAAGAAGGCAATATCAGTTTAGAAGAGGGTAATCTGCAACCTCTAAAATGCTTTAAGACCTTCAAAGAGAGAGGTGATCAACTTTCTCACAAAAGGAACAAAGCTCCAATATTGCGATGAAAAAAATATCAGCTTAGAAGAAGATAGTTTGCAACCTCTAAAGCATTGATATATCTTTGAGTGGAAGAATAATCCACTCTCTAACAAGAAGAATCCAACTCTAATATTGAAAATGAGATCAATCTTGACAAATTGTTAGGGACACAAGAATATAGAACAAGAGACTTGAAATTAGCACAAGGTTTTGAGAAGAAACTAATAAAAACTTGAATTAAACAAATGAATGCATAAACAACATCAAGAAAGATGAGTTAGAATTTCAAAAGATGCGTTGTCAAGACTGAAGAACTCTTCAACCTCGATTCCTATATATATTCCTGTTTAGAACGCTTCTTGAGTGGCTTCTATCAAACTAAGAAGCTTCTTGAGCAGCTTCTATTAACTAGAAAACTTCTTGAGCTCTTTCCACTAACTAGAAAGCTACTTGAGCTCCTTCCATTAATTGGGAAGCTTTTCAACTGACTTTCATTAATTAGGAAGCTTTTAGAATATTTTAAAAGATTCTATAAATCTCCAAAGTATATGTCCCTAACACTTACCACTAGGTGCGAATGGCCCTCGGTAATGAATTTAAAATGACTTTTAAGACTTCTTACGACCTCTTTGAATATTTAATGATGCCATTTGGATTAACAAATGTGTTGGCCCAGTTCTAAACTTACATGCAAAGTATTTTTAATAATCTTTTGGATATCTTTGTAATAATCTACTGAGATGATATACTAATCTTTTTGAGTAATTTGAAAGAACATCGCTTACTAATACAAGAAATTCTCCAACGGCTACAAAAGCATGGTCTTTATATCAAAACATCCAAGTGTGAATTTCATCGGAGCTTCGTAGAATTTATAGGAATGATTGTTTCAAAAAAAGGATTAAAAATGTACAAAGATAAAGTTTAGACTATTCAAGAATAGCCTATTCTAAAGGCAGTTAAAGAAGTCCAAGCATTCTTAGGATTTGCAAATTATTATTGCCAATTTATTTAAGATTATTCAAAAAAAACAATACCACTTACGGTATTAATCCAAAAAGATCAACAATTCAAATGGACCCCTCCAATACAAGAGGCTTTTGAAGAATTCCAGTCACGGTTCCTTCAAGCATCATTGTTAATTCATTCTAATTTTGGATGATTGTTTGTGGTTGAAACTGATGCCTCAAATACTACAACAAGAGGCATTCTATCACAACATAGAGAAGATGGACATTTGCACCCTTATGCTTATTGAAGTTTAAAAATATCACCAACAGAGCAAAATTATGAAATTTATAATAAAAAATTATTGGATATTATTTTAACTTTTCAAAACTAGCGTGTTTATCTTGAATAATTGTCACACCAAGTCAAGGTAATTTTTGATCACAAGAACCTTGAATAATTTTTAACCACCAAACAACTCAATTGATGGCAGGCCTGATGGTCCGAGCTACTTTTAAGATTCAATTTTATCATTCAACATTGTCCAAGATCACTAAATAGATGAGTAGATATGCTATCTAGGCGGATGAAGATAAAAGAAGGCCATGAAGATATTTTAAAACCATTATTGAGATTAGTGATATTAAAATCATATAAACTAATCTGAAATGATGCAAGAAATATTAAACAAATTTAGCTGGCCACCGTCAAAGATGAAATGTTTGAGCTAATATTGATATTTTTTATAAATGACTTTGATCGGGTTCCAGCAAATATACATTAAAGATTTTAAATCTATTATTTTAGCAGTGGAATCTTCTATTTTCAAGATGTAATATTAGTACCAGGCGATGAAGAATTACATTGATAAATATTGAGATTCCAATATAATGCTCTAGTTGGAGGTCATCCAAGGCGGGCGAAAACTCTTGATTTCGTGGCAAGGAATTTTTATTGGCTGATCCTACACCAATATGTATATCGCTATGTTGATGGATGCAACTTATGTCAATATTCTAAGCCCACACATCATGCATGATACGACTTATTGCAACCAATTCCAAGAGCTGATGCACCTTAGAAATAAATATCAATGGATTTTATTATAAAATTATCAAATAGTAGGGACTTTGATTCAATTATGGTAGTCATTGATAAAAACACAAAGTTAGCATACTTCATTTCCATAAATGAAACAATCGATTCTAATAGAATAGCCATGTTGTATCTCCATCATGTTAGGAAATACTATGGAACACCTAAAGAACTTATATTTGATTGTGGTTCAGTTTTCATTTCCAAATTTATAAAACGCTTGTGTGAGCTCTTCCATATTCAATCCTTCCCAACTATGGCATTCCACCTATAGTCAGATAGATAGACGGAACAAATTAATCAAATGTTGGAAGAAATTTTACAAATGTTCACTACTAGACGGCAAGACAATTGGTCAGATCTACTTTCTATAGCTGAATTTGCTTATAATAATACACTTCACTTGACCACATGATTTTTTCTATTCTATGCTACCTACGGCTATTATCTTTTAATATCATTTATGACTCCTACTGCTTTGATTGTTCTAGGAGCAGAAAAAAGAGTTTGACACATGTAGGAAATATATGAGGAAATCAAAACAATGATTAAAATTGTTGGAAAGCAAGCCAAGCAGAATTACAATTGAGGTTGTCAATTGCAATCAAATTTTCAGGTCGGAGACAAAGTATTGCTTTGGCATGAAAATATAGCTACCACAATACTATCCAAAAAGCTGGCTTCAAAATTTTTGGGTCCATTTCTAATCATAGCTAAAATATCAGATTTAATATATTGACTGAAGCTTCTAAAAACACTACGCATTCATGATGTTTTTCATATATCACTCCTTGAGAAATATTGACAAGATACAATTCCAAGTTGCCGAAAAAAACCACCACCATTGATTATAATACCAAAGGGAGATATTGAATGGGAGGTTCATGAAGTTCTGGATTCCAGATTCAACAGACATGGGAGGAAGCTCCAATATTTGGTTTTGTGGAAAGGATATGAACCTAAATAAAACTCTTGGAAACGAGCAATAAATTTGCAAAATGCTTCTGACATCGTCAAAAAATTTCACTTGCTCTATTCCAATGGAGTAGGGCCAACTTCATGGAATCAGACAATTGGATACTACAAAGGAGGTAATATTACGATTTGGTCATAATAGCTAGACTAAATGACAGATGTCCATAAGGATTGGTCATGGACTTATGGTATTTCCGAAGGTTGGGAAGAGCAGTTATAAATACAAGGTAGTTACATTGTCTTACATAAGGTAGTTACATTGTCTCTTTTAAAGCTAAGTGATAGGGATATTATCTCTCACACAACATATTATCAATATAATAGAATATTATGAATTATGACTATTCTCATGGTTCTTGTGTAGGATTAAGTAATGAAAATATAGATATTAATTAATTTGAAAGAACATTTAGAATGGAGCATTGACAAAATCCGAATCTTGATAAGAATAGAGCCAAGTTAGCAAGTTGCAAGCAAGTTCTTCTATGAGAAGATTTATAAGTTGGTTTGCTGTTGGAATATACTTGATGAAAGTAATCCCTTTATGTTGGACCTTGCACATGATGTGATAGGCTACATCAATATATTTGGTCCATTTGTAGAATTTCAAATTAAAGACGAGAAAGACATTAAAGCTATTGTTATAATGTAAAGTTGTGGGCAAAAGTTGATTGTTGCTTAAATTGTAGAAAAGATGACAAAGCCAAATTGTATCTTTTGTAGCATGATGTATAGCCATATATTCCACCTCTATGATAGAAACTGCCACATATTACTATCAACTCAATTTTTAGACTATGGCATTGCCAATAAGCATGAAGACAAATCTTGTTGTAGATTGTTGCATGTCCTAACATTTGACATAATCAATGTTGCAATATCTTTCTATATCATAAGGGAGAATGTGAGAGGCATAGTGGAAAGAGAGATCATGTATCTTCTTGAGATAGCAAAGGACACACTTAATACCATTCTAATATGTTGGGTTGGGATTTTTTAAGAATTGGGATAGAATTCCTATAGCAAATGAGATGTCTAGCCTCAATGAGGTGGCAAGGAAGACAAGCGCTTCCATGGCAAATAAGAAGTGGCAAAAAAAAAAAGTGCTCCCAAAGCTTGGCAATATGTAGTATCTTTGATCTTCTCAATCTCCTCCTTTGTCTATAATGAGTCCTACAAGATGATCATTATCATGGCAAAAATTTGCTTTGGATAGATATAAAGTCTCTCTTTACAATCAAATTGGACAAAATATATAAAAGTTCATTTCACAAAAATTACCTACAATCCTTTCAATCTGATGTGTCACAACCTCCTAATTTGAAATCAGTGCTACACATGAAAAACCTACTGCATCTCGTTTGCGATGCACATCCCAACACTCCTTTCCTTATATCAACTTCTTAAGAAAAGTATCCTATAATATCTTCTAAATCCAACCTTTCAAGCTTTTTAATTTATTCTAATGTGAGCACCCTTTTTGGTTGAAGGCCCAATTGTCCAAGACAGCTCAACCTAAGGCCAATCTTAGGCCAGCAAGACTGCTCCTTTGCCACACTGGGATCGAAATAGTTCCAGTTTATGTCGAAAAGGGTAAGCTTCTCAAGTTTTTCCAACTCTGTTTGCTTCAGTGTAGTTGCAAGACCCAAACGCCTATATTTTGATTTTGTCTTCTCAGAACCTTGTACTATTTCATAACTAAGAGATGTTGGAGTCACTGCAGCTTCAGTATCAAACAAAATTTTTCAAAAGTGGTTCGCCAAAGTATCTTCAGGCTCCTCTCCCGAACAGTCTCTTCCTGCCAGCACAATCTCTTTTCAGACAATCTCTTCCTGCCAGCACCGGAACATCTCTTCATCTAATCCTCCTCTCCACGTCGGCCATCTCCTTTCACAGAATTTTGTCATTTCACCGTTCTTCAAATCCTCTTCGTGTTGTCTATTGACATCATTGTCTTCCCCAGCTAGCCGCTGTCGCCAGAGTACACCTAGCTCAAAAGCGAGATCTGCAACTGATCGTATTCTGATTTGTATATCACTCCAACTCCTGCCACCGCACGCAATATGTTCCCCCACTTTCAGTCGTTTGCCAACACAAAAAACCCCACCATGATATACAACAACAGCACCAAATACAAGGCCAGCACCTTCCGACTCGACGGTACTAATGTGCTCACGAATGGATATGCCACCCACATGCTTCACGCCAACGCCACCAGCACCATCAGGCTCCAAAACAACTTTGTGTTGTTCACCTGGCACACCAGCGCGCTCGCGTCCAGCAGAAAAAAAAATCTTAATGCTATCCTTATTACTTCAGATTGCCTCGAGGCCTTGACGCACATTGGAATCTCCCACCCCTTCTCACGCTGCGAGCTCTAGAACGTCCCTCCTGCCCTGCTTGGAATCAGACTGTGCCCACAAATTCATGAATTCGCTCCACTTACTCTCACTGGAAATCTGCAAATCGCGTCTAGCAATTGCCCTCATCGGCTGCCTGGCCCTAAGGAATACAGTCTGGTTAGGTTCTAAGTAGTCGCCTCGCGGGCATCACTAGGTACTTGGCACACAAACAACAAGCACCACTCTAGCCTGAGCCCACTTCATGCGGAGAAAATTTGATCCCCACTCTAGTTACACTTGATGTTCTTACATATATGTTCTTACATATATGGAAGGGAAGAATGAGCTAGCGGGGACTTCTCATGACGCGCTGAGTGGAACGACATGGAAAGCAGCGACGATTGTCTTGGCTGGAGAATGAACAATGAAGAGATTGTCGAGGAACGAGAGAGCGGAAAGAGAGTATTCAGAACCAGCAAGAGAACGGGAGTTTTTTTGGGGGTATTCACGTAGCGAGTGTGGAGTAGTCACGAGGGAAAGAGCATTGACACTGAGGAGAAGTGATGTTCATGAAAACATTTTTTTATTTCGGAGAAATAAAATCTTTTTTGTAAGCTTTGCGGTGTATGTGCATTTTGTTGAGAACTGAAAAGATTCTTATGTGTGTCGGAAGAGAGTGGAGACTTGGGGGAAGCGGATGTGTGGCGGTGACGTTTCAGGAAGAGGAGGAACACAAGCGGATAGCAGCGGGCGACTGGGTTGGTTGTATTTTTGGATTTTTGAAGGAGAAATTGTTTGATTGGGGAATTCAGCAAGTATGATGGAAAGGGTAGTCTCATGGGAATGAATGCCCCCTCTTTACTCACATTGGCCTTGTTGTCGCCTCTAGGTCTGTTCCTCCTCAGCATCCTTGGAAAACTTCACCATCAATATCCCCCCATCTTTGAGACTCTCTAATGTACTACCCCTCGTTCCTAGCTCCTCCATGCAGCGTCCGCCAAGGTTCTTCATGGTTTAACAAAAAATTACTACTATAATGCTAAGCAAATGTTTAACTTGATCAATATTATTAATAGCATCTATTTAGAGCCATTAACATACATTTATCAATCCCAATACAAATCCAAAAGTAAAATTAAGGTTAAAAATAAAGAAAAAGATTAAAATAAAAGTGAAAACATAAGGCAAGTCAATTGAAAGGTATACCTTTCTAGACTTAAAGAAGAAAAAGTCACAAAAAATTAGTGATAAAAAGGAAAAATTACCAAGAAAAAAAACAAAACACAATGGTAAAGGAACTAAATCTAAATGTTAGAGCAAAAATGTAAAGTACTGAAATCTCAATGTTAGAGCAAAAAGACTTATAAAAAGAAAATAAAATGTAAAAAACACAAAGAAATAAATCCAAATTATTAATTAACCTAAATCCTTGGAAAAAAGGAAATACAACCCTATTATACACACAAATCCTATTTACATCACAACAGCCTGATGGTCTTATGGGTTGGCTTTGATACAAGAGCCACTTTGCCTATCCTAAAACATGCAAGCAAGTCACGCACGTAATGCGCTTGTAAGACTATGAGCTTGTTGCCTGTGGATTTTATGTGGAGTTCAATGTAGCAGTCGGCGGCTCCCCAGCGGACATCAATATTGTGCGCCAGCTCCTCCATTTCGCTTGTGAGGATGGCTTTGCTGGTCGTTGTCCACGTAAAGGCATAGGCAAAGGAGGATCTCATCGGTGCCGTCTTAGAGGCGGTACACGCAAGGATCTGCTTCTGCTTGCTGGAACTCGCGGCCTACAAGGTAAAAGTGGAACTTCAGGTTCCATTGCCTACTAGCGTGCTTGAATCCGTGCTGGGATTTCTAGAAAAGGCAGACGCGTGTGTCCTCTGCGGCGGCATATCCTTCCAACTGTGTCATTTAAATTACGCGGTCCAGATCGCCATGCAGGAAGGCGGTTCGGACGTCGAATTGCTTCAGCAGAATCCCCCATTGAGTTGCCACCGCGAATAGAGTGTGCACTGAATCATATTTGACGAGCGTGCTTGAAAAGGTCTCTACGTAGTCGATGCCCTCGCGCTGTGTAAATCTACAAGCGACGAGGCTTGCCTTGAATTGATTGATTGTTTTGTCCGAGAGGCGCTTCACCTGGTAGACGCACTTGCAGGTCACAGGTCTACAGCCACAAGGGAGGTCCACGAGCTTCCACGTCTTGTTGAGGTCGCGAGAGCGTATCTTGTTGTCCACTGCTCTGCGCCATTGAGTCACGTCACGTGAGCTGACTACCGAGATGTAGAATGTTGGCTTAGTAGCATCGAAGACCTGGCAGGCAATGTTTGCCTCTGATTGGCATTGCGGTTGCCCTCTGCTGCGGAGCGCGTGGTCGTGCTGCTTTGCCGCTGAGCGTGCTTGAGGTTGTTGAGCTGGCCGTTCAGCTTGTTGTGAAGGAGGCTTGTCATAGTCGCTTGCCTCGTCACGCTCTCCATCCGCGGGCACATGCGCCTCACTGTTGGAGCCCTTCTCGACGTCAGCATCCATGTTCTCCTAATCAGCGTTTGGCCATGGAAGTAGAAGCGACTCATAACGGCGAGAGAACTGCGGGAAAGGATCTGATTTGTGAATGATTACGTCACGTGATATGGTGATCTTGGGGGCAATTGGATCCCATAAGCGATAGGCTTTTGATTTTGCCTCATATCCGACAAGAATGTGTCGAGCCGATTTGGCATCCCATTTCTTTCGTTTGACATCTGGAATGTGGGCCTTGACGAGGGAGCCAAATACTTGGAGGTGTGAGACGGTTGGCTTCCTTCCGCTCCATAGCTCTTGAGCGGTCGTTTTGCGGCGGCCAGTTAGAACTCTGTTGAGAGTGTATGTCGCTCAGTTGATTGCTTTTGCTCAGAGCTCCTTCGAGAGTCTACAAACGTGGATCCAGGTTCGCACCGTCTTGACAAGACTGCGATTCTTACGCTTGACGGATCCGTTTTGCTGGCTGGTGTAGGGCGTGCTGATCTGGTGATCAATGCGTTTTGATTCCAAGATAGACTTGACCGCTGAATTTTTGTATTCTAAACCGTTATCAAATCAAAAGATCCTCATCTTGTTGTCGGTCTCCGTCTCCAGCTTGATGAAGTAATCCTTGATCCGAGCGGCGTCTTCCTCCTTGGACTTGGTCTTTAGGAACATGACAGTCACGTGACCATTGTAGTCGTCTTTAAACCTGACCATGAAACGCGCGCCCACGAGCGAGGAAACCTCTATGGGACCTCAGAGGTCAGAGTGAACAAGCTCACCTGCGTGAGTGGCCCTGGTTGAGCTTTCCTTTGGAAACTTGCCGTGGGCGTGCTTCCCGAGTAGACAGTCTTTGCACTGTAGGGCATCCACCTTGAGGTCCGCGGAGAAGCCTTCAACGAGGCCGCTGAGCGCCTTTAGCTTTCCCACGGAGAAGTGGCCAAGGCGGCAATGCCAGAGAATCGTATACTCCTTGTTGGCGTAGTGGCCTCTCCCTTGAGGACGCGGGCCTGCAGCGGGTTAGGATTGCCTCGGAGCGGGAATCTCATCCTGAGCTCGCCATTGACAATGACGTCAATTGTTTTGGAATTCTGAATGACGACGGCTTTACGATTTGCTGCTTTGTAATTGGAGAACAATCGAACTCCCTCGGCGATGGAAGTCATCAATTGGAACCAGTCTTGATTTGGCGTCATGTGATTTCTGGCGCCTGAGACAAAGATCTATGATCCGACTTGTGAGTCGCCAGCGACGAATCCTTTGCCACTGTTGAATCCCTGGTCCACTTCTTTCTAGAGCTGGAGCTCTTTCTTGACGATGGAGGCGGTGAATATCTTCATCGTGTAATCCGCCGCGGCCGTTGATCCCAGACGGTCTTAAAAACTGTGTATTCCGTCGGCAACTTGTCGATGGAAGCGTCTTCGCTCTCAACAATCTCCGGGAGCTTTTCCTCCTTGATGGGCTCCTGAACGAGGTGCTCCATCTCCTTGGCCTCAAGGGGATTCATCACGAGAGACTTCCAAGTCTTGAACTCCTCCTTTATCCCACTGAACTTGGGGAAGGCGACAAGGTTCAGAGAATCCATTGTGACGGATTTGGTGCTTCGTTGAAGTCTTTTGTAAAGGTGAGTAGATTGATAGACTACGTTTTGATACCATGTGGTAATTGGCCAATGCGATGAGGTCACTACTTCAAGTCCAACCGGGACAATCAGAAAACTGGTTTAATAAAAGTGTTGCACTATTAAGTGCACGGATAAAAAACATAGTTTGAACTGTATTGGAAGAAGAAGAGTCAAGTAGGAAAACCGAGAAGAGAAAATAGAGTTTAAAAGGAACTTAAGTGACTCTACACTTTAAGCGAATGACTAAATTTTGAACTGTATGATTCCGAGAGCTCAATGCCATTCTCAACAAAATAACTCAATAACTTAATATTTTCATATCTAAACAATATTAACAGATTTTTTTTAAAAAAATCTACTAATTAAAATACACTGGTGGGACTCAATAATGTATGTTAATTTTGGATATTATATTAATCAAAAAGATATTTTATCCAAAAAAACCACCTAGATTAGAAATGCACAAAATTGAAAAAGAGTGGAAACAAGAAAAACTTAAGTGGATCCAAGATTTGTACTTATTTTCATAAATCCTCTAGTTTAGATTTTGGTACTATAAACATATGCAATTTGAAGTTAATCAAACTTAATAGTGAGTTTGGTCAAAATTTAATGATCAACTCTAAAAAGCCTTTAGATAGTATTATCTTGTATTAATGCTGATTTGCAATGTAATCTAATTGAATTAACTTCTATTAAATAAATAAGTTAAAAATAAAACTTTTATTATAAAGAATTTTATACCAACTATAATTATGAGCTAAATTGTAATAATATTACTTTGATTAGTATTAAAAAAATAAGAGTATAAAAAAATAACATAAAAAATTAAGTTTGCACAAATAATTTAGATGAGACATTTGATTCAATAGAATAAGTTAAATTACAAAAAAAACAAGTTTTTTCAACTTAGATTTGTTATACTATTCCTATGTAATTATAGAAGATAATTGTCTTTATTTAAACAATTATTTTATTATTTTGTCCTAATTTGACCTAATCTAAGTGTCTAGATCTTAGATAGGTTGGATATTTTTTATCCATCTTATATTTTAAAGTCCAAATCTTAATCTGATTAGGATATTTGGTTCTTAGGTAGATTAGGTATTTCCAATTCACTTTCAATTCATTGTTGTTTGGATATTTTTTACTAACTTAATCCTACTATTTTAAATTTTATCTACTGTTTAAATCCTATTGATCCAGATCTAATACTAAGTTAACCAAGCCAGTTAATAATATCAAGTTTCAATATCTATTTAAATATAATCATATCAAAGATATAAGATTGTCCAATTCTTTTGGTAATATCATCAAGTTTAAGCATTCATACATATCAAAATCCATCAAAGATATAAGATTGCTCAATTTTTTTTAGCAATAATGTCAAATTTGAGTATATATTTAAATCATATATTATCAAAGATGTAAGAATGGCCATTTTTTTTAATAATATTATTATTCTTTAATACTAATATATATTAAAATAAGTCAAAGATGTAAAATTATTCAATTCTTTTATTAATGATATCAAATTAAATAATTCTATTATATAAAAATATATTAAAGATATAAGATTGTCCAAATTCTTTGACAATAGTGTCAAATTTAAACATTCATCTAAGCAAAAAGATTTCAAAGATATAAAATTATCTAACTCATTTATTAAAAATATTAACTTTAAGCATCTCATATATTTAAAATATATTAAAGATATAAGATTGTCTAACTTATTATAATAATGATGTATACTTCAATTATCTTTATATCTCAAAATACATATCAAGTACATAGTTCATCCAACTCTTTTGGCAATAATGTCCAATTTAAGCATCAATTTATATCTAATCTTCTCAAAGATGTAAAATTATCAAATTCTTTTTAAGATGATGTCAACTTTAAGCATCTTTACATATCTAACCATATCAAAGATGAAAGATTATTATAACTCCATTAAAAATGATATAAAGTTTTAGCTTCTATTTATATTTAATAATGTCAAAGATGTACAATTGTCCAATTCTATTAGCAATAATGTCAAGTTTGAGCATCCACTTATTTAATCTTATCAAAGATGTAAGATTAAACAATTCTATTAACAATGATGTCAAATTTGAGCATCTACTTATATCTAATGATGCTAAAGATGTAACATTGTCGAATTCCATTGACAATGATATTAAGTTTGAACATCTACTTATATCTAATCTTACTAAAGATGCAAAGTTGAACAATTTTATTGGCAATGATGTCAATTTTAAGCATCTACTTATATCTAATCATGTCAAAGATGAAAGGTTGTTCTATTAGAAATAATATTAAATTTAAGCATCTACTTATCATGGATAAGATTAAATAACTATACAAGATTACAATAAAATAATAGAATATATGAGAGGCAATGTAATATAAGAATAAAAATAAGATTAGAAGATTCAAATTAGACCAGAAGATACATATTATTGAGATTGAAGAGCCCCTCAACCTCGACACCTACATATACTAAGAATTAAAAAGCTTCCAAATAATTTCTCATGAAAGACTTCATCTTCAAGTTATTCTAGGTGTCATGGATGCAAGATAGCAGGTTAGCAAAGAAACAAGGAAAAGATTTCAGAATAATTTCAAAAACAAAGAATTGGATGGACAAGAAGAAAAACTAGATCAAGAATAAGAGACTAGATTGATATCAAGAACAAGGTAACACTTTGGATTGCTCCAAGACTTATGTTGGCAAGACTGAGGTGCTCCTTGGTCTTGCTTTTTATTTATATTACAAGGCTTATGTCCTATTGGACCTTCTGAGAGTATCTTAGAAGATTTTAGAAGCCTAAAGAAGATTCTGGAAGACTCTAAAAAGTCTACGAGAGATTTTGGAAGGTTGAAGAAGATTCTAGAGGCTTTTAGAAGACTATAGAAGATTCTTAAAAGACTAAAGAAGATTCTAGAAGATTTTAGAAGATTCTAGAGCACTATGGAAGGTTTTGAAAGACTATGGAAATTTCTAAAAAGTGATAACTTAAAATATATCTATGATATCACCTTCCCTTCTAGCGACGAGTTTCACGAGGAGCCAAAGCAACTTGATAATCAAATCACATACTTAAAAAATCTAGAATTTATTGGAGTAGAGAAGCAATATATTTTATCTTATGTTTATTGAATATCAATTATTTTGAAGGTTGCAACAATATCAATATCCTATAAATATAATTTTGATCCACTTGGAATCATCCTTCCAACTTCAAGGAATATTATCAAAGCTTAGACATTTGAATCGAGATTTTTGTGATGAGGCCTTAATCCCAAAGACTCCAAACATGGCCTTATTTGATATTAGAATATTCCTTCTTCATCTTATTCATGTTCTTCAAATCCAATAGATTGCGAAAGTTATAATAGTTCCTCAGTTGCTTAAATGGCAAAAGAGTCTTTTGACTCTTGTTCCTACAATTCCTTTGAAATGCAAAGATTTGACATGATAACTAATAAGCTTCTAGCAAGATCTATTCTATCTTAAAAAAAATATAAGTATAAGTCTTGGCGTGGCTCTCTCTTTTTTATATTGGTCTTTTGTTGTTGATAGAAAGTGTCATTTAGAAGCCAAGAGATATTAGTGTTTAGAAAATCTTCAATAATAATTGAATCTAGGTTTTTTAGGATATCATTGATGGAATTTGTAAATTTTCTTAAGTGCATTCTTAAGGTTATTTGAGGGTTCCTATATTCTTTTGCTAACTCCATAGCCCTTCCAATGAATGAAATATTTCAATTGTCCATGTCTTATATGTGAATCCAATATTTCATCCACTTCATATTCAAGCTCTTAATTGACTTTAATTGGGATTGGTGGTGGAATAATTCTTCCAATAATATTTGATTTATGATAGGTTTCTAAAAGCGAGACATGAAAGATTGGATAAATGTATATGTTACTTAGTAGTTTAAGATGAAAATTTACTGGATTTACTTGGTATAGAATTATAAAAGGTCTAAGTTTTTGATAGTCTAATTACTATGACGGTCGATTTGTTTGTATATTTTGCTAGAATAGCCAGACATAATCTCCTACTTTGAACTTTGATTAGTTCTTACAATGAATGTCTGCGTAGTCTTTATATCAGTCTTAAACCATTTGTAGTTGAAATTTTATTTCTTCAAGGATGGTTTTTAAGTAGGTAGCTTGACTTTCTGCAACAGGGCTTTCTACATCTTTAATTTGGAATGGATCTATTCTAAGGTGGTATATATAATTTGAGAAGAATAGAATTTACTTCGTTGAAGAATGCTTGGAATTGTTGTATACAAACTCAATCAATGGTAGAAGGTTCGTCTAATTATCTTATTGATAATTTGTATTGTAATAAAGATATTATTCCAAGATATGATTCACTTGTTCTGTTTGACCGTCAGTTTAAAGATGATAAGCGGATGAGAGGTTGATCTTGACTTTCAAAAGTTAAAATAGTCCTCTCCAAAAATTTGATACAAATTATGGTCCTTGATTTGAAATAATGTCATTTGAAAGGCCATGTATTTGATAAATATTATCAATAAAAAGCTTGGCCATTTCTTTTCTAAAAATAATCTTGTTGCATGGGATAAAATATGCCATCTTGATAAGACGATCTACGACTACAAAAATTGAGTCATTTCCATTCAAAATTAGGAGATTTGTAATGAAATTCATAGATAATGATTGCCATGAGCCCTTAGGAATTGGAAGAGATTGAAGAAGTCCATATGATTGGTGTCTTGGGATCTTTGTTTGGGCACAAATTTTGCATGATTGGATGAATTCTTTCACCAATTTCTACATTTGAGGCCACCAATAGTCTCTTGATATTAATTCTAAAGTCTTATTGAAGCCAAAATGTCCAACTACTAGAAGGTCATGTCGTGCTTGAAGAATTTGAAGTCTTATAAGGCTTGAAAGAACATATAAGAGATCCTTGAAATATAAAAATCTATCCTCAAATTTGAAATTATTTTTTTCTTTTACATGTATATTTTTTAGATGTTATTAAATGTTCTCTATAAATGGATCTATCTTTATTGCTTTCTGGATTTTTATCTTGAGAGTTGTATCTATATCGATAGACATCGTTAATGTCTTCAACTGCAAATTGGAAGGCTTTAACATGACTAATTTTTGTTAATCCAATACAATGTCTCATATTCTTAATGTAAGATATGATTATTGAGAAAGTACATCTATTTTTCCTTGAAGTTTTTTCGGATGATATGTAATCACAAAATCAAATCGAAATAATGATATGCTCCATTGTATTTATTGGCGATTCAAAACTCGAGCACTCATAAAATATTCTAAGTTTTTGTGGTCAGTATATACCATGATCTTATATTGAGTCCCCTCCAACAAATAGCGCCATTCTTCAAAAGCGTCAATAATTTCCAATAGTTTTTTATTATGGATCTCGTAATTGATCTTTACAACTAAATTTTTTTGAGAGCAGAATGCTATTGGATGTAGTTGACCATCATTATTAGTTTGAGAGAGTACAGATCTAAGTGCAAAATCTGAGGCATCCATTTTCAGAATGAATGGTTTTATTGGATCTGTATGGATAAATATAGGAATTGAAATAAAAGATTTTTTTAGCTTTTTGAATATTTTTTCAGTCTTGCCATCCCAAATAAATTTGTCCTTGCATGTGAGTTGCGTTAATGGAGCTGTAATCTTGGAATAATCTTTGATGGAGATTTTATAAAAATTTACAAATCCCAAGAAACATTGTACATCTTTGATTGATGACGGTTGTTTCCACTCTATAATAGTTTATATCTTCTTTGAATCCATGGAAATCTCATTTTTAAAAGCAATATATTCCAAAAATTTGACTGATGGTTGATGGAAAGAGTACTTCTCCAATTTAGCATACAATCCACTGTCTTGTAGTTTCTCCAATATCTTACATACATGATATTTATATTCTTGTTTGTTCTTAGAGAAGATCAAGATATTGTCTAAATAAATGATTACAAAGTCATCTAAATATTCTCGTAAGATATCATTCATCATATATTGAAAGATTATAAATATATTTGTAAATCCAAAAGGTATAATATTATACTTAAAATGTTCATACCTTATATTAAATATTGTCTTCCATTGATCTCCTTTTTTAATTCTAATTAGATTTTAGGTGCATCTCAAATCAATCTTTATAAAGATCTTTGCTTGTTCTAATTGTTTCAATAATCTTGAGATTAATAATAATGGATAGCGATTTTTAATAATTACCTTGTTCAGACCTTGATAGTCAACACATATATGTAAAGAACTATCATTTTTCTTCACAAACAAGATAGGAACTCCCACAAGTGATTTTGAATGTCTAATAAAATTCTTGGCTAAATTTTCATTAATATGTTTTCATAAGGCTGTAAGTTCCTTTTGTGACAGATCGTAAATTGGACCATATGGAGGTTGAGTTCCATCTTGTAATTTGATTGCACAATCATAAAGACAGTATTCTAATAATATGTCTATTTTTTTCTTTTCAAATATGTCTTCAAGGTCACGATATTGATTAGAAATATCTTGCTTCAATTGCTTTGTTGGATCTTTCATTGGAATAACATACAATGCAAATGCAGCCCCTTTCTTTGTTGCCTATATAAATGCTTTAGTTCTAAAGAATGGAGCAGTACTTTGTTTCTTCTTTTGATATTTGAATCTTATAGAAATCTTTTGCAAACTCCAATCAATATCAAGATTATGTAGCTCAAACCAAGAGAGTCCAATGACAATAGGATTTATTGGACATTGAATGAGGTTGAAAATAATTTGTAATACTTGATAAAAAAGTGCCCATAAAAGCGACTTGAGTGAATCCATCTAGATAATGAGAAGGATATAGTCATAAGTAAAGTTATACTTGTTATACAAATCCTTCAAAGTTGGATCTTGTTCTATCAAATTTATCAGATATACTAGCTTTTGGCTCCTTTATGACAACCGTTGGAACTTCTAGAGGAATTATGTGCATAGCTTATCTACCACTTGCTTCTTTCAATCAAATAATCTCTTGTTGCAAAGTATGAATTTCTCGCTTAGCTTCTTCATATACTTATTCCATTTGAGGTTTTTTTTTTGGATTGTAGAGGAATGTCATTTCTTCTTGTATAGTATCCAACAAAGCTCAAAGATCTTCAAGAGTTGCTATTCTATTCTATATTTGTGAAGATGCACCTCCATTAATCTTATCTATTTCTATATTAAAAAAGAAAAAATCAATAAGCTATTAGTGTAGTATTTTCTATACTAAAAGGAATATTTTTATATAGTTAATTTAGAAAAGGATAATCCGCAACTTCTAAAATGCAGTGATATATATTAGGAAAGGGATAATCCACTCTTTCCAAAGAAAAATCAACTGCAACAAGTAAGCATATCAATCTAAAGGGGGATAGTCCGCATTCCTCTAGAATTCAATAATATCTTGAAGAGGGGTAACTCACTCTCTATCAAGAGATCAAAGCTCTGATATGATTATATAATCAGTCTTGTCAAACTATCAAAGATGCAAGATAGTAGGTTAGCAAAGAAATAAGGAGAAGATTTCAAAATAGTTTTAAGAACAAAGAATTGGATGGACAAGAATAAAAACTAGATTATGAATAAGGGACTAGATTGATATCAAGAATAAGGTAACACTTTGGATTGCTCTAAGATTTGTATTGGTAAGATTGAGGTGCTCTTTGGTCTTGCTTCTTATTTATACTACAAGGCCTATGTCCTATTGGACTTTCTAAGAGTATCTTAGAAGATTCTAGAAGCCTGAAGAAGATTTTGGAAGACTCTAAAAAGTCTACGGGAGATTTTGGAAGGTTGAAGAAGATTCTAGAAGATTCTTGAAGACTATAGAAGATTCTTAGAAGACTAAAGAAGGTTCTAGAAGATTCTAAAAGATTCTAGAAAGTTATAGAAGGTTCTAAAAGACTACAAAAAGTTCTAGAAAGTGATAACTTAAAATATGTCCATGATATTAGGAAGCTTCTTGAATAACTTTTTTATTGCTTCAATATGAAATAATCTTAAGAATCTTCTAAAATTATTAAAATAAATAATAATAAAAATTAAATAAATTATTATATAATAGATATTATTTTAAATAAGTTGTTAATGGTTAAAGGATTGGCTCTTGAGATATAAAAAGACCATTCTATAGATGAGCCACAAGCTCAAGGATCAAGAGATAAGACCAAGAGGATGAAAGATTTATTAGAAAATATTCAAAGACTAGATAAGAATGTAAAGAATATATCAAAAGATATTCTTATAGTAGATGAGATACTAAAAGATATATTTGATATATTCTTTGATGAATGTAAAAATCAAAGGATTGAAGTTGTCTATTAAGGCAACAACTACCACTTATAAATAATGGATGTTGGAAGTGAGAGACATCTTATTCCACACTTTTCTTTGTATGCAATCCTTGTTGATGCTAAATGTTGGGACTTTTTAGTTTTTTTAATAGATTATGGACCCACTCACATTTGCTTATGAGTTTTGAAGTTCTATAAATTTTTTATAGTTGTAAAAAGTAGATCATATTATTATTACTAATGTAAGGATTTGGAATCTCTTTACTTTCACCTTTAAATCTAGATCTAAATCTTGGATTGCTCTTACTTATTATTAAGTGTATTTTGAATTTGGGATTTGTTTTATACCTTAAAGTGATTTTTTTATACTTGTATTATATTTTTTATAGTTGTGATGTTTTTATACTTGTAATATATTTTTTTGTTTAATTAAATCTTTAGTGGAATAAATTTGTGATTTTATATGTTAAAAAAGCTTAAGATATTTAAAAGGTCTTTTATAGTACTAAAGTGATTTATAAGCATAGAGGTGATTTAAAAGTAGCAAATCTTATTGGAGACATTCATATAGTTTATAAGACTTATAAAAAGTCTTAAAAGTAAAGTTGAGAGTATTTTGAGAATAAAAACACTTGTTTATTCAAAAAAAAGATATTCTAGGATTTTGAGGTAATAACATCTTCTTATTGATTTTTAGAGCTTTTAGACTGCTTCTCTTAAAAATTATTTATATATCTTTTTTTTAGAAATATGATTCGCTCTAATTATGTATATAGAAGAAATCTATGCTTGTTTAATTAATTTATTATAAAAAAATTGAAATTATATTTGAAAAATATAAATATTTATCAAATATAAATATTAAAGCTTCTTAAAATAATACTATTTAGATTTTGAAAATATCTTTGTCATGGACATAAGATTTATTTCAATAGTTATCTAATTAATATAGATAGGTAGAAGTAGGTAAAAGTAGATTAATTTGATAATATCTTATAGAAAAGCTTCTTAGAAGCTTCATAGATGTAGATTCATCTTTATACATGTCTATAGGTGATTGATAGATTAAAAACTTGGCCAATAAACTAGCCATGTATTGCACATGTTGGTAGCTTATAGAATAAGTTAAATATATGGCGCATATGTAAAAAACTTGTCTTGCAAGTTTGACATGTGTCTTGCAAATTGGTCACATGTTGAAGGTCTTATAGATTGCCATCACGTAGCTCTTAGGTAGATAGTATATATAGAGGCAAGAGTGAAGCCTTCTTCACTCTTGCCAATTCTTTTCTTGCTTCCAATTTAATTCAAGAGCCATTGTATTTTTTAGTTTTAGGCAATAGCCATTCTAATTTTTTTTTTAATATATATACTTTCTTATTTCTATTTTGTTATTTTTCTTTGATATAGATTTTATTGGTTTATATATCTTTTTTCAATCCGTGTCCTTGATAGTCTTAAAGTTAAAAGAATAAGGAGCTTGGCAATAAATATTTTATATAAATTAGTCACATAATATTTATAAAATAGAAACTATAAAAATTATTTTCATAGAAATAGGCCATTTTTTTCAAAAAAAATTCTTTAAGATTTAAAAGATTTAAGAAAATATGGTTTTTATTTAAAAGTTTTTGTCTATGGATAAGTTAGATGCAACAGAATGTCAAGTCATTTAATGATAAAAAATAGAGTGATTTTCAAACCAAGAAACTCACATGATCAAAAATATTAGAATTTAATATATTATTTTTAAATATATTTAAAAATAAAATAAAATATCAAAGAATTTGAGATAAGGCCTTATTAAGAAGTTGGAATAGATCTTTCATGGCAAAAAAATCTTTAGAATAAATATACACATGTCAATTAGATAGAACCCTAGATATCTATAATGAGGTGTAATAATTCATGAGTTTGCAAATAAAAACTAACTATGTGTAATAAAGAAGATCAATAATCTTTACTTCAAGTCCTACCCTAGATATAGGATATTAGGAACTTAAATACTCTTATATCCTTTTAACCACCACTAATCAGTGCAAAGAATATATCTTTTTTGTACCAAATATATATTGACTTTCTAATCCTTTGATTGTAGACAAATCTTTCTTATTATTTATAACTTTAACATTAAAAAATTTATATTAGTAACATTATCTTCTTTGCATCAATTTGCATCTTTATTATTAGTTACAATCTTTTTTTTTATTCTTTTTTTTTTTCTTATAATTTTGTACTTTAAAAACTTAATTTGATAATGTTTATTTAATGCACAATACTTTTCATTCACCATGTAAATTATTTTAAACTCATACAATTAAAAAGTGGAATGTTTTTCAAGCATCCTTGCATCCATTGTTTTGGTACATTACAAAGAATAAAATGTAGGAGTTAATAAAAATTTAAATTTTACTTCAAATAATATTCAAAAAAAGAAAAGAAAAAAAAGAAAGATTTAATGTTCATATATAAGGTAGCAAAATTTATTGAGACATCTATTTTATTGGTCTTATTCTTATTCATTTTTTTTTTTCCATTTGTGATGTTTAATACCAAATAAAATAATTGGATATTAATGATTAATTTAATTATTAGAGTTTCATAAGTTTTTCTGCTTAATTATTTAAATATCTAAACTTATTAAAAATAATCATACAATATATCCAAAACAATGCAATTTATTGATTAGATTAACACAAATAATTACCAATTGTAACACTTGTAATCTATGACCAAAATTTGTTATTCCAATGTAAAAAGAATCATTTTGTACTGTTTTTTGAAAAAAAATAGTACATTATAATAAGATCAGCAAAAAAATCTTTAATAAATTTACTATACTTAAGACTTGTCTTTGCAAGTCCAAGCTTATTTTTTAATATAAAATAATTGCAGTAATTATGTTTAAAGTCCAATAAATTCAATTGAACAAATCTATCTTCAATAATATAGCCTCTTATTCAAATAATGTAATTTTTTTCATTTATAAAACTAAAATCTTTATGATTTCTGCTACGAAATACTGCCTTTTGAAAATCAGGACTTATCAACTATTATCAATTGATGGTATTTTAATCCAAAAAATTTAATGGACATGAAAGATTACTTTTAAAAATTTTAAAACTTATTCTGGAAATTTTAAAGTGAAATTTTCTTAGTCCAAAGACAATCAGCAGTCAAGATGCCTTTTGAAATAAAAATAATATTTACACAGTAAAATATTTTAATTTTTGTTCAACAAAAAACTTAATAAAAAAAATATTCCTTCAATGAATTCTTCTTCTTTGTTGATACTCTTATTCCAAACTCATATTTCTTAATTAAAATACTAGTAGTAAAGAATCCAGTCTTCCCTCTCTTACTCTTTATTTATGTGTATACATATATATATGTATATATATAATAGACAATATGATGGCATCTATTACCATGTATTATTACAAGCTAGTATAGGCCATTAATCATTGCTAGTTGTCTTGATTTTAATGTGTCTTGATGAATTGAAATAACAATCTTGTTTTAGGCAAGGAGCCAATGTGGTGGCTTGTGTCTATAATTAGCTACTAACCACTTCATTACAATGTTCTTTAATATGCAATTATATCAATAATCAACATCTTTAATCTCAAGGCAATTTTAAATAACACCAACAACCTTTTGTTTTTTATTATAATGCTTATTTGCAGGTGTGGTATATTTATCATGTACCTAGCAATTCCCCTCATTTTAACTCTTAGTAACTTAAGTACTATTAATACAACACTTTCATGGTATTTTAAAAAAAGTAAAAAAGTAAAAATAAAAAATGAAAAATAAAAAATAAAAAAATTGAGCTCAATGTAATTGCTAAGAGATGTTTTTAGAACATTTATCTTTTTTTTTTTTCTTCTTCTTCTTTTTAAAAATCTTACACACGTCAAAATTTCATAAAATTAATAAAACTGAGCAAAAATTACTAACTATATTACTAAAAATATTTATACAAGGTAGCTATATAGATGAATTAAAGATTTAAAAACTTTTTAATACAAAGTGCTTATAAACTAAAATCACAAAAAAAACAAAAAACAAAAACAAAAACAAAACAATCATCAAGCTTTCATATCATCTAAAATATTACATAAAATATGCATAATTTATTTGTAAAATTATCTTTGATTATATATTGCATATGTTAAGTATAAAACCTATGTATACTATGTTTTGAATTGTTGTTTTAAAATCAATGCTTGTGTGACATTTCATACATATATCTAACATTTATTTTCAATAATGTAATTATATATATATATATATATATATATATATATTTTGTAATTCTTTTTTCAAATGATTTTAAACATAGCATCTATATTATATATATATATATATATATATATATATATATATACATCTATATTATAATTATATATATATATATATATATATATATATACACACAAACAAAAATGATAATTTTTTTTATTCTAATTATTGTATTTAAATAAATATAAATTAATACTTTTTAAAAATATCAATATAAATTTTTAAAGCCTGATAATCATAGTATAATTATATATAATAAATTCTAAAAATCTGTAATATATATATATATATATATATATATATACATCCGAAATGAGTGAAAAAGGTAAATATAGAATTCCAAAAAAAATGTAGTAAATGATGATGTGGGTGCATAATTAGTAAACACAAAGCCTTGCGACAAGCGCGTGACACCGTTTCTGAGTTAGAATGGATGTTCGTCATCCAAATAACGAGAACGATGAGACGAAAGATGAACAATAACAAATATCATTCATATAACCATTCCATCATCCAGGAAACGAAAAAGAGTAGAGTATGGATGAAAGTATACAAATAACATTCGTTCACCCACGTCACCATCCGAGTGACGAGAAAGAGCGGGATATGGATGAAATCTCTCAAATATCATTCGTTTATCCCATCGAGCCAACCGCAGCCGACGGTGCAACAAGCACTGCGACCGCCACACAACTGGCGACGTCGAACTACCAGCTCGCACTTTCGCCCCCTCCGGCACCGCACCATCACCGCGCTCCGTTCCATCCTCTACACGTCCTCGCATGCTCACCTCCTGCTCTTTGTCCCAGTTCACGCCTCTTCTATTGGATTACACAGGTTTTCCGTTTTCCGGAGCCGTTTTGGTGCTTCTAAGCGCCATAACGAAGTCTTAGGGTTTGTATGAGAGGGATCACTCGCGTCGAGGTTCGTGGACTTGCGAGATCGCGGTCTCCGGAGGAGTTTTGACTTAGAACGTCGCAGAATTTTGTACCCTAGAGGTTGTGGTCGTGATATCGGTGGGTTTTGAGGTCCAGGGTGGGTGTAATTGAAGTGTTGGGTGAAGCGTCGAATCATGGAGTTCTAATGAGATTCTTGCCGTGGAGCGTTCAATTTGCAGATGGCTGCCGCAGGTAGAGTTTCAGAATGGTAGGCTGAAATTGATAATCTGATTTTCGTGGGTTTTGTTCTTGTAATTCTGAAGGTCGTTGACTCTGAGGCTTGATTTGATTCTTTTACGTTGATTTGTTCTTATTTGAATCTAAAATATATACGTAAGTATTATGTTTGGTTAGTTTGTGTGAAGTGTCAGTAGCGCTTTTGAGCTCGGTTTCCTTGTCTCTAGATTACTTGGATTTCTTGCAGCTTTGTTTGTACAATAGAGAGCTGGTAAGGCGATGAGGGTTTGGAGACGTGTTGTCGTTGATTGCATTTCTTCAGTAGTCCTTCATTCAGTTTATATAGCTTTGGTGTTTGCGGAGTCGGCACACTTTTCCTCGTACGATTCTTCTTTGAGTTCATCATAATTGTTTTTGTTGAGTTCAATTGTTGGCGTTCGGTTTTCAACTATGGTCAATGAGTCCAGATATGTTTCTGCAGTATTTGGTTGTAGAGTAGGGATGTGAAGTATGTCATACTTCATGCCTTCCAGTGCCAGCATAGAACAATGGAAAGGGTGGATTTATGTCGCAGTTGTGGTGAAATGGATTCGTACTCTAATTGCGAGAGGGTAGTAATTGCATTTAAGTGTTGTGTATGTTTTCTGATCTGTATGTTTTGGTTTATTTTTCTCATGAAAAAGCATGCGCTCAACTCAAGATTTGTCAGTTGAAGTACTAACGTCGTTGTAAGCTTCGTATGAAGCACTTAGCACAGACTTGAAGACTTCAGTGTCTTATTTGACTTATGGGAATGTGTGTAAGCTGTATATACTTTAGCTGTATTGGAGGCTAAGCTGTATATTTTTCAGCTGCTCTAGTGACAGTGGTTTAGAGTGGTGTTTAACTTTGTCTATTTGTGGCTATCTTTAATGGATGTTTGAAGTGCATTTTCACATGCATTTATGCTTAATTATTGAGTGTGAATCTTAAAGTCATGTCCTTCTATCCAACATTGTGTTCAAGTGTGATTCTGTATTTTACACGAGATAATTTATCAGCAACTTGTACTGACGTGCTGAATTTCCCGAAATGCAGGGCGTCAAGCTCCTCTTAAGCCTTGGGAACGCGCAGGAACACAAACCAGCAGCGCTGCTAGCGGTCCCTCCCCATTTGCACCTTCTTCAAATACCACCAGCACTGCTGCAACTGTTTCTAGTGCTGGCGTTACTGATGCTGGGAAGCTTGACGAAAATGGGATTGCGAATCAAACAGGAGCAGTTGCTGGGCGACCGAATCCTCCGAGACCATGGGAGCAGAATTCTACTGGTAAGCAGTTTTGCTTCTAAATTCCTCGTTCAATTCAACACTAACGACCGAATAATTGTAACCAGTGGGTATGTGTTGAGCGCTTCCTCTACACGCCCTTGATGATTCTATTTTTTGACCTGACTTTCGTTTTTGTGTCTGATTTATTGTTTTTGTTCCTACTTTATATCATCTTATATGTTGATTTAAAAATTAAAAAAAAAAAAAAAAAAAAAAAAAAAAAAAAAATCAGCTCCTTTCTTCTTTATGTCTTTTGGTAATACGTTTTAGCTGAGACATAACATACTCAGACAGTGGGGTTTCGAATGTCTGTTGATTGGCACAGGCTATGGGGGCGTGGTGAATAGTTACAATAGGCCTTCAATGTACGGCTCAGGTTCAATCTTGGGAGGTTATGGCGGCAGTGGCTATGGTGGTGTAGGAGGTTATGGTGGTACATATGGGAGTTCTTATGGGGGTGTTGGGGGTTATGGCAGCAGTTACGGAGGCTTAGGCAGTAGTTATGGGGGTGGTTTGTACAACAGAGGCTTGGGCAGTACTTATGGTGGATACGGAGGGATGGGTGGTTATGGGGGTATGGGAGGATACGGGGGAGGGATGGGCGGATATGGCGGTATGGGTGGGCCAGGAGCCGTGGGTCCTTACGGTTATGGAGGCCAAGGTGATCCGAATAATCCGATGGGAGGAGAACCCCCTCAAGCACCAAACTTCTGGCAGCAAATGCTTCGAGGGGTATGCAGCTTTGACTGATGGTGTGTGTTGCTTTTGGTGGTCTTTGCAATGTCTTTTAACGACGTGTGTAGGCTAAGATAAATGTGTAAAGTAATGGGCAGCTGCCGGGCACATACAATTGCGAGATGAAGATTGCTGCAATGCAATTGTCGTTACCAGTTAAGGAGCTAAATCAACAGTCATCGTATATTTTGGAATTCGTTCGTAAACGAGACTCTGTGCCTTTGTGCATGTTAAGACTGCACAAACATGTACGGGCTGTTTCTGAAACCGCACTGGTGGCTTTTGCAGTTGAATGGGTTTTTGACCTTTTTTGGAAGACTTTCCATGCTGGTGGACGAGAACACGCATGCATTGCACTTTTTTATAACCGCATTGCTCCAAGTACGTGCACGTTATTGCATTGTTTTTCCGTGTTTCTTCATGTAATCTCGAACTTAAGACATAGTATTTAGGTTTGTTCTTGTAATCTTGGTTGCAAAGTTGCTGCAATGATGTCGGGATCTACTTCAAGATTATATTGATGGGGTTATTTCCTGTATCAGCTCTACCAGGTTTATTGTCTTCAACTAGGGAGCTATTTTACGTCCAGTGTCGAAATATAGAAAAGTTTAGAACTATCCTTATGAATGCTGACGATGGTTATTTTGTTGTGAAACAGTTGTTCGATCGAGCTGGAGTGCTCTATGGAGAGCTTGCCCGATTTGTTCTTCGAATGCTTGGTGTGAAGAGCAAAGCTCGTACAAAGATTGCAACCCCTCCACCAGCTCTGCCTGGTCCTGGCGGCGATGGATCCAACTTCGATGCTGTATGGGGCAATGCTCCCACTGGTGGCTTCCCTTAAAACAGAGTTGCAAGTATGCCTCTTCTGATTCAAGCTAACTAGCTACATACAAGAACTATTTTCAATCTGTGGAATGCAAGGATGTGCCACAGACCATTATCTGTTATTCATAATCCTATCGCACATTTACAGCAGGAACCTCATCCATACACGCTTATGATCTTATGAATGTCGAACGTATTCTCATAGAAGATGCAGAGCAGAGTAGGTGATAAGCTGTGAAGGTTGGAGCCTGAAGTTTAGCAGCATCTCCTCGGAGCTTCTCATACAAAAGCATAAATGGTTGTCGAAGGTTGAGAGTGAGGAGGAAAGTTTAGAGTTTGGTGCAGTAAACGAACGGCTGGATTAGTAGTAGGTAGAATACTTCACACAGTATAACTCCTAGATTCTGTGAAGTATGCTGAGTTGTGCTGGTTCCAAGTACGATGTGGATGTGCACGAGTGTCATACTTGTTTTGTTCAGTGTATCCTACTACTATTGCAGACTAGCACAAGGTAGTGGCATTCTCTGTATCCATATTTTATTCTAGTGTATTATTATTCTAATGATGTTGGATATGACCTCCATTGTAGGTTTGATGCGTCACCGTTGTTTCACTGGCCACGTCAAGCAGATGGATTCTAACATGGTTCTCTATATATGACATGGTTACTTGGTGTAATGAAATGGGTTGCTATTCAGATTCTCCAAGATTTTCATTGTTCCTTTCTGAACTTCAAGGTTGGATCTACATTGCTACTTACTAATTATAGGGAATGATATGCTATATGTGCTCTGAAGAATATTTTAATATGTTTGCTTCTTATGAGTTTAAATATTCAATTCTAAACCAAAACTTTCAAACTTGATTTTAGCATAGTGTATATATATATATATATATATATATTTATATGAGATATTGTTAATTCATTTTTTTTAAAGATAGTTTATTCATTGTTGTTAGTTTTATTGAAATTGTGAAATAAATTTGATGATAATATAATATTAATAGTAACTTTTATAAATGGGTGTTGTATTCACAGTTAACAATCAAAAAGTTTCTTTGGTAATCTAATAGTTATTCAAGCAAAAAAAACTTATTTTTTTAATCTAGCTAATATAGTATGATAAGTACAAGTCACAACAATTCTACATAGAAATAGAATAAGGGTACTTATAAAAAAAAATTCTCAAAGAATTTAACACATCAATTTCTTAACCAAACAGTTTTAATTTTAAATCTAGGTGCTAAAGAAGAATATCAAAGAACCCAAAAGAAAGTTTAAAAAAACGTGACTTTAAATATGATGAGCAAAATTATACTATAATAATGTCCTAATTTGACCACTAATATATGATGTCTTTTATTAGTGGATTTATTTATAATATTGTGCCATCCTATAAAAATAGTATATAAAATCATTTAAAGCCTAAACTAAGAAGTACTCCACCTCTTCTAAAAGAGTGCACATATATAATACCATCAATGGTGCTTGCTAAATCTCCTAAAGAATCTACTACGTGATAGTGATGCTTTTGAGAAGCACTCACAATTTGTCCTCTCTTTGTTTTTTAGTCTAATTTATTTAATACCTAAGAAACATAACCATGCAAAGGTACAACTTCCATAATAATGATAGTGGTCAAGAAAAGCCCATGTCCTCTAAACAATATGGGAACCTTTTACATCTCAACATCTTCATTTGTATTGCAACCCACAAGTCATTTTCAAGGCAGGTTCTACAATTAATTTTTCATCAAATGAACATTTCATAGCAAAATAAAATTTTAAAATGTTTTCTTACAATGAAAGTTGTGAATTTTAATTATTTAATTAAATTCGAAATAACAAGTAGAGATTCTATTACAAAAAAATTTATGAAAGGAATTTCGTTTTCAGCAAGACTTTTCAAGGATAAAATGCTTATGAAATGTATCTAATTTCTTCAAAATAAAAATGAAAATAATCAACATTAAAAATGCCTGCATTTCATTCTTTGCTCCAATATTTACATTTAATATTCTACCTGTTGTCACATTAATTTTAATACTGCTATGACTGTTTTGTTTTCTTTATCTTTTTCTTCTATTTATTTCAACCATTGCTGTTTATGAGGTAGATTTAATTCCTTTGTTGCAAGATTTAAATGTAATTTATAATTTTGGTAAAGTGGCATATTAAGTTAGATAAAAGTCATGGTTGTAAAATTGCAACAAAGAAATGATGCATTTTAAAACACAGTTCCATGGTTCTGTTAAATAATTTAGTTGTGAAGTAATGCAAAAAAGTAAAATACTTATTGTTCAAAAGTTGTTTATTGAGTGACACTATTATTGTATTCATTTGTTGAGCTCAAGGGTTGTAAATTAAATAATGTAGGTTTGAAATATTTATCACATTCTATGTGTGTTCTAGTCTTCCCATTTAATTTTTAAGCTCAGTGCCTTCATTCAAAAGTTTTCAGAATTGATGTGCTGGAAAATTGCAAAATAGATGTTATATATATATATATATATATATAATATTATCATATCTATAAATGGATTAATTTTAGACATCTCAATGTTGCTTAAATATCTTTTTGAAACCAAAATTTGATACTTCACTTGCACATAAAGTCACCTAACTTTGCAAGATTTATTGATGTAGACCAACTTCTACCAAGGTGAATAGAGATAAAAATGGATGAATGATAAAATATGAAGTTGAAGTAGACAAATATAGATATTTAAGACTGAAATGGATATACATATTTTCTTCAGAAAATAACTTACAAAATCACTATCAAGAATATGACTATATTTTTTATTTTATTTAAATGTTAAAAATTGAATGCAAAAAAATAAAAATAAAAATAAAAAATCCAAATATATATATATATATATATATATAGAAACAGTGTGTAATACTGGGATGGCTAAACCAAGATAAAACAAAGTTTGATAACCAGAGCATGAATAAGATTAGTAAAAAGAATTGATGCAATTGAATATAGCTCTTTACTTGTTTCTATTTGTAAATTTACTGAGATCACTAAAGTATCATTTTCCAACGTCTGAAAAGTACAATGCAAGTGCACAATTCCTAAATGTATTTTTGCAAAGAATGCAAACCTTGTAAAAGTTTTTTACCTATAAGAAATAGAATGAGTAATTATACCAAGAAAAATGAAATTTTTTTTATAGAACAAATTATTATTATTATTATTATGAATATTTTTAAAAATGGGATATTACTATTTACTGATCTTGTACTATAAAACATAATACTTCAATCTTTGATTAATTGATTTCAGTACTTGACCACAAATGAAACATTTAAAGATTCTAATTATGTAAATGTAATGTGATGACATGTTGGCATCATTCACATAATTGATGTCATTCATTATGAACATAATAGGATTATTAAAAAAATCACTACATTGAAATGACATACAACTACTCAAAAAACCTACAGCTTGTGATTTTCAAATACAAGGTTATAGAGAAACCATTGGGAGTAAAACACAAATAGATGTAAAAGATTTTATAATCATTGAAAACAATTTCATTAGCTTTTTCTTTTTCTTTTTCATTTTTCTTGTGTGTAACATGTTAAGAAATTCAATTTTTTTGAAAAATCAATTGTAAACATTATGTAAAATTTTAATAATTCAAAATAAAATCATCTTCATTGGTGATGATTTTCTTTCCTCCTACTATGCAAATGTAGTTCATTTTTACATATGGCATATTTCAATAATCCTGTTAATGATTTATAGAGAAATAATTAAAACGAAACAAAAAATTAAAATTAAAACTTGGTATAAATTCCTTATCGTCATTACAGGATAAAGAATATGTTATCTTACTCCCTTTTTTTTTTCTTTTTTTTTTGTTAGAGAGAGGTGGATAATCTACTTACATTCACAAAACAAAATAAACAATAACAACAATATTTAAGAGTGAATTTTTTTTCTAAAAATAAATATAAAATTTTATTATGTAGAAATAAATTACTGACAAGTGACAAACCTTATGTACACACCCAATTTTAAAGTCCTTCCAACAACAAAAAGCATGATGTTTTGTTTTGTTTTGTTTTTTAATTTTTTTTTGTGTAGATCTGTGAATGAGACATACAGTTGAGCACACATTACATGTGATAAAGATCACTTTTGTTGTTGTCAATAGAAGTGACTTAGATACTTCATGAAGTCAAAAGACAAGAAGAAGAAAGAAAGAAATAATGAAAGAAGCTCTGGAAACCCATTCCCAAAGAAGGATTTCACTTTCTTTACAAAAATACCACTTTCCTGCATTTCTTGTGAGCAACCATGAGTTCCGTGACTTGGCCTTAGAAAACACTTAAAAATATGTAAAATATATAAAATTATTATATATATGTTTCAATCATTCATGTCGTTGTCTTTCCACCTTTCTCCAAAAGTTGGGTTCCTTTTTCTATTTTTCTATTTTGATGTTCCAAAATGGGGACAAAAATTGAGAAGAGTAAGATCTTACTTCCTCACAATCTCTCATCTTTTAAGGGTTGGACTTTGAGATGCATTTTTGAAGAAAGCAATGTCAAATTTTCCTCCCTCTTTTCTTTCTGACATTATGCTTTTTCACTAAAAACAAATAGCATGAGTTTGGATGCCTACCTTTAAATGTGTTTTTGAAAGGTTTGACTTCCTTATAGGTTTATAAAATAAACAATAAAAAATCTGGAACTATAGATATATATATATATATATATATATAATGTGGCATGCTAAGTTGGCATTTAAACTTCACATTATTGCATCCCTTACTTGTGGCTTCTTACCTATGGTCACATAGTAATACCTAAGAAATTTTCTTATTATGGTTTTATGAAAATATTTATTAATTTCTGTATAAATCATGAAGCATATAAAAGGCTCATGGATGTTTTTTACATTTGTTAAAGTTTTTAATATTTAATTCACGTTAAATATACATGCAGAAGAGGGCAACCAATACCAAACAGAATAATTTCCAACTTATGCAATTTCTTTTTCAGTAGTTAGATACAAGTTTTGATATCAGAAATTAAATATCAATATACTATAATAATAATAATAAATTAATTAATTAATATTGCCTTATTGAAATAACTGACCTTCTCCCTTGCAAATCCAACCCTGAAATGCAAACTATAGCATCAATGCTGTGAAATGTTCCCATCGTCAAAAGTATTAAGTTAAAATAGGGTATATCAAAAGAAGCATGCCATTAGCATTCCATATCATTTGTAATGCATGCTCTGTCCATGAAATAAGTTGAATGCAATCCTTCAATTCATGCACAGAATAAATTGATTGATATTCTTTAAAAACTAATGCAAACTGTTGTTTTTCTTGTTTGATTTGTTGCAGTTAGATCATTTGAAAGAAATAATTGCACAATTATGGATAATAATACTTTTTTTAAAATTATTTTTGTTGCTTATAAGTGAAAATGTGAACATTTCTATTTGATGTAGTAATCTGAAGAGTTAAGTATTGTATTATCAACTGTCATTAATTTTTATTCAAGGAAAAATAAAAAACAAAACAAAACAAAACAAACAAAGAAACAAACAGCTGCTCTTTGTATTCTATTGATGTTTCAGATATTGTTGGGTTTTTTATGATTAAAAAAACAAAATCAAATTATCCAATTCCAATTCTTTTTTGAAAGAACCCTCATTGTCAAACCAAAACAAGACAGTTTCTAACCATGAACTTTGTTTTCAAATGTCTAACACAATCATGGATGATTTTTCAAAATATCATTCATGCAATATTTAATAAATAAATAAACTAAATTTATCAGTAAATGATGATTATTGACTAAATTGTAGAAAAAGAAAAACAATCAAACAAACACTTTCCAATAAAACTAAGTGATTATATAGCTTACAAGGTCTTCTATCAATGATAAGACTAATTACAATAAGTTTTAAAACCAAGTGAGCAGAGTTTTAATTAGTGTTCATGACCTTTTACTTATAATATAAAAAAACAAGATTGACTAGTTAGGATAATATTAAAGAAACTCTTCCTTCAAACTTATAAGGTTTGTTTATATAATATTTGAATACAAGGATTATTAATCTTAGTAATAGTGATTATCTCTGTCAATGGCCTATTGTCATACACAACAAGCTAATGATCATAATCAAACTTTTATACTTTATCTACTCATGTTGTAATTGTATGTACTCTATTAATAATAATAAACAGTTTATTCATGGAAACTATTATATGCAATATAATTTTGATCATGTTGCTATACATATATACATACATACACATATAGAACATCAATTTATTTGACTTAGTTAAACACAATGTATTAAAATCTCAAATATACAATCTCTTAATAAATAAATCTCTTAAAAACTTTAAAAAATAAATCTCTTAAAAACTTTAAAAAATAAATCTCTTAAAAACTTTAAAAAATAAATAAATAAATAAATAAATAAAATGATTTGAGTTACTAATATTGAGATCTATTTTCCCATTGCCATCAACCTATAAGGTTGAATTTAAAATGAATATATATATATATATATATATATATATATGTGCACATTGAATTGGGACACGTCATATTTGGGATAAAGCATGAAACCTATGTCAACATTGGATCCCATTGGCATTCATTTATGGTCAAATTTGTTAAATGTTTTATTTAAAAAACAAATAATAAGGTTGATTGTTTGCCTTGGTTTAGGGGGATGGGAGGGAAACTATATTGTTGGGGGTCCCACTAATAGGCCCCATCATTGCCAGCTCTTTGTGGTTGTGTGCACTCCATCCCCAGCCGCCCCGCTGTTACCGCGTCCAAAGGTCGGCGTCCAGATTCTTTAAAAGGACTTAGCTTGAAGATCCTGTTTTGTTTCATTCATTCTTTACATTTATCATCAAATCCTCGTCCTCATTCATCTACTGAGAATCTGTCTTTCCCTTCACTATGAGATTTGTCTTCGTCCAGAGGTTTGGGAAATTCTTCTAGAGAGGATTTCATAACGAAACTAAAAACAGCACCATATGTTTTTTGAAATGAAAATGTAAAACCCAGAAAACAAAATAAAATTGGGAGAGGATTTGAATTTTGTAATCAGCTATTTAAAACCAAACTCAAAAGGTATAATTTTTTGCTCACCATTTGTGCATGTTAATTTTATGCTATTAAATACTAAGCAATAGAATGTGAACCTCTATTATTCATATTACAAATAAAAAGCATGTTATTGTTCTAATCTGTCCAATTCACATAGTCAAAACTTGTATTTTACATGTGAAAGTGTGAATGCACAAAACTAACATAAATGCTTCCTTATGTTGAACATATATACAAATAAATAATGTTAAGGACCTTATACCTAAAAAAATTAAAGGATTTCAGAATAAAAATTAAAATATGTTAAATGTTGTATTTAAGATATATACACACTTGCACATACACACACATATACAACAACAAATGTTTACATGTAGGTGTGTATATATTATGAACATAAGACCAACACATATCAATAATTACTCTAAATGTAAAAAGCGAAAAATACAGCTTAAAAACATAAAAAATGTGTATTATAAGTGCTATTGAACATTTGGCAAATTTGTTTATTATAAAAAACAAGACACAAGTATGATTATTGGTTAGATTATATTATTAAAAAAATGAAATTTATAACACAATGTAATATAATCAATCTACTTATTTGATAGTGAAAGATATTGAGAGATCTTGAAAGACATTATTATTATTATTATTATTATGAATGAACATTATGATTTAGATTTTTTAGAATGCATGTGCTTAATAGGATCACAGGTTTATTTGTGTAAAAATATTAAAATATTCAACATAACTAGATGGAAAAAGCCAATGGATTTGGCATAAAAAGCACATGTAGTGCATTTAGTTTTAATATACACACAAACATACATAATTCTTACAAAGTCCTTGTATTGGTTGAGAGATGAAGCACCTTATATAAAACAGCACATAGAGAATCTTCAGCACAACTGTTTAACATCACAACATCAAAGACCTACATTGTAATATTGTATATAGTTTCTATATAAAAACTAGTTCATGATTTACCAAAATTGAAAATAAATATTCTGAAAGTGAAACTTTCAAATTAATAAATGCATCTTTTAATACATGTTAGAAAATTAAACATCTTTATGAATCTTATCTAGAGGTGCTTTTGATACCCTCTAAGGAGCCTCTATATTACTCTATTCATGTGACTTAAAAGACTTCATGAGCTGCTTCCTCTGTAGCTTCTGGAAACCCTTACTTTTATTCTTGCTTGTAATAAACACACATAATTATACAAAAATGCTCCAAAAACATGTGGAGTTTTTATGTACAGTTATGCTGTACAGTTGTGAAGAATTGGCCCCCTTTGACCTGTACTCTAACCTCAAATTCTTTATTACTCTTGGTATTATCAACATTATTTTTTTATTATTATCTTTTATGCATACTCTCATGTTGCCTCCCACCAAAGAAGTTGCCGAATATTTGTTATGTGTATTGCATTAGGAATAAAGCAATATCCACTTGCCTCTTACTTGTAAAGCCATGCAAAAGAAATGGATGCCAACCAATACAATTTCAGTCAAATAGATTGAAAGTAAAATTAAAATAACCCAAGAATAATATCAAACCCTAATATGCATGTAACATGCATGTGAAATGAGGTAATATATATGCATAATACTCCCACTCACACTTTGGTGAGCTCTTTCCATCTGTTGGGGTTTCAGTACCCATTTTGGCACAAGATAGGCAGCTGCCTGCTGCAAGGTTGAAAGTCCACTCTCCACCCCATTGAGCATCACAGGTGGACCCTTATCAGGCAGAACTGCCTGCCCAAGTAAACACACAAGAAAGAAAAAAGAAGAAAAAGAGAATGAGACAAGGGGAAAAAAAAAGCGACATGGAGAAAGAAATGAGTCTGATTGGGACGGACCCAGTGATTGATAGCAGGTGGGAGGTCAGGAGTGGATGAATCGAGGTCGCGATGAACGAATGATCATTGGCTGCACTGGGATCATTCACCTTTGTGTGCTCGTGAACAGCCCTTGCTTGTGGAAGTCAAGCACACAATAAGTGAGTCTACAGGAAGATAGAGCGAGAGCGAATCCAGCGGGATGTTTTGCATGGAAACGGCTTCCTAGTCAGCTTGGACCCAAGCACAGACAGGTACGCAAGTCAATTCCATCCCAAACCGCCCACCGTCTCAACCCTGTGCCTGTCATCACACCAGGGGGACAAAGCGGGGGGTGAGCTGGTGTTCTAAGCCTCATTTGCCTCCAATAGATGATGGCTGAGTATCCAGCTGGCATCCCCCGCGCAGCATTTTCCATCCATGCCACACAACATCACATCCACTCTCATCCACGGATGAAAGTATCACACACATCGGCAGACGATCTCACGTGGACTAAAAACGACGACAACTATTCATCCTTATCCATCCAAATATTTAAATAATGTTGACATTGAGTGAAGAGCCATAGAAAGATTCCTCGCCTATTTTCTTTGTCTTATAACACCTCGAAGAAAATGTTGCTTACTAGTGCCTCTTTTTATTTCCCAGATGTGTTGCGCTCCCAAATGTGCTGACAACTAGTAAATAGAATTGCATATTTATAAAAAATAATCAATCAGGGAAATCAACTGGAAGATCCATAGGGAATATCAAATACTGCTGCATATCATATAGAATCATTGAGATCGACGCCTACAGCAAGTCCCTCACACGAAATGCATATACTAAGAATATTATGTGCGGGGCAAGGAATCGAATGAAGGGAGGGTGGATCGGGAAGAGTTCACGCCGCTCAAGCCAAGTGACAGCACCATTGCCGAGAGCAGAAGGAACCGGGCGATGCATGGAGATCGGTGAGGCACGATGTATCGTAGATGCTTGCTGTGGAAGCAACGCATCCACAGCGAGCAGCTTGAGTGACCTAACTAGGGATCCGCGCACCAACAGCCCGGAGCTCGAATCGTTGGTTGGCACACTCGCGGGCTGTGATGCTGCTGGACGCATCGAAGCTGCGGGGAACCATGCGCGAGGTGGAGACGGAGGTTGGTCGACACTCAACGTTGTTGCAGGGCGACGAGGCGGAGGAGGCTAGCTCGGGAATTGTCAGGGGGATGTCCTTGGTCAACATCCTCAAAACTTTACGTCCATTGCGATTCGTTTTCTTCCAACTGCTCATCCTGAGCTCATCCTTGAGGAGGTTCTGGTGGAACCTCGGGCTCTGTGTCCTTTTTAGTTATCAGGAAGGAAACTATGTCATAGGAAATCACGAGCGAGGAAAGAGGAATCAATCAGAAAAGAAAGAAAGAAAGAAGAAATAATACAGGAAATTCCGAGTCCTGATCCGAGATCCAAAACTGTACCATGAATATGTCTGAGTATTTTTATCACGAAGATGAGAAGAGGAATCATCATGGAAAGCCTATGCAGCCACAATTGTCCTCTTCTCCCCCCTCGAAATTCCCTCAAAGTGGATCCATTACATAACCTATTTTCTTTGAAAAATCACTCTGCCGCTGGCGTTCCCTAAGCGAGTCACGAGCTCCGTTTTCCGAGATCATTGTACTCTCGGCGCTCTTTCTCCTTCACAGATTCCATCTTTCCGCCGGAGGGATCGAAAGAGCTCGGGTGCAGTGTTGTCCACTTTCGCGCACTGGTGGCTACGACGCAACGATTTCAAGGGAAAAGAGCAGCAGGAGCCGTCTTTTACGCCTCCGGATCGATGACTCCCTCGTGTGCCATGTGGGATTAGCCCTATTATCCCTCGCGCCAGTCATTACTGTCGCGACTTGTCAGAAATTATAATTACGAAAATTCAGGGCATCTGATCCAAAATTTGTGTTGAATGGGCTCTTTTGATCAGCTTCCCTTCCGGGCGCTCTTTTTTGTTTGTAGCGCGGTAAAACCTGGCACTGAGATCTTGTGTGTCTCTCTCTCGCTCTCACTCCCCGCGATTGTATGAATCCTGTGATGAAGCGATGTTCTATTTTTAAGATACGTTTCGATGAGTGGCTTCAGTTTGAATGGTAACTGAGGTTCACTAACCTTCTGTGTTATTCCACGATTAACTACATGATTCCTTCCCCTTCGTTCAATTTTACTGTCGCTGATGGATTAATCATTACACTGTTCAAAAGGATTTTCCACGTTTGTTCGTCATTTGCAAAGAGTTCGAAGGATCTCGGTATTCTGGTGTAAAATTGAATAGCTTCGGTATTACGGAAAGATTCGGCATGTTTTTGAAAAAGAGGATTTCGTTTCGGTTCCTGTCTGTCGAAAGAATGAACGCCACCACCTGAGTCATCATGTTGATCTGCTTAAACTACGTTCGTAAAGCAAGAATCGTAACTTCGTTCAAGATCTTTCAGGAGAAAGACGTTGAACTCCAATCCTCGACCGCGACGTGGCGGATGGAAGCCAAAATCTTCCTGATAGTAAAACGCCCCCAGCCGCCTCCTCGCGTCACGTAGGAAGCTGCTGGGACATGGCGACTAGAGCAGCAGTGGTGGCGAGTACGTGGTACTCGCCCCATGCTGCACATTCGTCATCTGCTTCGTCGTCGTCGTCGTCGTCGTCGTCGTCATTGTAGCGGTATCCCAGTCACCGGAAGTTGGCAGCAACCACCGATACATGCGCAACAATCAACTGAGGGATTGAAGTAATTCCACGGTCTTTTTCTCGCCTTCTCTTTCGCTATGGAAAATAACTCGGTTGCCTATCTGTGGCAACCACCGCAGCCCGCCCCTTCTGTCCCGCCTCTCATATATAACCACTCGCCCTTTATTTTGCGTCTCATGATGTAGACGCTGTGCGGGCTGTAATACTCCCTTCGAATGCTCGTGGATTCTGCAGAGCATTGTAGTTCCATTACGTTTCTTGCTTCTCACTTCACGTGCTTCTGGCTAGTTTTCTTTCCAGACTCTCTCTTACAAGCCGCTGTGAGTGCCATTAGCTGGTCAGAAGTAGTTCTGAAGTGACGTTAGAAGACGGTGGAGGTTTCTATTGGAGTTTGTAGACGTCGGCCTTTGTTGTGGGGCATCGTTCTTTCTATTTACCTATCTATCTTTCTTTCCTTCTTTCTTGCTTTTTCCTATTTTTCTTCTCTTTCAAAGTTTTTGTTCGAGTGGAATTTGGTCAGGCGCGAAGCTCTACAAGGTTCTGTGCGTTCGTATTGGATACTACGTCCTTCGGACACATCTGAAGAACTCGTCTTTCGGGAGTATCTGGAGCTAAGCTTGAGGATTATATTCGAATTGCCGTAATTTATCATATAGACACGGTTCATTTTTTATTGAGCCTTTCTGTTTTGTTTTCGGGTCAGCGGCGACTTAGAAGATAAGAGGCGAAACAGCCTAAGTTTGCTGCGGCGTGCGTCATTCTGATAGCTGCACTAGGGTTCGTTCCTTTGAGTTTGTGCGGAAGAAACGCTCAAGCGATCGTGAAGTCTTATACTTCTGTAGTCTGAGAAGTGTTGTGGATCTTCTGTTGTTGAGGGCAATCCACAACGCATAAAGAACGCCAGGCTTCTGTGGAGGTTCATTTTGCACTGTCTCTGGAATCGCTTGGTTCCGATCAGCAGCATGGACGTTGTGTTTTGCAGTTCATCTATCCGTGTTAGACTTCGCATTCTCGTCTAACCGCAGACGCTACCGACACATAGCTGTTTAGGATTTGGTATAAGCTCTACAAGGCCTCGGGGTGATTGAATTTGACACCAGCAAGATGGCGGACGCTGTGGCGTGCAAAACTATGTCGGCTACATCCAATGGAGTGTGGCAGGGAGATGTGCCCGTTCATTTTGCTCTTCCTCTGCTTATCGTTCAAATTGTCCTCGTTTTGGCAATCACTCGGGCGTTAGCTTTTGTCCTGAAGCCTTTGAAACAGCCGCGCGTCGTCGCCGAGATTATAGTAAGTTTCCGAGTACCCATTCTGCATTGCACATTCATCTTGCGCGTCACCTTTTTCACATGTTTTTATGGTGCTAGTAAGTAGCGATGATTCCTAGGCGGACGTGGCTGTGCCTCACGACTATGATTTCAGAAGCGATTTTTTATTGGTAGGGCCGTTTAGAACTAACTGAGCGATTGTCTTTGCTTGGGTAAACTTGCAATAGCCTTGCAACTCGTAACGTACCCTCACACTCACACATACATAATATTGTTACTACTATGAGGTCATCTCACAATCAGCTTTTTCATGTTTATTCGTTATCTGGATGTGTCTAATTGATGTTGTATTTGCAGGGCGGAATATTGCTTGGTCCATCTGCTTTTGGTCGCAACAAGGACTACCTGCATACAATTTTTCCACATGAAAGTGTTATCATTCTGGAGGTCTTTGCAGACATGGGACTTTTATTCTTTTTGTTCATGGTGGGGTTAGAGCTCGATATGGCGCAGGTTCGGAAAACCGGAACGCAAGCTCTGTCCATTGCTGCAGCTGGAATCACTCTGCCTTTCGTTGCGGGTGTCGGTGTTTCCTTCGTCCTGCACCTTACAATTGCCCCAGAGGGAGCTTTTGGTCCGTTTCTTGTGTTCATGGGAGTGGCTATGTCTATCACTGCTTTCCCTGTTCTGGCACGTATTCTGGCGGAGAGGAAGCTTTTGACTACCGAAGTAGGGCAATTGGCGATGTCTGCAGCTGCGGTTAATGACGTGGTTGCCTGGGTTCTTTTAGCGTTGGCGGTCGCTTTGTCGGGAACCGGAAGGAGCCCGGCAATTGTTGCATGGGTTCTGTTTTGTGGAATCGCATTTTGTGTGGTTATCTTCGTTGTGGTTCAACCATGTATTCGATGGGTTGCTCATCGATCGCCCGACAATGAGCCTGTCAAAGAATACGTTGTAGCATTGACTTTAGTTTGTGTTCTCGTTGCTGGGTTCTGTACTGATGCGATAGGAATCCATTCCATTTTTGGCGCGTTTCTGTTTGGACTTGTTATACCTAAAGAGGGTCCTTTCGCAGCGGCTTTGGTTGAGAAGTTGGAAGATTTTGTATCTATCCTCTTGCTGCCTCTCTACTTCGCATCGAGTGGACTGAAGACCAACATTGGAGCTATTCACAGCTTGCAATCTTTTGGCCTTTTGGTCTTGGTTATCAGCGTTGCTTGTCTGGGTAAAATTCTCGGAACCTTTGCAGCTGCTAAGGCATGCAGGGTGGATTTCCGCAAAGCTGTAACTCTCGGCATCCTGATGAATACCAAAGGATTGGTGGAGCTTATCGTTCTGAACATCGGTTTAGATCGTGGGGCAAGTTGTCTGCCATTTTTCAACCTTGGTGTGTTTATATTTTGCAATAACTTCATGGCTTGTATCTTATTTTAAAATTGCTGTCAATTTATCCACAGTTGATGTGGAGCATTTACTTCTTATCAGTATGTTGGTTTTTGAAGGTTGGCTTCAATCGCTGATTTCCTTTCGTCGCTTGTTTGTACATCCAGGTTCTGAATTCGGAGACCTTCGCAATCATGGTGCTGATGGCTCTCTTCACAACATTCATGACAACACCTCTGGTAATGGCTATATATAAACCAGCCAGGAATCCCACTCCTTACACTCGTAGGACACTGGAAATGGAGGACTCGAAGGATGACTTGCGAATATTGTCATGCGTTCACGGAATGAAGAACGTGGCTGCCATGATCAATCTTACAGAAGCGACCAGGGGCATGCGCAAACGTACTCTGCGCCTCTATATATTGCATTTGATGGAACTATCCGAACGTACTTCTGCCATTATGATTGTCCAGCGGGCACGTCGGAATGGGCGCCCTTTTTTCAATCAGAGAAATCATTCGGACAACAAGGATCAAATTGTTGCGGCCTTCGAGACATATGAACAGCTAAGCAAGGTAAGGTTGATTTTTCAGGACATATTGTTTCAGTTTCCATCGTCTGTCCTGTCATATTAAAGCTTGATTGTTTGGGTGTGTGCTACGTCGAATTTTCTTTCACCCAGGGCTTTGTTCATTGCTCACGCTTTTTTTTTTTTTTTTTTTTTTTTGGTTTGTTTTAAAAAAAGAGTACAAAATACTAAATGCAAAATAACTATTTAAAAATTCGTATTAAAATGTAATGACTGGTAATCAGGTGACTGTGAGGCCTATGACTGCAATTTCCGGGTTCGACGACATGCACGAAGACATATGTGCGACTGCTGCTGACAAGCGGACTGCCTTGATTATGCTTCCTTTCCACAAATCACCCAGACTGGACGGACACTTCGACTCTACTCCAGGTTTCCGAACAGTTAACCAGAAGGTCCTTAAGCATGCACCGTGCTCTGTTGCTATTCTAATCGATCGTGGAGTCGGTGGGTCAGCCCAAGTGCCTTCCAGCAGCGTTGATCACAACGTTGTCGTGTACTTCTTTGGTGGTCCTGACGACAGGGAGGCTCTGGCATATGGTTTCCGTATGGCTGAGCATCCGGGAGTTAAGCTTCATGTTATACATTTCCTTTCTCACAGCGTCGTCATGGACGAAGGCCATGGAGGATTAGGTTCAGTGGGATCAGAGGCATCTGAGATTGGCAAGACGGAGGTGAGCGATACTCGTTTCCAGTTCGCGATGCATGGTCTGGACCAAAACAGGCAAAGGGAGTTGGATGACGAAGCCTTGGGCCATGTGCACAGGAGACAAGCTGCTGAAGATGGAAGAGTCACATACGTAGAAATGCAGGTATCTGAGCCTCTTGAAGAGGTGGTGAGGTTGAGTAGCTCTCGTGAACACGATATTATTTTGGTTGGGCGGTCGAGAAGGCCAACGCCATTTTTAGAGAGATTCGGCCGTAAGCACGCAGAATATGCAGAGCTTGGCCCTATTGGAGATGCTTTGATGGCACCACAGGTACGAGCGTCTGTCTTAGTATTTCAGCAGCACGATCATGTGCTTGCCGATCCACTTCCTAATCCCTCTGACACGGAGGGCAACGCCAAAGGGTTGCAAACCTCCCCATCATCCAAGCTATTGGTGGATCGTAAAGGTGATGTACAGGATGAGATCGACTTGTCTTCTCCTGAGCGCCGCGTGTGATATGACCTGCGAAGGTCTTGGCTGGCTATACCTCTAATGTGGAGAAGTCATGCCATGTTAAAATTGTACCATGTATCGCTTATTGCTTGGACAAGCCTCTTTGTAAAGAAGGATAATATATTCAGCTTGAAATTCTTGGTTTAAAAAGTGTGTGCAATGTGTTGGAGGAACCTATTGTATCATGTGAGTGGAAGTACATCTTATACTTTCATTTGAGTGCAAGTACATTTCAGGTTCATGGCACAGCCTTACTATCACTGTACTATCAATGTGCAGATTACTACATAGTCTGCCAGCTACATGCTGACCTTCTGACCCTAATGGTGAAAGTGTGCATCAAGTTCTAAATCGATGTTGAGGCTTATAATTGCACCAAATCCTGCTCAGCTTTACTCATACTTCAAGACATACTTCACATTCTTTGAAACTCGCTTTTTATATCGATCAGGATGGGAACGATGTATTTATCATAACAGTACAGCTTGGTCAGGTGACAACTACTGGATAATAGAATATGATTGGTTGGGCATTTGAGATGTGTAATCTTGATTGTTGCAGTTGCTCTCACTAAATTATGTCAATAATCCGGGCTTCCCTTTCTGGATCACAGTCAGGCACAGATGCAACATCTTCATCGTACTGAACATGAGCTTTTCGAACCAAAATCAGACTGGACTCGGTCAATTCACACAAGATGGATTCATTTAACTGTTTTGATGGAAGGGGTCTGTCATCTTTCTCCTTAATTGAACAGCTAATCACCACATTGTGTGAACAGAATCCATACTTACTGCGCCGAATGTACCACGACACGGTCACGTTTGATGTGGCATTCTGGTACTGAAATATTATTCTTTTATGTAGAGTTCTGACCGCTTTGTAAAATTGTCAAAATAAGCCATGACATGTTGACTGATACTATCTTCTCCAAAGCTGTTCTATTGAAGTTTAAAAATAAGTAAAAAAATCAGGCATGACAGATAGCATAGATTGTATTTAGTTTTATTTTGGAATTATTTGCTAGTTTATGTTAAGCAAGGTTTTTAAGATCCATTTGATACCTTTTGATTACGCATGTATGCACATATGTCTGGTGTTTTAGATTTTGGAAAGTGAACTAATAATAATTTTGAAAATTTGATTGATTCAATTTCTTTCGCTTTATGCATTTTATTTTGTTCTGTTTTTGTCGTTATTTTATTTAATTTTAGTTCTTTAATGATTGTTCTTATTTTAGAGCTAAAGAATCTGATTTAAAACGTTTGAACATGTTTTAAAAAAAATTGAGGAAACTAATATAAGACTTTGAATGATCAATGATAAAATTTTACTAATTGTAATAAAAATTTCTAAACAAGGATAATATAAATATTTCTTCCATCTTTGTAAAAGGTGCAATATAGAATCTTAAATATTATTTTAATTGCAAGACAGTAGCAAATAAATAAAATATTTAGAAAAATAATTAAGTTTTTTTTCTTTTAAATGTCTTTCAAACATATATTAGAAATTTATTATTATTTTTATAATGCATAAATATAAAATGGAAATTGTAAAATTACTAAACTATAATGTTTTAACCTTGTAATTTGATAATACAAGAAATATGCTGCAATAATTTGAACTTTTGTAATTTTTTAAAGCAATATATTTTTTAAATATATCATTAGAATAAATATTTCTATTATTACTAATTTATATAATAGAATAAAAGATATTTGAATTAAAATAAATAAATTCTTAATACAATAATTTATTTCAAATTACAAAACATGGTATTTTTTTTTTAATCACAATATAAGTATAATTTATATATTATAAGTGACATATGAATTTTTAAATTAGTATTTTAATATTTTAAACAAAATACATTTTCTTTATATAATATAATTGTATAGCTATCAATAATTAATAATAAACTAGTAGCATTTAGTTTAAACTAATTTGATTTTATGATATTTTTCATATCATAAAATCAAATTATTTAAACTAATTATGATATGAAAAATATGAATAATATAACATATAGTATTTTTACTCAAAACTTGTTACATGTTCTTTAATGCATCAAATATTGCTCCAATTATAATTTTTATAAGCATAATATATATATATATATATATATATATATATATATACCATTTTATAAATAAATATAAACCATTTATGAAATTTTTATAATTCTAATTAGTTGAATTTAATTATATATGTACTTTTTTATATAAACCTGTTAGAAGATAGACAAATGTTTCTATTGGCCTATAGAGTACATGCACTTTGAGTAAAGTTTTCTTAGAATAGAATTTGAGAAAGTATCAATTTTACAAGGATTTTGCTTGTATAAAGAAGGAATTATTGCATATATTTTATGTAGGATTTGCATGCATAAATTAAAAAAAAAGTTTTGCATGCATGAAGAAAAAATGTATGCATTAAAGAAGAGTTTATTAGAAGACAGTTCTAATGTAAAAGAACATATATTAATCTTCGAATTTTTATTAAAAGTATCAATCTTTATTTTTGTGTTGGATGTTGGAGCATAGCTTGCAAGATGAGTTAGAAAAGCCTAGTATTGAATGTATTATATTTGTAGTAAGTGAGATGTTGGTGTATTCTTGATAGAAGCTATTAAGCCTAATAATGGAGCCTAATAAATTAGCTAGATATAATATCCCACTTTGATATTAAAAAAATTATGTTTTATTGTTTGAAGAAGAATAATCTTTTTGAAATTATTCTTTGTTTTTTCTTTGTGGTCTACTCTCACTAGAAAACTATTTAGATCCAAGTTAAGTAGATGCCTAGGATTTCTATTAGCTTGTAGAGACCACTTTTTTTTAAAGGTATATTAAGCTTTGATAGTGAAAAAATATGTTCAAAAATCTCAAATTAAACTAGTTGCAAAGCTTATATCAAATTGTGTGTCAACAAATCTAATTCCAAATCTTGATTTGATTATATTTTTTACATTATTGAAAAAATGATCAAAGTATAAAAATATATAGCAAAATAAATATAATTTAAAATCTAATATAAGGCAACAATGAGTACTAACAACAAAAATTGAAAAAGAAATCAAGAAGATTTTAAAGGCAAATCAAAAACATTGGTAAGAACAAAAAGTGGTAATAAAAGATTAATATTAGGCAGCAAAAAAGAACATAACAAGGAAATTTATGTAAATCAATTAATTGCTAGAAATACATTCTTTTGCATAGTTAAAAAAGATTCATAATTAGTAAATTATAATCTTTACATTACAAAAATTATAAATTAAAAATAAAAATAAAGATGATTTAAAATGATAGCTAAATCTTTAATTAGTAGGACTATTTTTTTTATGTCTAATAATTTGTATTACTTATTAATTCGTAATTTTAAAAGTATTTTTGATTAAAGATCTTAAGATTTTTTTATTGGATATAAAAAGATACTTCCAAATATATATAAATTTTTATTTTATAATATTTTTGAATAATATAATCAACTATTTAAAAAATATTATTATTTATTTTTATTATAATAAAAAATATGTTTATTAAATAATAAAAAAAATAATTATTGTAAGAGTTTAAATTTTAAAGTATGTTATAATGTTAGAAGTAAGAATGTATAATGTGAATATTATAGATTATTGCATTGATTGAATTCAAAAGCAACAAATTTAAATTAAACAAATATAAGGTTTAAATATGCTGCTTTAATAGAAAAGTTCAATTTAAAAATTTTAAAGATTTATTCTTAAAATAAATATAAAATTAAAAATATATAAAATAAAGATTTTGAAAAACATATTTAATAGCACAATGCAACTAATGTATTTACATTGTTTGAAATTAAAATGAACAATAGTAATCTTAAAGGCTATGGTCATTATTTTTTTTAAAGTACTTATAGAATTTTAACATCAAATTGGTACATTTCTATGTAAAAGAAGTTCTCAATTAAGTTTATGCACAATTATATATTTCTAATAGACAAGTTGTATATAAAGCAAAAGTAACATAAAATATAAAATTGATAAATTAATAAATTAAAACATCTTTATAATGTTTATATAAAATCATATATTTTATTTATTTTTTTGTTAAATTTATAATATATTAATAGAAGTAAAATAAGAATAGAAAAATAATAAATTATATTTATATTTATATTTTATAACAAATAAAAAAAAACTATAATATCATCCTTTAATATTACATGGAATTGTAGTTATTTTGCTAAGTAAGAAATCTATTTTAAAAGAATGTACAATGTAACTATAAGATGGTAGAGAAGATTATTATAATAAATTTACAAACAATATTCATCTTACTTGCTACTTTATTATATTGTTATTATTTTTAAAGATAGAATTATAATAACATAATCAATCAATATAAACAAGATTATATAGTGATACAAAAATCATTATAGAATATAAAGAAATTTTTCTTATATTATATAAATGTATTTTTTTTCTTTTTAAAAAAATTCTAAATATATATATATTTTAAATTTTTTTAATAGATATTTAAGTAATCAAAAAATATAATATTTTAAAAGATATAAAAATAAATAAAAATAAATAATATATAGATATGTATTAAAGATTAGAAGCTATAATTAGAAATATATAAGAATTTCAAATATACAACTTAAAACAAAGAATAAATCTTAGTTTTTACATATTAGAAGAAAGTGCAATATGTTTAAATTATATTAGAATCAAAAACTATTATTTGATTTTTTACCATATAGATATATTTAAAACAATAATATCAAATTTTTAATGATAAAAAATAATCAAAGCTTTACTTGTATAACAATGAGTATAAGATTATCTAAATATTCTTACAAAGATGTTTAAATTAAAGTAGTATATATTAATTAATGATATATTCAAGTGCTATTATTTTTTATAGTTTTTTATACAAACATGTATTATTGAATTAAAAAACTAGGTCTTTTATATATATATATATTTATTATTATTAAAAATTAAAATTAAAATTATTATATAATTAAAATAATAAAATAAAATATTAATAATATTATTTGAATCACATTTTTTATTTAAAAAAAGATCTTATATTATTTTAAAATATAATACATTATATGATCCACTATCACAAATATACAATGGAAGAAGGTTCTAAAAGATTTTAGAATATTCTACTTAATCCTAGAAGATTCTAGAAGGTTCTTGATGGTTTCAAGAATGCCCTAGTAGATCCTAGTAGGTTCTAAGAAGGTTTTGAAAGATCCTAGAAGATTTTAGAAAATCTTAGATGGTCATAGAAGATTCTTGGATGCTTAGATATTTTAAGAAGTTACAAAAGAAGGATCTTAGGCTTGCTTCATCTATCAAGCATCAAATTTGCACCTAATATATATAAAAGTTGAAGTTGAGGGAATCCTTAGTCTTGAAAATGCAATCCTTGTGGTTCAACTTGGACATTTTGATCTTGCTCTTGTAATTTTTGATATAGTTTTTTGCTTGTAATATAAAGCAAACTTCTTCTAGTTTAGTTCTTTAAACTTTTGGAGTCTTATTCTACTGGAAAAAGTGTATCTATAACAATTTATTGAGATTGATATAGCACAATATTAGAGCTTGGTCTTTTTAGATAAAAAGAGGTGTTATATTATGTATCGTCTTGTTTGAAAATGCACTAGGCACTTAGTTGTGGAAAGTAAATTTATATTTTATAATTAATCAAAAAATCTAATAACTTTAAAAAAATCTTAAATAAACTCCAATTGAATCTTTAACAGTTATAATCAAATCTAAAAATAATCTTAAAGAAATTTTAATAAAATCCTAATAAAATCATAAAAAAATTATAAAAAAATTATAAAAAAATACTAAATAAATCTTAAAGAAATCATAAAAAAATGCTAAAGAAATCATGAAGAAATCATAAAGATACCTTAAAGAAATCATGAAGAAATCATAAAGATACCTTAAAGAAATCATAACCAAATCTTAGCTAATCTTAAAAAATCCTATTAAATCCTAAATAAATTTTAATCAAATCCTAATCAATTCTAATAAAATCTTAAAGATATTTTAAGTAAATCTTAATCAGTTTTTAATAAAATTCCAATAAAATGTTAATCAAATCTTAATCAAATCTTAAAAAAATCCTAAGTAAATTCTAATAAAATCTTAATTGAATCCTAATCAAACCTTAATAAAATCCTATAGAAAATTTAAGACCTTAATAAGTATTAAATTAACCATTGATCTTCATTTAAAATTTTCAAGCTTCTTAATCTCATAGTTGAAAATAAACATACAAAATTTGAAGGAATTTGAACTTATAGATTGGAAGAAAAAGTTGCAAATTTTCTTAGGTGTTGGTCGTCTTCTTTTTTAAACCTTATTATTAATCTTCTAGTATCAATAGCTCTTTTTTGCATTGTTCACATATTCTGAAATTTTACAAAATATTGAATAATAAATTAATTACCAGCTCAAGAAAGAACCATTCCAATTTAATTGGCAGATTACTCAAGATCACAAAAACCCTCACTGATCCTTAAAATCTAATTTTTGAGACCTTAGCCCATTTAAATTCTAATAGCATTTGATCTAATTGTCTAAATAAGTTATAATTCAAAATACACATTCAAAATAACTTTGTTCACAAATTCACAAATTTTTATTTATAGATCTATTACAAAACTCACAAAATTTTCTAAAATATAAATCTACTTTATTTCTCAACAATCAAAGTCACTTGAATAGAACCTTAACTTTGCATAGTTCTCACAAGCTCTGGGAAATATTATAGCGCTTTAGAGGTTGCAAACTATTCTCTTTTAAATTGATATTGTTTTTATTTTTTTGTATTTATTTCTTCTTATTTTATTTCTATGATAGGAAGTAAAAAATTCAATATAGCAATTTTTAAAGAAGCCAAATTGGATTCAATTATAAATGCTCTTGACACATTGAGAGTCAAGACATAGATCTTAATTAAGAAAAATAAAAAACTTTAAATGACCATACATAATGATCAAAGTGTAGAACCATCTTAGTCACTAGCACAAGTTATTTTAGAAACTCCATCATGAATGCTTACTTTACTAAAAGATGTATATATTAAAGATAATAATTAAATGTCAACAATAAAAGAACCAAGAATTAGCCTCCTAAAGACGTTTGTTAGTTTATATGCATATGAGGGTTGAATTCTAAAACTTTTGGAACTACTTCCACCTCTCTTATAAAAAATTATAAAATCTAGAATGCACCATATTTAAATATGCCAAATAAAAATATTACCTAATATATTATTGTGTTGTGATTTGGCTACTATATGAAAATAATATATATGTATATTTAATATATAATTTATTTCATAACTAATTAAGAGTTATATTAGTGATTTTTAGTTGATTACAAAATATAGTTAGATTATTATTTTAAAAGAAATTTATTTAAAAAGACTATTATTAAAATTTGTATTATTTTATTTTATTTTATAGTGAATTTGAGATTGATTTTATATTAATAATAAATTTTATATACTTTAAGTTAGCCTTATTAAACATTGGTGACTCTTGAAGTCTTGTTTTATTTTTATTTTTTAGTGTTTAAGACACATATTATATAAATTCTACCAAAAAAAGGATTAGAAAGAGATCTTAGTATTAAAAAGAATTATTAGGCTATCCATATGGATAAATGGAGATGGATGATAGAAATCTCTATTCATATTGGCCAAAAGTCATATCCAATGGACTTCAAGAAGGCTGCATGAGGCCTTATTAGAGATTAAGGTTTTTTTTTAAAAATGATTCAAACATCAGAGATTAGAATCAATAAGTTTAGATTTTTAATTATGATTTTTATACAAAAATTGAGTGATTTGGAATTTTTATGAAGGAAATATAGGTACTCAAAGTTAAGGTATCAAATTTGTACCTATTATCACTCTTTGAAATATAACGTACATATATAAAAAGTAATAATAGATTGGTAGCTAGAATTAGAAAAAAACTTTTTTGGCTAGACTTTACATATATAACTTAATAAATTCTAAATTAGAATAAAAGAGATATTGACAATTGAAATTAGTACTTGTAATTTAAGGCCAATAAGTAACTTGCTTAATTAGTGGTTATATTTTAAACTATATCTTGAGCAATTTGATAAGGTTTTGGTTCAAAATTTTTAAAAGTGTGTATTTTTATGTTGCAAAATTATATACAAAAATTTTGTAGCATAAAAATTTTGGATTTTTGGGATATGAAAAAAATAGTACTCAAATATTTATAAACTATGGTTTTAAGTACCAGCTAGGGTTTTTGAGATATTAGACAATTGAAAGCAAATCTATAATTGAATTTTCTTATAGTGAAGGTTAAAGATATAATCTATACTTTGGAAATATTTAATAAAAATTAAATAATTAAATCAAGAATTATTACATTCTAAAGTTTGAAAAGAAAACAATCTTTTGTGGGTGAATAAGATATTATAGGATTTTGTTATAATTTGAGCATTTTGTACAAACTAAAGAAATTTTTTTGAAGCCAAGACTTTATAGAGGTGAAAAGATGGATATATGTAGCTATGATAATATTTTTGATATAAAGATGAATTTATAAAAGGAGATTATGGATCTTCTTAGAAGTTATTAAAAATCTAACTTATCAAAAATTAGCTAATTATGATTTGATATAAAAAAAGATGTTAAGGATTTTCTTAGATATCATAAGAAAACTTTATGTATAAATCTATTTAAGTATAAGAGATTTTTATTAATATAATATTTTTTTTTAAATATTATTATGTTTATTTGTGCTTATTAAGGACAAACAACTTATCAAAGATTGGCCAATAAATTATAGATAAATTCTCTATAGCTAGATATCTAATATATTTTTAAATTAAAAATTATATAATACAACAATATATTATTATTTTAGGTCTAAAAGAATGTCGTTGATAAAATTCTTGTATCTTTTAGGATGTATTGATTAAGTTTGAAGTTGGCTTCTATATGCACTTATTAATATTATAACCATACTAATATACAATGTATTCTAACTATCTTTGTCTTAGCCTTGAATCAAGTACTTCTTCTACTTCAAATTTTTCATAGCTATCTACTTGAATACAAGGCAATGGTTGTTATATTCTTCTTGATATGCTTGATTCTCTATAAGATTTTAAAAGAGATATGTATAAAATAGGATGTGCCTTCATGGATGTTGGTAGTTCCAATTAATAAATAATAGAGTTAATTTATTTTTAAATAGAAAATGGTTCTAACTTTTGATAATCTAATTTGTCAAATAATCAAATAGTTTTTATATTATATCATAGCAATTATATTTTATCACCGACTTGAAATAGAGGTTGTTCCTTCTTCTACATATCAATTACTTTTTTAGAGGGTGCTTGAACTTTTTCCAATTGAAGTTTCAAAATAGCTTGATTATTAGCAATTCAACTTATAAAGTCATTTGCTGTTGGATTTTTAGATCTACTAATAGATAATATATTCAATCTTGGATATTGACTATGATTGGAATAAAATAGAGTATGTTGAGTAGACGTATGAATTGTATTGTTGTAGGCAATCTTGGCTAGTGAAAAATAAGATGTCTAATTATTTTATTGATAATTGATAGTACACTTTAAGTACTACTATAGGATTTGATTGACTTGCTCTATTTGGGCATTGATTTATAGGTGAAATATTAAAGAAAGCTTGATATCTATTCAAAAGATCTCACAAAGTGACTTTCAAAATTTAAACACAAATTATGATCTTTGATTTGATATAATATCATCTAATAATTTATAATATTAATAGATATTATTGATAAAGAATTTGAATGTTTCTTCACCAATGAAGATTTTTTGATCTATAACATGTATTATAGGAGAGTACAAATTCTTTGACAACTTTCCACATTTGAAGCTATTAAAATCTCTAAAAATGAGTTCTAATATCTTGTTGAATTCAAAATATCTTATAATTGGAAAGTCATGACACATTTGGAGAATACAAAGGCACAATGGCTTATTTGGGATATACAAATGTTCTTCAAAGTAGAGAAGACCATCTTCAAACTTGAATCATTATGGATATTTCTAGAATAATATTTAACATAAAAAATAAGAAGGTCCATAATCAAGGTTGCACAAATCTGATTAAAAAACAAAGAATCTACTAAAATTGATACAAAAGTTGTTCAAATATAAAATTTCTTGGATTTCAAGAGTATTGTTTGTTGCTAGTTATATATTATTTCTCTTTCTTTTGATGCAAGGTGTAATTATTTTGATAAAGCATCTGATAATCTTCATTAATTTTTGAATCAATATATAATGTTAAAATTAAAATATGATAGAGACATGCTTCAATAAATTTGATAATAATTTAAAATATGAACAAACATAAAATACTCAAGATTCTTATGATCTAAATATATAGTCACTAGATGTGAAGTGCCTTCAAGCAAATGGCACCATTTCTAAAAAAAATCCATAATAGTAAGAAGTTTCTTATTGTGGATTTCATAATTAATCTTTATAATTGAATTTTTTTTGAAATAAAATGCAATTAGATGTAGTCTCTCTTCTCTTCCAAGTTGAGATAAGATTACTTCCAATACAAAGTCCAAGGCATCAATCTCCATAAAAAAATGGCTTAGAAAAGTGTAGGTGAATCAAAACAAAGATTATAGTGAATATTGTCTTCAAGCATTTAAAAGCTTTTTTATCTTTTGATTTCTATTCAAGCTTATTCTTGCATATTAATTATATAAGTGAAGCAACTATTTGAGAATAATTATTGACAAAGATCTTACAGAAGTTTACAAATCTAAGAAAGCATTGAGCATCATGTACCAATTTTAGAGATGTACAATTGCTAGTGGTCTTAATTTTCTTTGAATCCATCATTATGCCTTCATTTGAGATGATATAGCTAAAAAATTTTACTTGAGACTCATGAAATATACATATTTTTTAATTTGGCATATAATCTAATATCTTATAATCTTTATAAGATAAGGTAGACATGTCATTTATGTTCTTTTGGAGTCTAAAATAAATCAAAATATCATCCAAATATCATATAATAAAATTATTAAAGAAGCCATAAAATACATCATTTATCAAATGTTAGAAAATAATTGGTTTATTTGTTAAGCCAAAAGGCATGGCATTATATTAAAGTGTTCATATCTTGTACAAAAATAGGTCTTCTATTTGTCCCTTTTTTTGATACATACTAGATTATAAATTCTATAGAAATCTATTTTAATATAGATCTTAGATATGAATGGCAAAGGATAACAATTTTTTATTGTCAATTTATTGAGGCTATGGTAGTTGATGCATATTTGTAGAGATTCATCTTTTTTTTTCATAAAGAATACAGGTGCACTAGCAAGAGATTTTTAATATCAAATAAAATTCTTTGCTAAATTCTCATCAATATATTCTTTCAATGTTATAAGCTTATTCTACAATAAGTTATAAATTGGACCAAAAGATAGTTATACACCATCTTGAAGATCAATAGTACAATTGTATGGATGATGTTTTAGCAAAGTATCTACATTCTTCTTTTAAAATATATTTTTAAAAATATTTATATTCTTTTGAAAGTATTATTGGAATACTATATATATAAAAGTTTTCTTATGGCATCTAAAAAATCTTTAAAATCCTTTTTTATACCAAATTATAGTTTTTGATAAGTTAGATTCTTAATAATTTCTAAGAAGATCCATAATTTCTTTTTAAAAATTCATCTTTATATCAAAAATATTATCATAGCTTCATATATCTATCTTTTTACCTTTATAAAGTCTTGGCTTCCAAAAATTCCTTAAATTTACATAAAATGCTCAAATTATAATAAAACCCTTCAATACCTTATTTATCTACAATGGATTGATTTTTCTTGAATTTTAGGATCTAATAATCTTTAATCTAATCATTCAATTTATGTAAATTTTTTCAAAAGTGTAGCTTATATCCTTAAGCTTTATTACAAGAAAATTCAATTATATATTTGCTTTTGATTGTTTGATATTTCAAAAATACTACTAAGTGTTTAATATCCTAATTTATAGACATCTAAGTATTATTTTCTTCATATTTCAAAAATCCAAAATCTTAATGTCACAATTTTTTTAAAAATAGCTTTATAATATAAAAATATATACTTTTAAAAATTTTGAGCCAAAACCTTGTCAAATTACTTAGGATATAGCTCAAAATACAACCACTAATTAAATAGGTTAGTTATTGCCTTTAACTCCCTATATCTCCTTTATTCCAACTTAGAATTCATTGAAGCACATATATAAAATATAGCCAAGAAAGTGCTCTCTCCAACTACAATCACTAATCTTTTATTTCTTTTTGTACATGTGTATTATATCGCAAAGAATGATAATAGATACAAAATCAATACTTTGACTTTGAGTACCAATATCTCTTTTGTAAAAACTCCAAATCACTCAATTTTTACACCAAAATCATAGCCAAAAATTTAAACTTATTTATATTCAAATGAACTTAAAATAAAAACCTTAATTCCTAATAAGTCCTCAAATAGCCTCCTTAAAGTCCATTAGGCATGACTTTTGGCCAATAGAAATGGAAATTTCTATCATCCATTTCTATTCATCCACATGGATAGCCTAATTATTCTTTTTGATATTAAAATCCTTTTCTAAATCTTTTTAAATAAATTTTATATAATATGTATCTTAAATATCAAATAAAAGAAATAAAATAAGATTTCAAGGATCTCTAATGTCTAATGAAGGTGACTTAAAATTTCTAAAAGTTATTATCAATATAAAATCAACTTCAAAAATCTCTACTTAAAAAAATTAAATAAATAATAATAATAATAATAATACAATTCTCAATAGCATCATTTTTAAATAAATTGATTTTAAAATAATAATCTAACCACATTTTATAACCACCTAAAATCCATTGATATGGCCAATTATTAGCCTTGTATTACTTTTAGGATGACTTATAGTAATGGTTGAGGTATTTCTGCTCTTTGGTCATTATATATGGTTATATAAAATTCTACATTTTGCTTAGACAAGGTCTCTAGCTTGACTATCAATGTATCAAAAGCATTTATAATTGAATCCAATTTGGCTTCTTTGAAATCTGTTATATTGAATCCTTCTCTTCCTATTATAGAAATAAAATAAGGAGAAATAGGTACAAAAAATTCAAGAATAATATCAATCTAGAAGAAGATAATACATAACCTCTAGAGGACTATAATACTTCTAAGAAGAGAGACAATCTGCTTTCTATCTAGAAAGACCAAGCTATGATATTAAGCTATGTTACTCTTAACAAATTATTATGGATACATTATTGAAGTAGAATAAGATTTCAAAAGTTCAAAGAATTGAAATAAAATAAATTTACAATATATTGCAAACAAGGAGCTATAACAAAATACAAGAACAAGATCAAAAAGTCCAAGTTGAGCCACAATAATTACATTGTCAAGACTAAGGATCCCTTTAGCCTTGACTCATATATATGATAGATGTAAGAAAGCTCCTTGAGGAGTTTCTTTGATGCTTGGAGGTGAAGTAAGCCTAAGATTCTTCTATGACCATTTGAGATCTTCTAAAATCTTCTAGAATCTTTCAAAGCCTTCTTGGAATTTATTAGGATCTACTTGGGTCTTTTCAAAATTATTGAAAACCTTCTAAAATCTTTTAAGACCAAATAAAATCTTCTAGAACCTTCTTCCATTGTATATCCATGATAATATGTAAATTAATATAGTTTCTTCTAAATCTTTTTTTGAGAAAAAAAAAGAGAATAAAAAAAAATAAAATTTATGTTTATATTATAAATTTTTTATCTACAAGGCTAATAATTGTTACAAAAAGTGTCAACTTATATATTAAATGAAAAGTATGGCTACATTACAAGATATTTTTTAGGAACATAAGGACATCTAGTTATAATAGGGACCGTGCAGCTGTATTCTTTTATTTTATAAATAAAAAAAAGTCTTATAGTATCATTTAATTTTTTTTATTGCTTTATCATACTAGTATATTTGAATGCTTAAAAACTCAAAATCCTTACTTTAGTAGATTTAGGAGTCTCTGTTTGTTTTTTTGACTTAGAATTTTTAAATCTTTTAGAGATGTTACTTATAAAATCAATTCATTAAAAATAACATTAAATAATCATAATAGTTAGATCATATTTAATATTATAAGGTCTTTATCTAATTCTATCATTTTATAACTTTCTTAGTTTGAAAGATATAATTTTTATATAAATTGGATATTCCATAAAATATATATTTTTAAAATACTGCAATCTGTTATTATTAAATTTGATAAGAAATACCATATATCTTATAGATTTAAAATTATAAAGCCTTTTTTAATTGGAGCTAGAATTTTTGTAAGAGCAATAAAAAATGACACTTCTTTTGTTGTTTATATAATTTCAACATCTAAAATAATAAATATTCTAATAATATTTTAAAAAAAATATAAATATTTTTAAAATATATTTGAAAAAAAGAACGTAGATATCTTGCTAAAATATATTCTATATGATTATATTATTGATCTTTAAGATGGTGCACAATCATCTTTTGGTCTAATTTATAATTTATTATAAAAAAAATTTATATCATTATAAAAATATATTGACAAGAATTTAGCAAAGAACTTTATTTGATATTCAAAATCTCTTGTTGGTATATCTATTGTCATGGATATCTATCTAAAAAAGGTTTTGGAACTTTTAAAAGATTATAGAAGAGTTTAAAAGATTTTAGAAGATTTTAAAAGATCTTAGAACTTTTTAAAAGGTCTTAAAAGAATTTAGAAGATTATATAAGATTATAGAAGGTTCCAAGAAATTATTAGAGGTTTTCCAAGTTGTTTGACTTTTAAGTAATGTCGGAAGTCACAAGGGAAGATTTTCAAGGTTTCTTCACATTGAAGTAATAAAGAAGCCACTCAAAAAGTATCCTAGGATGACTTGAAGATAAAACAAGTTATTTGGAAGCTTCTTAATTCCTAATATATATACGTTTTGAAACTAAGAAGCTCCTTAATCTTGACAATGCATATCTTGTGGTCTAATTTAGACCTTCTAGTCTTGTTTTTATTCTTGTATTAAATTATTTTATTATAAGATTCATGTATCATATTATCTTATTATTTTCTTATATAAGTTCTTTAGTCTAATTTATAACAATTTATTAAGACTACTAATATCAATTTTAGAACTTTGCTTTCTTGATAAAGTATAAACTATTTCTCTTTTTGAAAACATTGAAATATTTTAGAGGTTACGGTGTCACGTTGTAAATTAAAATATAGTGTGAAAGATATAAAAGAATATGTTAAAATAAAAAGATTAAGATTAGAAGAAGAAAGGATGAAAAAGAAAAGGGATTGTAGTTATAACCACATTATCTTGGATGTTACAATATTTATCACAAGCTGAGGGGTGATAAGTAGGCCAAATTACTAATTTCTTGCTGAAATTCCCACTAGCAGTACCAAGTCACAAAGCCAGGGATTTCTACAGTGAAGTCAAGTAGATTTGAATCCACGTCAGCTCCAAAGTAGCCAAAAACATTAACCACACAAGCTTCTTTGACTTGGCAATGTACGATGTAGTTTTTTTTTTTTTTTTTAAATCTCTAATCTAAGCTAAATTATTTCTTTCTACTTGTTAGGTTTTCTTCTATTTATCTTAGATCTACTTTACCTTTATTTTCTTCTCTCTTAGATTTGAACTTAAATGTTGTGGGCTGAAATTAGAAAAGAAGTTGATAAAAAATTAGTAGTAAGAAGGTAGAATAGAAATTTACCTTGGAAAGTGAGATTTCTTCAAGTTAGTCCAAGGAAAAAGGTTGAAGAGGTAGAAAGACTTGGGCTAAGGTGTCTTTTGACCAAGAGGATAAGGAAGACTAGGCGGGGATGATAAGGGAGGAGAAAAGATGTAAACAAGGAAAGAGAAGAAGGAAGGCAGTCGGTGTGAGAGATTAGCAGTATATTATTGTATATAGAGGGAGTTAAGAGATGAATTTGAGAATGAGATTTAATAGACATAATCTAAGTAAGTTAAGGAAGAGATGAGTGCAAGTTTGACACTCATTTTTTTTACAAATAAAAAGTTATGTTCTTTCAAAGTGACAAGGATCTATTTCCAAATCAATGAAGTTTGAGGGAGCATATCTTTGTGATTAGAGTAGTGTTTTGAGCAAAATTTATTAGAGTTTGTAGATATATAAGTCCATTAGATTTTGCAAAATATTGATTGTCATTGGAGTTATATTTGAGGAGTTAAGAGGAAAATTGTGGCCACATCTAGAGTTGTTAGAAGGCAAAATTAAAGAAGAAGGATGGAGCCTATAATTCAAGTTTGGAGAGGACTTTTGGAGCAATAATTTGAGATGGTTTACAACATGAGACAAGCTACAAGCCTACCAAATTTCAGCACTTAGGTCTTCTTTAATGAAGAGCAATGAAGGTGTAAAGCAAAGGGGGTCTAGAATTGAAGGCTGCAAGGAGTGATAACTTTGACAACGTGGTTCTCCCTAACTACAATAGCTTTGATCAAAATTTTTCTAGGGTTTGCTTCCTTGCTTCTTTAAGTACCTTGTATCTAAATTGCGCTTCAATTGATTTGATATCCTAGGATTTATGAACAAAATTGAAGGGAGGTCTCTAAAGGCAGAATATGTTAGGGTTAATAAAGTATATTTTTTTAATGTAAATTCTTCAATTTTATGAACTTTTATGGATCTTATCTTGCACTTGATTAATTAGAGGCACAAAAGACCCTATATTTCTTAGGGCTAAGACTCTCACCCCGACAATGGATTATCTTTTTCTAAATTGAGATCATTTTTTTTTTTTAAATTTTAATTTTAATTTTTATAAGTTGATTTTAGTTATAAATAGTGCTATAATTATTCTAAAGATATATCAATTTTTTTTTCTTTTAAAATCTTGTCTATCTATTTTATTAATATAGAAGTAGATTAAGTCATGGGTGGTGCACCTTCATAAGTAAAAAATATAATAGTAACTCTTACAAAATTTTTGAGCTCTTACAGATAATTTAAGAAAAGAGATTGTATTCTTTTGTAATCCAAATAAAGAATCTTGGATTAATTTAATATTTAAAGAAAATAAACAAGAAATTCATAGTTTGCAACAAAAAATTGTTTAATTGAGAAAAATAAATATTAGATATATGCCACATATGACTTCTATAGATATTTCAAGGACCATTACAAAAGAATCAAAGGTTAATATGCCGTACAAGTTTAATGGAACAAAATCTAATTTTTAAGGTTTTGTGCAATAATTATGGCTCTACTTATATTTATATCTTTTTTATTATTTAGATGGATTCACTCAAATTACTTTTATATGTATTTTTTTTATTAAGAAGTACTTATTTATGATTTATTTTGTTATTAAAAAATAATTTTTTAATATTATATAATTTAAAGATATTTATAGAAAGATTTATTATTATATTTGAAGATAATGATTAAGAAAAGATGGCAAAAATAAAGATACAAAACTTACAACAAGGATCATATTTAGCTACAATTTATGAAGCAAAATTTTAACTTATATGTGACCTTGATTGGAACAATAAGGCATTTATGACTTGGTTTTGATATGATTTAAGAGACAATATAAAAAAATTATTGATTATAATGTCGTAAGTCAATAATTTATAATGACTCATATCTTAAGCTATCATTTATAACAATTGCCTATTTGAATTGCAATAAGAAAGATGTTAGATTTTTTATAATAATTATAATCATTAGAGACATACACTTTGGAGATTCACAAAACCTTATAGAAGCTTTTTGAATTATAGAACATTATAGAAGCTTTTTGAATTATAGAACATTATAGAAGCTTTTTGAATTAATAAAAGTTAATTGAGAAGCTTCCTTATTGGTGAAAGTAGTTCAAGAAGCTTTCTAGTTAGTAGAAGGAACTTAAGAAGCTTCCCAATTGATAGAAGCTGCTTGAAAAGCTTCTTAGTTTGATGGAAGCCACTCAAGAAGTATCCTAGATAGGAATATATATAGGGGTCAAGGCTAAAAAATTATTTAGTCTCATCAATGCATCTTTTAGAATTTTAGCTCACCTTTCTTGGTGTTGTTTGTATACTCATCTAGTTAATTCAAATTCTTGTTGGTTTCTTCTAGAAATCTTGTCCCAATTCAAGTCTCTTGTTCTGTATTCTCATGTTTTTAATACTTTGTTGAGACTAACCTCATTTTCAATATCAAAGTTGGATCTTTCTTATTAAAAAGTAGATTACCCCTCTACTCAAAGGCATTCCAATGCTTTAGAAGTTGCAGATTACCCTCTTCTAAACTAATATTTTTTTTCATATCAATATTAGAACTTTATCCCTCTTATGAAAAATTGGATCACTCCTCTCTTTAAAAGTCTTAAAGCATTTTAGAGATTGTACATTATGCTCTTCTAAATTGATATTGTCTTCTTATAGATTCCTTTCTTCTTTCTTTTAGAATTGCTAGAAATTAAGACATTAGTATGACCAAATCTTCTAAGTCCAAGTTAGACACCATTATAAGTGCTCTTACTATTTTTTCTATTAGAACTGTGGAGATTGAAGAGGTTGTTGCAAAACTTTGTAATAATGCAATATTTGGAGTACTACAATCTAGACTAAATTGACTTCCAATTTCTATACTTGAGGATACAGCACTATCCATGCTACGCCAAAAAAATCCAACTTTTCAATAATGTAAAGTGCCTCGAATTAGTCTTCTAGAGAAATATGATGGTATGCATTCAAAGTTCTAAAGATTTGTCAATCAAATTTGATTAATAATGGTCTTACAATCTAATACTTATCCAACAAAAGAATTATGGGTTGGATTGGTTGGCACCTTGCTTACGGGATAAGCATTATCATGATTTACTCCCTTGTTTGAAAAAAGATCACTAATTTTAAGCAACTTTGAAGTTTTCATAGAAACATTTAGAAAATATGACAAGACTTGTTGGACAATAGCTAAGATCCAAGCATTATATCAAGGGGCGTGCTTTGCATTAGTCTATGCATCCGATTTTAGGCAATTAGCGTGCAACATCAATTGGGATGAAGAAGTCATAATGAGCCAATTTTATTAGGAATTAAGAGATGATATAAAGGATTTGTTATTTTTGCTTCTAGATCTACAATTGCTCAATGAAGTCATTAGTTAAGTCGTAAAATATAATAACTAATTATTTCAATGTCAATTAAATCAACGTTCATGGGCTTCAACAAGACAATATGTATTCTAACAGATCTTTGCTACATCAACAAGTATTTTGAATTCACACTTAGAAGTAGAAGATATACAACTTGATATAATATAATTTAAACCTTTTAGTCTACAAGAAAAGAAGCATTGGATGGAAGAAAGTATATACCTATATTGTGGTGAGGAAGGCCACGAGGTTGGCAATTGCTTGAAGAAATAAAATTGATACATTATCAAAACTAGGAGTGCAATGGTTTAGGAAAATAATAATGTTCAGCGACAATAGGAACCATGTGGTTGGACAATCCAACATTACAAAATTATTCAAATTCCTCTCTTTTTTCTCAACCTACTCATTATTTTATAATTCCTTTGTATTTTGGCCCTCAGAAGCTTCAGACGACCACTTTGTTGGATTCAAAGGCATGTGCTTGTTTTGTAGATGAGACATTTAGTAAGATTTGTAAAATTCCTCTAGTACAAAAATCCAAACCTATTCATATAGAGGTAATAGATGGATGACCCTTATCCGCTGGTAGTGTCACTTATGAAATCATGCCTATAGAAGTGTCATTCAAAGATCATAGAAGTTAGATTATATTCAATGTTATTAGGACTCTTTCAAATCTTATTATTCTTGGGCTATCTTGGTTAGAAAAGTATAATCCATCTATAGATTAGAGATTGTAAAGAATAACATTTTTAATAGAGATCTCTATAAAATAAATTTGTAAAAAGCCACAAATTGATAAATCTCTATTTGTTGGAGCAAAGGCTTTTATAAGATTGGCCGAAGAAGGTAAACCATTTGTTATTTATGCGACTTCAATTAGACAAGATATGACTTCATCAGCAAGTATTTTAGAGCAATATAATAAATTTCAAGATGTTTTTCAAAAGAGGAATATTGATATATTGCCAAAGCATTGATCACATAATTGTGCTATAGATCTTTAGAAAAGAATGCAACCATCTTTTGGTCCAATCTATAATCTTTTTTGTAAAATGAGCTTTTGATATTGAAGGATTATATTGATGAAAATCTTGCAAAGAATTTCATCAAATATTCAAAATCTCCAATAGATGTACCTACACTTTTTATAAAAAAGAAAGATGGTTCCTTGCGTATATACGTTGATTATCAAGGATTGAATAAGATAATGGTGAAGAATTGTTATCCACTATTGTTGATTACAAAACTTTTGAAACAACTCAGCTAAGTCAGGATCTATAGTAAGATAGATCTTTGTAAAGCATACAATTTGATATGGATCAAAGAGGGAGATGAATGGAAGACCGTATTTTGGACAAGGTATAGATATTTTAAATATAATATCATGCCTTTTGAATTAACAAATGCACCTGCTATCTTTTAGCACTTAATGAATGACATCTTTCAAGAGTACTTAGACAAGTTTGTGGTGATTTATCTTAATGACATCTTGATCTATTCAAAAAATTTGGAAGAACATGAGAAGCATGTCAAATTGGTATTATAAAAGTTGGGAGATATAGATTTGTATGCCAAATTAGAGAAATATGTATTTTATCAACTTAAGATGGAATTTTTAGGATACATTATGTCTATTAAAGATTTGACGATGGATCCCAAGAAAATAGAGGTAGTTATATAATGGACCATTCTAAAGACTATAAGAGACATACAATATTTCTTTGAATTTGCTAACTTCTATCGGATCTTTATAAAAAATTACTCTCAAGTTGTCGCCTTTTTATTCAATTGACATATAAAAATAAGTTAAAATAGGAGCCTCAAGCAGAAAGGCATTCCAAGACTTGAAGATGGTGTTTACTACAACTCTAATCTTGGTGCATCCAGACTTTACAAAGGCATTGTACATGGAGATTGTTGCTTTGGATTTTGTACTAAAGATCGTTGTCATAATACGTGAAGTCTTGCTTGAGAATGCTCCCGGCACTTGGCTGTAGAAGATAAAAAAGAAATATGCAATAATAAGATCCTAACAACTTTGATAGAATCCTAAATAACTTCCATTAAACCTTAACAATATTAATCATGTTTTGATCCAATCTTAAAGAAATTACAAAAAAAAGAATAAATAAATCATACATTAATCATAAAAAAAAATATTTAAAAAAATACTAAAAATAGAAATTTTAAAATCTTAAGTCAAATCTCATTTAAATCCTAAGTCAAATCCTAATGAAACCTTGTTCAAATCCTAAGTCAAATCCTAAGTCAAATCCTAATGAAACCTTGTTCAAATCCTAAATCAAATCCTAAGTCAAATCTTGTTCAAATTCTAAGTCAAATCCTAGTCAAATCCTCTTCAAATCCTTAGTCAAATTCTATTCAAATCCTAAATCAAATCCTAAGTCAAATCCTAAGTCAAACCTTGATCAAATCCTAAGTCAAACTTTGTTCAAATCCTAAGTCAAGTCAAATCCTAAATCAAATCCTAAACAAATCTTAAATCCTAAATCCTAACCAAATCCTAATCAAATCCTAAATCCTAAATAAATCTTAAATCCTTAATCTTAAATCCTAATTGAAATCAAATCCTAAATCTTAAATTCTAATTGAATCCTAACCAAATCCTAACCAAATCCTAAGGCAGTTTTAGATCTTCAAAAATTATCAAATAAACCATTGATCTCAATTGAAATTTTGCATATACCTTATCAATTAAGTTGAAAATAAGTGCATTAACTTTGAAGAAGATCTAATTTATCAAAAAAAAGAAAAATCCATAAATTTGCATGGGTGTTGGCCGGCCTTCTTCTCCAATCTTAATGCCAATATTCTAGCATCTAAATCTTTCTTTTATACTATTCAATTGCTCTCAAAATTTGTATGTATGTAAGAAATTAAGTCTTCTACTTGTAAACATAAAATTCTCTCCAATCCAATTGGCAGATTGCTCAAGTTCTCAAAAATCCTAATTGACCCTCAAAATTTAATTCCAAAGATCTTGATCCATTTAAACCTCAATTACATATAATTAAATCATTAAATTTAATTCAAATTTATAACACATATTTAAAATAATAATAACCAAAAATCCACAAATTTTTAGCCATGGATCTACTACAAAACTTTTGGAATTGCCTAAAACATCAATCTTATTTTATTTCACAAAATCCTAAGTTGCCCAAAACAACCGTGACTTTACAAAGCTATTACAAAGTCAATTCTGATTCATATCACTCAAAATCAATGTCTATGCAAACCCTCTAAAGTCCACTTCCTAATCCTAATCTCCGATCTGCAAAAAGACTTATAATTTGACCTAGGCTATTTTAGTGGCTAGAGATCTGATTTCGACCCTTTCCTACAAACAGCCAACCCCCGGGTATCAATCTAATCTATCCTAGGGATTTTATAGCCCAACCCTAACGTCAACTTAATCCTAATATCAATCATGCTAGTGATTTATCCTTTTTATTATATTTTTATTATTTTATGGCTTTTCTAAGGCAGCAAAAGAATTATTATAGTCTAGAAGGTAAAATTCTTAATTAATTCTTATCTACTAGCTATTAAGTAAAAAAAATAAACTAAGAGGCTTTCATAAAAACCTTATTAAAATATGTTGAATTCTTGTTGAACTAAGATAATTGAATATTAATTGAAAAATCATTTTTAGTTATAGTTTCACCATATAATCATGTTACAACATGACACCTATATTGTAATACATGTAATTTTGCTCGAGAATGCTCCGGGCACCTGGCTGTGGAAGATAAAAAGGAAATACACAACAATAAGATCCTAACAACTCTAATAGAATCCTAAACAACTTCTAGTAAATCTTAATAATATTAATCAAACTTTGATCTAATCTTAAAGAAATTATAAAAGAAGAATAAATGAATCATATATTAATTATAAAAAAAATAATATATAAAATAATAAATTTAGAAAATATTAAAAATAGAAATCTTAAAATTCTAAGTCATACCTTGTTCAAATCCTACGTCAACTCTAGTCAAATTCTAACCCTAATCAAATCCTAAATCTTAAATCAAATCCTAAATTAAATCTTAAGTCAAAACTTAAGTCAAATCTTAAGTCAAACCCTATTCAAACCATAGGTCAAATCCTAAATCAAAACCTAAGTCAAATCCTAAGTCAAACCTTGGTCAAAATCTAAGTCAAATCCTAAGTCAAATCCTAAGTCAAACCATAGATCAAATCCTAAGTCAAAACCTAAGTCAAATCCTAAGTCAAAATCTAAGTCAAATCCTAAGTCAAACCATAAATCAAACCCTAAGTCAAAACCTAAGTCAAATCCTAAGTTAAACCCTAATCAAATCCTAATCCTAAACCAAATCCTAACCAAATCTTAAATAAACCCTAAACCCTAAATCAAACCCTAACCAAATCTTAAACCAAATTCTAACCAATTCAAATCAACTCTAGGAAAAATTAGAACCTCAATATCTATTGATTAGACTATTGATCTTATTTTAAACTTTGTACACCTTTCAATCTCTTAGTCAGCAACAAGCACAACAAATTTGAAAGAAATCGAACTTATCAAATAGAAGAAAAATCCTAAAAACTTCTTAGGTATTCGCCCGCCTCCTTCTCCAACCTTAGTGCTAATCTTCCAGTGTTGATTTCTCCCTTCTTCACTATTCAATCAATCTCAAATCACTCATGTGTATAGAAAAACAAGCCTACTATTCATATAAATAAAGTTTATTCCAATTCAACTAGCACATTGCTCAAGATCTCAAAAATCCTAAGTAACCCTCAAAACTTAATTTCCAAGACCTTGACCCACTTAAACCCCAATTACATATAACTAAACTATTAGATTTAGCTCAAATTCATAGTACACATTAATAACAATAATATCCAAAAATCCACAAATTTTCAGCCATGGATCTACTGCAAAACTTCTAGAATTGCCTAAAACATCAACCCTATTTTATTTCACAAAATCCCAAGTTGCTCAAAACAAGCCTAACTTTGTAAAGCTATTACAAAGTCATTTCTTATTCAAATCACTTGAAATCAACTTATACAAAACTTCTCAAGTCTACTCCCTAATTCCAATCTCCGATGTGCAAAAGTCTCCCGGATCCGCCGTAGGCATGCAGTTTTGTGCCTTCGGATCTTATTTTGACCCCAGCTCATAACGGGTCCTTTCTGGGTATCTATTTCGAGATTTTTGTGGTAAGTTTTTTTAAAACCTCTTCTTAATTCCCTCCTATATATGCCTATATTATTTTATTTTCCAATCTACTTTGTTTTGCCTTACTTATGGCCCTACAAAGTAAATAGAAGCTCATTTGTAAAAAGGGCAGCATTAACACTTATTAGTTTTACTCCCTTTTTACTATTATCTATTTTTCTAAGATAATTTGCTACAATATTTTGAACTAAGATCTTCTATAATATACTATTTTCATACTCTTTCACCTAATAGTCGTGTTACATCACGACACCGTATTTTCACAAATGGGTATAGATGCCAAATTCCATCTTCTTGTATTTTATTCTCGAAAGTTCTCTGTTGTCAAAATTAATTATGAAATTTATAATAAGAAACTTCTTATTATTATAGATTTTTTAAAAAAATGGCATCATTTTCTTGAGAGAGCAGTGCATCTTGTGGTTATATATATAAATCACAAGAATTTAGAATATTTTATATCAGCTTGGATTCTTAATCATTGCCAAGGTCAATGGAATATGTCATTATCTTGATTTAACTTTGTTATCATTTATTATCCTGAGAAGTAACAAGAATTGTTTGATGCTCTATTGAAGAGATTATATCTTATACCAAGAATAAGAGAGGCAATGCTTAATCAACAATATATAACTTTGTTGAAATCGAAGCAATTTTGCTTTTACGTCACTATTACATCAACGCTTATCAATTCTAATTTCCTCAATGAGATGCATGTTCCAAATACTAATGATGCTTTGGCCCTTGATGTCAAGCGTTGTCGTGACGAAAGTCCGCTTTAGGTAGACGCAAGGTCCCTCTTTACAATCAAGTTGGATCCAATATGCACAAACTTTTTAAAACTTTTCTTTTATAGCCACAAAACCATGTGTATAATAAATCAACAAACTAGAAGCTTGGAAATTTATAAATCAAAATCTAGCCGTTTATATAAGTTCAAATTTTGGAAACATAGAGTTCACTTCTTTAGTCATCTTCACAAAAATTCTCAACCATAAATTCATTACCGATCACCAGATATCATCAAAATATTAGCAAGTAATTATATAAGTAAAACCAAATCAGAAACTTGAAAATTCATAATTTAAGATCCAACTGTTCAAATAAGCTCAAAATTTGGGAAAACATATCTCATACCTCTGATCTTTGTCACATAAATTTTGAGCCGTGAATTCATTGTTGATCATTAGATATCACCAAATCCTTGGCAGATACTTTTAGAAGTCAAATTTCAATCCGAAACTTGAAAATTCATAATTTAAGATCCAGCTGTTCAAATAAGCTCAAAATTTGGGAAAACATATTTCATATCTTTGATCTTTGTTACATAAATTTTGAGCTGTGAATTCATTGTTGATCATTAGATTTTACCAAATCCTTGGCAGATACTTTTAGAAGTCAAATCTCAATCCAAAACTTGAAAATTCATAATTGAAGATCCAGCCGTTCAAATAAGCTCAAAATTTGGGAAAACATATTTCATACCTTTGACTATTGTCACATAATTTTTGAGCTGTGAAATCATTGCCGATCGTTAGATATCACCAAATCCTTGGCAGATACCTTTAAAAGTCAAAATCCTAGACACCCAAGAATAAATTTGCCATTACTCCCTAATCAAAGTCTCAATTGATATGAGATTTTAGACATAGACTTTTTATAGTATAAGTAATATGTACACAAAAAATGAGCTTCAAATTCTTCTTGAAACTCAAGTTCTAGCTTAAAGCAAATCCTTCTATTTATCTAACTTCTTCAAAACCTTAGTTTAGTTTGATGGGTTTAACTAGCCATATCTCACTTAGTCTGAACTCATTTCTATCAATTCTTGGACGTAAAGTGTGTAGCTTGAAGTCTAGTTTCTAACCCAACTTTCGGATTTCTTGCTAGTATCTTAAAACTTCTAATACACCCTGAAAAGTGACAGTAGGTGTCATATTAGTAGTCTAAGTTCAAACAAGCATATCTCTCTCATCTAAGCTCCGAATCCTGCGTTTCTACCACCTAAACTCATGCCAAGAAGACGCTGAATACCTCTCTGCATTTGCCAAAAAATCTTCTCTGAGCTCGTCAAAGAAGTCGCAGCCAAGGTCTTTAAAGTCCAAGTCAACAATTAATAGTTTAAAGTTATAAAAACCCCAAATCTAATCCTCCAAGTCAGCACTATTAATGGTAGCCGACTATTGACATCCAAATCTATTATTTATCCTTGGTAAAATCCTAAATTCAACCTCAAAGTCAAAACTCCTTATATCTACAAATATAATCCTGAATCTACTAAAATCTAAGATTGGAAAAAAGATAAAAGAAATAAAAGAAAGTTTCAAGGCTAAATCAAAGTTAAAGTTAAGATTAAAGATAAGGTAAAATTTTAACCAAAGAAAAAGAAAGAAAGTGAGAAATTTTTCCTAAACTATATAAAAACTTAGATTGGTAAGAAGAAAGAAAGAACTTAATAAAATTTTGAAGAAAAGATAATTAAGTTAGGTTTCTATATATGGATGTATTTACTTCACGACAGCGTTGCTTGAAAAAAAATATTGATAAGTTTAACTTTGAGGAAGACCTTTTATACTTTGAAGAATGTTTGTATATTCTAGAAGGACCAATATGACTGTATGTTCTTTAATTTTACAATGATTTTTCAACTACAGATCACTTTGGATATAACAAAACCTTAAAACTTATTTTTTGATATTTTTGGTGGCTTCAAATGTGGAAGGCAATGAAGGACTTTGTGCTCTCTTGCGACATTTAATCAAGGTCCAAAAATCCTCAACACCACCCTTATGGACTCTTACAACCCTTGCCTATTCTAACACGGTCATGGTCCTTTATTTCAATGGATTTCATCACAGATCTATTGCCATCCAATTCATTGGATAGCATCTTTATAGTGGTTGTTTGACTTACAAAAATAGCTCATTTTATTCTTTGTAAAAAGAATGCATCTAGTAAAGAAATGGCAAGACTCTTTCTTGACAATATATATCAATATTATGGCCTATCAAATGATATCATATCCAATTGAGGATCCCAGTTCATATCTAAATTTTAAAAATATCTTTTTAAAATATTGGAGGTAGATATTAAACTTTCTTTGACTTTCCATTCTCAAACTGACAACCAAACAGAATAAATTAACTAAGTTTTGGAGTAGTATTTATAATGTAGCATTAATTATCAACAAGATGATTAGATCTCATATCTACCATTAGCACAGTTTGCATATAATAATATTTTTTATGCCTCAATTTAGCAAATATTATTTTTCTCCAACTATGGATATCATCCAAACCTTGATCTGTAGAATATGCTAAAGAACAACAATCCAACAGCTAAAGGATTTCTAAAGCAGCTATCGCAACACCAAACAACCTTGAAGCTTCAATTACAAGTAGCTTAAGATATTTATAAGACATCTATAGATAAATTTAAGAATCAATTGTCTGCTTTTTATATTAGAAATAAGATATGACTTCTTTTACACAATATTAAGACTAAGCGGCCATGCAATAAAATGGACTATTGAAGGTTGGGACCATTTTTTTATCCAGAAGCAAATCAATCCAATGGCATATCACTTGAAATTACCATCTGCTATGAAGATACATTCAATTTTTCATGTCTCTCTTTTAGAAGCTTATATAGAGTCATATATTCCAAAAAGAGTACAACAATCGCCACCTAGTATCAAAATTGAAGACCATGAAGAATATGAGGTTGAAAAGGTACTTGATTCAAGGCAAAGGTGGAGCAAATTAGAATATCTTATTCACTGGCAAGGCTATAACATTAATGAGGGCACATGAGAATTAGCCAAAATTCTTACCAATGTGCCTTAAAAGATACAAGAATTTCATCAATTCTATCTTTACAAATTCAAATGTATTGGATGATAACTTCTTAATGAAGATTAGATTTAAAAAATATTCATAAAAAGGAGGAGAATTAAACTAAAATCTTCATCAATATGTAGTCGTCTATTCTAAGATAGAATAGAGTGGTAGAAGCAAGTTAGTCACCATGTCAAATCTTTAAGCATTGAGAGAATAAGACTCAAAAGATTCATTTGTCATGCAAGCTTTAAACAAATTAGTGCAATTTTTACAAGCTTCAATTGAACAAAGTCAAGACAATATATTTCAGTGCCAAGTACAATCTTAGTTGGAGCCATTAGGAGCAAGATTCAACCATACAAGTCTCAATTGTAATGCTTGAGCTTTAGTGATATTGCTTGAGTTTGAAAAGATGAATCTTTTTAGTCATGAGATCTTGTTTGGAAGTTGTTTTGAAGGTCGCAATGAAGATCAGATCCTTGGATGGGATATTTCAACAACGGAGATATTAACTCAAGGCCATAGGCAATTTTTTCAAGGATTAGTGGAATCCATTGTTCATGGATGGAGAACATAATACATAGCTTCACTAATGCAACATATTCTTGATTTCTTACGTATATAATAAGTTTGAACTCTTGTTGAGATTCATCACTAGAAAAGGGGGTGATATTAGGGACATACACTTTGGAGGTTCACATAACCTTTTAGAACATTCTAGAAGGTTTTTGAGTTAGTGAAAGTTGGTTGAGAAGCTTTGTAGTTGGTGAAAGTAGTTCAAGAAGTTTCCTAGTTAGTGGAAGGAACTCAAGAAGCTTTCCAGTTAGTAGAAAGAATTCAAGAAGCTTCCCAATTAGTAGAAGCTACTCGAGAAGCTTCTTAATTTGATAGAAGTTGCTCAAGAAGCATTCTAGACAAGAATATTTATAAGGATCAAGGCTGAAGAATTCTTCACTCTTAACAACAAGTCTCTTAGAATTTTAGCTCATCTTTCTTGGTATTATTTGTGTGCTCATCTAGTTAATTTAAATTCTTATTGGTTGCTTCTAGAAACCTTGTCCCAGTTCAAGTCTTTTGTTTTGTATTCTTGTATCTATGACAATTACAATGTAATTGCCAATTTTTTAAGAACATCAAAAAATCATACAATAAGCTTTAATTTATGCAAAATAATATAATTTAATTTAAACCATTGATACAAGTAGAGAAAAATAGATGTGAGTAAGAAAATTTATATTTATATTATAAAAATCCTAATCTTAAAGCAACAAATTACCTAAATAAGTTTAAAAGATTTGAGGTACAAAGTGTGACATTAATTCCAAAATTTGTTAAATTGAAAAACAAAGACATCCAATTACAATAGGGACCATACAGCTATACACTATCAAATTTCAACTACTAAAAAAAAGTTTCTTTTTATCTCTAGATCCTACATCTTATTTTATATTTCTTGTACATATAAAAATTTTAAGTTGTGAGATATCTATTAAAGCTTTTTTAGATATTAGAGCCTTAACATGTTTTATGGATATAGACAAGTACTTGAATTAAAGGATGTTATTGAAGAAATATAACCATTGTAATTGGTATTAAAAGATCAAATATTGTATATTATTTTTAATATTATTTAATATCCTATAAATCCTATTATTATTGGACTTTCTTGATTTGAGTTACATAATTTTGATATTGATTGGAATTTGTGTAAAATTTCTTCAAGACCAAAATACCAAAAGAAGAAATATTTTATACATTTCTTTCTTGGAACTATTACTTTTATGTAAGAAATAAAGGATAGTATTGCATTTGAGATATATGCTACTCCATTAAGGAATTCAACTAAACAAGTTTTATAAGATATTTCAATTCAATACCAAAACTTCAAAGATGTTTTAAAAAAAAATTATATAGATATACTATCAAAATATCAACTGTATAATTGTGCCATAGAATTGCAAAAAAGAATTCAACTACCATTTGGACCAATATATAATCTTTCACAAATAGAGTTTATATCTTTATAGGAATATATTGATAAAAATCTTTCTAAGAATTTCATTTGACATTCAAAATCACTTGCTAAAGCACCTATATTTTTTATAAAGAAGAAAGATGGATCCTTACAAATATGATTATGAGGGTTTAAACAAGGTAATGGTGATAAATTATTATCCATTGCCATTAATATCAGAATTCCTTGAATAATTGGATTGAACAAGGGTCTATTCAAAAATTGACTTTTAAGGAACTTATAATTTTGTATGCATTATAAAAGAGAATAAATAAAAGATAATATTTCAAACATGGTATGGATATTTTGAATATAATTTCATGTCTTTTGGATTAACAAATGTACTAGCTATATTCCAACACTTGATAAATGATATCTGTTAAAAATTCTTAGATAAATTTGTTATTTGCTACCTCAATGATATTTTGATCTATTCAAAAAGTCTTAAAAAATATAAAGAACATCTAAGATTGATACTACAAAAATTAATAGATATGGATTTAAATACCAAACTGAAAAAATATGTATTCTATTAGCCAAAGGTAGAATTTTTTGGATATATCATATCAAATTAAGATTTATTATTGGATCTAAAGAAGATTTAAGCTATTAAAGATTAAAAAATCTCCATGATAATATAAAATATACAATATTTTTTTGAATTTGCTAATTTTTATCAGATATTCATTAAAAATTATTCTGAAGTGGCTACTCCACTTACTCGATTAATATACAAAGATAAATTGAAATATGTTACAGATATAAGATTTATTCTAATAGTTATCTAAATAATATGAATAGATAGAAGTAAGTAAAAATAAATTAATTTGATAATATCTTATAGAAAAGCTTCCTAGAAGCTTTATAAACAAGGTTTCATCTTTATTTATATTTAGAGGTGATTGGTAGGTTATAAACTTGGCCAACAAGTTAGCCACGTGTCACACATATTGATAGTTTGTAGAACAAGCTACTTATGTGGTGTACATATAAAAAACTTGTCTTATAAGTTTGACTCGTATCTTGCAAATTGGACATGACTTGGACATTCTATAGAATATCGTCATGTAGCTTTTAGATAGATAGTATATATAGAGACAAGAATAAAGCCTTCTTCACTCTTATCAATGCCTTTTTTGTTCCTAGTCTTATTTCAAGAATTTCTATTCTTCTTGTCTTTGGCAATAGCTATTCCAATTTAAAATTATACCATCTTTAAGTGATTCTTTACTCCTTTCAAGTAACACATGAGTATTTTAATACTTTGATTGTTTGTATTTTATATCCTTGATAAAATAATAGCCTTAAATAGAGAAGGCTTTTCAAGATCTTAAATTGACTTTTATTACAACCTCAATCTTAGTACATCCAGATTCTATAAAAGCTTTTTTATGAAAATTAATGCCTCAAATTTTGTTCTAAAAGCTGTGCTATTACAAAAGCAAAAAGATAAGAAATTTCATCTAATTATATTTTATTCTAAGAAGTTTTTAATTATTAAGATCTATTATAAAATCTATGATAAAGAATTCCTTGCTATTATAGATTGTTTTGAAGAATGACACCATTTTCTTGAAAGTGCTTTACATTCAATGATTATATATATAAATTACAAAAATCTTAAAAATTTTATGCTTTCTTATGTTTTAAATTGTTACTAAATTTGGTAGAATATGTTTCTATCCTATTTTGACTTCAACATCACATATCAATTAGAAAAACAATAAGAATTGTCAGATGCTTTGTCCAAGTGATTATACCTTACATCAAAAGAAAGAGAAGCAATATATGACCAATAACAAACAACACTCTTAAAACTCAAGAAATTATATTTTTAAACAACTACTACGTCAATTCTAATGGATTTTTTATTTCTTGATGAAGTTTGTGTAGTATTAATTAAAAATCTTCTCATCCTTGACATTAAACATTATACTAATAGTATTCAAGATGATTCTAGCAAATTTAAGTTTGAAAACAACCTCCTTTATTTTAAAGAACATCTATATATCTTTACTTTCATATAATATATATTCCAAATTAAAGAATCCTGAATATTGGCCCTTCAACTACTACATATTTCAAAACAACTTTAAGCTTCTATTTCTGTAGATTTTATTATGAATCTTTTATTGTCCAATTCTTTTGATATCACATTTGTGATTGTCAGTCTATTTATCAAGATGGCACATTTTATTTTTTGTAAAAAAATAATTGTATTTAAAAAATAATCAAATTTTTTATTAATAATATCTATTGATATTATAAATCATCAAATAATATTATATCAAATTAAAGATTCCAATTTGTATCCAAATTTTAGAAATTATTATTTGAAATCTTTTAAATAAATATTAAGTTAGCTTCAATATTCCACCTATAAATTAATGGCCAAATAAAATAAGTCAATGACATTTTAAAGCAATATTTAAGGTGTACCATCAACTATCAATAAGATAATTGGACTTCTTATTTGCCACTTGTTGAATTTACTTATAATAATACTATTCACGCTTCTATTCAATAAATAATAAAAATCATTAAATTGACTCACTAGTTGATTTAGGACAAAAGAATGCATTTAAGTGCCAAAATTATAATTATTAGGTGAAGATGTATTTAGAAGATGCTAAATAAAAGAGAATAGTATTAGTAGAGAAGAAATAGAATCTTAGTAAATCTAAGAGGTAATTATCTTAGTTGATTTAGTATTTTCTCTTAATTATAAGAATTAGTATTTAGTTATAGAGACTAATATCTACATTGGCCTTCTATCTTTATGTACCACTTATTAAATATATATAAATATTACTTAATAAGTAGAAGAAGTATGAGAAAGAAATCTCATGTCTTTTTAATTATTTATGTAGAAAATAGACTTTTTAGTAGATTTAAATTGATTTTATTATTATAAAAAATCACCAAGGTAGAATAAAATAGTTTTAAATTGATATTATTGCTTTAAAAGTATTATAGGAATTTTTAGAATTTATTTAGAATTTTTAGAAGAATTTTTAAGACTTAGGTAAAAATGAGTTTTATCACCTTGGGAGCCATTATGAAGAATTGGAATAAGATTTGATGGCCATACAAGATTCTTAGGCTAATTGGGTGTTTTTGAATACCATGGTGAAGTCAAAATTGCAAAATAAGGAGTTTTACTAGTAGAAAATAGGAGGACTAGCAATAACAATAGATAGATTTCAAAAAAAACAACCTTCTTTTGGTGTTAGTGACAAAGTATGGTTCCTTCAATGCAATATAAGGACTAGCTGATCATGTGACAAATTAGACTATTGGAGGTTAGGACCATTTTTTATTTAGAAAAAAATCAATCTTATCACTTATCAATTAGAATTATCGACATCTATGAAAATACATCATATTTTCTATGCTTCTCTTTTGGAGCCTTATAAAGAATCAAACATATTAAGAAGAGTACAAGCGCCATTATCTTATATTGAAATAGATAATCATGAAGAATTAGAAGTAGAAGAAATAATTGATTAAAGAATGAAGCAAAGAAAATTGGAATACTTTGTACATTGGTGCCATTATACCATTAGTGAACAAACATAGAAGCTAATTCAAAATTTAGTCTATATGTTGTTGTATCATAATTTGGCTACCATGTGAAAATATTATATAAATATATTTAATATATAATTTATTATACAATTAAATAAGAATCATATCAATGGATTTTTATTGATTAAAAAATATAGTTAGATTATTATTTTAAAAGAAATTTATAAAAAATGACTATTATTGAAGTTTATGAATTTTTTTTTATTTTTTATTTTTTATTTTTTATGATGACTTTTGAGGTTTATTTTATATAAATAATAATTTTTATATATTTTGAATCACCTTTATTAGATATTAGTGACCCTTGAAATCTTATTTTATTTCTTTTATTTGATGTTTAGGACATATATTATATAAATTTTATTAAAAAAAAAGATCAGAAAAGAATTTTAATATCAAAAAGAGTAGTTAGGCCATCTATGTAGATGAATGGAGATAGATGATAGAAATCTCTATTCTTATTAGCCAAAAGTCATGTCCAATGGACTTTAAGGAGGTTGCCTAAGGTCTTATTAAAAATTAGGATTTTTTTTTCAAGAGGATTCAAACATCACAGGTTAGAATTAGCAAGTTTAGATTTTTGATTATGATTTTGGTACAAAAAATGAGTGATTTGGAGTTTTTTTAAAAGAAATATTGGTGCTCAAAGTTAAGTTATCAAATTTGTATCTACTATCATTCTTTGAGATATAATTAGCGCATATAGAAAGCAATAATAGATTGGCAATTAGAATTGAAAAGATCACTTTTTTGGCTACACTTTACATGTATGATTTAATAAGTTCTAAGCTAGAATGAAAGAGATATTGGTAGTTGAAGTTAGTACTTACAATCTAAAGGTAGTAAGTATCCAATTTAATTAGTAGTTATATTTTGAACTATATCTTAAGCAATTTGATAAGGTTTTGGCTCAAAATTTTCAAGAGTGTGTATTTTTATGTTACAAAATTATATACAAAATTTTTGTAGCATTAGAATTTGGATTTTTGAGATATGAAAAAAATAGTGCTCAATTGTCTATAAATTAGGATATTAAGCTTTTTCTTGGATTTTTGAGATTTCAAATGATCAAAAGTAAATCTATAATTAAATTTTCTTACAGTGAAGCTTAAAAATATACTTTACAAAAATTTGATAAAAATTGAATAGTTGAATCAAAAGTTATTGGATTCTAAAGTTCAAAAAGAAATCAATCTTTATTAGGTGAATAAGGTATTTGAAGGATTTTGTTATAATATGAGCATTTTGTAAAAACTAAAGGAATTTTTTAGAAGCCAAGATTTTATGGAGGTGAAAAAATAGATATATGAAGCTATTATAAAATTTTGATATTAAGATGAGGTTTTGAAAAGAGATTATGGATTTTTTTAGAAGTAATTAAAAATTAAACTTATCAAAAATTATTTAGTTATGATTTTGATGTAAAAAGAGATATTAAGGATTTTTTTAGATGCCATAGGAAAATCTTTTGTACAAATCTATTTAAATATAAGAGTTTTTACTAATATATATATATATATATATATATATATATAATTATATTATTATATTTTATTTTTTCTTCTTATTAAAAATAAATAACTTATCAGAGCCTAGTCAATAAATTATAAATAAATTCTCTACAACTAAGTATCTAATATATTTTTAGATTAATAATTATACCACACAATAGCATTTCAAAAGATACAAGAATTTCATCAATAACATTTTTCCAAACCAAATGCAACAATATATGTAACAACTATTAGGTAATATTTATTATGACATCTAATCTAAAAGGATGAATATAATGCTTGTAAATTTTTTTGAATTTCTTTATAGAAAAAAAGAAGAAATTATAGAAATTTTAAAATTATAATATAAATAATGAATCTAAATCTATTTTATTCTACTTTGAATTTAATAATCTCTCTTTATTTTATCTTAGTAGTTTAACCATAGATAGTCAAGAAGATGACACCTTACAAGTTAAACCATCTCAATCAAATAATTTTCATTATTCATCTTAAGAAGAAGAATTATTTAAATCATAAAGACGTTGAAGAATATTTAATAGCTTATTAGTAGTAATTGTCATTAAAGTAGAATCTATTTATAAAGATTGTTCAAAAGTATTTGAAAGATGTTTTTATATTGAAGATACAAAAGTGTAAGTTTGGTCTCAAATAAAGAACATTGGTCATTATCATTGGTTATCAGAACCAATAAGACTTTTGATTTGTAAAAAATAACTTGAGTATATTGTTTAGACTATGAGGCATATCTTTGAATTTCTATGCCTTTGAACAACTTCAACTTTATCGCTCTTTGGAGAATTTAAAGCTAAAAGAAGAAGTGATGTCATGGACTTCTATCTAAAAAAGATTCTAAAAGATTTTAAAAGGTCTTAGAACTTCTTAAAAGATCCTAGAAGAATTTAAAAGATCTTAGAAAATTATAGAAGGTTCTAGGAAGTTATTAGAGGAGATTCTCTAAGTTACTTACCTCTCAATCAACATCAAAAGTTACAAGAGAAGGTTCTTAAAATTTCTTTATATTAAAGCAACAAAAAAGCTGCTTAAGAAGCATCCTAAGATAACTTGGAGGCAAAGCCTTTAATAGAAAGTTACTTACAAGCTTCTTTATTTCTAGTATATATAGATTTTGAGGCTAAGGGGCTCCTTAGTGTCAACAACACATGTCTTGTGGTCTAATTTGAACCTTCTAATCTTATTTTTGTTTTCATATTGTGATGCTTTGTAATAAGACTCTTGTATCATATTATCTTATCATTATCTTATATTAGTTCTTTAGTCTAATCCATAATACTTATATTCTTTATATAAAAAAAAAAGATCTTTGTAAATGTACATCAATTACTATGGTCTTAACAAAGTAATAATAATAAAAATTTATCCTTTATTAATAATATATGGACTTTTTGACCAATTAGATCAAGCTAAGATCTACATCCAACTACATTTTATTCTAAAAAATTCTTGGCCATAGAGATTAATTATAGGATTCATAATAAGAAACTTCTTAGTATTATAGATTCTTTTTAAGAATGATATTCTTTACTTAAAGATGCTTCATATATAGTAACTATATATAGATAAAAAGAACCTTAAATATTTTATATTAATTTATGTTTTAAATCATCATCAACCTTATTGAAGCATGTCTCTATCTTATTTTGACTTCAACATTACATATTGATTCAGGAAGCAACAAAGATTGTTAGATGCTTTATATGAATTCCATCAATAAATCTTAATTGGTGGATTAGTTAAAATTATAGTTTTAAATTATTTAAATATCAAAATATTAAGATTAAAGATTCTATTTGATTATTTAAATATTCATTAGAATTTAGAAGATTTTATAAGTTACAAGAGTCTTATTCAAATAAAATCATAATATAAAATCTTAACAAGTCTTGGAGTCAATTATCTTAATTGATTTAATATTTTTTCTTAATTATAAGAATTAATATTTAGTTATTAAAATCAATATCTATATTGGCCTTCTATCTACATATATCACTCATTAAAAATCTATAAATATTATTTAATAGATAGAAGAAGTATTGGAAAAAAAAAAAAAAAAAAAAAAAAAAAAAAACTAATATTTTTTAATTATTTATATAAAAAATAGGATTTTTAGTTTATTTAAATTGATTTTATTATTAAAAAAAAATAACCAAAATAGAATAAAATAATTTTAAATTGATATTATCATTTTTAAAATATTATGGAAATTTATTTATAATTTATTTAGAATTTTTTAAGAATTTTTAGAATAATTTTTGAGACTTTGATAAAAATGAGTTTTACCACCTTAGGAGCCACTATGAAAAAATGGAAAAAGATTTGAAGGCCATACAAGGTTTCTAGGCTAATTGGATATTTTTAAAGATTATGATGAAGTCAAAAATATAAAAATATTAGTTCTACTAGTAGAAAATAGAAGGACTAGCAACTAGTATAGTCTTTGTAAAAAAAGAAGTACATAAGTCCCATATGGATTGTAGCACCTTGGATGTAGGTAGGAGGATAAGACTATGGTCTCATGGCCTCTCTAGGACACCCTTATATACTACTTGTGAGCCTTGGTGAGGTTCAAACTCTTGATCTCTTAAGTAAGTTATCTTTGAGATAAAAATTATTTATTTAATTTTTTTTATTATTTATGTTCTATCTTCAAACTATCATAATTTATTCATAGTAATTTGGATTTATATATTTTTTATATTATTGGAAAGATAAAAAAAAATATATTTATTTTTATAATATATATATATATTTAATTCTCTTTAAGGGTTTTTTTTTAATTTAATATATTTAATATATTTAATATATTTAATATATTTAATTCTCTTTAAGGGTTTTTTTTAAATTTAATATATTTTAATTTAACCCTTAAAGAGAATTAATATTTTTTTAAATTTTAAAAAATCCTTAAAGAGAATTAATATTTTTTTTAAATTTAATATATTTAATATATTTAATTCTCTTTAAGGGTTTTTTTTTCTTACTTTTAAATAATAAATTAAAAAATATAAAAATTTTGAATCAATATCAATAATTAATTTAATAATTATTTTAAAAGATAATTTATTATAAGATTTAATTATAATTAATTAGAATTGATTATGATTTGATTAGAATTTATTTGTAATTTGATTAGGATTTATTTATAATTTATTTGAAAAAAATTTAAATTTTATTCAAATTAATGAGGATTTTGATTAGGATTTGATTAGGATTTATTTAAGATATCTTTAGGATTTTATTAGAATTTTATTAAAACTTGTTAGAATTTAATTAAAATTTGATTAAAATTTGATTAAATTTGATTATGATTTGATTAAGATTTGACTAAGATTTCATTAAAGCTTAATTAAGATTTGATTAGGATTTATTTAGGATTTGATTAGGATTTATTTAAAATTTATTTAAGAATTTTTTTAGGATTACTAGGATTTTATTATAATTTCTTTTTAAAAAAATCAGAATTTTTTAAAGATTCTTTAAGATTTCTTTAAAGTTCTTTAGAATTTGATTAGAGTTTGATTAGGAATTATTAAGATTCAATTGGGATTTATTTAAGATTTTATTATGGCTATTAGGTTCTTAATTAGTAGCAAAATACAACTTTATCTTCCACAACTATGTGCCCGGTGTATTTCCAAACAAGATGACATATATTATAATAGCAAATATCATGCAACACAACTTTGACTTCTTTCACCCTTGATCAACTTTGACTCTATCCCTTATAAAATCAAAGCTAAAAGAAAATGTGATATCATGGATATATAATAGAAGAAGTTTTAAAAGGTTCTACTTGATCTTAAAAGATTTTAGAAGATTTCCAATGGTTCTGAGAAGATCCTAATAGATCCTAAGAAGATTTTAAGAAGATTTTAAAAGATTCTAGAAGGTTCTAGGAGATCTTAGATGGTCATAAAAGAATCTTATGCTTACTTTACCTCTAAACATCAAAAAAAATCTTCAAAGAGTTTCCTTGCACTTAATATATATAAGAGTTAAGGCTTAGGGGATCTTGAGTCTGAATAATCCAATCCTTATGGCTCAACTTAGACCTTATTGTTTCATTCTTATTCTTATTATAGTTCTTTGCTTATGATATAAAATGAACCTCTTTTGTTTCAGTTCTTTGAACTTTTGGAATCTTGTTCTATTTGAATGGTGTGTCCATGTAACATCCACAGTCTATATAAACTTAAGAATCTAAAAGTATTATAAATGTCAAAAAATATATATTTTAATAATTTTAATAATTTATTAATACTATATATTAATAGATAAATATGGTTATTCAATTTATTAAAGAATAAATAATATGAAGATATATAATGTTGCTAATAAGTTAGTAGATATTTAATATATTTATTATTATTATTAAAATTTAAATTTAAAATATAATTATCATATCAATATTAAAGTTTTTTATATATATATATATATATATATATATATATATATATATATTAAAAATTTATAAATAAAAAAAAAAATACTATATAAATTTAAAATATTAATGATAAAATTAAATAATATATTGATATAAAATATATTATAGATCCAAAATCTAAATGATATTTGTTTAGAATTAATATGTACAAAAAAGAATCAAATGTTATGTGATTTATATTGTATCTTCTAAAAATGTATCAAAAAATATTCAATCATAATAACAATATTTAAAATATATTATAATGTATAGAACAAAGAAAAAAATTATAACATTATTTAAAACATGTTTTTTTATACATAGTAATTATATATATATATATATATATATATATATATATACTCAAGAATCTTTATAAAATTGTACAATCAAAAACTACAAAGTAAAAATTTTAAGGTCTTTTAGAAAGCAATAAATATTTGATTTGATACAATTGAAACAAAGTTTCAATGACTTAGAAGTTTCAATGATTTTTTAGTATTTTTTATCAAATATTGTAATATAATTTATTAAAAAAAAGAACTAAATAAATTCAATGTTTAAGATTCTATTATAAAATATCAAAAACTACTTTATGTGCTGTATCAAAAAATTACTAATATACAAATATTTTATAAAAGATTATTCTTATAATTTGGAATGAAGTACCAATACACCATTGTTATAGTCCAAAAGCTATCAATATTATATTTATGTTTTATATATAGATTTTTATTTATTTATTATTTTATGATAGAATTACTATTATATTACAAAATTTTGTTATAAAATATATATCTCTTTAGTCTATAAAAAAAAAAAAAAATTAACTTCTATTAAAATAATACACTCTATCCAATATTAACAAATAGACTTATCAAAAAAAGTCCAATTCCAAGGATGCTAAAAAATCAAGATTCTTCACTTATTATCATTTTTAATCCTACTTTTATTTTTTATTACAATTATACTCAATATCTTATAATCCTTTCAACTAAATTTATGATATTAGAGTTAGTTAAATAAAGTAAAAATAACATATAAATTATTATTATATTATAGATTTAATTTACTTATGTATTTTTTGTCTATAATACTACTTTCAAAGAAAACCAACACAAAATTGCTTTAAAAAACCAAAACCAATATATAGCACCAATAATGATCTAATATTAAATAAATTACTAAATTAAGCTATCAACTTCAAGAGATCTACAAAAAAAATATTAAAAGAACTATATCATATAATAGACTGTAGGTAAGTAGGATCTATAATGTAAAAGAGTAAAAACATGATTTTAAAAAAATTTAAAACCTTTGTAAAAAGAAATCTAAAGATAGTTTTGCATATTTGGAGGAGCAAAGTGGAAGAGTAAGAAGGTACAAGAAGAAGCAAAGACAACAACAAACCAATACTAACAATGGCCCACTAATATATAAATTCTTATAATGCATAAAAATCTATCATTTAATTTTTTTTTCTTTAATACTAAATTATATATAATTAATAAATATTTTTATAGAATTTAATATTTATTTTTTAATCTTAATATTTAAAATGTATAAGAACTCCACAAATTGAAATCCTTTAGATATACATTGCTTACAAAGGGCACAATCTTTAATCCATAGAATATTCATCTTTTCATATTTGCATTACTTGTAAATAAGGTGTATAGAATAGAATTAGCTGCAATTAGAATCAAAATATTCAAATACCAACTTATGCTTAAACAAGCCACATAATATTCTATAGTGATCCATTGAACTATTTTAAAAAAAATGGACAAATAAAAACAATCATTGTAAGTCTTTATTTGAGTTGGATTTTTATAAAAATAGATGCTTCTGAAACATAACTTCAATAAACTCTCTCTTTCTCTCTTTGTGAATGCCAAATCCACATGACATGCTTGCAATTTTTTTATTTTACTCCACAAATGTTTCACTTGAAATTCATGGAACTTCTTAGCAAATGGAAGATCATATTTACTTCTAGGTTATAGCCTTGTTATGACTTAATTCTATATATATATATATATATATATGTAATCATTGATTGGTTGACATATTTATTTAAATTTATTATTCTGCACATTTTGTATCAGTCCTGAATTAAATCTATTGAAGAATGAGTAACAGTTTCACAAAATGGCGCAAAAAAATAGGCATTTCGTCTGGTTGCTGTGCATAATTCCTAAAAGTGCCAGTTTTAGGGCACGGGATCGCGCTCACTGTTGCGCACACACATGCGTCGACTTCGAGGGGTGGGCAGGCCACGAGCACGGCAACTCGGCCAAAATAACTAAAATCCCCTCCGACGTTTAGGCATTGCTCAGCGAAGCACCTGCAATTGACAATTTCAATTTTCCACACATCGATCATACCCCCCTGCCACATCAAAGCTATTCTCGCCAATTCCGCGATTCGATTCGGGGACCTGAAACAGGACGCCGTTTTCAGAAGGGATAAGGGAAGGGGGATGAATCCAATCAACGAAGGAAGGAAGTGGAGGAATGAAGGAGGGAATAAAGAAATGGAGGAAGGAATGTTAGGGGCAACTGTGAACAGTAGCGCGTGTGCGGGGGGAGTGCGGGATGGAGAAGGGGGGTGGGGGCGTTGCATTAGATCCCGCAGCCCCGATGCAGCGGCGCCGCTGCCTCAACTAAGTCACGCACCCTCACCCTCGCCCGCTCTTTTCCTCTCGTTTCTCCATCGCCGCTTCTTGCTTCAAGCCCACCCTCCCTTCCGCAAGGCGACTCAACGAGCTAACGAATGAACAACGGAATGGACGAAAGAACATTTATTGGATAGATGTAATGTGGATGAAATATTTGTGGATGTATTGGAGGGTGGATGAATATAAGACGAACTGATATCTCCGAATTCCCATCCTTCATCGTCCAATACGGAGCAGCAACACCTTTCATTCTTGTGGTAGAGATTTCATTGAGGAAGGTAGGTAATAATTTTGGTATATTAATAAAATTTTATTTAGTAATATTTTATTTGGCGTTTTTTTAAAAATGATTAAATACTTCAAACTTGGATATTTTGAAGTTAGGGTTTTATAATTTTTATTTTTTATATTTTTTTACAAGGTTTCTTTTGGTATTGTACAAAGATTTTATACATAACTTTTAAAAAAATACAACTTGATTCTTAGATTTAGGGTATTGCTATTGCCACCAAAACCTCCCATCCACCACATGCCAACTTTGTTCAACACCTTTCAAACCAATTTGATTAAATAAAATTTTTGGTTGGAAATTAAAAAAAAAATAAAGCAATATGTGGAGTGGTTGTGGTAACAAAAACTAGGATGGCATTAGTAGTACTCTAGATTTATTGCATCAATCATCATATATATCAAATATTTTTAGTATTATGTGAAAGCCAATTTTTATTTTTAAAAAAGAACAATTCTTTTTTATTTTTTTAAAAAATTATCCATTTATTGCATAATGGATTCATTATTCATTAAAAATTCATCAATTAATTTTATATAAATTTTATCCACGTATGGAATATTCTGTAGAATACAGGATAATTTATTACTGTTCATAAAAATCATCAAAGAATCAATCAAATTATTAAATTATTATGATCAGTGGATAATGTTTAATGCAGCATGAAAAAGTAAACTGAAGTTAATTTACCTTATCCTATTATTATTATTTTTATATAACCATGAAAATTGTTAAGTTTGATTGGAATCTATAATGTATTTCATATTAAATTATTAAAAATAGATTTCAAAAAATATGTTCAAACAATTTTGTGTAAAAGGAGCAAGAAAGCAGTTGGTGGAGGCAGTTGGAGATGGAACTTGTGTAAATAAGGAATTGTTTTACACCTTAACTTAGATTCAATTAATAATATAATGTTAAATTCTTTTACTTCTAGTCTTTAAAAACTACATGATAAAATCTACCCACAAGATCTAATCCATCATTATTCTTTGCAACTAAGTTCTGAATGGCTAGATAAACACCCCCTTTTACTACATAGACACCCCCCACATTCACATAGTAATATCATTCCTACTTGAATATTTTTTTGATGATTATATTATTAGTATTGAGAAGGATTATGAAAAAAATAAAAAATAAAAAATAAATTGATGCCTTATTTTTGTGCTTAAATGATTAAAATTAAAATTTAGATGTGTATTCCATGACAAAGAAAATAAACTGTAAAATTATACAGTCAACTTGCACAAATAATTGGAAATATAACAACATTTGTTTTTTGGTTTTATTTTTGTTTTTGTTTTTTAATCTTAATAAATTAAGGAAACCACGTGGAGAATGTCCACACAGGAAAAGGGTGGTGTCCACCTAACAATTCCCTAAATTTAATATAATGTCAATATAATAGTTCACTCCTATAATTTGTTTTTTGTGAGAAGAATAATGTTTTTTTTTTTTTTTTTTTTTTTTTTTTTTGAAACTACAACTCATCCAACCATGTTTTGCAAGATGTGTACTTGCCCACAATTTTTATTGTGATAAAGTATTACAAGTTTTACATAAATACTTGTAATATTCCTTGGAGTTTTAAATTTTTTGCAATTATTTTCTTTTTGGTAACCTTCTCTTCTGATAATGAGTTTAGATGTTGTTAAAAAATAAAAGAACCTTATCAACTTGTCCAGCACCGACAGAAAGAACATCCACAAATATCCTGAGAAAGCATGATTCCAGTAAAATTCTGAAAATTCAACGTGATTTCTTTCCTACTAAAGGAACAGAAGGTGCCCGAAACACTCAGGAAAAAAGAAAAAGAAACTGGCCCAGAAAGATGGGATCCTTTTTCTTTAGAGGTTGACTATGGCGCAAGCACGTCTCGGAGTCTCAGAGGCGTTGACGATGCGGCGATCGATGGGTGCCGGGGCCGGCAGCGACTCTTTCCCCGCGGCAATCTGCCAGATTCGACTACGCAATATGCCGGGCTAGTCAGAAAACGGGGAAGAACCCACACCGGGATCGCGGATAAGCAAGCCTGGAATCGTCGATAGGGAACCTGCAGGGTGGCAGATCGCCGCCGTCACGCCTGCTAGCTTCTAATTTCTGCTTCACAACGTAGTCGTTGTCACTGATGTTGATGTTGTAGTAATTGTGATGCTTTCAGTGACCACACCACGGCATCGTGCTGTGGATCGGCAATGTAGGGTGTGAGAGCTGCGGCGAGGAGCTGGAGAATCTCCAGCGGATTCCGTCGTCGAAGGGAGTGGTTGTGTAAGCGGTGACTCGTGTGGGTGTGTGAGTTGGCTACTTGTCACCCTCAATCGAAGAGTCGATAAGAGCAGCGTGACCCAGCCGCACGATCAGCCTGGGTGGGTTTTACATAGCTCCGTCAATGTGGGAGAATCTCCGGGAATTCGGCTGCAAAGAATAGAATCTTTGACGATTCGCAGACTGGAATCTCCGGGGTTGTCATGACCATGTTATGAGGACTCCTCACGAGCGTTCTGGCCTTAGAGTCTGAGAGCTGTTGCGCCGTCGCTGCTCGTCTGGATTTCATCGGCGTTCCTTGTGCGGGTCGCATTCGATTGAACCTGTTTGTTCTTTTGGGTACTTGGTGGTTCTGTGGTTGATATTGTTGGTTGGTTTGTGCGTGTGTTCCACTGAGAGGAGTCGTAGTGAGGCGGCCATGGGCGTGGCTCTCTTACGAATCCAGCAGAAATACAACCTCCCCCCCTGCTTGCCTCCTGATCCCCAGTCCTCTCCCCGGTCTTGCTGAAGCCCTCAGTCGACTGTTCTTTTGTCAATTTTCCTTGGCGAGCTGTGGCGAATCTGCAGCTTGAGGAGCGCGCTTCAGGTTGTTACGAAAGGTATGGCGAACTGTTTGTATGGTGCTGATGTGGATCGGTACGTATTTCGAACAGTGCCCAACGGTGTGATTGTGACTCCAGTTCTCGGGATGTTTAATTCTACAGACATCTTTACAGTTGGTACTTGCAGATCTACGTTTACGCAGAAGAAGGCTAAAAAACGTTAGTCGTATTTATGTTCTAGTTCTTCATGTGACTGACAGTTTGGTTCACCGGCTGCTTGCATGATGCTGTAGATGCAACGGGGCAGCAATATGGAAAAAGTTCCAGGTTTCGAGAGTGATAAGATGCCCAAGGGCGATGTCGACGACCCCGGATCCTTACCACGGTCTCCTGTGAAGCATCCGGAGGGAAGAGGGACATGGCCGATTTCAGCTTTCCATCTGGCCACCACCATCGCCACTCCTGCAGCCTTCGCTCCCTTACCCTACGCCATGTCGCAGTTGGGTTGGGTAGGAGGTCTGACTCGATTCTCACATCCTCAGTCAGTCTCAGAGTAGACTCATCTCTGAGTGTGACTTTGTTTTGGAAGAGCTTTCCAACAGTATTGCATTCATGGAGCTTGTTGAACTGTTCAGCTTCTGTTATTAATGGATTAAACACTGCTGTGGGGCAGGTGTGGTGACATTACTGGTGGGGACGGCCGTCACTTACTACTGCACTCTCCTGCTGGCGAGCTTGTGGGACTGGGATGAGCCTAATCGATATGTTCGCTACCGAGACCTTGGGCGCTCCATCTACGGTATTCAATTTCGTTTCATTCTTGCGGCCACCTTTTTACGAGAATTCAACTACTTCGCTTTCGTTGCTCGATAGCGTCGGGTCCATCCACTTTTTTTCTAACCCTTGAGATCTTTGGTTGGCGACGTGGTCTCTGTGTGCAGGAGCGAAGGGGTACTGGTCCGTGTTGGCTTTTCAGCAAATTGCGTCCATAGGCAACAATATTACCATTCAGATTGTGGCTGGGCTGAGCATGAAGTCGATCTATACCACTTACTCGAGCAACCCGACCGGCATGACGCTGCAGCACTTCATCATTCTTTTTGGGGTAGTGGAGCTCTTCCTGTCGCAGTTCCCGGACATCCACTCTCTTCGCTTTCTTAATGCTGTCTGCACTGGCTGCACCATCGGCTTCTCTGTGTCGGTGGTGGCCCTCTGCGCCCATGCTAGTACGTCGGCCTTTAATTTTTCCTCCATCAACCCATCTCTTCAAACCAAATTTGTGTCCCCCCAATCAAATCTCTTCCTCGTAGCTGCTACAAATTCTGGTACTTGCTTCCAATTTTTCGATGAGCATCAGCTTGTTCTAGTGACAAGTTGATATATTTTCAACACGAGGAATTTATATTGATTCAACTTTTTGGGGTTGTGCAGTAAGAAATGGAGGCGCAGACGGTTCGAGCTACGACATAGTTGGAAGTCCATCTGACAAAACTTTCGGCATTTTCGCGGCCCTCGGCACAGTTGCCTTCTCGTTTGGCGACGCCATGCTGCCTGAAATTCAGGTAACGAAGTGATCTCACACCAGCTACTACTTCAGACGAAAGTTTTTATTTGATTTCCGTATGAGTTTCCCTTTATACGGCACAATGCTCTCGACCATCTGTCTCGAAATCAAACAGTATATATTGAATGGCTTGTACAGGCCACACTTCGAGAACCAGCCAAGCTGAACATGTACAAGGGTTCCACGCTTGCATACACCTTGATTGCGGTTTCGTACTGGACAGTGGCCTTCATAGGTTACGCTGTGTTCGGAAACGCGGTGAATCCTTATCTAGTCAATTCATTCTTCGGACCTGATTGGCTCATTACATTAGCCAACATTTTTGCTATAATCCAAGTCCTCGGTTGCTATCAGGTACAACCTGGAATTTCATCACCTCCCAACAAAGCTATCCCTTTCATCCAGATTCTTTTTTTTTTTCGATTCGTAACTGCATAGCTTTGCATATCAACCTTCTCAACCTCCCCACCAGAGATGTTCCCTGCATAACTTCAACTCAAAATCACGTGTGTTCATACCCATTCTTAATGTGAAATGACTAACCTCCTGAGTTCTTACAATTTTATCAGATCTACTGCCGTCCAACGTACCTCTACGTCGAGCAACAAGTGATGGACTACAACAAACACCCCTTGAGCCTCCACAACTCTTTGGCAAGGTTGGGAGTAACCACAACATACATTGTCGTCATCACTGTGATTGCTGCAGCAGTTCCATTCTTCGGCGACTTTGTTGCACTTTGTGGAGCAATTGGGTTCACTCCCTTGGACTTCATCATCCCTGTCATTGCATTCCTCAAGGTGCGAAACCCGAAGAACCCACTTGTGAAGTTCATCAATGTGGCCATTGTGGTGGTGTACTCCATTGTGGCCATTCTGGGCGCCATCGGCGCCATCCAGTTCATTCATAACGACACCAACCGATACAAGTTCTTTGCAAACCTGTAAAAACCATTTTTCATGTACCAGTCACTTAAATTATGCATACTATAACCTCCTTTTTCTGTGTAATAATATGCGTGATTGTTAGTGTTGATGCTTGCACTATTGGCAACATCAGCACCGAAGGATATGGTTCGGGAGGAATCAAGCAGTACTATATTGGAATTTTGTGACATTAATTAAAGATTCATATCTCGGTACCCTTCACATTCTGTGTCTCCAATTCAAGCACCCAAGCTGTCTTCCATGGATCGTTTTCTTCACCTTCATGGTTTGTTTTGAGGTTTTATTTTGTTTGTTTGTGTCTCTTTCTCTTTTTGGTGGTTTTTTTGTTTCGATTTTATTTTATTTTGATGTTGCACTAAATATTAATGCTATTAACTATTTTTTGATTCTGTAGATTTATTGGAGAATTTTATTAAAGTTTATTGATTTAGATTGAGTGTTATTTCTTGGGACAAATTTAGTTTAGTTTGGATAATTTAAATTAGAAAGCTCCTAAACAAGGTTTTAAATGTTTTTTTGTTTGTAATGTTGAAATTTGAGATTGAAACATAAATCTTTACAAGTCAAAGTTTTGTTAAGTCTAGATTTTTTTTATTGCTGATCAATGGGAAAATTTGAAACAAGATTGATAATGACAAGATAGTGCTAAAATAACTGTTGTTTTCTAAACAAAGTCATTGAAGACATCCTTGCTATTGTTGATGTTTGTAAACAAGTGCCATGTTGATATTTAAGCAAGTGTGTGTTTACATAATGTAAATTTTAGTTTTTTAATTGATAAAAATATGTTATAATAGGATTTATAGAATTTAAAATAATATTATAATTTATTTTAATTATCTATTCATTAAAAAATATTATTTTTATAGTCTTTAATAAGGTAATCATTTTTTAAAAAAATTAATTTTTTTTTTTTTTTATTATAGTGATAAATAAAATTTTCTTATCAATATCCAAAGGTTTTTTTTTAATGATTTTTAAAAAAAATGAAATTGAATTATTGAAACCACATATGTCTAAGTAGATAATGTAATAATCAAGGATATTTGGTTGATCTCTTAGTAGATATACTTTTTTCCATCTACCAAGGTATCTTCTTCCCTTGCACTTGCATATCTCTACTCAAGTCTCCACTTGCCTTGGCCCCCCTTGCTCAACTTGATGTGCCTCCTATGTTTAGGTGAGTCCCATGTTGAACCTAATAGTCACAATCAAAGTCCCCACCAATAGAATATACACTTACAAATGGAGCTTGATGGTTCCTACCACTTGAATATTAAAATAAGAGAATTTATCCTCATAAAGTTTTAGTAAGTATTTATATATATATATATATATATATATACATATTCATCCTTAAAATAAAAATAAAAATAAAAATAAAAAAACATGAACTTAAATAAAAAATTATAAAAATATAAACAATTTGTAAAATAGGAATAGAAGAAGTTTCAACAAGTAATACACTAGATACTTTAAAAAATTAAAATTTCAAAAAAAAAAAAAAAAAAAAAAAAAAAAAAATCTTTTTAAAGTAATGCATAAAACTTATATGTTTGTTAAAATGTATTTGAGATTATAAATAAATATTTCAAATTATAAAAATATTTTATTTTTTTAATTTTAATAATAATATTAATTATTTATAAATTAAATAAATTTTAAAATTGAATTATTTATATATTCTAAAACTTATCAAAGTAATAATATATATATAATCTTGGAAAAAATAATATCAAGATTTTTCTAAAATTCCATTTAATTTTTTTTCATAATAATTTCATGAAAAGTTCCTTAAAAGAATTATTATGCTATATTGTTTATTCAGTTATTTTAAAGTAATTCAATTTATAAGTTTATTTGATATTTTATTTTAAAATTAACATATATAATTATATTTATGAAATTAAATAAATAAATAATTATAATTAAGCATTTAATAAATAATATCAATAATAATAATAATAAAATATTTTAAGTTTGTAGCTTTTTAAATAAAATTATAATAGAATATTATTTGGTATATACAAAGAAGTAAGATGAATATTTTTTATTAATGACATAGTATTTTTTTAATCAAATTAATATTAATATAAAAAGCCATAATATTTATATATTAATATTAATATTTATATTATGGTAAGGAACTATAATCTTTCTTTTCTCTCTCTTATGCAACAAAAGCTACAAATAGATTCAAATTTAGTTGTTATAATCAAAATTAAAAAGATTCAATCTTTTTTATATCAACTCAGTAAGAAATTTGATTCTTCATACAAAATAATTTATTAGAGCCTACAACTTTCTAATATTAAATAAAAGAGATTGTAAGCTTCTATAAAAAATATAAAATAAAAAGAGAGTTATTTATCTCTTTATTAAATCTAAAATATCTTATGTGTACTATTAAAAATAAAAATAAAAAATCTTCTAATTTTTTTTCCTATTCTCCTTTCTACAATCTCTTATTTGTTCTAAGCTTCAACTATGCATATGTAACAAAATAAGACTTATAGATGACCTTGCACTCTAAATTATAAACAAATAACTACAAGAAATAATTCTATCAATTCTAACTAAGCAAGTATTATGTCAAATTAAAACAATTAGAATTCCATTATTATTATAGTTATTAAATTCTTATTTATAAAATTTTCTTAAAATATATTTTTTTCCTAATTTTCTAGAAGCTTTTAAAAATACTTTCAAAGCTTAATTAAAATAATTTAATTCTATAATCTTAGATTGATCATATAAATTAATAGAAATAGATAATATAATACAAGATATTGTTTGGTATTATAAATTTATTAGATTTGTTGTAATCTATTCAAGTGCAACTTTAGATATATGTGTTGAAGAAAAAAAACAAAGAAGTCCCAATGTTTAGCATTAGCAAGGATTTCACACAAAGAGAAGTGTGGAGTAAGATAACTCTTACTTCCAACTTTCTTTACTTATAGGTTGTTGCCTTAATAGACAACTTCCATCCATTTTCTCTTATATTCATCCAACCTACGATTAAGACATCTTTTTATATCTCACCTACCATTTAGACATCTCTTAGCATATTCTATATATTCTTATTTATTCTCAAGGTTATTATCCTTGTGATTCATCCATAGAATAGTCCTTCCACATCTCAAGAGCCAACCCTTTGACCATTAGCAACTTATTCTATTATTATCTATTTTTCTCAAGACTCCCACTTTGCTATTGGTCAAAGGCTTTTAAATCTAATGCCTATGTTAATATGTGATGCCTATCCTTCACTAATACTTTAATCAACAATCATGTCTTCCATAGCATAATATGTCATGTCAATCACTCCCATTCTAATCTTCTTTCTTATGAAATAATATTGAATGGCCTTCAAAGCTTATCTTAATTAAATTCCTTCCATTGCAATATGACTTGTTGGCATATATTCCATCTTTGTTGACAATCTTACAATTATTATAGTTTCCTAGAAGTCCATGAAATTGCTCCCACTCCAAAAAAGAAAATATAAGCCATTAATGACCTTCTATTATTTGCATCTCAAACAAGGTGTTGCTTATCTTTTTAAACAAATCCATATAAATATCTTCTTCTAACTTTCCATTCAAAAAAGCCATTTTCATCTCCTTTTGATGCATCTCCGAGTCCATTGAATCAATTGAAGCTCGATTTTATGGAAGTTGAATCAATTTCCATGTTGTATTATCCAAGAGAGATTTCTATTTTTCTTCCATGGCTTCTTCCACTTTATAGCATCTGTAGACTTCATCGCATCACATAATATCAATGAATCAGAAACAAATACAATATTAGCATGTTCTTCACTTACTTGAAAAAAGATATGATTCTTCCACCATTTACCAAGTGGTTTTTTTTCTCTTAAAGGATATCTTCTTTCATTTGAAGATGAAGATTCACCTTTTTCCATAACTTTCTTCTCTTTTAAAACTCATCTTTTCTCATTTAAAGATATATATTCTTCATGATCATCACCGTCATCATAATCTTTCATATCTTCATTTTCTTCTATTTTATTTTTACTGACTATTGAAGCTTTCATCTTTTCAATCTTATGTGGTTTTTCATGTTCACTCATACCTCTACCATCTTTATTTTTTGCATTGCTTGCTCTAACAATTGTAGAAGCTTTCATCTTATCTATCTCTTTAAGCTCTTTTCTTTGGTATACATCTCCACTATCTTCATTGTCTTTAGTTTCTTCTTTCTTTGCTGAATTTAAAGATGTATCTCCCACTTGGACACATTTCTAAGTGCTCACAAGCACTCTTATGTTCCAAAAACTCAACATCACAACTTTTGATGATCTTGTTGCTATCCAAGCACATTAGCCTATATGCCTTGGTACCTTCACAGTATCCTAAGAATACACATTTTATTCTTTTTGTATCAAGCTTATATATCATACAATTTGGTGTCTTTGCATATGGAATGCATCCAAAGGTTCTCAAATGTGAAATATAAGGTTGTCTCCCACTCCATGCTTTTTGAGGTGTCATTAATGTAAGAGCACTTGTTAGACACCTATTCCTCGTATACATTGCATTCACCACAACTTCCGCCCAAAATTCATAACCAAGGTTTTGAGTATGAAGCATGTTCTTTGCCATCTCTACAATGCTTCTATTTTTCCTTTCAGCAACACCAATTTGTGGAATAGTCATTTGTCTAGCAATTCCTTCATTCTTTAAATAAATATCAAATTGCTTAGATATATACTCATCTCCATTGTCCATATGTAGTACCTTAATCTTACATTCACTTTATTTTTCAACAAGTGTTTTAAACTCCTTGAACTTTCAAAAGCACTCACTTTTGGCTTTAAGAATGTAAATCCAAACCTTTCTTGAAAAATCATCAATAAAAGTGAAAAAATACCTTACTCCTCTAATACTTGTGGTCTTCATAGGTCCACATACATCAAAATGGACAATCTCCAATAACTTTGTAGCACGTTGTCGGGTAGAGAGAATTCGCCTTGGGAAAACGCCAGGTTCCTAGCTGCTACTAAAACTAGTAGGGAACATGAGAGGAAGCCGTGCAAGTATCTTCTATACTTGCACAATATTTGTTCAAGTTTTCAAATTATACTTGTATTATACTTATACAAGACTTGTAAAAATATAAAGTATAAATACTTATATAATACTTCTATAAATACTTGTAAAAATACTTATATAATACTTATATAATACTTGTATAAATACTTGTATAAAATAATATATAATCCTTGGTATAATACTTATATAAATATTATATATAATACTTGTATAAATATTATATATAATACTTGTAAAATATTTGTATAAATACTTGATATAAATGCAAGTATATATACTTATATAAAAGATATAAGCAAAGTGTGTATGTATTCAAGTATACCTCAAAATTCAACCGCATATGAGGAATACAAGTTATACAACAAGCTGAAATTAAATAAATCACTAAAAATTCATCCAAAGGTCGAATCAAGCGTGCTTATAGCCTATAGAAAGCCAATAATCTATTATAAAACATATCAAAATTTCACAAATAGATGACTTACCGTTTAAAAGTTATGGCTAAAAGAAGTAGGCACTAAAATTTCCAAGCAAATGCAAAGGCAGCAAAGCTCCTCTTCACTTCAGCCTTTGTTGTGATCACTTCCCTTCTCCAAATTGGACATGCAATAGCTTTTTAGAAATCTCACTCCATCATCTAACTTTTTCTAAAATTCTGCATGCATGCCTCTCAAACTCCAGATTTTGTAGCTAGTTGATTCTACTCTTTAAACCCTAGCAACAATTTGCCCTCTTTGACACTTCATGGCTCATAAAACTTTCATCAAAGCTCCAAATGTATTGATTTTTATTTTTTTGAAAAGCTTATACAAGCTACTACAAGTATCTAAATTATCAAAAAGATTGAAGAGACTCTCCGACTTGGGTGGTTGAACAAAGTCTCTACCCCTCTTCATCGGATGGCAGCAAACCCTTTCCCACTCTTAAGCTCACAACTTTTGCTCTCCAACTCCAAATGCTACAAGAGATGTCCTGATAGAAAGCTAGTACAATTTTCCACACTTTCTATAAATTTCACTAAGAAAGAGTTGAAATCAAACTTGCAGTGGCAGCTCGAAGTTTCTACCCCTCTTTGTCAGGTGGCAGCAAACCCTACTCTACTAAAACAAGCATAATTTTTTGCTTACAACTCCAAATCAAGCAAGTGAGTAGGTTCTAGAATCCTCACAATTCAAAAAACACACCCACCAATTTTCATTATAAATGCTTCTATCTCCTCGGAGCTATCTCTCTCCAAAGTTCACCATTCAAAACTGCCCCTAACTCTCGGTCTAGCAAGAGGAGTATATCTCCCTTTCCTTCCATATTAGACTATGAGACGCCCACATGGGTAGCCAAATCCTATTGGACACGCCCTATTCACCCCATACTCTTCTTTCTTACCCCTCACAAGGTCCATACTACTTCAAAAGTCAACAAGAAATGTAAAACAACCTTTATCTTTCTTCTAATTACAAAAGAGTCTATTCTAGGATATAAATAAGGTAGGAACAAAACAAATAGCCATCTTAATTCACTAACTAAGTTGCTATAATAAATCCTCTCTTTATAATATCTTTTAAAATAACCTCTAACACTCACACATGTATTAACAATAGATACAAGATATTTAATATTTTTATACACTGCACGTAAATGCAGTATGACAACGTATTGTTACACCACTTGGAAATGAAGCCCCTTGTTGTTTATCTTGTATGCATCCTTCACATTCAAGTTGTATTGTATTTTGGCTTATTTTACCAAGATCCAAACCTCTTACCATAAACTTGAGTTCTATCATGCTCTTCATATTCAAATGGCCAAGGCGACAATGCCATGTATTCAACTTGGCTTCATTTGATGCAGCCACCTCCACTCTATTAATCTTCTTGCAATTGAGATAATACAAGTGTCCCTCTTTAAAGCCCTTAGCAACCATGTTTCCACTCAATGTTTTCACAAAACATCCATTCATATTGAATTGAACCATAAAACCTCTCATCACAAGTTTATTCACCGAAAGTAAATTTTGCTTCATTTTGGGCACATAGAGAACGTCTTTGATTCTTGTTCTATTCGTTTGTCCATTCACAACCACCTCCACCACAATAGAGCCAATTCCAATGGCTTCACATATGCTACTATCTGCCAAGACTATATTTGATGTTGGAATAGCCTCATAAGTGTCAAATAAATACTTATAAGATGTCATATGCTTGGAACAATCTGAATCCACAATCCATCTTGCCATGGCATCCGTAGAGGTTTTATTTGTTGCCATGAATGTAAAATCTTCTCTTCCAAAGTCATCTTGCATTCTATTTCTATTCTTTTTTTGCATATTTTTGCCTTTGTAACAATTTCGAGCAAAATATCCCACATTGCCACAATTGAAGCAAGTTTTGACATTACCACGTTGACTTGAATAGTTGTCCTTTCTTTGATATGAATAGAGTATTGAGTCTTGATTTTGATGTTCCTTTTTTTTCTTTCTATGATAGAAATTCATTCTTCTAAACTTCTCAATTGCTCTCAGGCCTTCACCCTCACTTGAAGCCATACCTAAAGAAGAGATGTGTCAAAGAAGATTAAGAGAAGTAATCCTAAAGCTCTCAAAATCAGCAAGAAGGTGTTGCTGCCTTACAAACCCAGAATGCTCTCTTTGTAAATAAACTAGTGTTTTCACTCTCAAAACACTCTCAACTTCACTTCTAAGACTTCTTACAAGTCCTATGATCTATGTAAATGTCTCAAATCTGATTTGCCACTCTCATATCACTTTTATGCTCACAAATCACCTTTTAGTACCATACAAGGTCTTTTAAGTACTTTAAGCTTCTTTAACACATGAAACTACAAAGTTAGTCCATCAAAGATCTAACTTCACTAATAAACATAATATTAGTGTTCTATAACATCACTTTAAGATGTAAATAAAATCCCAAATCCAAAATGCACTTAACAACAAGTAAGACCAAAGCTAGATTTAGATTTAGATCTGAATTTCAAAGTTGGGAGTTTCTAAACCTCAATATCAGCAACAACAACATGATCTATTCCACAAAACAATAAAGACTTCAAAGAACTTCAAAACTCACATATAAAGGTGACTGGGCTCATAACTTGTTGAAGAAAAAAAACAAAGAAGTCCCAATGTTTAGCATTAGCAAGGATTTCACACAAAGAGAAGTGTGGAGTAAGATAACTCTTACTTCCAACTTTCTTTACTTATAGGTTGTTGCCTTAATAGACAACTTCCATCCATTTTCTCTTATATTCATCCAACCTATGATTAAGACATCTTTTTATATCTCACCTATCATTTAGACATCTCTTAGCATATTCTATATATTCTTATTTATTCTCAAGATTATTATCCTTGTGACTCATCCATAGAATAGTCCTTCCACATCTCAAGAGTCAACCCTTTGATCATTAACAAATTATTCTATTATTATCTATTTTTCTCAATAATCTCAATGTATTAGCTTATTTTAAGTTTTTAGTTTCTTGAGGTATTTTAGAGATTAAAGTTGTTTCTTGAAGTGGCCAATGGAGGCATTAATAGTGAATAAACCTTAAGACCATTAATTCTTATTATATTAATCTAATAAAAAATAGACCTAATTATTTTTTTGGAAGTTTTGAATTTTTTTAAAGAATTAAACAGAGCTTGGCATGTGAATTTTATTTTCAAAAAACTATAATAAATGAGATTTCTTTATGGATATATTCTTTAGACAATATAACATGCAAAAGATAAAAGGAAACACTGGTTTTTGAGTAATACAGAGAGTCTTGTTGTGTCTTGGACAAAATTTGGATTTATTATTTTATTTGAGTTGATTTTAAACAATTATGTGGTGTTATTCAGATAGAAATCTATTGAACTCTTAATAAGGCCACATGGATTCTTTGAGAATCTATTTTTCCACCAATTTTCCTTTTCTATTCTGTTATTCCTTATTAAAATACTACCACATGTTTAAAAAGTTTCATCATTCACTCTTTTCTCAAAATAAATATAATAAATAAATATAACAAAATTGCCTATCAAATTTTAGATTTTAAGGATACATTTAATCACATTCATATCCATTCAACACATAGCATTTTCTTATCTTTATGACATACACACATAACAAACACGCAGCTTGTTGGTTTACGTGTTGATGACATCTCCTCAAATGTCCCAATACCACAAGGACCACAAGACTGTCCTCTGTGCGATCACAACAGACTGTGTCCGCAAGCTGATACCCGTCCGAAGCGCTACCAGTTACAAGTTGACAACCTTTACAGGCTGATATCTGTATACATATACCCTTACCAGGATTATACCTCTCCGAAGTTGATATCCGGTACCCATCGTGGAAAAGGGGCAAAGCCAGCGCCGCCAGCTTTCCGCCGCCAGCTTTCCGCCGTGAGCGGCGTCGGATGTTGGGATGGCCACGCTCCTCGTCCTTCCGGGCCTGTAACGTTGCATTCCCTCGAGCTTATTGTGGTCCCGCGGATTGTCCACACTCCCTCTGACGCTAGCAACAATCTTTCAGGCTTGCCATATCCTTCCGCATTGCTTTCCTTTTATGGGTTCTTTCGCTTCGCCTGGAAAAGAAAAGGGCTGCCGTCAGTTTCGACATCGCCAGAGTGGACGTGGGAGACCCCAGACTGTGAAATTTCTCGAACCTGCCACGATGGTTGTTGGGTTTCTGCAGCTGGGTGATGGAAATTTACTACACAATTGGAGTTTGATTCACTTGCTTTGGAATTTGGAGGGTTGGATTCAATGTGTGTGTGTGTGTGCATTTATGGGCGGCGTTGAGTGTTCTTGTAAGAGAGATATTACAGTATACTTGATGAGATGGGGTTGTTGCTGACCTCATTGATCGCTTAATTATTTGAGAGGAGGATCGATGGTGACGCAATGGAGAAAGGAAAAAAGAAAACGAGAAGGGAAAAAAGAAATTAGAAAAAACGAAGAGGAAAAATACAGCAGGAGAAAAATTGGCCGATGTATGCGTGTATTAAAATTTCGGGTGAAGGTTCCGTTTGCCGTGGTTATCCACGATGAAGTCCGTTTGATGTGGCAGCAAAGGAGGTGTGGGTTAGCGTAATCGTCTGAATTCTTACAGTGGTGGGACCAGCTCCTGCCAGATCCCCTTCACGCCATGATCGCCACTTTTCTGTCACCGAAACTTGATGCTCCAAATCACAGAACTAAGCCAAACTGCTGTGCCTTTCTCACTTCGGCAATTATGCCTGATCCTCGTCTTTATCCTCAAAATTTCCAGGTAATGATATGTCATCACTGTTTGATCGCCGTCAGTGCGACCTTGCTGACGACGGGGAGGAGGTCGGCGTCGTGTAGATCTACACTGATTGTGTGACTGCGTCACAATTGAATTCCCAGTTGAGCGATTGGAAGGGAATTGTGGAATTGCGTGTTTCGGTGGTGCATATCGGTTTTGTTTGTGGGCTACGTTTCTTCCATGTTGAGTTGTTGACGTTCCTGATTTTAGCGTGTGTGATACATCACCTGTGGAGAAGTCAGCGAAGAGAATTCGGTGCGGGGGGGGGGGGGAGGGTTTTGTGATCGTGGGCGGTCAGGATTGTGGGTAGCAATCCAGCACAGGGGAGGGGAGGGAGCTATACAATCCTAGGGGAGACCGGGAGATTTAGCATCGCAGTGACATCAATAATGTTGTCATGCGATCCACGAGGGGTAGAATAGGGACGAAGCTGTGTACAGACCCAATCGTGAAGGTCCCGACAAGTGAAGATTGAGGCGAAGGAAGTCATTCTTGCCAGGGATTTCATGGGTCGGCAATGTGAATATGCGCGCTGAGAACATTCAGGGTTGGAGGCCAAAAAGGATTTGTGGCGAGCAAGATCGGATAATTTTGTTTACAATGAATTACTTGGACACTGACGCCGACGCTGCGCTAGAGCATTTCGGCATTGGACCTCTGACTTTGGCGCAAAGAGTTGTTGCCTTTCGCGTCCTGTTTTGTCGTTGGGTGAAAGAGCTTCGTGTTGCCCTCGCAAGGAGGCTGCTGCGGACACGGAGGGTATGGAGACAGGTGTTCTATATGTGGTTTGGGTGGTTGAACCCTCGAAATCCCAGCGTCCTTCTGTTAGCTGCCGTAGTAGCAACCATGCTCATGAGAAGAGCGAAGGCAGGGTCTCAGAAAGCAGAGATTGCATACAGACGGAAGTTCTGGTCCAATTTAATGAAGGCTGCTTTGACGTATGAGGAATGGGCTCATGCGGCGCGGATGCTAGAGAAGGAGCAGAATCGGAGGAAAGATTCAGACTTATACGATGAGGATTTGGTGCGTTCGAAGCTCAACGACCTTCGATTGCGTCGTTTGGAGGGTGGTGTGGAGGACATTCTTTTCTGCATTAGGGCCGATTTAGTGCGTAATTTGGGTAACATGTGCAATCCCGAACTGCACAAAGGCCGGCTACAAACTCCCCCCCTCATCCAGGAATACATCAACGAAGTGAGGTATGTCCTCGTATCTTTGTCGTCCTTTCTAAATTCTCACCATGTAGGTTAGAAAAAAAAGTAAAACAATCAATTCCCATGTTTAGGTCCTTTTCTCCTGTCACAATGTCCTTAAGCTGGGGTTTGATCGTAGCGAGTATCAAATGTCGTTACTAATCTTCATTAATTCTTCATGACTTGCGCCAGATACCATCTTCGAGCTGTGTGTGGGAGCGACTCGGACAGCTTCACACTTGACGAAAAAATTGCTTTTATTCATGAAACCCGCCATGGTTTTGGTCGCACTGCACTTCTTCTGAGTGGTGGAGCAGCTCTTGGAGCGTTTCATCTTGGGGTTGTTCGAACCCTTGTCGAGCATCGTTTACTTCCCCGAGTGATTGCCGGTGCCAGTGTGGGATCTGTCATATGCTCATTTGCTGCAACACGCACTTGGACAGAGCTCCAGAGCTTTTTCGAAGACACCATGCCTCCCATGCACTTTTTCGAAAACATGGGGAGCATTTTTGCTACTGCGCACAGGCTTCTGACTCGAGGTGCTGTGCATGAAATTGGTATGCTGCAAAGGAAAATGAGACAGCTCATTGGGGATTTGACCTTTCAGGAAGCTTACGATCTATCTGGCCGCGTGCTTGGAATCTCGGTATGCTCACCTCGGAGACTCGAGCCTCCGAGATGTTTGAATTATTTAACTTCTCCCCATGTAGTCATTTGGAGCGCAGTCACTGCATCCTGCGCATTTCCAGGCCTTTTTGAAGCACAGGAGCTGATGGCGAAGGATCGAACTGGTCAACTTGTACCCTATCATTCGCCACCTCAGGTTGGCCTCTGCAAGCCTTGTGCCGTTTTGTTTCAAGTCGTTTGTGATCAAACCACAATTCTGTATTTAGACGAACATACATCAGCATCGACAATCGTTAAAAACTTTGTGTTAGTGAGGTACGACGAAGAGGTTTATTAATGCCTTGTTATATTTCCTGAAGTTGAGCGTGTTGTGGTGAATTGCTGCTCTAGGTTGGCCCCGAGGACAAGGACATGGAAAAGGGCATTGGGAAGCGGCGATGGCGAGACGGTAGTCTTGAAAGCGATTTGCCAATGATGCAGTTGAAGGAACTGTTTAATGTAAACCATTTCATTGTCAGCCAGGCGAATCCGCATATTACACCTTTTTTGAGGTTTAAGGATTTTGTTCGTGCATATGGGGGAGATTTCGCTGGAAAAGTAAGTACAATGACTTGTTATACATTGTAAATTTGAAAAACGAATTGATTGATCTTTACTCTGTCAGCTTCTGAAACCTCTTGAGCTGTTACAAAGGAAATTTAAGATTATCAGAGCATTTTTTTTCTCTTTTCTTTCCATTTTTCTTATTTTCCCCTCCTATATTTATTTCTTTGTATGGGAAATGTGTGCAGTTGGCACACTTATCGGAGATGGAGGTTAAGCACCGGTGCAAGCAGATGATGGAGATGGGCTTTGAGGTATTTGGATTGGCTAAGCTCTTCGCACAAGATTGGGAAGGAGATGTCACGATTGTGATGCCGGCTACTTTTGCCCAGGTGCGCAGCCTATTGCTCACATGTACCCACTGCATCATGGCTCACCTCAACAGATTACGCCGAACGTTGCATTAGAATGTCTCTTCTTACATTATAATCCCCGAATCAGCCATCACTAACGCACAATCTCTTGCAGTTTGCCAAGATCATCACGAACTTGACACCCACAGATCTTCGCAAGGCAGTGATGCAAGGCCGACGCTGCACCTGGGCGAAGCTATCAGCCATTCAGGCCAACTGTGGCATAGAATTGATGCTAGACGAATGTGTCTCTGAACTAAACCGTCGTAGGAAAGCCCTGCGGGAGATGGAGCGCAGCGCAATGCAGAGCAGCCATGGTGGGATGCGAGGGTTATCAGGAACAAAGCGTATCCCTTCCTGGAACATCATCGCCCGAGAAAATTCCTGCGGTTCGCTAGATGAAGAGAGTCTTCACGAGGGAGGGCAAATAGGGGGCCCCTGGGGAGGCCCCACGCTGCGGACCCTGAGACCGGTGCGGGTCATTCATGATGGTAGCGACAGCGACGATAATCCGGACCAAAATCAGCATTCATGGACGAGGGCAGGTGGCCCGCTCATGCGGACGGCATCAGCAGCCAAATTCGTGATGTACTTCGACGGAGAATCCGACCCTGCATCGGCCACAACACCTGCCACCACACCGCAAGAGCACAAAGGCGGTCACGAGAGCGGGGATGAATCCGATGCTTTCAAGTCCATGGCAGCAAACAAGTTGCACCGGAAAAACAAAATATGGGAGGTAGTGGGAGGTAGTGGAAACACACACACCACGGCAGCTTCAAACGAGGAGACTCTTCGAAGTGAAGATCACGAGAATTCCTCATCACCTGAGGAACAACAACAGGAATTCACCTCCCACCGGCAGCCAGCGGTGCTCACACCGGCGGCTGTCTCAACAACACTGGACAGGTCGACAGCCACTGATGGCGATCAAGCTCAAGCTCAAGGTGAGAAGCTCACACTGAGCTGCAGCTGCAACAGTGTTTTCCCTTGTACATGTGCAGCTGCAAGGAACATGACATGTGAGTGCTCACAGCAACTGGGCTGCGTTGGAAACGATGAACCATCAACTGGGTCCACTTTGTTTTGGCAAGGAAATCCAGAGATGAGTGAAGACTCGGGAGTTGCAGCAGCAGACATGAGCATGAGGGAAGCTCTAAGAGCCACTTCAGCTCAGAAACAACTTGAAAACTTGCAGGGTAGTACAATAGACGGAGGAGCATTTGGTTCTTATGTCAGCAGTGAGCTGAATTAAGGGCGTTCAGGGAACCAACGAAGGAAAGATCGCGGTTTTAGGTTGCGTTCCACTAGTGTTCTGGTGATTGTTTCCCCTTACTTCGAAAGCCCTGATCCTGTTCTTGAAGCACACAAGCTGCGTGACAGATCATGAGGTTCTTCTTGTGTACATGGAAGGGTAATCGTCAAAAGAGTGTATTGATTTGTTTGTGGAAAGCCATTAGAGGAAGAGAAACAGAATCCTCACCAAAGGAGGCATGTAGCATTGTTACTGAGAATCGTTCTATGGAGCACATTCTGTATGTGCCATCTGCTGGAGCTCACTAAATGCCAAATGCAAGAGATTAGGGCTTTGATTAGACAAGTTTTTCAGGTATGTGGAGATAAAAAGATGTAATTTGATAGCCATCGTCGTTATGACCATTTTGACAAAATTATCTCCAAACTGGAATCAGTTGATGAATGTTATTATATGGATGATTGTTTATATGGTGACCTGTGGACAAAGGGTTTGTTCTTGTTTGTTGTTTCTAAATTTGGGAACAATTGGCAGGAGTAGAATTCTTTTATTTGTATTTATATAAAATACAAATAGATATTACTTGAAAATTGGGAGAAGGGGGGTAGAGAGAGCAACTGCATGTGGCAAGTGAAAGTTTCATACTTTAGATCTTAAGTTTAAATTTTGCTCCTAGCAAGTCCTTATGATTATTTGATACTTGTTTTATTATTTTGAATATCTTCACTTAGGTTCTTTACTTGTGGGCTATTAAGGCCAAGTTAAGAGATTTTATTTTGAGCCACCATGGATAATGGACATGCCAAATTGGACCTCATCAAATTTTTTAATTAGATGAATATGTACAACAAAAATTTATCATCAAATTTTTTGATTGGATGAATATATACAATAAAAATTCATCCTCGTATAGTATGAGTTTGTAGGTTTTTTTTCCTAAGCCCATTATGACTAAACATATTATTTTAAGAAATTCATGAAAATAATAATGATAATGATAATGATAATATTTTTTATTTATTTTTTAGATACTTGAATCTAAAATCAATTTATATTAATGTTAGTAAAACACCTTATTTTTAGTATTTTTTAGTCTCTTAAATACTATTCTAAAGCTCAAATAATCAATAAAAATTATTTTATATTGTACTTTGTGTGTGCGTTTTTTTAAAGAATGCTCAAAATAAAACTTCTAGCTTAAGATTCTATAGATGACTTTTTTATGCAAATAATTTTTTAAGCTTAAAGAGAAGCAAAGAAGGATAGAAAAAGATTAGAAAAAGAGAAAAATAAATAAGAAATTCAAGTATAAATTTAAAATACTATTTTTATATTTAAAGACTTTACCAAATAATTCTTTTTGTCAAAAAGTACTGTCTAAGAGAAGTTTTGAAGCCATCTTAAGTACATTGAGAACCTTTTTGCATCCTCCCAAAAACATTCTTTAAAATTTGGAACTTAGGCTAATAATTTTAAGGATGTTGTTGCTAGTTAAATGATTTTTTAATGAAGTAATTTTATAAATATGAAATATATGCCTATGAAGAGTTGTATTTTTTTTAACTTCCATATCAAAAATCCATATACATGTGACACTCATTATACTTGCTTTATTTGCTTAAAATGTGTGTTTATTTCTTCCACATTTGTTGTTTGTTTGTTTTTTTTTTGCTTTTTTTTTTTTTTTTCTTGCACAATGATTTGAAACAAAATAATATAAAATATTATTTTTTATAAATATAAGAAGTTTATATATTATTTTTAAAATAATATAATTTTTTAAATTTTTATTTATAATTATAATTAAATAATATAATTAAGATTGAATTTAAATAAATAAATAAATAAAAATTATATTATATACCAAATTTATAATTAAATATTTTTATGTAATTTTATTTCTAATTATAGAGACTATCTTTTTTTAAAATATTTTACTCTTCTTTGATGTAAAAAAAATAATACCTAATTATTTTCTAATAATAATCATATATTCTTATTTAAATATATATATATATATATATATATACATCTATATACTAAAATTCTTTTGCATTAGTACTTTCATAACAAATTCTATTATTTGAATTAGTACAAGGCTCTTGATTCTTTGCAATGCACTCATTGCTTCACAACCTACTAAAGTACTTATAGTTACATATTTAAGTTCTACAAATTTGTTAATATGCTTCTATGAAAATCAAATTACTTCAACTACTCTCTAATTTTTTGAATTGCTCCTTAGAACTTCAAAATATTTATATATACTTTAATGAGATGATTCAAACAATTTTTTGTACACACTCAATAACCTTGTCAAATAAATATATCTACAAGTACATCCAATACATACTATTAGTATTTCATTTTATTAAATCAACAAATAATACATACTACAAGTACATGTAAACATTCTTTTGTACTTCAATACATTAATGTAAATGGTTCTAACATTTGTTAAAATACAAATATGAGAGAGAGTTTGTATAAATTCAAAACACACAACTTAGATGCAAAAAAAAAATTGCATACAATGTAACATATTGCTTCTTACAAGTAACAATTTTTTTAAATATTAATATGTGTTTTATCCAATTGAATTATAAGTTGTATCTTATTCTTCTCACTTTGTATCTTTTTCCAATCCTAGACTGTTTGTATAAAAAAAATTATATTTAAAAAAAAATTGGCCTCTTTTAATTTTGTATTTTTATTCAATTTATGCATCACAATTTCAAATGCATTTTTAGGAAACTAAGCATTGTAATATATATTTAGAATTCTTTTTAGGATTATTTTCTGAATCTTTAGTAGAATTTTTGTTTAAATCTTAATCTCAATTAAATCATAAATATAATAAATAAATAAAATTAGTGATTTTATGTAATTATATACTAAAAATATTGGTTTAAAGTTTTATAGTCATATTCGTAGGTATAATAAAAATTCTTTTTTATTTAAGTATTTAATGTAATATAAAGAAATAGTAAAAAATATTACAAAAGTTCCAATTGCTAAAACAAAAATAAATTAAACAAAGCAAAACAAATTTATTTTTTATTATGATTTTATACATTTAAATATGTACATCCATAAATTCAAAACTTTAATCAAATATTTTTAAAATTATGTGATGCTTTAAATATTAATAAGGCTACAATTATCAAAAAGTTTCTTTGTTATTTATTTTAAAAATCCACTTGTTAAATTTGTACAATTCAATCATTTATATTTATCAATAATAATATAGATTAAAATAAATATTTTCTTAAAAAGAATATACATGTTTTTTTTAATAATTAAATTAACTTTAGAAACAATGTTTCAATGATTGCATTGCACATTATGTTTAAAATTATTAAATTTCTAAAACAAATTACCTCTAAACTTAATAAATAAAATACACATAAATTTTGATTTGGTCAAAGCTTATCTACATTTTATGTTTGACAAATGAGTCTTACAAAACAAATCATTTTTGAGGCATTCAATTGTTCGTTACATTTTAATTTATACACATTGAAAATATAATATTTTGAATACTCAAGTCCAATTTATCACTTTCTAATTTCTAATAATACTATGATAATTTGTACATATCACAATTTTTTTAATTTGTTTACTTCTCAAAATAAAATTAATCTTATTCCCTGGAACTACTAACTATAATTCCCTTTTTTAAAGCTAAAGAAGGGTTAATTTTGACGTCGACTGTAGTTAAATTAGATTGCACACTATTAGAGTATTTTCCATGTTTATTATCTTAGTTGCTTTTAGTTAAATCAGTTTTGTCAAAAACAAACATTCCCACAATCAATCTTCAAAATTTTCACAATTTTAATAAATTACCACAAAGATTCTCATTAATTCCCGTTCATGTTACAGTCATGTTCCAATGTTAAATTTTTCTAGAAGCATACAATTTGTAATTGAACAAAACTATGAAAAGTTTCTGAAAATTTAAGGGTCGCAGCAAAACTGCCAAGAAGCATCCTCATCTTCAACATCTCGTTGCTTTCACCCCCGAAAATCATGCATAACTTGACAAGTATCATGTAGCGATCAAAATCGGTATAGAGACCAAACTGACAGACCATATATGTAAAAATGCAAATTCTGAAGAGCAAAAGATAGAGTGCAGGAATAAAGATAGTCAATTACTATGAGCATCTTCTCTCGAAGTCTTTTTACTAAGTAACAAGAGCTGAAATAGCTCAAGATAGTAATTCTAATATCAAACAAGTCCCGACATCATTTTAAAGGTTAATTAACCAGGTGCTAGTTGAACCAAATTATGAGATAAGAATTCAACACGAGGCCTACTGAAATTACTTTGCTGCGCATTCTTGCCACCCTGCGACACATCTTCTGTCTCCGACTCAGGCTCACGCTCAAGATCGATTTCGGCACGGGTGACAGGTTGTGGGTCTTCTGTTAGGAATTGCTCCCAGAAACCAGAATTGTGCGCTGCGGCATCCGTACGTGCGCTCTGCACTTCAGCTTCGTGGGATGCCGTGCCTCTTTTACAGTCCGGCTCATGAGAATCATTACTGTCACGGTATTCAGAGTGAGGATGCCTACTCCTCTCTGCAGATTTATCGCCGGCTGCGACATTGAAAAGAGCATAAGGTGAGGTAATAGCAAGAGTAGGATGGTCTCATGTAAACTGTAGACATCATCACAAGGGACCTGACAACCTGACCCACAATGAATTGAGCAAGTTGTCGGTGCAGGGTTCAGGCTGTATGAACAAAACAATGCAATCAGGGTGAAACGAAAAACTATAGTTGGAGGGAATTTAACTCACTTGACGCTCTCATGATATCAAAGTTGAGCGGAGACACAGATGTAGCTTCCTGCGCTTCATTGGCACTCACGTCAATCACAATAGGCGCATTAGAAAAAATATCAGGAAGTTTAGTATTGATTTCCTCGAGTGTGACTCTGGACTGTCGATTCAAAATATTGCTATCTCCACTGTTGGGAGAAGTGTCTGGCTCTCGCATGAGGCCCTCAAAGTGACGGCTTTCCATAGCGGAGAGGGAGTCAGAAGAGCAAAAGATCTCAATAACCCTGGCACGTGCTCTAGCTTCTCCAAGTTCCGAAGGCTGGAAAGTAACAATCTGATTTTCAATGGATGACTCCGGGCTCATAGATTCATCCATGTCCCCATCCTCTTGTATTGGAAGTCGTCGCTTCTTGCGCACCAAATGGTTACTTTCATTTTGTTGGGATACAAACTGAGCAAATAAAGAAGGATTTGCCATAGCTTTAGCAAGAAAGCTAATCATTCTTTGTTGCCGTGACTCTGATACGTGTAATCGCTGAGCCATGAGCTGCACCGTCAAAAAATACAAACGCCAAGTAAGCCAAATTACTTCTACATTAGATTTAAATTTAAACCCAGCATAAGCATAGACGTTCAAAAAAGAAAAAGAAAAATAAATGAATAAAATAAAAAGTCATGACGACCAAAAGGGCTCGATTATTGACAGAGCTGCAAAACAATTTGTGACATCTAACTGAACCTCTTGACATACCCCAGTATTTTCTGTATTTAAGATTGAGATGTATAATACTGAGATAGTGACACATTAGTTGAAAGAATACCTGCAGGTCTCTAAAAGTACTCTGCTGCTGCTGTCGAACCCTAACCAACTCGAGCATCAAAACGTTTTTATCTGTTTTCAGCCGCTCAATCTCCGCCTCAAGTCCAGACTTTCCGCCTTCCACAAATGCACCTTGCTGCTGCTGTGCATGACTTGCAGGCTTCCTGCGATGAATGCTCCGGAGCAAGTCTCGCCTGCCTCGCAAGAACCCTTCATTGGCAAACTCCCAGCGGTCTGGATCTACTTTGCGAAAGCCCTGTAGGAAGAAATCATCCTTATCTTTAGCAAAGAAACGTGATCAAGTCATGTTCGGAAACATCTACAATGACCTCACTGTAAAGTGAAAATCCTGGCAAAAACTACTGTCTGGACCTGATGTTCCTCACCCTGTCATAGCAGCCAATTCTGAACTAACAAAGCCGCTGGCCAAGATAAAAAGTACTGACCACCCATGAATCATAGTCAGAAATTCGAATAAGCAGCCCCGAGGATGTAACACTATTGTATGAATTTTCCAATCCGAAAGTACAAAACATGCTTATGAAAAATCCCCGAAATTTTCCGACCATATTTCCAGCTGAAGAATAAGTCCTTCATGCAGAGAATCGCAAAAAATCAAAATTAAAATTAAAATTAAAAAGAGAAAGAAGACACGTGCAGCCATATGATTAACAGAGAAGAGCACGTTACACGGTAGGAAATATAACATAATACTAGATGAAAAAACCTCCAACAACCGATACGAATACTTCGGAAAAGAAACATCAGCCCATGTCTAAATCCTGCAAGCTACATCGTTTCAAGACGAGTAAACAGAAACTGCTGACGCTTAGTTGCTAGTATGAGGATTTAGTCATGAAAAATAGGAGAACCTAGTTACAGCTACGGAGTGCACAGTTTACCCTTTAAGAAAGAATCAACGTGACCAAAGAAAAACTACATGGTGAGAGAAATGCACTAAAATGGTACACTCATGGAACCTCAAGGAAAAAGAGATATCAAAGGCTCTGGATTCTTGGTATCATGTAAGTTTCAAAAGCGAACTTACTGATATTCTTCAGTGTGCTACACTTCATGAAAGTGCAGAATGACTTTGCCTAGATCTACCTTGCTATGAACCCAATTTCATCTTCAGTTGGAAACCCCAAGACCTGCTCCAGGACGAATCAATGCGTCAAAAAGGAAAAGGGGAACTGTTGATAATGAGGGGGATACATGACCGCATAAGTTTCCTTGAAGAGTGAATTTACAATACTAGGAAATCTCAGACTTTGGCGAATCATGCCCAGAATATATCAAGGTACAAGTATGTTAAAAGATTTGGATAGACTACAAAATGAGATAGGCGGTAGAACTCCCGATTGCAGTAAAATTAAGCACGTGCAGAAATTTGAAACACGAAAAACACGAAAAACGGAAGTCTCGCAAGCGAAAATCCTGTGAGCGGATACAATGGCATTAACAAAAGCTACCTCTGCAACATGAAGCATGAGACGACGAATCAGCAGAGCATTCAACGTACGCCAATAATAAAGAGAAACTGGACAGAGAACAAATTGAAGAACTTTCAAGCAGATGCAACAGGGAACACTTCCTAGGGTGCTCACTAGAATTTATAGCGCTCATCAGACGGAATCGTAAACATAAAATTGGCCATAGATAGTGTTCTAAACAAGCAGCAAAGAGAAACGTAGAGAATAAGAAATACAACGACATGACGCACATAGCTGAGGACTGTAGTTGAGCACATTGTGCTATTACGAATATCGAAACTTCTTTCAGCTATATCACCTCTAAATTACAGGAAGACTGTCACTACAATCAAACAACAGGAGGAACTTGAGAGATGTACACAGCCCAAGCACTCAGTCATTTCATAACGGAACACGTACAAACAGTACATGCAAGATAGCCTGACGCCATTACCACCGCCATCGAAGGAGGGTGAGATAAAGGAGCAAGACTTGAAGAAACAGACAATGACTTACGTAAGTGTTGAGTTGCCGGACGAAGCTGGAAAAATTATTGTGCTTAAAGTACTTGGGCAACAATTCCTGTGCGAATTCCGGAGGATTCCAAACTACGAAGCTGCTGCCGACCTCACTCCAAGACACAATAGCATCCGTAGCAGGATCATCGACCATTTCAAAAGTCTTAGTAAGAAAGGGCGGAGGCCCAGAGCTCTGAGGAGCATCCATCTGTGGTGTGGGGTTTCCAGAGGCTGTCCCCGGTGCCGATAGAGGTTTACCACTTGTATCTTTCGCTTCAGCCGATGGTCATTGCGTCTCGCCCCCCATTTCTAATCACCAGCCCATCCTAGCCCTCAGAATAACAGATCACTCCAGTCCTCTCCTCTACGATCATCTCCTACTGTAACAACTACATATTCGAATGTCAGCTTCGCCTCGCACAGATCCTGCTCAAGAACCTAGAACACTAACCCTCGTATATTCTGCTCTTCAGAAAAATCCTCTCAACAACTGCAACCAAAGAGCCTTTACAACTCAATCCTACAAAACAATCCATTAAAAAAATAACAATGCTGCTACTAAAATTTCTAAAATGGAAATAAATGAATAAATAAATAAATAAATAAATAGATATCAAGTAAAACAAAAACAAAAAACAAAAACTAGCTAACAACGAAAACAGAGTCGACACCGCCCGCTAAATAACCAACAAAGCATCGGTTCCCGGGGTTCTTATCCCGGCGAAATTCCAACACAGCAAACACTCCTGCCCTGAGGTAGACGCAGAGAGACGCTCCAACCACACGGCAGGTGAAGGTAGGTGAAAACAGGTGACGGATATCTCCACGAGACCGACAAACCTTGTTTGCCAAGGCACTTTTCACAGCAAATTTTTTATTATTTATTCATTTATTCATTTATTTATACACATACATACATACACAAACATTAAAAGTAAAAAACAAAAAATAATAATAATAATGATAATACTAACGAAAACCTTATCAGAGATGTCACACCAGCATCACACCCTCGTCACACGGAGGCCACACCGAAGCCAGACCATACTCGAATCATCGATGCCGAACGCTTTCCTCCTCTGCAATCTACCGAAATACCACCGAAACCCCGATTTCTCAGCCCTCCCTAGCACACGCACATCCAGCCGCGGGAAGAATCGTCCGCCAAGCATCGCCATAACCCCCGATCCAAGCGCATGCACCGCATCTATGCCCCTCCGCAATCCCTCCCCCACCGCCATCGCCACCTTGAGCTCGCTTGTCCTCCGCCGCAGATCCGGGTCGGGCCGGGCCGGGCGAGGCCGAGACCGAGATGTGGACCCACTCGCGCCGAGCGTGCGCATGTAGCCACGTGTCCTGCGGACCACAACCTATGACCAGGATCCCCACACCTTAAAGCAGAAGCTTCCGATTGGGTTGCGCTCGCACCTTCCATACCACCCACACAGCACGGATTGAGCTCGCTGGACGGTTATAGGTCATGAGTCTTGCCCCCAAGACGGTCTTACGCACTGCGGAGAAGGAGACGAAGACGAACCCCTGCTTTTGTTGGTGCTTCGCAGAAGTGGCAGTGTGGGGATGGTGACGTGGAAAGGTAGAAAGGAGCTCGGAAGTTGGGTGGGATGGTGTGAGGGAATTGAGAGGAAGGAACATGGTAGTTGCTTGGCTGGTGTTACTTTTTATTCTCCCATGAAATGAGGGTCATGGGGAAAAAGAGGTGCTTAAGTTTGTATCTTGGTGGATGGACATTGTCAAGGCTTTACCTATATCTCTTACTATGTTGGAAGTATTTGATGGCCACAGTCAGGTACGGTTAAGGTGTCATTTCATAAAATAGAAGAAAGACAAATTATAAATAAACAAAAAATTAAATTAAATGATATTAAAGCAAAACATGTATGTTTTGAAATTTATAATGTTTAAAAAATTAATTTGTATCTCAGATCATGTTCATTATGTTAAATTCATAGACTACAATAAATATTCAGAATATAGTTTTTTTAAAATATGATTGCAATAAATTAAAAATAATTCTTTCTTATTTTTTTTATTTTTTTATCATTAAAATAATTATAATTATTTGAAATTCTTCTTCTTTTTCTTTTTTAAAAAAAAATTATTAGTGTCTTATCTTAAAACATCTTTTATATTTTAGTATTGATTGTGTTTATTTGGTTCTTGCCATGATGCATATAATCAATTGTGAAACAATAAAAACATGTGGATGTTTCCACAAAACAATCTTGCTTCTCATTTAAAAGGGTGTAGGATTGAATCCCATAGCTATTTCAAAAAAATTCTATAATTCAACCATTGCACTACACTACATTATGTAATGTTTTGTTTCTTTAAGCAAAATGCAGAATGCTTGATACTTGATTCTCGTTTTGTGATTTTTTAGTTCTAATATATTTAAAATTAAAAATAGAATATAAACCAAATAAGATTTGTGTAAATGTAGTTTAATTTTTTTAATTTTTACATTCTTGTTTATAATTACAAGTTTCTTGTTTTTTATTTTTATATAATCTAATCTTTGTAGTTTTTTTTGCATAAGAAATTAATTTTCTTTATGTATTTTAATTTATTTTGTGTGGTGGTAATACAACATATTTGCATAAACATTAGTTATGATGTTTTTATTGGATCATTATTATATTGTACATTATTTTGCATCAAAAATTTACTTTAACATATTACTCCCAAAGCATAGCCAAGCCTCTAATGCAAGTACAAATTATAAATATTCATCTTTATACAACATAGTTTATTTTAATTATTGTAGTAGTAAGATGTATTTTTTAATATAATATTTTATATTTTTGTATGATTTTCTTCAAATAACTATAAAATTTTATTAAACAAGAATTAATCTCAACACAATATTTAAAAAGAATCTAAAATTTAATAATGTATAAATATAAAAATAAAATAATAATAATATAATTTATATATTTTATTTTTAAATAAATATATTAATTATATTTTATAGTTTATATTTAGATAAAAAAATTTAAAATAAATAAGCAAATAGTTATATCTTATGTATGATCAAAATTATAGGTAATTGACTTCAAATTATGAATAAAATTATAAATTAAAAATATTTTTTAATCAATACTATTTCTTTTAATGCTAATCATAAGATTAATTTTTTTTGAAAAATCATATTTGTATATCAAAATATGTATGGTTGAATTACAAAATTTAATTAAATATAACATAATTAGTATTTTAAATTTTAAAAAAAAAACAATAATATCCAAAAACAAGTGTAATGCTGCTAAAATTGAATTGGTTTGTATAAGGAAAAAAAAAATTGATATTTACATAGAATCTTAATTGTATACATAAATTTTTTTAGAATTTAACTATTGATTGATTGATTGATTTTTTTTTTTTTTTTTTTTCCTCTCTTTCTTTAATATTAGTAAAATAATTTGAGCTCTTAGAATTTATTATGGTATTTATTTAAGGGCATGGATATTTTAGTATCCCCCCCTTCCTTAAAAATTTTGTACCTCCCAAGGTTCTTCTCAACCAAGAGGGTGGGAGCTCAACTTGGGACTTATTCCTAAGGGCAACAATTCTAGGAGTTTGGAGGGGGTTACCAAAATAACCAAGGGGGGATACCAAAATATCCAAGAAGGAACACCAAAATATTACTCCCCTTATTTAAATCTGCAAACTTCAATAAATAGTGTAAAAAAAGTTGTTTGTTTTAAGAGTAGAATTTGAAAAAATGGATAAATTTATGTTGTATCTATTTATTTATTATTTATTTTTTCTAGATTTATTAAATAAAATAAATTTATATTAATTTTTTATTTGTTAAATTTGTAAAAATATATTATGATTAATTTTTTTTTTTATAGAAACTTCACATTTAATAAAGCATTCTTTAACCTACATCATAAATATTTTAATGTTACATTTTTATAATACTTAAAATATTCAAGAAATCAAAAAAAAAAAAAAAAAAAAAAAAAAAAAAAAACTTTAAAAGTACTTGTCTTCATTCCAATTATGTACTTATATTCTTTTATATTTTATTAAATATTAATTTAGCAACAAGTCTACTTTACAAACAATCAATGTTATAATTTTAAAATACAATAGATATACTTATTAACTATTGTAGTTAATAATATGAAAAATAAATAAAAATAAGAATACCTATTAATTTAAACATAATATTGTTTTGGTTTCTAGTAATGACTATTATAATAGAATGTATCTTTAATAATATAAAAATACAGTGTTATCTAATGAATTGTAAACTTAACAAAAAAATTACTTATGCTTAAAGTTTTTATGAATATATTTTAAAACATTATTATATTACATATACATTAATATCTTTATATAAATTAAGAAATTATATATATATATATATAAATATAGAAGAGAAAGTATAGGATGTTTGATTTTACTATATAAATAATATTATATTTCAAAATAAGGAATATTTTTAAATATTAAAGAATCAAATAAAATTTATTATTAAAATCACTAAGAGGATTTAAAGTTTTTAGTAATTTGGTTATATTAACCTTATCAACTCAAAAATATGCTTTTTTTAAAAAAAATTATTTTTCTTAGATTTTTAATTTTTTAAAAATAAATTCATAAAGCCTTAAAATTTTTATGGTTGGCACTTAGAATAAATTTCAAAGCATTAGTTTACTTGAATTATTAAAAATGTCACAAAAACTATACACTAATAGAGGTATATGTTTGGGCATTAAAAATATATACATAAAATTACACCATTTGTCTAAACTTATGTGAAATGGTGGATATAATAGTTAAAAAATGATTTGATGTTATAATATTCTATATTCTTTATTGTTGAGAAATTTATTTCAATAGGATGTCTTATTTTTTATATATACCAAATATTCTAAATAAAATCTTATCCTCGGTTTTCTTTTTCTAAAATTATTTTTTAAACTTACTTATTAACCAAAAAAATTGTACAACTAATAAATAGTATTTATATTTTAAATTTAAAATAAAATTTAAAATATAAATACTATTTATTAGTTGTATATATGGTACATGTATTTATTTTAATTTAAATTGATATATATATATATATATATATATATATATATGGTACATGTATATTTATTTTGAAATAATATAATTAATATAATATTTTTTAATAAAACTTATACAAATTATTAAGAATAATTAATAGTTTTAAAGATAATTCAATAAAGATGTATGTGCTTGCTTGTATTAAATTTCATAAAAATATAGGAAACTAATCTATATTGCAAAAAGTATTTAACACATTATGATAATTCTAAAAATTACTATTTTTTAATTTATTAGTAGAAAGCTTGTTAAAAAAATTTAAGAATTAAATATATGTGTTCATTTTATATAAGCATGTTTTGAATTCTAAGTATAATTCAATCATTATTGATAAAATATAATACATATAATACAAACTTGTTTTATAAGTTAAGACAGCATATATTATTCTCTTTGTAAATATATATTTATCTTTTATCTTCTTATATTATTGTTTATATCTAATTTTTAAATTCTTTAATACTATCCTTTTAAAATTATAAAAATTAATTCTTATTTTTAATTATTAAATGTACATCATAAAAATAAAATTTCATAAATATTTAGACTACTTGAGTATTTATTAATAAATAGGAATAAATAGAAATAAAATTAGTAGATAATATTGTAACTCAAAATATATTTTGGAAGCTTCTTAGATCTACATTAGATGTTTAGATGTTCTTAGATGTACCATATTACTATATCAATATCTCTTAGAAGTTTCTTACATCTATAAGGCTAATATAAAAACATTCTACAATTGAAACACTTGGTAGTAAGCCTTATAATTCTAAAGAAGCTTTTAGATGGTCTTCTTATTAGCTAGTATACATAGAAACAAGACTAAGATTAGCTACAGAGATGTATTGACAAAGGTCATTTTTTTCTTTTTTTTTTTTTTTTTTTGTATCACTTGGTTGAGATTATAATCGACGTTGTTATAATACAAAGATTGTAAAACAAAATTTATTTTTTAATAAACCAAATTATTTTTTAATGTATATATTTTTACATGTTAATTTTAATTTATAAATTTAAACCAAAATGTTAAAAGAAAAATTTAAAAACTAAATATTAATTTAAATATAGTATGTAAATTTTTATCAATTAAATTTTATTAAGGATTAATTATACAATCAAAATTAATACTTAGTACTATTATATTAAAAATACAATTTATGATAATGATTTCAAATCTTATATATATATATATATATATATATATTTTTTTAATTTGAATTTTTTTTTGTGTAGTATAATAATTATTTAATCTCACATTGTTTAAAAATCACACTCATACATATACATATGTAAGTATATACATGTGAACATTTTCTATATAAAAGGGTGCCGAACCATCCATTGCACACATGATTGTTTCAGTATGTAGTTCTGGTTCAGGGAATAACGTAGAGTTGACAAAAAAAAAAAAAAAAATACTCCATTTTGGGTATGATATTAGTATTTCGGAGCATACGGATGTGAATGGCGTGGGCTGCCCCCCTTCACTTATTAGTGTTCTTCATTATTTTGTCCGATCATGTGTGAATGTCCAATTATAAATCTACATTGCTGTGGAGTTGCAAGAAATAACATTGAAAAGATTGTAGACACTCAGTTGATACGAAGCACAGAACTGCATTGAAAACGAAATGAGTTGTAAAACTGTGGGGATGAATGTTAAGAACCCGTCCATCTTTCATCATGAACCGAAGTTTTTTCCACTTTCATGTGGAAGTCAAATTAAGTGCTAGCAGCTACCACTATGACTATCGTGGCACTCTGCCTGCTGACTTCTTAACCCCAAAAATCCTAAATACCATGAACAAGAAGTCCAGATTGATCACAGTATCCACGAAAGCTGAAAAATTGGGTAGAACTAGAATTTTCTAACACCGAAGTTCACAGTTCACACTCGCTCACTGTCAGCAGACTTCAAATGAAGTTTTTAAGAAAGACCAATTTGAACAAGCAGTCCTTCAATCTGGGATCGATGTTCACTGCTCCAAAAACTCAGCCGATCTTACAAGATGGATCAATCAGCGTATCCATATTTAAACATCTAAAAACCATTAAATCAGAAGTAATTTATCTGTTCTATGTAGTTGTAACTACGTACGATAAGGTCAAACTATCGCACTTGCACAATACCAGCATTGACCAATTTTTGGATTTTACTCATCACCATAGGATTCTTCATGTGCTCCTGCGCTGCCTTTGGGTTCTCCTGGAAATCCGTAAGTACCTGCGCACCAACGGAATTATGTAAGCACAGCGTTAATACTACAAGCCTTGTGAAACATCCAGAGAGAAAAGCTCGTCTCAGAATCTAAAATTAGACGACCAGCAAGACCATACAAAGCAATGGGCACAAGAAACAGTCATTACTTGGACTTGTCTACAAACTATCAACTAGAACCCCACTTATTATGTAAAAGCTGTAGTCCAACATACCTGTCTCATGACGGGATCTGACAAGATGCCTTGAATTTCAGGGTCTTGCATGGACCTCGCCTGTGCTCAAGAAACAACTCCGTGAGTACACTGACATGTATGAATTGCATCATTAATGGAAAAAGCATCCACAGGTTTTTGTGCATTCCACATTACTGACCTGCTTCTCTTTAAGATCATCAGCGCTGATGTCACCCCTGTTCATTTTGTTGATTTGGTCTATACATCTGCACATGGATACATATTTTTTAGTAGCATGTTATGGCAACTGCCAAACGTGCAATAATTAATTTTCGTTATAAACAGGGACACTCGTAATTATATCCCACACGAAATGGTACGAAATTAGAAATGAGACTACGATCGTATACCTCCGAACGCCATCCATCAACTCCTGGTTGCCTTCATTGTGCTTCAATCCAAGCTGACACATTCAACCAATAACCAGTGAGAATGAAGCAAAGAACATAAACGGAAAACAAAAGAACGAAGAACGAAAGTCACGGAATCCGCCACTTGAGGACATATCCACGTGACAATCAGTCGAGAGACGAGCTGACTCTACAGCACAGTATTCAAACACGTGCTGAAATACATGTGCTACTTTGAGTCAGTCGTAAATTGAATCTAGAAACAAAACCACACCCCTGCCCCGTTATCAAATGCAAGCTGTGTCAATTAGCTTAGAAATATTACCTGGTAAGTTTCCAAAGCCTTGTCGTATTCCTTCATGAAGAATTGGATAGCGCCCTTCCTTGAGTATCCCTTCACAAACGTCTCGTCCAATTCTATGCACTTGTTTGCATCTTTCAAACCCTCCGGTAAAGCTCCCAGCTTTGTGTAGCATGCTGCTCTATTACTGTACGCCTGCCACATGCAGTAAGATAAACAGCTTAGCCACGAGAAAATGTAAATATTCATGCAAGACAGAATCCACATTAAAAAATCGCAAAAATCCACAGTGCTTCTAGTCTATGTCAAGAGCTCACCTTTGCATCTGATGGATTTCTCTTAATAGCCTCTGTATAGTGTTTCACAGCCTCTGGATACTGGTCCTTCTTAAAGTACTCATTCCCTAAAGCAAGAAACATTCAATCCCATCAGATGCTGAACTCCCTGAATCAATAAAATCGTTCGGAAACCAATACATTGTTGGCATTGGAAAAAACTTCTGAAATTTTTCTAAAACACATACCTTTCTCTCTCTCTTGCTCAGCTATTGTTGGGTCATAGTACTCTCGCTGCTCTAATTCCTTCTTAACACGCTCTGCCTCGTTCAGCTTCTTCAGAGTATCTGGGTTTCGGTGCTCAGTCAAAGCTTTGTTGAAAACTTCAATAGCAGCCTCATAGTCTTTGCTAGTCTTGGCCATCTTCACCAAGGCTGTACCCTTTCTTGTCAACGCTTTCGCAATCAGTTTGAAGTCGGCGTGCAATGACCTTCCTGTTTCGACGGCCAATTCACAGTCGGCGATGCACTCTTCGTACTGCACATAATCAAGGGTTAACACGGTGTACTAATAATCGTAATTACGGAAAGAATCCTCGAATACCCAAAAAAAGCACACTCTACAAGAGCCAAAATTATATTACAATTCAATTCTGTAGAGAGGTTTTGGATTTTAGCCCCTGTCTACCGCCTGTCCCTAGAAAGCACGTCGAGTCTTAACGCACGTACCTTGCCCATCTCTAAGTACACTGCACCCCGGTTTGTGATGAAGGAAATGTCTTCCCCATATAATTCAAGAGCTTTGGTGTAGTGCTGCACCGCAGCTTCGAAGTTCTTTTTCTTGTACTCCGCATTCCCAGCTTCTTTCTCCTGCAGAGCCTGGACCTTCCGGTTTTTCAACTCCTTATCATCGTCGTTTACCTCCATTGGTTCCGGTTCTGGCTCTGGCACTTTCTCGGAGGAAGCAGCACGGGCAGGCTGAGTTGATGGTACACTCCGTGGCCGCTCCTCCGTGCGAGTCTCTGGTGAGGATGATGCCTCTTCAGAGTGCCCGTCATCACCTTCGAATTCCGCCCCAGGCTGTGCAGTCTGAATATTAACGCCCAGCAGAACACCAATCACCTGCATCATACGAGGATCATTGATGTAGCGAGATACGTTGCTGGGATTCTTCTGAGCATCGTTGATCATCGCCACGAAGTCGGGCTGCTGCAAGTAGGGTCGAGTCCGTGGATCGCCTTGCAGCTTCACCCATACATCGGGCCCGAACATGTTCCCGAAAGGAGACCCACCTCCCATTGGTGAATCGCCTGCAGGAGGTGCCCAAGATCGTGACTTGGCCGCCTCTGCATCGGCCAACCCAGACTTCAAACCGTCGTTGCTTGGGTCGGTCTGCAGACCTTTCTTGTACGCTGCAATGGCTTCATCGTAATCCCTGAGACCCACGTAAGCAGCACCCAACCTGCTGTAGCCTTTGGGCCACTCAGGTTTCAACTCGACAGTCTTTTTGGCATCCCGAAGGGCGTCCTGGTACTTATGTAAAGAAGCATACGCAGCTGAGCGATTAGAGTACAGGACATGATTGCTTGGAGCCAGAGCTATTGCGTCCCCAAAATGTTTGATAGCTTCATCGAACTTCCCAGCCGAGAATGCAGCATTTCCTTTGGCCTTAGCCTCGTCTGCCATGATTGAATTTCCTTATGATCGCCCTGTGTCTGTGCCTGCGTCAAGTACACAAACAGCAAGAATCCATACTTAAAATGCAAGCCCAGGAGACATCATCAACTTCGAAAGTCCTAATTTCTATATAACCTAAGAAAAAAAAACCTGATAGCGAGGAGGTTCCGTGACTAGAGTAAAACTCAAGAGGCACCCACCACACATAATCTTACACAACCATCAAGTACCAAATATATCAGCTAAAACTAGTGGAACTGCAACTCGTCGACCTAAACCGTCAGGCGAAATTTGGGTATATGGCATCTCAGTAGGGACCACACCAAAGTTCGACTAACTACACCTGCACATCAAACCCCCTCTACATCCCGGCAGAATCTAGAAGGCAATGAATCGTCCTAGCAATTGAAGTCAACCCTAAAAGAACACAGCTTACCCAGCCGTTGATCACAGACTTAAACCTAGAATTCGAATTTCCATTTCCCAATCGATCTCTATTCACCACGACGCCGAGAATCTCCCTCGACACCCAATGCAACTCCAACACCCCTCCACACCCCACAAAGACAATATGATTGACTCACCGAGCCAAACAGTCCACACTCCCAAATCTTCTCACAGTACAAATTCTCAACAAGGCACCGACACAAACACCATCACGAAACGCAGACACGACACAAGAGAGAGAGAGAAAAAGAAATAATAAATGATAAAAATATAAACACGACAATTTCACGAACGAAACCTAAAAAATCAAGGAAAGCTCAAATGGAGTGCGGACAAAGACAAGCTGGTGACCCAACAACCGTCCGAACGCAGCATCAAAGAGCAGAGACGCGAGACCCACCCGGATGCGTGCAAAGGTGTTGTGAACGCCGACGAGAAATGCACACAATCGATGCCGAACAGCGTCAGTTGGCAAGTACCGAAAAGAAGTTGTGAGGTCCGAGGCGACGAGCAGTTCAAATGCTGAATGTGCCCACACAGACGCTCCTCGAAGGAAGCTCCTAGAACCCTTCTCGCCACGGGGAACGCCCCCTCGTCCCCTCTCGTCCCCCTTCGTTCCCACCCGTTCGCCATGGTTCCCGCTCCTCTTGGGATGCGTATGGAGCAACAAGGGAATATACAAGTAGACGTGGTGATTAAATTATTAATTCATGAATAATTTAATCACCACGTCCACTTGTGTACGGTGGATACCACTTTTCATTAAAGTATTTGTTACTTATACTTATTTTAGTTTTTAATCATTTTTTCTACCTGTAAATCTTTAGTGTTGACACAATCTTAAAATTACTATTTTTTTATTCTATTTTTTGTTCAATGGTTCCTACTATGCAATATCAATTATCTTGGTTATTCTCTTGTTGACCTTAAATCATCCATATTTATATATTACAGACATTGTAATAATCAAATATGGTTTATACATATATATATATATATATATATATATAATCTTTGAACCATATTTAAGATTTTTATTTGATATTGTAACTAGTCTCTTAAAGTATTGAAACTTAAATAGTTAAAACTTATATTAGAAAATCTACCTATTATTTTTCTTAAATCTCTTGCCACAATTATTTTATAATCTATTTTTTAATATGCATAATTTAAAATTGGCTAAAATAATTTTTCTAATTTAATTCTTATCTAACAATACAAATTTCATTACATAATATGATTATTGCAATCTAAATTTTATTTTTAAAACTTTTGAAGATAAAGTTAAAAAATCAAATCAAAATAAGAATATTATATATATATATATATATATACATAATACCTAGCCAAATAAAAGGACTTAATATAAGTCGAACTATTGACATTTGAAGGTATATAACATAACTCAATATTAATATTTTTGTTACTAAAAGAGATGCTAGCTTTTGTATTTGACCTTGTGTTATAAAGCTTCCCTTATTTTTGTTATACAACTCCTGTATCTGGCTTTCTGAAAAGAGGTTCTCAAGTGTAGAATCAAGTGCTATTTGTTTTCCATTTTTCTCCAAATTGTTCGATATGTACATCCTAAGTAACTTTGATGCAGATGATAATGATGATTGGTTATCTTTGATTTTGACACCTGTGACATCTGCACCTTGTCGTTTGAGTATACTTAAAAGCTTCATAAAGGAATCTGTAACCTTCTTATAATATAAAATTTAAAATATATATTTTTAGCATAAAATTATTTTTAAATATTTTTAAAAACTATATAATTATTTAATTATCAAATATTTAAATGAATCTAATTTAAATAATTTATAATCTAATAAAATTGGGAGCCAAATTTAAAATTAGTTCATAAAGTCTTGTCAAATGTAGTCTTTAGCTACAGTCATAATTTAGATGGTGCCAACAAAGGTGAGGTTAGTCTTATATCACTTACACCATTTAAAACCTTGATAATTAAAATTATATTTCTTCTGTATATATATATTTTATTAATTTTTATTAAAAATAAATTAATCTAAATATTTGACATATATATATATATATATATAATTATTTAAAAAGTACTTTTTTATTTAAAAAACTTATAGATAGTATTTCTAAAATTCACATATAGGCACTAAAAAGAAATTGTAATATAATTGAGGACTTTATGACAAGTTATTTGGTTAGAATTAAAAAAATATATATAAATTACAAAATAGACACTCCTTATAGATTAAGAAGTAACTTAAATTTTTTTAATTATTTTGAATTAAAATTTGCATTAAAATTATTAATATATATAAAATTTAAGAAACATATAATGTCTTTTTAATTCTTTATAGCACTTTTTTATTAGTGCAATTTATTTTAATTTTTACAAAGTTGGTATTATTTGGTAAAATAATTATACTAAAAAATAATGATATTTTAACTTAATATTTCATATTATTACAAAGACTTTAGCCAAAGTGTTTAATAGAATCATAGTCTTTTTTTTTTTGTTTTTTTCTTTCTTTATTATGATTTTGATTATAAAAGTATAAAAAAATATAAGTTTTATAAGATAATCAAAACTATAAACATTAAGGGCATTTTGTCATAATATAATCCATCACCTTTTATCATAAGTTAATATGCAAACAATGCAATTATATTATTTGATAAAAATAAAAACATGATTGACTCCTTAATATGTACTTTGAATCAATCATATAATACATTTTAACTTTTTAGTTAAAACCATCTATTAACATTACAAATAAGTAAACAATAAAAACTACAGTAGATACATACAAAAGTATCATTAGCATTGGATTACAATATAAGAAATTATCGAGCTTTTATATGCATAATTTAGTATTACTACTTATAAATGAATGTATGATTATAAATTAGTTATATTTTTTATTTTTTTATTTTTTTATACTTTTTAATGCTATAGTAAGGACCTACACATGCATTAAACAAAATTTATACTTAAGTTTAAGACTACTTATGTGTAATAGGTTAAATTAGATCTTGAACAAAAGTTGTATAAACAGCTACTTATACAAAAATAATACATAGAGATTTTGAAACTATTGATTTCAAAAATGCACTTACTTTATGTGCAAAAAAAATGAATATTCATGTTGTTTTACCAAAACATTTATATATCAAAAACCATCTTATATCATTATTCTAACTACACACAATCTTATAAGTAACTTCTTAGATAAATACCCAACTCTATGCAATTCCTTTATTATCATTTATACTTAAGAAAAAATATATAAATATAAATATATATATATATATTTCTCTCAAAAAATAATTAAAAATTTTAAAAATATCATCAAAGTTTTTTTTAATAATAGATGTTAATTCTTTGTGCACTTTTATTTTTTATTTTTTATTTTTTAAAATAATTAAGTAACATATTGTAGTTGATTAATTTTATGCCTTTAAATATTTATGCATGCATATTTTTTTAAATAAAAAACTTTGAATACTAAATTTTTTAAGAATAATAAGGTTAGTTGATTGTTTATCCAAATCTAAGTAGAATTATTTTCTTATCTTTACAAAGACCCACAATGCCTACAAATCCATATTATTAATAATATTCCTTCATTCTATTTGAAGTGCTCTTATTCATGGAAATAATCAATCATTTTAAATTGGTAATAAAATAGCTATTTGTATTATATTTTTAATGTTTTTTCAAAATAAAAATTTAATACTTTAAAAATTATATAGTTATAATAGAAATAACATGGTTTTTCATCATTTATCTTTTACATGTTTTTGTTTCTTCAAACTAAATTTCTGATTGAATAAAGTATTTTCTTCTATTCTATAGCTATATTTGTAGTATATATATATATATATATATATATATATTAATTTGTTTTAAAGCAATAGTTTCTTCTTAAGATGAATTATACCTCTTTAATAAAAATAATTATTAATTCTTTTTAAACACAAATAATTTATTCTTTTAATATTTAAAATTAATTCAGTATCACTTCTTTCTTTTAATTCAATGGAGATTTATTTACATAATAGGAATCATTTTGATTTATTTATTCTATAATAGAGACATGACAATTAATGCATAAAAGATGCAAATCTTTCTTATGTCAAATAGTCAATACAATCTTTGCAGTATCTAACTCAAAAATTGTTCTTTGTAGATTTTGGACTTGCATGATATCATTAAAGACTTGAAACTAGTATGCATCTTCAATGAACTATCTTTTTACCAAATCAACCATTTAAATTTGAATTTTTTTAAAAAGAAATAAAAAGAAAAAAAGTTTCTAACCAATTAAGTTACAAAAAACTATCCTTCTAAAATTCAAATTAGTTAGGAAAATTCACTCTGTTGTTATAAAATCATTTTTCTTTTTTTATTAACTAGATTACAAATACAGAAGCAGATATTCCAAAACATAGATTGAACACCCAAATAAAAGTACCATTACAATCTTATGTTCGTCAAGTATCAAGCACAACAGAGTTTGAGGGTTGCAACCTCAAAAACAAAGCCTAAATCAACAATCCTCAAACCAGGACGTTCTTACCTTCAATCATGCAACAATTCTAAAAATGATCACCCGCCCGCCCACTCGTCCGTTCGTCCATCCAATATGGGGATGTGGATGTCGGTGGATCTGGTGTCTGTTTGGGAATGATCACAGCACCACCAGCGCCGCTCGCTCGAATGATGCAGTCTGCGCGGAATCAAGCGCTCACCGATCTGGCACGGACACTCCGACCGTGATCTACGAGCGTGGACGCTTGCGGTTGAAGCTGTTGAGCTTGTGTGGATTGTGAGGCTGGCTGGTTTATCAGCGTATGCAACGGCGGCGTGAGGTTTCATGAGCTGGGGCAGTCGGGAGTGCTTGAGCTGGAGTGTTGTAGCCGGTCGTGGCAGGATTTTCCGCCGAGGACCCGCATCTTGCTTTCTCCGCTTTTGCTACATAGCTCTGCTCGCGGAGCAATGCCCCAAATCCTGCGTCCAGATCGTTTTCTGCCTGCGTTTGTTTTGATAGTTATAATCTTAATTCTGTTTTCCCCATTGTTATTTCCGTGCTTCTGACCTCTCCTTACCATGTTGTAGACCTGGGTCGCGCCGAATTCTATTGAGATTCGAGGTTGCGCATGTGGGCTTCGCCTGCCATTTGAATTTGTCCGATTTTCTGAGGGTGATTTGTTGAACGATCCGAGGCGTTGTCCCTTTTCTGTGATGCTACAGCGCGAACATTGGTTAGGGCTGTCTTCTGACGCTTGATTTGAGAGATTTTATTCTCTTTACATGTATTACCATCGGAAGGAAACCTTTGAGTTCTGTAGGAGGATCAGGATTTTGGGTTGCGGAGGACTATGATTTACTGCTGTAGTTTAGGGTTGGACTTAGTGGAATTTTTGGGGTGAAGTGGAGATTGTGGGTTACATAGTGTGGTGAGGATCGAGTGGGTTATTTTTATGGGTATTTTCAGATTTTGAAGGTGTGGAGTAATGGCAGCGGCTATGGTAGAGATGAGTTGGGCAGTTACGAGAGTCTCCTCCAGATAGCTCTATCGATAGCCGGTGCTCGACACACGACGATTTTCACCTCGACTGCTCTTCTTGAGCTCGTCCCTCCCGACGTGTCCACTAAGCTTCTGAATTTTGATCCACTCAAGTTTAATACTGTGAGAATGGCGTCCGATTTCACCAATCTAAGGTGACACTCGTTCTCTCTCTCTTGACATTTTTTGTTTTGTTTTTAATTTTATTGTATTTTTTGATAATTTGGAGTTTCAAACGCCGATCAAATGGGTAATTGTTTGACAGGGTTTCAGAATGATAAGCTTCTTGTCGAATCTACAAGTACAATTGCTTCGTTGTTTTAAGCGTTGAGGCAGTATGGATTACCATGTAGGGTTGTGTTTTGCATTAAATGTGACTAGCAAGTATACAATCTCAATGTGGCTGATGGATTCTACATAATGCAATTTTTTATCATTATTTGTGGCTGTTTTTTTCAAAGGTAGTTGCAGTCAGACTATGTTGTAATGTAGTAACAAATCTTTGCAGATTTTTCCAACTGCCGTGCCTTGACTTTACAGAGATGTTTGTATATTTATAAGGACTTGATATAGGAAGGTCAAGGATATGGAGCACAGTATGTTGAAATCGTCTGTTATCTATGAAGATGGCACTCTAATCGAAGCAGTTGTTGTGGTTGATGCCACTAGCCATTCAAAGCGTCTAATGAAGTATGACAAGCCTTCAAAGTCATGAAGTCTTGTTCTTCAAAGTTCTTTTTCATTTCTTGTTCTTCAAAGTAAAAATTGTTATAATAATAATAAGAATAATTTTTTAATTTTTTAATTTTTATGTTCAATTAGAAAGTGTGTAGTAGATTTTAAGTTTATTTATTTTTACTTTCAATTAGCTAAAAAATGTTGTATATATATATATATATATATATTGATCAATCATATATATTTATGATCAATTTGTATGTATATTATTAGATAGATAGTTATTATTTTTGAGGTGGATAAGATATTATTCATGCATCGATAAGATTCTTTACATGGTAATGAATAGTTGATGAAGAGCAATCTAAAGTTACAAATATTTTTATATATCATGTCAATTTCAACTAATTATGTATATTTAGGCTAGTATTCTTTTTACAAATAATCCATATTTTTTTATTGTAAATAATTATTTTATTTATAAAGTGTAATAGAAATATATATATATATATATATATATATATATATTCTTGTTCTTTTAATCTTTATTCTATGAAGATTAAAAGAGTAAGAAAATTTGAAATATTGTGATCTTTTAAAATGTATATTATTACATCAACTTAAATATTGTAGATATATTTTTTCATTTTGATTTTTTGCAATATAAAAAGACTTGATTTTAAAAGTATGACTATTTGTGTTGATTTGTGTTGACATTCAACAAAGTAATGTATGTTGACTTTCTATAAAAAATATCAAATGATAGGATAGCCAATAGTGTCACAGACGTCATTTAAAAATGCATGAAGTTGCATCTTAAACACTTAGTTATTCATATTTAAAGCATTAAGGAAAATAAATGAGTTCTTATTACAAATAATATAATAACATAATTATTTTTTATAATATTTTATTAAAACCACAAATCTATATAAAATTTTGACATTTACATGTTGTAAATATAAATAATTATTACAATTCAAAATAAGTAGTAGTTTTAGAAAATATTTTTTAAATATTATTAAATCAAAATTAAAATTAAAATTTCTTTAATAATTTATTATATCTGTTGTTAATTTGATTTTTTAAAATTTATGTTATTGTAATTAAAACCAATGCATAATCTATGCATCAATGCATTTTCAACAAAACTTTTAAAAACTTTTAAAATAATATATATATTATTTTTAAAATAGTATAAAAATAATTTAAAATATATTTTAATTATATTAAATATTAATTAATTTTAATATCAAATTTATATTTTATAATAAAATAAAAATAAAATTTAAAAATAATATTATAATATAAAAAAATTTATATATTTTAAGAAATTTAAGGATTTTTAAATTAATTTATATTTAACAGAATAAAAATATTAATTTATTTTATTTTAAAAATAATATCAATATTTTTGCTTGAATATTTGATTTGAATATTTGTTTGAATATTTTTTTGTATAAAAAAAACCTAAATTTTTTAAATCTAATTTTTGTAACCTTAAAAATTTTCTTTCTTTTTGGCTAAATACTTTTGGCTAAATTCTTTTAGTAGGTATTATTGTAGAATATATTTTTGTGTGATTTTGTCAAAGATACAAACTAAAACAGATGTATAAGTTAATAAAAATTATGTCAAAGAAAAATAACAAGATAGAAATAAAAAAAAAGTATGTATATTCAAAAAGAAACTAGAATGGCTATTGCCAAAGACTAGAAAATATATGAGACTCTTGAACTAGATTAGAAGCAAGAAAGGAGTTGATAAGAGTGAAGAAGGCTTCATTCTTGTCTCTATATATACTATCTATCTAAAAGCTATGTTGCGATATTCTATAGGATTTCTTATATGTATCTAATTTACAAGACATGTGTCAAACTTGCAAGATAAGTTTTTCATATGTATGCTACGTACTTGGCTTATTTTACAAGCTACTAACATGTGCAATACATGGTTAGCTTGTTCTATAAGCTACTAATATGTGCAACACAAGACTAGCTTGTTGGCCAAGTTTTTAATCTACTAATCACCTATAGACATGTATAAAGGTGATTCCGCATTTATGAAGCTTCTAAAAAGCTTCTCTATAAGATATTAATTTATTTTATTTGTCTCTATCAATCTATATTAACTAGATAATTATTTGAGTAAATCTTATGTCCATGATATTATTCCTCCTTTTAAGAACAAGTTCCACAAGGAGCGGTGATTACATGTTGAGAAAGTCCAAGATACGTCAAATTGTGCTTTTGACATATTCTGATCTTTGTTCCCTTTGAAGGTAGTTGATAGGTCCTTTCAACCATTGATAATATCCTATACCAAGACGAGAGGACCACCTTGTTATTTGATTATTGTTGAGGCCTTCACAACTTCCTTCAAAGAAAACATTTCGATCACCATTAGGAGTAGTTCCTACCTCTAAGAGTATCATCAGACATTGAAAGTCTCTTTTAAGGTTGTGATATCAAACACATTGTATTTCGCTTTTAATCTAAGAAAGAAGATGTCGTTCTTGAGGGTCTTCATCTTTATTCCATCCTCTTGAAGGTTATGATAGTCATAATGTCTCATCCGATAAGTCAATAAACGATGGTTTTTTAGTAGAATTTATTGGTTGTTGATCTTTCATCTCTTTAGCATGAACAAATTCAAAAGAATAGCTGTCAAGGATAAGAACTCGATGAAAACAAATAAACATATGAAACTTCTATTCAGAAGAATAACAAAATAGAAGTAAGAAAGTATGTATATTAAAAGAAATTAGAATGGCTATTACCACAAAACAAGAAAATTATAAACTCTTGAATCTGGACTAGAAACAAGAATGAGTTAACAAGAATGAAGAAGGCTTCACTCTTGCCTCTATAAATACTATCTAATTAAGAGCTACGTGGTAGTATTCTATAAGACCTCCTACACGTGTCTAATTTATAAGACATGTGTCAAACTTGCACGACAAGTTTTTCACATATGCGCTACGTACTTGACTTGTTCCGCAAGCTATCAACATGTGTGACACATGGCTAGCTTATTCCACAAGCTACCAACATGTACGCCATGTAGCTAGCTTGTTGACCAAGTTTTTAACCTACTAATTACCTATAGATATGTATAAAGGTGATTCCGCATCTATGAAGCTTCTAGGAAGCTTCTCTATCAGATATTATCAAATCAATTTATTTTATTTATTTCTATTGTTTTATATTAATTAGATAATTATTGGATAATTTTTGTAAATCTTATGTCCGTGATAATAGCAAACAATGGTATAAGGTAGAATGAAACCTCTATAGAACCTGTTTTGCTTTATAGCAAAGATTTTTTCAACTCTTTATTTTGGTTTTGATGGATATCATTGATGAAACGCATTGACTTTTGTTGGTGCATTTATTAGATTCTTAGATGGCTCCCATGTGCGTTCACTAATATCATAACCCTGCTAATATATAAGATATTTCAGTCGATTTTGGCACCGCCTTGAATCCAAAATCTCTTCTACTTCAAATTTTTTATTATTGTCTACTTCTATAAGAGGTGGTGGTATTTATCTTCTTCTTTATATATTTATTGTCTTGTATGGCTCGAATTGTGACTTATGAAATACTAGATGGATCTTTATAGATTTTGGTAAGTATAATCGATAAGCAATTGGATTGATTTGTCTACAAATCAAAAAAAATTCAAGCCTATGATAATTTAGCTTGTTGCAAAGGCAAATGGTCTTAATATTACAATACAATAACCATACTTTATTGCCCATGTAGAATCGAGGTTGTTCCTTGTAATAGACATTAGTATTGATTTTTTGTCATTCTTGAGTTTTTTTAAATTGTGCCTTCATTATTACATGTAGGTCTAACAACCAATTTGCCAAATCTTTTGCCACAAGATTATCAACTTTCAAAATGTCAAAAGTATCAAATCATGGATGATAACTATAATTTACAAAGAATAGAATTTATTGAGTAGATAAATGTATCAAATTATTATAAGCAAATTGTGCCAATGGCAAAAAATTTATCTAATCATGTTAATAATAATTAATAGTATATCTCAAATATTACTCCAAAATTTGATTTATTTGTTATGTTTGTCCATCAGTTTGAGGGTAGAAAGTTGAAAATAGTTTTATATCCACCTTCAATATTTTGAAAAGGGTCCTCCAAAATCTTAAAACAAATTGTATTCCTCTATTTGATATAATATCTCTTGATAATCCATGATAACAATAGATATTATTAAGAAAGAGTTTAGTTATTTCTTCACCTATAATAGATTTTGTACATGGTACAAAAGATGCCATCTTAGTAAAATGATCTATAATCACAAATATAGAGTCTTATAAACTTGACTTTGAAAGATCCATGATAAAATCTATAGAAACAGAAGACCAAAGTTGTTCTGATATAGGTAATGGTTGGAGAAGTCTGTAAGATCGGTGACAAGGAGTTTTTGATCTTGAACAAATGTCATATGGCTATACAAACTCTTTAATAGCCTTTTATATATGAGGCCACCAAAAATTTCTTGATATTAGCTCCAAAGTCTTATTATATCTAAAATATCTTATTGCAAGAAGGTTGTGACATATTTATAGAGCACGTAGTCGTGCTGCACTTTTTAGAATATATAGGCATTCTTTGAAATAGAGTAGATTGTTCTTTGAACTTAAATTTAAAAGTATCATAAGACTTAGATGAATTATTCTTAATTTCATGGATAAGAGGGTCTAAGGACATACTTGACTGGATTTACTTGACAAAAGTTGAATCTACAATCAATGTTGATCTCATTGCTCAAAGATGAAATTGCTTTGGTTCTAAGAGGATTATTCTTTATTAATTAAAAGCTGAATCTTCTTCTTTTGGTACAAGATAAGAACGTCTAAAAAAGACATTAGACAGACCTTGTTGTCTTCTTGGTGAATAGGTGATAATAAACTTGAATTTTGACAAAGACATGCTCCAACGAGTCTAGCGATGATTCAACACATGTATTAACATGAAATACTTGAGGTTCTTGTGATTTGTGTACACAATGACTAGATTAAAAGTGCCTTCTAGATAGTGATGCCATTCTTGAAAAGAAACCATAATTATAAAAAGTTCTTTATCATAGATTTTGTAATTGATTTCTACTACTAAAAATTTTTTGGAATAAAAAACTATTGGATGGAATTTGTCATCTACTCCTATTTGTGATAATACAGCCCCTAAAACAAAATCTAATATATCTATTTTCATAAAAAATATCTTAAAAAAATCAACGTGATATAAGATTGGTGCAGAAGTAAAAGCTATCTTTAAAGCTTCAAATAATGCTTCTACTTTTTGATCCACTCAAATTTGTCTTTACATGTTAAGCGTATAAGTGGAGCTGCAACTTGAAAAAAATTCTTGATGAAGATTTTATAATAATTAGCAAATCTCAAAAAATATTGTACATCTTTTATTATTTTTGAAATCTTCCAATTCATGATTGTCTGGACTTTCTTAGGATCCATTTTGATACCATTATTTGAAATGAAGTATCATAAGAAGTCAACTTGAGTAGTATGAAATATACACTTTTCCATCTTAGCATATAATCCTGCATCTCTAAGTTTTTGTAATACACAATAAATATGAAGTTCATGTTCTTCTGTATTCTTAGAATAGATCAAAATATCATCTAAATAGCAAATAATAAAATCATCAAAAAAACTCAAAAAAAATATCATTCATAAGATGTTGAAAAATAGCCAATGTATTTGTAAGTCTGAAAGGCATGACATTATATTTGAAATGTCTATACCTTGTTCAAAATATAGTCTTCCATTTATCACCTTCTTTGATGTACACCAGGTTGTATGTTCTTCTTAGATCTATTTTTGTATAGATCTTAGCTTGATTCAATTAGTCAAGAAGTTTAGATATCAAAGGTAGAGGGTATCTATTCTTGATGGTAATCTTGTTGAGTCCTTGATAATCTACACACATCTGTAATGATCCATATTTTTTCTTTATAAGTAAAATAGAAGCTCTTGCTGGGAATTTTGAATGGCGTATGAAATTCTTGGCCAAATTTTCATTAGTATATTTCTTAAGTTCAATCAATTCATTTTGTGATAAACTATAGATTGGTCCAAATGGAGGTTGAGTTCTCTCTTTGAGATCAATTGAACAATCATATGGACAATATTCCAGAAAAATATTTACATTCTTTTTTTCAAAAATGTATTGATAATCTTGATATTGGCTTGAAATATCACTTGAAATCTTTCTACCATAAAAAATAGATGTATTATAAATAGCAAAAGATGATCCTTCTTTTGATATATTTATAAAAGCTTTTGTGCCTACAAATACGGGTTTTATTATATTAGACTTATGGCTTGTCACTTGACTAACGAGACTCTTATTAATGCTTTAAAAAAAGTCAAATCTATGAGAAATCAAATCTATTTGAGGATTGTACTTTTCTAGCCATGATAAATCTAAAATGATTGGATTAGAAGGAAAATTAATTATATTAAAGATTACATAATTATTATGACTATTTATTATTATATTTATAGGAAAGATTTTATGAATAATATTTCCAAAGGATAAAAGGCAACCACCTATGAATTCTACATGTACATGTTTAGTTTTTTATATTTGAGATATTTTATAAATTTTAACAATTTTTTTATCTAAAAAACACGGTGAGGCTCTTGAATCTAATAAGATAGAGGTTTTGTGATTTTTAGGTTCCAAACAGACATCTATTATAAAACAACGTCTTCTCAATATGTTTTCTCAAGACGTTAATGTTGCCATTGTATTATAGTAATGCTAGGGCTCTCTTGTGGAATTCTCAGATCAAAATTCAAAAAGTTGATTGTTATACTTCACAGCAAAATCAATTACTTGACTCAATGTTTGAGGATCAAGTAAATTGAGCATCAATTTCTTTACCTCATATTGTAATCCATAGAAAAATTGGCTAATAAATATAACATAATCCCACTTGATGTCAATTTCTAGTCATCAAAAGTGTGAAGCATATGATATCACTGATTCATTATCTTGTTGTAAGATGTAGATCTTGTTAATTGCAATACAAATTGCATCATATTCTCCATTCATAGATTGAAATTCCATTAAAAATACCTCTAAATTATCCAATATTGGATCTTGTTATTCAAAAAAGAATGAAAATCATGATAAAGTAGAGCTTGAAAATAGTATTCAAATAAACCTAACTTATGATGCTTGGGTTGGATAACTTTAGAGTTGAAGTTTGATCACCAGTTATACTTGATTGATAAATCCTTGAAACTTAGATATAGTTCCATTAAATTTCTCCAACAAATTAATTTTTGGTTCTTTAATGCTTGAATGGTGTTCAATCGTAGGTGAAGTGGTATGGCTTGAAGTAGCTTGAATCATGTCTATATCTTCACTTTGTGCTAATCTTGTTGCTTCTTATGGTGGTACATTGAATTAATATATTATGAGCATTAGTTCTCTCATTTGCTCTTGCATTTTTGCTATTGCACTCTTCATTTCAACAAGCTTTGCTATAATAGAAAGGAAAGAAAATATCTACTTTTGTTACAAAAAATTCAAGAATAATATCAATTTAGAAGTGGATATTCTACAACTTCTAATATGCTTAAGTCTTATCAAGAAAAAAAGATAATCTATTCTTAATCAAGAAAAGATAAAACTTTGATATTATAACTTCACTCTTGTTAATCTGTTAAAGATACAAACTAAAACAGATGCGTAAGTTAGTAAAAACTATATCAAAAAAAAATAACAAGATACAAATAAAGAAATATGTATATTCAAAAACAAACTAGAATGGCTATTGCCAAAGATTAGAAAATACATGAGACTCTTGAACTAGACTAGAAGTAAGAAAGGAGTTGACAAGAATAAAAAAAGCTTCACTCTTGTTTTTGCACACACTATCTATCTAAGAGCTATATGGCGGCATTCTATAGGACCTCTTACACGTGTCTAGTTTGCAAGACACATGTCAAACTTGCAAGACAAGTTTTCTACATGTATGCCACATATTTAGCTTATTTTACAAGCTACCAATATATGCAACACGTGGCTAGCTTGTTGGCCAGGTTTCTAACCTACCAATCACCTATAGACATGTATAAAGGTGATTTTGCATGTATGAAGCTTCTAAGAAGCTTCTCTATAAGATATTAATTTATTTTACGTATCTCTATCAATCTATATTAACTAGATAATTATTGGAATAAATCTTATGTCCATGAAAAAAATTTAAAATAAATATAAAAATTACTTATTCTTTCTTAATGAATAATTATTAATCATAGATAAGATAAATTTGTTATAAGATAATTCTAAGAAGATGGTTTATTTTTTTTATTTTTTTTAGAAATAAAATAAAAATAATAATAAATTTAACTTTTACTAATTTTTTAATTATATATATTATATCATTTTAACAAAGAATATAAATTTAAAAAATTTAAAAATCTCAAATTTAATTATGCTAAAAAGAATAAATAATATTATTAATTTATTTTATCTTATTTTTTTCAAATTTAGAAACTTTAATAATATTTATATTTTTAAAAAACTCACTTAAAATCATTAATTAAATAATAAAAAAGCTAAGTCAATAATTATTATTATATTATCTTAAGTACTTTTTTTAATTTTTTTAAAAAAAAACCAATTTTATTAATTGATCATAAATTAATTTTTATTAGTTTTTTTAAAAATTAATAATAATAAATATATTTATAGGATGTTGTTAATACCACTACAATTTTTGCTATTGCCACCACAATCTGCCATCTACCACATATCACTACAATTTTTGGTATATGGCATTGACCACATGCCACTATAGTTTTTGCTATTGCCACTACAATTTTCCATCCACCACATGCTATCTATACCTTTTGTCAATGCTAAATAAAAAAAAGTGGTTTTTAAAAAAAAATTGAAAAATACTTATATATTCATAGTATTTTTTTAAAATAAGAATATACTTTTTTTACTATAAATTATAGTAAAAAAATAAAACTAAAACTGAAAATTTCTTTTTATTAATTTATCAATTATTTTTTATTATAATTAAATTTATTATATATTTATTTATTTATTTATTTATATATTTTAGGAATGTTAGTAGAATTTTTTATTAAAATAAAAATAACTAAAGAAACATGTCAAATGAATGGCGAATTGTAGTAGTAAAAGCAAAAATTGTGGTGACATCTGGTGAATAGCAAATTGTGGTGGTAATAGCAATACTATTTATTTATATATATATATAAAACTAATATTGAAAGATAAATAGAAGTAAAATAAGATAATAGAAGATAATATATTGTTAAATAAATACTATAATTTTAAATCATTAGAAACTAATTTAATTTTTTAAAAAAATAAATATTTTTATTATGATAATCAATATTTTAAATTTTTTGATGTTTTAATTTTAGTTTTAATTATTTTTGGAATTTAATGTTACTAATATTAATATAAAAAGTTAATAATTATATTTAAATCACATAAAGTTTTAAAAATTCACTTCAATTAAAATATACATGCTACTAATATTAGATTTAAGAATACTTATTCAATTATATGATTTAAATTTTATTTATATTCTAAACTAGTTAAATAATAATTATATAAATTAGAACATACAAAATATAAGTAAATTATAATAAATTATTGATGAAAAGAATAAGAAGTTATTAATAAAGGTAGATATTTATATTTAATATTATAAGATTTATCTATTTTAGGATTTCAATCTTATCTATATTACTAATTAATATATAAAATATTAAATTATTATCTATTTAAGTATCTTAATATAGGATAACAAGAATAAAGAAATATATATATATATATATATTTTTTTGTAGATATCATGTATTCTTTATATATAGTTTTTTATTTATAAAAAAGTGTCTTTGTGATTCTAATATTAGAAACATTAAAACAGTACATCATTGAAAAATTATAATTAAATATATTTGTTTTTTTATAAATATTACCTTATATTTTTCATAATTCTCATTGGAATTATTACACATAAACTAATGTAAGTTATGTCAAGTTTTGTACTTAAATCTTAAAACCTTAACCTAAGTATCAAATATTAGATTTTATAAGTCAAAATTATAAAATTTCCTACATTTGATTCTTACATTAGCATAAGTAACAAGAAATAATACAAAGATACTGAAAAGAAAACTTGAATTCTGAAATTTTAAAACTATAAATTTTTTTTGCTCTTACAATTATTAATTAATTTCTTTTTTCTTTTTTTCTTTTTCTTTTTTTTTTTTTGAAAATCACTAATACATTATATATTGTATTGGTAGTAGTATATTTCATCTAAAGCAATTGTGGTACTTTTATTTACATGTAATGAATTTCAAATAATAATACTAATAATAAATTATAAAATATTACTTAATAAAATAATTAAAAATAATAATAATATGTAAAATTATTACTTTTAATTGTAAAATATTAGATTTTAATCAAAATTATTATTATAATAAATTAAAATTTTAAAAAATATTTATTATATAAAAATATACTTTATGTTTTTAATTTTTTATAAAATTTGATTTGGTTATACTTAAATATTTATTCTACTCTATTTTTTTATTATTTATATGCATTTAAAAATAAAATTTATAAAAATTGTTTTATTATTAAATAATAGATTTTATATCTTTTTGTATTTAATTTCTTTGCATATTTTATAATAGATTATAAATCTATAGGCTCATTAAAATGTGATTTGTTTTTAATAGGTGTATAATTTTATTATTGAAATATTGTGTATCATTCTATTAAAATAAAAATAATAATTATCTTTAAAAAAATTAATTAAATGATACTTGATATTTTAATACATAAATTATTTATCATACTTTGTGATGGGAGCTTTAAACCAAATAATACAACAATAATAATTTATAAATTTAAAATATAACTTCAAAATACATAAGTTTTATAATTAAGATAGAAAAAATTATTTCTTATAATATTTTATATTTATTTAATATATATAGATATAAATTAAATAATCTTTATTTATTAAACTATTGATATTTATCAAAAATATATTTTAATATTCGAAATTATAATTACATATTTATTAGTTTAAATAAATTTATCTAATCAATTAAAAATTCATAATTATGGTTTTTATTATGATCTTGTTTCTTTTCAACACTAATACATTTATTTTTCAACAAGCATGAGTATTTATTTAGTAGAGTAAAGAAGATACAAACTTAATGCTAAGCACTACTATAAAAATATATTTATGATAAAACAAGAAAACCAAGCTTTTGTCTTACGCAAGTTGGAAAGAAAAAAAAAACCAATACAAATTAGTTGGATACTATATTATAAAGAATATATTTCTTCTTATATAACCTTTTTGTTTCTATACAACATAGCTTTTGTGTATTGCCTCCTAGCAAATATCTATTTAACCAAACCTTATCAAAACACTTTAAAAATTGTTTATATTTTTTCATAAACTTAGTTTAGATATAAATAATTTAAAAAAAAAACTATCCTACACCATGTACTTTTTAACACATGCCATCAAGCCATGTGGACATTCAACCATAGATTGTCACTTAGTCAAACACAATTGTTATCTAATTACATAATAAAACTAAAACTATGTCATTGTAGTGCATTTACAAAGTCCATATGACAAGTACATTAATGCTTCAGACTTCATGAAACTTAAAAAGCATAATATCCACATGACTTGATGGCACGTGTTAGTTCAAAAGCTAGCTATGATCCTATGCTTGAGAAATGGGTCCTCAATTTGTACGCAATAAAACTTACCCAGTTGCATGCATTGGGTGCACACAAACAATACCAGATTTGATGCCAAACATATTCTTCTTTGATTGGATAGCAAAACCCAACATTCCTTTTGATCCCCAAAAATTCATAAACAAGTTCAGAATCAGGTCAAATTTCCCATGAGCAAGTTGACAGATTTCCAAGTCTCAGAAGAAAGGCAAAAGAGGTCTGTGCAAGTGGCATCACATTACCACCCTGCATGGCTAAATCAATGCTGCCAATCCAGCACACCCCATACAGGAAGCTGCCCAAGCCCAAAGAAAAGTTTCTGAAATGCTGCTTCAGAAGCTTGCAGATTCTTTGCCCATTCCTGGGAACAGAACTCCATAGCTGCTTGGAAACTGTGTCCCCACACAACCATATCACCTTTGGTAAAATAGAATATCAATAATCATAATTTTGGGTTTCACAACTCTGATGGTTAAAATCAAAAGATATTTCTGAAGTGAAAACCTTTTGCAGAGCTTTGTTTTAAACTGGAGAAAAGACTTGGGTGTTGTCTGATGCTTTAACAGGAAGAACATTTACCTTTGAAGAACAATCATGAGAAAGTATAAAAGCAGAATCAAAGACCAGGGGTAGCTGTTCCTACTGGGAATTGTTGTTGTGGTATCCTTGTCACATAAAGTTGCAGTTCCCAGGTGTGGGCCTTAAAGTAGAATTGGAACCCAATAAGATGGGGCCCGGATGCCGATGCAACTTGATGCAGGATGTGCACCAGTGTTTCATGTGGCGCACTTGAGTCTCAAGCCATAACTGGTGTCAAGATATTTCTCTAAAACCAGGAATCGTTCAATTCAATACCTGGAGACTGCTCAGAGGTCACTTCCACCTTACCCTTCTGGAAATGGTTACTAGTTCAATAATTCAAGCATACTATGGCTCCAGTATGTGGAAATTACAAATAACTGCACATTTCAATTGATGAATTAACACATTCGTATGACTTCATGATTCCAATGAAGGGAATCTCAACTAGGTAATAAGTGTGCTCTCTGAGAGTTGTACGTGGGACAGTACAGTAATGCAGGCCATGCTGATAGCTAAGCACCTCTTTAAAAGATACATTTCGTAGCTTTCATGCAAGTTCCAAGGGACAGACGCGTTGCAAATCAGCAAGCAATCCAAAGAAATAACCACAGAGCAGAGCAAATGCACGAGCAATCTGCATTCAAAATTCACACATGAAAGGAAGAGTTGATATAGAACCTATAAATGTAGACCTCATTGTTGAGCCTGTTTTACTTTTAAAAAATCCCCATCACAAATGGTATAAACCTGAGCACTTGGCTATTGCAGAAAATGTTACACACCTATAGAACCTGCGGCAAATCTATGCCATTTTAATGTACCTACTTAAGCTAGGATGTGACAAGCATCTATCCAACTTCAGCAATTCCTGTAACAGTCGCACAAAAACCATATTAGCGCAATGAAGATAAACGTGCAAGGAGAAAGGACACATGCAAATAACCACCTTGGACGAGTCCAAATTATTGAAGCGTAAGTACATGGAAATACAGTGTATGCTACTGATCAACGTTTATGCGCTGTGGACTGTTTTACGAAAATGAGCCTCAAAATAAATTGTTCCTACACTAATCTGAGCCATTGCAGAAGCAAGTTCTCACCATTAAGATAAAATCTGATAAACCTCGATTAAGCGATCTTTGACCGGCAAAACGACAAGTGAGTCGAGTCATGCAGATGGGAACAGTGAAGCTGAAAGCCACGCACGAAATAATTGGGACGCTTTCCGAGTAAACGAAACTTGAAAAAACCAGTAAAAGTCCTGAAATGTGTTTTCACCAAAGAATTTGTCCTTCGACCAAGGCCTTCTACTGTACTAATCGAGCCATCCCAGGTCCTGAGAGTTGGCCCCCTGTAGCATTCCCATTCGACAGAATTGCGTCTTTGTGGCCAACCCACGGAAAATTGGAGACATGGACTTGGCTTGCAACCCCCCGTTCGCTGGATCAGTCGCTTGGACCTGCCCGGCAATAGCGGCATTCGCAACGAATAATGTAATGTAAAACCCTTCCTCGTTTATGCCGAAAACGCAGAACTAAGCTCTTTTCTAAAGCTCGAGATTACATGCGCGGTCTGTACTCTCTCATTCAGATTCAATTGCTTCCTCAACGAATCTGCTTCAAATAAAACATTTCTCATCCACCGGGATTTGTCGTTTAAGCCAGCTAGATGAACCATAAAGTCCCCTCGTGCATACACGCCTGCAATTATCGCCAGAGACAGAAAGGTGAGCAAACAGCCAATGACAGGATACTGCGAAATCCCATTACCCAGTGACGAATTGCACAATATCTTTCCAAGTGGAATTTGAAACAACAAAAACCAACCTCGCCAAACCGCTTTCGTTAACGTGACCAGTCGATGACAACTCCGCCATGAAGGTCTCCACAGATTTGAATTGAAGAGACACTGCATGTCAGGGATTCGCACATGCCGACTAAATTCATCCTTGTCCATTACATTGAGAAGGTGCTTCAGAGCGGTGTTGTCTCCACTTTTCGACTGACCAAAAGGCTGGATGAACTCTGTCTGATTCCACCAACGATTAAGGAACTCTCGACTCCAATCAGAGTTTCGGAAGAAGAACATTCCTACACCACAGAATAGACAGGTTACGACCTCCAGATAGAAAATCGCCGATTATGAATCCAGCTCGACCAGCACATGGGGAACAAGAGTGAAGGAGAAGTAAGCAAGGGCCTGCACAGGAACACAAGAAATTTCACCTCTCAATACACAAATGCAAAGGTTGCAGAGCAGCATGTAGGTACATACCTGCATTGACACCAGTTACATCTTCAGTCACAATGAAATCGGGCATCTCTTCAGGCGTCACATCACCAATGGCTGAGAAGACGATGTCCCCGAGCTTAATGTCAGGATTCGTCACGGCAGAGTCCTGCACCAATCAAAAAATGCACCGATACGTTGATTGAGAAACACTGTAAATTTGCAAGATGAAACCGCAGGAATGATTGTACGGAATAGCACTTTGAACACACGTGGCATGAGGTAATATCTGCCTGGTGAGAAACATACCGCATCGTTCCAAAACAACCAGTCATACTGGGAGAGGTGCTCCTTAACGGCCAAAATTTTGCTCCAGCTGGGAGGTCGAGAAGAATCCAACAAGCTGCTCGCATCGATAAAGTCATAGCCATGCCTTTTCACATAAGCCTTCTTATTTGGCGCAACTATTTCCATCACTCCCTCAAAAGATCTCCCAGGAATAGTGGACGATCCATCGGAACATGTTACCATAGCGAACTTCAGTAGTTGAAAGTATGCCGGCGTATTTCCTCTCTTGGGCGAGCATTGTCGTCCAAAATCGTTGGCGTTTCTAAGAATAATGGATGTCGCAGAGAATCCCAGAGCACAAATAACCAAAGTCACGCAAATTAACACTAAAATAGCTCGGGAAATAGATTGCACGGTGGACCAATAGTGCCGAAAACTGGCTCCTTTCTTGAAAGATTCTTGAGAACGTAAGCGCGCCGCACACTCAGAATACATGCCTTTGAATCTCCTCTGCGGAGAAACACCTGCCCCTTCAGCCATAGTGATATAAGGTGTGGAGTAAATACCGAACGCTAAATCTCAGACAAATCCTATAGTTTTATCAAACTCTTAACTTCTAATCGCTGCTGATTAGCAGACCTTGTCGGCCACGCTAGAAACAATTGTTTGCCAGTCGGGAAGTCGAAAAGTCTCGAGAACAGGGCAGTTAAGGTTCCAGCGGAGAAATCTGTATACTTCTAGGCTCTTATCAAATAGCAGCCTCAGATGGCACCCTGTTAAGATCAGATATTCCTGCATCCCAAATGAGATAACCCGATCCACTTGTACACATTCTGAGGAGTGTCCCGTAATCAGCTACACGAGCACCGCATTGCCTACACTGACAGTGCACAACCATGTGCAGCCATTGCCTATTCGAAATAGCCCGAGGACAAATAGTTACCAAATCAAACCCTTATTTCTCATACGCCACTCAAGCCTGAACGCTAACTTGTTCAACGATCAGAACCCCCGCCACCACGCAAGAGCTAGAGATAAGCAACAGTCTTGGTTCACAGAAAGTGTTTGAAGTCGCACAAACTCAAACGTCACATACAGGGACATAGAATCGAAGCCACGCTTAAGGATGATGCTGCACGCAAGTGGAGTGAAGTTGATGTCATGCACTCGCCGTCACCAGCAAAATTTCCTCGACCCTTCGCAACCGACACTATCCCTCTCACCGACTCCACAAGTACAAGAATCGACACACGAGTAGGGAGGAGGAGAAAAGAAGGTAAAATTAAATTAAAAAGGCGCAGGAGGTGCACTTTCGAAGAGGCCTCTTCGCATCGTTGACAACACGGACCACAAAAACCTACACACACCTTGAGTGGTGCTCAGCAGCAACGACCGATCCCGCCCCCGACTACAGCACTAAAATCGGAACTATCTAAAATCTCCGAAGCGGCCTCGTGGTGTCATGCAGATGGACGGCTACCGCGTTGGCGACGGCGATGGAGGAGGCGCAGCGGTAAGAGGTAGTCACGGTGAATGCCATAAAATCTGCCTGTTCCAACGGCTCTCCCCATACCGCGTCCAAGACCGCCGTTGAAGCTTTCGATCCCGCGTCCACCTCCCTCCCTCTAGTGGCACCTGTGGCGACTTCCTCTTGATTGCGCGTCCATGGTGGACAAACTCAGGGGAGGTGGGGCAAGGGCCACGATCTGAGCAGGGGGCTCCACAGCCAATATTAGAACGCTACATTCACGGTGGTCGCAGGCTCCCCCACCTCCTCTTGTTCCTCCACCACCTCGCCCTTCTCATCAATTTGCGAGGCGCGGTGAGAGCCCCTGCTGTGATCCTCGCGACTGGGCAATGCGACGACGCCTGAAGACCTCACAAGCTGTAGCCCGGCGTGGTCCTTCGGGACGTCGTCGCACGAAGAATTCCTTTTCGCGCTGCAAGTTACGGCGCGACAGTTGGGCACGTCGTTCATGAAATGTAGTTTTAGCTCTCAGCGCTTCGAATGTCCGGGGTGGTTATGCGCCCCGCTTCTTTCACGGTCATCGGCACGCTAGGTGTCCGACACACCGATGTTGCCACTCACGAAGATATTGCAACTTTGCCCTGTGGTCTTGCACCCACAAATTCCTTTTCCCGCTCCGCGCCCTGTCACCGCGCCCTCGCCCATCTCCATTCCACTTGATGTTATCCACAGAAATTGGGGTGTTTTGTTAAAATATCACAAAAATAAGGAAATCAAAGTATTATCTACGTGTAATAATATTTATATATTACCACCTCGTCCTGTATGTAATAAATCATTGTTATTTTTGGAAATACGCATGAATTATATTACAAGTTTATATTTATACTTGGCATGACTATTGAAGAACTATCTCAAGATTTGGAAAAAATAGGTTTTACATACACACACACACACACACATGCCATAACTGTTAAATTCAGAAAACATACAAATAGTTCCAAAGAATTATGAATCCAACTCTTCTATTAAAGAAATCATGTACTTGTAACATGATTCACGGAGAATATTTTCGCTCTGATTGTTGTTTGTTCTACAAACCTTATTTTTTTATACCACTTATACACACATGCACAACGTTCTATGTAAAGCATAACTTGTCAAACGTGTATAATTCTTGTTTACCACAAATGTATTTGTTGAATCAAAATTTTCTCTAATTTATTAGTTAACTAATTAGATATGCATTGGTGATTCACATAACAACAATACAAGCTCAATATGAAAATACTGATAACTTTTATATTAATCATTGTATTCCAGACATAGAATAGACTTAAAAAGTTTATTCACCTTTTGTATATTATTTACTGATACATCCAAAGTTTAAAAATAAGCAATATGAGTATTTTTACTTTTTGCACTCAAACCAATTCTTTGCTCTTTTTTTCTTTTTCTTCTTTTTTTTCTGTATGAATCAAAAGCTATTCAATTCGTTTATATTATGCATCAAATTCACAATGAAATAAATAATGAATAAAGTTACAGGTGTAAGATACATTTGGTGAAATTTTAATTTTGCATATGATTACTTGGACTACTGAATGTAGTTAACCCATTTATAAGCATCTTTTGTTTACAAAGATTGATGTATTATATATTTGATAGGACGTATAAACAAATAAATACTTTACAAAATTCAACAGGTGTCACATTTTCAAATACAGGGTCAACATGTTGTTGAACTGTGGACTGTATATTTGACATTTGGAAGATTCTGTGATGACTTTGAAAACTGGAGACAAATGAAATATAGTTCTAACACCTTGTATGCCTACTTGACTAAGCACAGGCCTCAAAATTGAAACATTGATAACCTCAACAATCTTCTGTGATGACCTATTCTCTATTGCATAAACAAAAAATAATATCATACTTTCAAGGTATGCAACATATCAATTATGACACACCATGCCATGAATACAACAAATAATCTCAACATAAGTTGTAACCTTATCTTGTGCATTCTAACACAAGCAACCATATGCACCCTTCAATGGCTGTGGCAATACGATTGGTGGAAATCCAGAAAAATTTAGGTCTTAACCCATTTCATTGATTACTAGACAATTGCAGAACATGATACCTTTAATAGAATGCGTAGATGAACAAGGGGAACGTAAAAAAAATGGACGAAAACATATCGCGGTTGACCACGTGGCAAGTGTCAATGCGAAATAGAGGGGCAGTGGAATTTAGGCGAATTAACTATTTTAGGAGTCCACTGGGACAGCGACCTAAGATCTCGCTCGTGAATCAGGCACTCAAGGACTGGGATATATATTTTTAGGGCATTATCATCATTTGTCCAGCTCATCGCTCACGCAATTCTGCTCATTGTTGTTCTTGTTGACACTCGTGCCACTGGCAGAGCTATTTCAAGGCGGACAGAAAAGATCTCAGATAAATAGCTAAACTGATGAAACACACGATAAATAACGAATGAATGTCAAACGAACAGATTCTTGGTGCACGAGAATGGGCACGAGAACGAGATCGATGTCAGGTAAGAGAACGTGGGCAAGAACGGGGACGAAGCACGGACGAGGAAGGGGACGAGAAAGGAGCACGGGGGAGTGGCAGAGAGGAGGTGAGTAGTAATGGATCGGGAGGGGAGGCTCTTTCTCGTCCATCGCTTGCCAGACTATGGTCTTCCACTCTGTTTGGATTGTCTTCCACAATCTGTATTGCACATGGCATCCCGTTGCTTTTCAATCTGATTGCTCGCTCGCAGCTGGAGGGGGCGGTGCAGGTGTGACCCCAGCCACTGCGCTTCTCCGCTTCCTTCACTTCCACTTCTGACACTCCACGTTCTGCTTCTGTAGAAGCCGCCATTGCTGTTTCTCTACGTTCAAGGTGCGGAATCATGCAGGGCGGCGAGTTAGGAGCGTCAGCGGCTGCCAAGGGTACTGCAGCAATTGAGCATGGGGTAAGAGCTTCTGATCTGAGGTGTGTCGGATTGTTTCCTCGTGTTATTTATTTTTTTGGAAATATGTCGGTGTTTTGGGAATAAATTTAGTAGTCGTCTTAGAGGGATTAGTGTCGGGATTTCTGTTGTGCACTTAGCTGCGACGTTAATTCATGACTCGCCAGTCTAAGAGACTGTGGCGTCATCCACATCTCATTTACGTCATAATGTATCGTTGCTAGCGTCATTTGGACAATCATCCTTCTTAAGAACGTCGTTTGAAAGTTCAACAGCATCTTTCATGTGTATTCCGAAGTGCTCAGCTCAAGAGTACCTTTTATACTCTGATATTAGGGCTTTGAGGAGATACATTTGTAATTTATGCGATTAGTCAACTCGTGGTTTAGTGTAGAATGAAGGGCTTGGATTTAGGTCTAGAGCTAGTTGTCTTCAAGAATTTGTTGACCATCGCTGTGATGTAGAAGAAGTTTTGGTGGATTGAAGTGTTGACATTCTGCTTTGTCTTCATTTTCCCCATCGATCAAGTCGTATACACTTATGTAAAACTACTGACTTTAAACAGTTCAGAGTCAACAAGATATAGCGCACTAGTCGTCATGCGAGGTTATCCAGGGGTGTGGGTTTAGCATACGAAGTGTGACTTAGCGAGGACGAGAATTTGTGGTGTAGATGGCGCAGACATCTACGAAGGAAGTGAGCGAAGTAGTTTCGCGTGTTATCGTACTTTACCCGACTGTGTGCGTTATCTCTTCTCTCGATCTTTCTCCTCTTATTGACTTTTCGCTGCTTGATCTTGGGATCTTCGCCTGCCTCAGCATACTAGCTTGAATTTATCATAGGAAAGAACAGAATGTTCAATTGCGTTATCGATCAGGAGCACCTCGTTCAAGTTTATCTTCAATAGAAAACTATCTCTTTTTGCATATGAGCAGGTGCTCTCTCTGTAACGCTGTAGCTTTCAATGCAAAACCATTTTTTTTCTATTGCTCATAATTCTATTGATGAGTCCAGAAGTTTTTTCAACTACTGGTTAGAATGAAACCGTAGACCGAGTGCATTATCGCCTGCATTAGTGTGCACCACAATTTTACATAATGTTGCTGATGATGTCTTGAAATAGTAGCAGCCGGCCATAGTATTGCGAAGACTGTATAAAGAGACTGATGATGGTTGCTGCTTAGAGGTTGTATCGTGTATTTTGAATGTTTTCTTAATTAATGACCTAGTTAGGGACTTGATGATTACCTTTCAGAAAAGGTTAAATAGAAAATTACATAATTGAAATAATTGTACAGAAGTCATGGATTTGAATTTAAGATAAAAGTTGCATCTTTCTGGGGATAGGCGGAAGGGGTTGTGGATTAGAAATACGTTGCGAAGTTCTCTCTGAGCCTCTGTGACATTGTTCTGACAATGTCATGGTCTGGTTTCTGGCTGCCGCAGAGCACGTTTGTGTTTTCTCTTTGGAGATGCAAATTAATGCGGGCTGGGTGAAGTTAGATGGTCGGAAACAGCATACACATATTCCTCTATTATGACTTTTGTGCCCAACTCACTCGTCGTGGGTGGCTGTAGAAGGTCAGCGATGCACTAGAGGATGAATCAAATGATACGGAAGCGAGCAGTAATCATGCTGCTCAGGGAACTGCCTCTGTCAAAAGTCAGCTAGGAAAGCAACTGAGCAATGACGAGTTTGTGGATGCTTCCACTGATATAGAGTCGCCGGCGACGGGTGATGATTCTTTTAAAGATTGTGAGGTTGTGATTTCCAAGGCGGAAAGTCAACAAGAACAAAGAAGCAATGCGGAGGTTGTGAATGGATCCCCAGCTTCAGAAACCACTGCCGCTGAAGCGTCACGAGCTGGCAATCCAAGTCTCTCTGAGATATCTGAATCTGCGAAGGACGTTTCCGAGGCAACAGCAGCCCCTGTCCTTGCCACTGGAGGTGGTTCTAAAGTTCATGAGTCATCACAGGGTAAATTGGATCAAGAAGCAGCTGTTAGGTCTAATCAAGACGTAGCTATTCCGAAAGACTTGACAGAACAAAGTCTGCCCGAATTTAGCGTTGCTCCTCTAAATGGTTCGTATGACGCTGTTTCGAAGAGTAAAGATGTAGCTAAGCCTCCAACTGTGGTCGAGAACAATCACGATGTCGTGGGCACTCCAGTCACAGAGGAGGTTTCTGAAGACGTGGTTGAAAAGAATGGTGCGTTCTTAGAACTTAGTGACAGCTTTGTTTACAATGCCTCTTTGAAAGTAAACTTATTGTATCAATGATAAATTGGCCCGAAGTTATATAATTCGTAAGTTTACATTTGTGAGAAGAGCGTGTTAATGATAAATAGATGGTGTTGTATTGAACCATTATACCAATATCCAGATGCAGGGGCTGGAAACGCGGATGAACTAAAAATTCTTGAAGAGATGAGAGCCAAAATTGCGGAGATGGATCCAGAATCAAAGGTGTGTTTTACTGTACTGTACATTTGATGCTCATCTATTTATCCAACAATTGTTTTAGAAATTTGAAGATGCAGCTTCTATTTTAAAATTTTTATCCTCTATTGTTGGAAAGATTGAATATACATCTAACTGTCGGGTTAAGTCAAGTAAAGTTGAGATAGTTTGCGCTCGCTTATGTTCCGTGGTGTAGTATAAATGCATAATTTCTGATTTCAGGATACGGACGAGGCCACGCTGAGGCGCTTTTTGAGGGCTCGATCTTGGAAATTCTCCAAGGCAGTCAAAATGTTCGTGGATCATCAAACTTGGCGGCGTTCTTTTGTGCCTCTCGGTTATATTCCTAAAGCAGAGGTGATTCTTTGATCACTAACATGTCTAGGATGACAACGCAGTGTTCTCTCTTTTACTTAAATTTCTTCTTTCGATGTTAGGGTTGATTATCTCGACATATCTGTAGATGCCTGTGTCTAGGAAGAAATGACTATCCACCTATGAAGTTGTATTTGTGGAAAACTGTTGCTGTTTATGACTAGAATGTAACCCTACTAAGATATTTACTTCGTGTAGATTAAGAACGAGTTAGATGCTGAGAAAGTCTTTCTACAAGGGCACGACAAGAAAGGTCGGCCTATTGTTGTCATCCTGGCAGCTAAGCACGATGCTAATAAACGCAAGTTTGATGAATTTAAACGTGAGTTAGCAGAACTCTTTCCATGCTTCTTTTTGATTTTAAAATACGTAAAGCTTCACCACACTAGATTTCTTTCTTTCTGTAATCATTGCGTTGGATGAATGCAGTAATTTATCATGCTTTGCAGTAAGGGGCCAAGCCATGGCCACCAATTGTAAAACTGACAGGAACTTTTGGCCCTTAGTGAATAATGCTTGTCCTGGTATTCATAGTTAGACAATCTAAACTATAATATACAGCCAATCTCAGCCAGTCCACAGTATCTTCAGTATTCTTTGGTATTATTTTGGTCACAAGCATTTAACATGTTTCAATGTGCAGGTTTTTGTGTGTTCAACTTTGACACAACAGTGGCCTGGTATGCGTTTTGATTTTTCGTTCATTACCCTGTCTGCAGAAAGTGCTTAGACAGTTATTTAGGCTGGTTCTTAATGTACTAAACTTGAGCGCAAGAAAGTTCCATGTACTTGCGCCGTTAATTGATGGATGCTTGAATTACTTCTGAATTAACTGCCTGTGTAGCATGAAGCCTGGGGAGGAGTTGTTTACAGTCATTTTGGACCTGAAGGGTTTGGGGTACAAAAATGTGGACGTTCGAGGGTGGATATCTGCATTTGAATTTCTGCAGGTTAGTTTTATAATATTTGCCTTTGTTCTTACTATCTTACCTGTGGAGTTTATGTTAAGTTTGAGAATGCTTCATAGTGGTTCGGATGATTTGACGTGATCGCTGTGAACGCAAATTATAAAACCATTTGGTTTTGGCTGTCAACCTCTGCGGACATATTGTGGTACATTCGTTGAAATAGTGATGCAATTTTAGTAATTGGGAATGTTCTAATTATGAATATCAGTGTCGAACAATGGCGACCGGTGTTCAGGTTTTTCATCGACATTTTTGTCATGAGGTTGAATAATATATTAGCTCTAGCGGCCCGAATTGGCTGCAGCAGCCATATAAATGGTAAGAAATTGCCACTCATCATTATTCTCTTATATGAGATGTAATTCAAGTCCTAACAACGGTAGCTACGAAATTGCAGGCATACTACCCAGAGAGGTTAGGCAGGCTCTTTATCATCCATGTGCCGAGGGTATTCTGGGGAGGATGGAAGCTCGTATATCCTTTCATCGACAAAGTCACGAGGGAAAAGGTCATTTATCTTCTCAGTTCTCAATTTACTGCAATTGTACTCATCAGATACTAGTGCTTGAAACCGTGGTATGCTTGTGTATACGCGTATGATCTAATTTACAGGCAGCACGTAATCTTTTTAAGCACCAGAAATGCTTAAAAGAAGTTTTGGATCTTTCAGATTGCCTTTGTGGAAGACAATCTTATTGAAGAGAAATTCAGAGAAGAGATTGAGAATGACCAGATCCCGGATGTCTACGGTGGGAGAGCGGCCCTGGTGCCGATTCAAAATGTAGCTATTGTTAACCAGTCTCCGAAAGTAGCAAGCTAAGTATAAATTTATTGAAAATCAACTATTTAAGTTTGTAGAGTGAAATATTCTCAGTGATTTCTACGCTTTGTTTCTCATCACCTGCAAGTTATTCCTGTTGTAACAATGGTATATTTTAGAATACTCTTCAATTAGCAATTCTAACAATTGACTGGTACCTGATTTCAATACTGTTAGTTCTTAACTGACTACAATACTGTCAGTTTTAAAGCCAGTTCAAAATCAAATATTGCATTTATTGATAACCCATGTCGATTTTACACGTCATGGAGAATCTTTTTGTTGCATTTTCCGACTTATTCCGTCAAATTTTGGGGCTTGTAACTCCTTATGGATGCTGAGTAACTGTGTTTAAAGAGACGCAGCTCGATCCCTCAATTTGAAATGGTGCTGCATGCAACCATCTCCAAAGTTGCATTGTATGGATTAGTGAAGTTTTGCGGATTCAAATTTTTTCCTATTGATTAGTACATAATGTGTTTTAGAAATATGTATAATTTTTCTTAAAGTACAAAATACTTTACTAACTTTAACCATGCATTTGTTTATTTTATTAATTAAAATATTATTTTAGATTAAAAAAATAATATTAATGGACCTTTAGAATTTAGTAGAATATGAAATAGTTGAAATCTTTGTAGTCACACATATATTGTACGATTCTACACAATAGATTTCATTGCCTAATTTTATAGTTTGATTCAAGTAAAAATACTTAGCATCAATAAATTTATACTATGCTAAAAAAAAAGTAAGTTTTATAGTTTTGAAATCTGACTTAAATTTACTTTAAGAAAACCTTCAACATTATAATTATTTTTCTAATCTAAGCATGATTTTTTTGATAATTTAATTTAATAATTGAATTTTTAAAACTAAAATTACACATTAAAGCCAATTTTAAAACAATAAGTGTAATTTTGTTATCAAATTACACTTCAAAGCCAATTTTTTTCTTTTAAAAACATCAAGTTTTAATTTAGGATTTGTTTTAGAAAATCTACAATATTACAAAATTATATTTCATCTAATTTTATAATAATAAAAAGAGCTTCTATTAAATATCTAAGATATTTTTGGTGTATATATGTATATATATTGTGATAGTATGTTTTGTTCTTCAAAAATATGAATTATTGCAAAACATTCAATATTAAATAATTAATTATTTGATTTGGCTATGAACATTATTTATATTGATTTATTATTTATATAGAATAAATCAATAAAATAGTATCAAATTTAATAATTATATATAATATAATTTTTAAAAATATTTAAAAATCTAATAAAATATTATATACCTTGTATTAAAGTAGATATATTTTATTATTATTAATGATACTATTAATATATTTTAAATTTTTACTTTTTGGAATAAAAATATATAATATAAAATTAGTATAAATATTATGTAGTTATTTTTTAAATTAAAATTTTGAAATAATTTTAAAAATAGATATTTATAAATATTCTTGATTTTATAGATAGTTTTAAATATCTTAAATTTGATGATAAAATTTTAAAAAAAAGTTGTTTAACCTTTTTGATAATGCACACTTATATATAATGATATACATTTTAACTTTAGAAATTTAAAAGACATGTCTATAAAGTAATCTTAAGTATCTGATAAAATCGTTAATTAAAAGTTTATTAATATATTTTTATATTTTTATCAATTTTAAAAACTAATTTATAAATTACTTTAAATAGAGGTTGTTTATTGTTTTGCAATCCAACAATATAATCAACAATTTGTGCTCTTATAATATATTCAACTATCATTTTTATCATAGCATTTATATTAAAAATTGCTCTAAATATGCTATTTGAAAGAATTGCGCTTCAACCATCATATGTTATACTATGATATATACTATAATGTAATTTGAGAGGTCTGTGCCAAAACTATGCTACCAATCATCACATTCATAATTTGATACTACTATTGTAGTTTTTTGGAACATTTAAATTGCTTAAACCATTAGATTGCAATATTCATAATTTGGTGTGTATAAGTTATTATATGTAAATGCACCTCCTTATAGAATTTTATTTTAATTATAAGTATAGTAGATAATGGCAATAACAACAATCTTTCAAAGAATCAATATACAAATAATAAACCTGTTGTAATCTTTACAAAAGAAGTTGTATTATTATTGATGATTAATTTTTGTTTTTATTTTTTATTTTTTTTATTTTTTAAAAATAAATTCTTAATGGCATCAAAGTTTAAAAGACAAGCAATTAACCTTTCTAAAAACAATAAAAAATTGCATTGCTTCTAATGTTAAAAAATAACCATTTAAAAAATCAAATGGATGTTGTAAAAAAGTAAATTCAAATTAGGCGTTGTATGACTTCTTCCTATGAGCATTTAGAGATTATTTAATGGTGTTGGCAAGAATAAATCTCATATTGACTACATCTATTTTCATAATTATGTTTTTGCCTTTGTGGCTTTTGGAGAAAAATGTGATCAAGTTGTGGCTAATATACAGGAGGTTGTGTACACTTTTTGAGTACAAGGAATTATGTACTACCATATGAAAAGTTTGCAACCACTTAAAAATAAACCTCTTGCATATAGTCTTTTTTTAAAAAAAAAATTAATATATTATTTTCATTAATTTGTACCAAGTGTTAGTTGAACAATTGTAAAATGATAAAGATCTAATAAATGTAGAAAGATTTACTCTCTTGTCTTTTTTATTTACAAAAAATTATAGATATATATACTAGTACTATTAAGATGCTATAAGCATAATTTTAAGCATATGGCATGCTCAATCTTTTTATTATCTTATATACATCCTATAATAATCAAAACTTTTAGAAGAGCTATTAAAAAGCCAAATATCTTTAGACCTCTATAATTTAGTTATTTAAACTTTTAAATAAAAATAAATAATCTTAAAAGTTTTTTTGTAATAGATTATAAAATCTACAAACAAATTACTGAATATATCTATATTGTAGAATTTTAGAAACATGGTTTACCACATACTTACATCTTGATTATCCTACACAAAGATGAGAAACTAAGAGATCTATCTTATTGTTATGTTGCTATTTAAACAATCATTCCTAACATTGAGATTCAACCCAATTTAATGCTACAATAACAAATTGTGTGGTTTACTAGCCTTGCAAACATCTCAAGCCAAATGCTTTATATATGGAAGATGATATGTGTAAAACATTCATTTGAAAGAATTTCAAGATGAGACTTGTTAGCAATAGTTATCTATGTTGTTATAAGAAAAACACTACTAAGATTATAGAAGTGAAAAAAAAAATTGAACAATTAATGAATAGTTTCTAATAATCTTTTTATTTTTATTTTTTAGATGGTTGATTGTTACATCAATGTTAAGATATATTCCATATTGAATGGTGTAAAATATTTCTAGTAGTATGTTTGTAAGATACATGACAATGCACTTATTTCTTTATCAAAATTTACACACAAAGTAATTATTATGGAAGCTTTTTACAAAATCAAGCAATATTTAGATGCTCACTATATTTTATCATTGAAAGCATATCACAGATATTTTAATATAAATTTTAATGATAGAGGTGGCAATATTTAACAATTTACAAGTTTACCTTCTAAATCAACATATAATATATTATCATCCTTATGGTAACCTATAAGAAGTAATAGAAGAGCAATTATAAATAAGTCCTTTTATTCTTTATAACATGTGTAAATAATGATGCAACCAAAATATTTTATACACTAAAATTTTAAAACATTATGCTTAGAAGAAAAAATATTAGAATATAAAAAATTATATAAAATATTCTATTTTTAGCTAATATATAATTATAATTTTTTAAATATTAATATTTTACTAAAAAAATCTCTATTTTATGGTCCTACTTCCTTTGAAGATCTTAAGAGTTATATTGCTATGAATTATTTTTCATTATGAGATGCAAAAATTATTTGAGATTTTTTAGAAGATAATGTACATTGACTTCATGCAATGCAAGATGTTATTAACAAAAAAATGCCAAGTGTAGTAAGATTATTATCTATATGGATTATTTATTTTAGAAATTATTTAAATATTAAAATTTTTATAAGGAAATGCAATTACTTTGACCAAAGATTTTATTTGAAAATGATGTCTATAGGAGTGTATTATTGCATTTGATTATTAGTTTGTGATTATCAACATGTTATTAGATAGACAATTCCATCTTTTATACAATGAAAAAAATTTGAATAATTTTCTAAGTCTACCTCAATTAGATAACAAGCGTACTAATTACTTGATATATATGTTAGAATTCTAACTATTTGCAAACCATATGTTATATAATCTAATAGAAATGAAGTAAGTTCCTAATGATATTTATTTATTCAATAAAGAACAATCCATTGCATATGATGCAATTATTGCTACTAAGTATAATAAAAATGGAGACAAAATAACTTTTTTAAATTTTTGAATCAAAAGGTACAAAACAAAACATTCTTCTATAAGCTTCTTTTTAGTATGTTTTAAAAAAAAGACTCAAATTTTTATAGCAATTATTTCTTCTAGCATTGCAACTTTAGTCCTACAACATAGAAAAAATATTCTATTCTACTTTTAAGATTTTTTTTAATCTAAATAAAAAATCGAATTGTTGTATTATATTAGAATTTTAATTGAAAAGATCTCTTAAATTTGTTAAGAAATGTATTTAGAATAAAGCAATGATGACCAATAAGATAGCATTTAAGATTGTGAATAGGTTGTTACTTAATATCATTAGTACCAATAAGCCACATGATAAAAAATTATTTATACTAGGTAGAGACATTTTCCAAATATTTCCATATTTTATTTTATTTTATTTTATTATTAAAAAAAATTAAATTGCTAGTATAATCTTAATATTTTTTTTATTTTTGGCCATTTATAAAAAGACTATCCCTGACAATTAATGTGAGACAATGCCAAATTAAAAATGCCAAGGAGATCATTATAAAGAATTTGTATAATATTTTTTTTCGATTAGCAAAAGAAGAGGCCATTTATGCTAATAAAAATAAAGCTAAATTTTATATTCTTAATATAATTGCTATGCATGGATTGATAAGTCAATTGTTTAAATTGGTCTATAATAATATTATTAATTATGTAAACAATCAACAATACATCACACATGATGTAATTTTATCTACCACTACTATATGTATTAATAAATTGAATCTTCATATCTTGCAAAATTTTTTTTATGAAGATGTGGAACTTCTTTCTATATACTCAATTTTTATTGGTAGTAAAAAAAAAATCAAATAAGTTTTTAAAAATATTATTTCTATCAATAGATTGCAACTTTATTTCTCAAAACTGAAGATTGAAGCTTTTACAATGGTCTTACAAGCCATGGCATACAATTTATTCAACATAATGCACTTTATTGTAATTTGTTTAATTTCAATTATAATCTTAAAAAAACGAATTTCTATGCTACAAGTCAATTTTAAATCCTTAGATACAATTGTTTTGTTTATACTATACCAAAAAAATTATTAATAAAATTTGGCTTTTTTATAACAATTAAAAAATATAAAGAATGTATATATATATATATATATATATATATATATATGTATTTAGGCCTTATCTATTAAAGTTGGTATTTTTCCATGGAAAATTAAAAATTGCTTTGTTAGGTAATAATTTGATAGTTGTAGCTAGAGCCAATTAATTTTATTATTTGATATAAAAATATAATAATATTATATTTAATATGTATAAAATATCACCTATATGATAAAATAAACCATATAATATAGCAACATAAATACATAACAAAAGATAGTTTTTAAATAAATAGGAACCATTATTAATAAAAAATAATATAAAAAGTAATATTAATATTTAAGTTCTATCATCCTAAATTATAAATTAATATTTAGTTATAAAATATTTTTTAAAATATAATTTATATATATATATATATATATATATATATATATATCTATATATATTTCAAATTGTTATAATTAATCTCAAAAGCATTCAATGTGGTGAAATTTAAATTTCTAATAATTATGAACACATATTTGATATCACTTTATTTATTTATTTATTTATTTATTTATATTTAATTTTTTTAGAAATTATGAATTATTTTCTAATCTTCTCTTTATACTTAATCAAATTTATAAAAAATAAAATAAAATTACCATTGTGATTTATAGTAAGCCATTCAATACACTCTTTGATGAACTTGTTAATATATATTTTATTAGGGTTGATTTGCCTAATAGTATTAATTAGCTTTAGTGACTTTGGCCAGGACAAAGTGAGATGTAAAAAAAATTTAGTTAATTTTTATAATAGATATGATTGATACAATATTAATTATAAAATAAGTTATTTTTCTTTATAAAATTTGTTGCAACTAGTTATCTTGATGAAACTAGAATTTGCAAATTAGATAGATAGAATATTTTAAATACTACCAGAAAATTTATAGACAATCTTAAAAAACTAACAAAAATAAAAAAACTTCTTCTTCTAACTTAATTATATGGACTTAAGAGTTAACAATATTAAAGAGCATATATATAAGTGCTCTAACTTCCATCCTTGTATACCATAATCCACTTGCTATAAGGAAGCCACCTAAATTAGAAAAAGAAGAGAAAAAATATTTAAAATTTAAAGTTATATATACATATATTGTTGAATTAATAGATATATTGATTAATGGATTTGTTAAATTTGAAAAAAAGAACCAACTTAATTTGGAAATTTCCAAATACCTATAATATAAAATAACAAAAGAAAAATACAGACTTGGAAAGAAAAATTTAGATTCAAATCTACAACATCAATCTTCTATATTAAATAAAAGTAGATCTTTTACTTGGTTCTATGAGTCTTTCTAAGAATAGCAAACAAAACCACTTTTAATTACCAAATTGTGTATAGGAACTAAGACCCAATACGGAAAAAATATAGTAGAATGGAATCCTTGATACAAGAGCTCATATCTTGCTTAAGTTAAATGTTTTTTAGATATAAATTTAAATTAAATTAACTTAAAATTAAAATCAAATATTTAAATATTTAAAATTTATTTTAAAATTTATATTTAAATTTAATTATAAAATATGATATATATATTCTAAATAAAAGTCTTATTTTGCCTTTTTTTTTTTTTTTTTTTTTTTGTTAGAATTGGTTGTAAAGTAAAATACAAAATTTTAAAAAATTCCAAATTGATGTATTTTATTTAAAGAACTATAATATACAATATATTTGAAGGATAGTAATATAATATAAAAATATAAGATCATGTATTCAATTTCACTAATATACTAGAATTTTTATTTTTACAAGATTTAAGAATGTTATTTACAATAACCAAAGTCAATAAACTAATAAAGTATGCAAGTAAAATGAAAAACTGTTAGTATGTTGACATTTAGATAGCTTGTGGATAAAAACTTAGTAATGCTTGTATAATAATCACCTTTGAAGGATGTTTTCAAAAGATCAATAATGACCAAATTACACATGCAACATGATTTTTTTATAGATTTATTCTGTAAAGAACTAAATTATATGTTATTAACCAAATAAAAGAGCCTTATAAATAGTATATATTTATAGTAGTAATAAAAATTAAATGTATATTTTTTATTTTAAAAAATAAATATTTATAAGTTTTTTCCAATATCTTTTATAAATAAATAAAACATAAGGCTATTTTCAATCATGTCAATATTTTTTAAAGTCAAATAGACTTGTAATCTCTCTCTCTTTCTCTCTCTCTCTCTCTCTCTCTCTCTCTCTCTATATATATATATATATATAGTAAGAATGATATATATATATATATATATATATATATATTAAAGGTGTATATGCTAATAAAAAAAATTCTTATTAGAAACACTAAAATTTTAATTGAAGCTCTTTACAAAAGTTAGAATATGTATTTTTGATACACAGTTAAAATTTTTGAATTTTAGGTTAATGAAAGGTTTCTATTGTTGAATTTATTTTTACTGTCCATTCTTATTTCGTATTTCACTACAAGTTTTAGATACATGAAATATACCAATGAAACATACATTGAAAGTGTCAAGTTGGTAAATACATGAAACATCCCAATGCACAAATTCATAGCAAATAATATATAAGTGAGAATTCGATTGTTGTAACCATTCTTGGTGAGTTGCACCAATAATTATAATATTGTAAAACTGTTTTCCTCTCAATTATTGGAATGATATTTAGTTTATTTATTTACACTTATTTTACTACCACATCTGATAATAAGATATATTCAATTTTTTTTTTTCTTCTGCAAAAAATTGAATCATATTTTTCAAGTGTGCATGGCTATTATAAGTTGCTAATATCTTTAACAAAGGAAAAAGAGAAATCAAACAATAGCCTTCAAACATAGAGGTCAAACTATGAGTTATGATTTTTCAAATCATAACTCATATATTTTAAGCATTTGATAATGAAATTTAATGATTTAGTTTCTAAGATACAAAATATAATGTGAGTCAATGTTGTAGTGATAAAATGCATGAAGTGAAAATATACAAATATAAAATATATATTCACAAAGCTAATTCATTATTTTAGTCCTCATTTTGATACTTGTTGTACACTTAATGATTTCATTAATCACTATATTTCTATGTTTCATATTAAATTTTATCTTTTGAACATATCGATGTTAACTTAGTTCTCTACTACGATGTTGCAACATTCTGAAAATTTTGAAGTCTATCAATTGTTGAAAAGTTATTTCAATACATATGTACAACATGAAGCGAACAAAAAATTTGCACAACAATGGATAGGCTTCGAACTTGAAGGAAAATTGGATGGAGGTAAAAAAAGCTTATCACATCCAATTGCATAGTTCAGTATTAACTTGGGAATTGAGCTGCAGAAGAAGAGAATCTCACAAATTTACCTTGGAAACATCAACACGTGCCTTCGACCTTTAGAACAGGTGATTCATTGCACCAAACAATTCATCGACACTGTCTACTGAACTGGTTCAAGGTCGGAAATATACTTGTTGCAGTTGTAGTTTACAGGAGAAGATCCGGTCACCTAACTATCAGATTGATCAAAGCCTTGACCGATTTGTGTCAAGATCCGCTCTAAACAGCTCCACTTAGAATGCCTGACCGATCTGGTTGTGAGGTCGAGGAACAAGAACCGTGGTAGGTATAGCTCAGCACAAACAATCCGCGGACAGTTTGGGTGGCAAGGGCACTTCACGGAAATCATCAAGTGCAAAGGGTCAACGATTTGATCAATTGCACGAAGGGTCAACATGGCTTTGCAAAATATGATTTGCATGCTTCAAACCTTGGTTCTGATAACACAGCAGAGGTCACTGAGTTAGCGACAGCAGCAAACACCTCAAATATGAGCCATGTCAAAAAAGTGAACCATTCTGCAATAGTGGGCCAATCCTTCGTGTCCGTGGCATGGCATCTACGAAGCCTACAGTGTAAACGAATTGCACTCTTTAGACCGATTTGATTTCAAGATAAAAGCAACACGTACCTCAATCTTACATCGAGTGAACGACCTGTAACGCTAAGGCATTTGAAGAGAGTGAAAGTTGGGGGGCGAGATGATCGTTACAGGAAGCAGCCTTTGTTCCATCTATCCCCGAATCTCTTAGCACATCCAGAGCTCGATCCTGAGTTCCACAGGACTAACCATGTTCAGAATGCATCATGCTCAGATCGTGGGCTTAGTAGCCCTCGTCATGCAGATAATTAGTTAGTTACATAGCTAGGCGTTAATAGAGATAAGAGATCTCACCACCCTTTTCTCGCGCTGTTCATTTTCAGAATCAGGCTGCTGATGTGTTAGTGAAGGTGGCAATCCTGGTGTTTGTAGCTGCAAATCTGTGACCACAACCGATGGTTCTGTAGACTTAGTTTGAGCTCTCTTCACAGGATAAATCGGAGTAGGATGGATCGGAGCAGGGTATCTTGCAGCCGGTCTTTCAACATGGGTAGAATGTCCTGGATGTGAGAAGTGATTGTACGACATGAAGGGTGATTGTCTAGAACCAAACACGCCATAAGTTTGGTACGCAGGATGCAAGAACGTGCTGAATGGTGCGGCAGGGAGGAAAGATGAATCAGATGTGTGATGAGTTTGATCAGAGCTAGGGTCTTGATGAATATCCTTTGAAGATGGAGAGGACTTCGTCATCGAAGACACTTGTAATGGATAGGGATATTGGGAGCTAGTCAAGACGCCGGGATGGTCCATTTTCCATCCTGCCAATGCGCTTAGGTTTTCCGCGTTTTGTTTCCGCTGGTCTTCCAATCGCTCTGTCTCAGACTCAAGAAGCGCTTTCTCCTCTTGCAACTCACATCGTTCCGTCGTCAACTGCACAAATGCATATTGTTCACTCATTGGAAGGAAACAAGTTGCATTTCTTCAGTCACACCCAAGGTGATGACTAGCCGCAATATACCAGTAACGAATGGGTAGAAAATCTATACTTGGCCCGAAAAAAAAGAAAAAAAAAAAAGAAAAAGAAAACCAATACTTTCTCATAGTTGCAAAGAACATGCTCTCTGTTACAAACTTCCCAGCCATTTTATATTCAAATATCTCCTTTTATATATCCACACTAAAGCACAACTCACCGTCAAAGGAGTACCCTACTTCACATTAAAACTTCCCGATATCAATAGATCAATTTTTTTTATTTAAAAAAAACTCACATCGCGCGATTCGTCTCTGAGAGCAATGTGCTCACTTTTCAAGCGAGCAATCTCGGCGCGGAGTTCTTTCAAAGCCAGAATGCCTTCAGAAAGGATGGTACCTTTGTCATTCTTTGGTCGAATTGGATCTGATATCACAAATCACCAACCCATTCAATATCATTCATGAACTGTTCCCACACAACCAGCATCGCAACTTCGTGTAGTTGACCTCATTAGCGGTTGATACAGAATAAAGAGCGTTGGCTTATGAAATAAGTGTAACCTCTCCACGCAAGATTTATCATATTTCTACATATCTGCACTTGTTGAAAAACAATCAATGAAAGTGCATAGCGAAGGCAAATCTCACCAAGAACCCCAGCCAGTTTGGCAAACTGTTCATTCAAATGATCTCTCCGCAGTCTTTCCCGATCAGCTTTCTGGAGTTTTCTAGCAGGCATCAAGTGACAGTTTTCCTCTCCTGCAACTCGACCTCTGCTACTAAGTGTTTAGGTCATGCAATATTCTCATTTGCAAACACTTGAATTGGAACGCAATGACGTTCAGTTAAAGAAGTGAAAACTTAAAAGTGCCTTGCGACCATGCAATTTCCAAACTAATGAAAAGATTGCGAGCAACAGAATTTACAAAAGGCGAGATGGACACCTGTATTCAGGGTTTGCCATCGGACGAGACAGCTATTCCCTGCCTTCAACCGAGATATAATGTTCGTTATGCCGGTCCGCTGAACGCGGAAAATTGAGGTGTGCTCCAAAATCACGCCCGGTTCGACCTAAAAAAGCATACTAAGACTGCATGGTATCTGCGCCAAGACGCCAGAAGCGGTGCAAGGCCGTTGAGGGAGAAAATATTGATGCATTCCCTGCTGCTCAAAAACACTATCGCACATCCAATTACTCGTTCCTAAGATTCTGAGCATAGCCATCAAAACACCATTCCACTACTTGCCAGAAAACTAAAACTCTCTTGTTCTAGCCACTCCCTACAGAAAATCAATTCCCGAGTCTCAACTAACTTACAACTCTCGAGTGCATCATCTATATTCCAACTCCCCGAAATAAACGAAATTAAAAAAAAGTACAGAAAAATAAAATACATAACATTACAACCTCTGTCGACATCCTAAGCTCCCATTGACATAACTCAAGAACCATACTACACGCAACCCCTTCATTCTCACCTCCAAAAATCTATCCAACCCTTCACTTCCAAGCACTAGGCTCTGGTCCAGCACCACTACGAGAATCCCCTTTCCCAGCAACACCCGCTAACACCTCCACCATCTCTCACCTCTTCACCGCAGACTCCTCAGGACCTCACCCGCAAAATTGACCTACCATCAGAACTGACGATCATGGCCAAAGCAAGCATCAAAGCAAAAGCCTCGAGCCACTTAAGCAGCGCCTGCATGGGCGGGGGGATGCGGCTGCATCGCGTCGCGGCCGGGGTGGCGGAGCCACGGGAGCACGCGGTGGCGCGTGGCGAGCAAGCCGTGGGACCCCGAGGAAGCGTGGCCTCGTCAGCCGCGAGCGCGGCCGGCCACGGAGACGCCGGGGCCATGGCTTGACTTCTCCGGCCCTGCGGATGGCTGCGTCACCACCCTCTTGGATCACGGGCTCTTGGGCCTGTCCCCAGTGCTGCCTCGTGCTGGGCTCGTGCCGGGCGAGCGCCGCTGGCCTCCTTCCACCCTGCCCGCGATTCGGGCCCCTTGCCTTAGATGGGTTTAGATAGCCACGGTTTGTTTGTTTGGTGGGCATTTTTCCGGGTTCTTAAAGTGCTACTACCTGGAATCTGGTTTTTCAGGAATCAGGGAGGAAAGCTTTTTAATAAGAGGCAGCAAAGACAGAGCATGGGGGTGAAGGATGTTGGTAATTGAAACGGTAGCCAGTAGAAAGAGGACACGTGGTAACCAAATGGAGAATTTGACCATTAGAAGGAAATGGAAGACAATCCTTTTTAGCGGAGATTGAGTGGGTCGTTAGAGTTGAGGCCGTGTTTTTATAGAGACATGGCTTCAAGGCTAGTAGCTATAGGTTTTAAATATTTGCTAGCATGGAATCAATTGCACCATTTTGCATCTAGTATATAATGGAATCACATCCAACATGCAAAATAGTTGGTCAACAATTATTAGGAAACTATTCAAGTTTTGAAATATTCAATGTCGTTAATGTACAATTATGATTTTAAATTCATTAGAAGACTACTAATCAATGTTTTTGTAATAAGTTAATAAATGAGGTAGTTATAAACAAGTAATTTTTTTAATATATACTACTTTTATAAAATTTGGTATAAAAAAATTGGTCATAGCATCCAACTTATAATTTAGAAATATAACACAAAAATAATTGATCACTTAAATAGTTTTCTAGTATAATATCTTAAATGATTAAAATTTTTATAGATAAATTTATATACTAACTAGAATATATAGATATAATTAAAGTTCTTACAATCTAAGTAGTTTGTTACTATGATAATTTAAGTGATTTAAAATAGTGTAAAGTAATTCATACAAGAATATAAAAATCTACAAATATAGTGCTCCACTTGTAAGTAAATTTTGTGATTTAATACCATTAGAATGTCTTTATACACAGAATTAGAAATCTAAGAATATAATTATAAATCAAATCTTTATTTTAATATTATGTTGATATAATGACTTGTGTAATTAATAATTATATTTAATAATCTAAATAATAAGATAAAATTAGATAAACTTTAATTATATCATTATTTTATACAAAAATATCAACTATAATAATTTATTTGAACATCTAATAACATATACATTTTAGATAAATTATGTAATAATGATATAATGACTACCATTTGATTACATTTAGACTTTGATAAGACATGGTTAATAACTACTTATTTAAAACTATAAGACTTTTTTAATTAATAAATATAAAATTTATAATTTTTTCAGCTTAAGTTGATTGCTTGTATTTTTTATTTAAAAATATAATACTTTAGTAGTTGATTATCTAAGAGTATATTACAAATTTAATAATTCATTGTCAATAAATTTTAATTTTTATTTAGAATTGTATAATTTTTATAATTTACTACTAATAGAATAAAATTAGAATTAGCCACCTATAGTAATTAATGATCATCATATTATATTAAAAATTTAATGACTTAGATTTTAAAATATTACATAATTACATAATCATATATACAACTATTAAAATCATTACATATATTTAAATCATGTATTATATTTTATATTATTAAGTACTAATTAATATTTGATTTAACCATGAAGAAAAAAGTCAAATTTGGAATGCTTTGAATGTATTGATGTTTTGAAATGGAATGAGAATATTTCATATAATATTCTATAAAATGTGACTTATATCATTTTTTTGGTTAAAAACCATATTTTATTTATTTATGTATTAATTAAAATAATATATATATATATATATATATTTATATATTTATATATTTATATTAAAGATATTTATAATACTTAAGTAAGTAAAAATAAGTAAAAATAAGTAAAAATAAGTAGAGATAGATTATGTAGATAATGTCTTTATTAACAAATATCAATGAAATATCAAGGTCAGAACAAGGTAACTATAAAAAACTGCTATCTATTATCGTCAATTTCAAGATTATTGGAACTATTAGGATAGACAAAGATTTTTACAAAGATTGATTTGAGAGGCGCTTGTAATTTAGTCAAGATCAAAGATGGAGATTAATAAAATATAACATTTTGTACAAGGTATGGATATTTTGAATATAATATTATGTCTTTTAGACTTACAAATGCATCTGCAGTCTTTCAAAATATGATGAATGATATCTTGCAAGAAAGTGGATTGTATGCCAAATTAGAGAAGTATTCTTTCCATCAACCATTAGTGGAATTTTTGGAATATATTGCCTCTAAAAATGAGATATCTATGGATCCAAAGAAGATACAAACTGTTATAGAGTAGAAACAACCGTCATCAATCATAGGTATACAATATTTTTTGAAATTTGTAAATTTTTATAAAATCTTCATCAAAGATTATTCCAAGATTGCGTCCCCATTAACACGACTAACAAGCAAGGGAAAATTTATTTGGAATGACAAGGTCAAAGAAGCATTCAAGAAACTAAAAGAATCTTTCATTTCAGCCTATATATTTGTCTACAAAGATCTAACAAAACCATTCATTCTGAAAGTGGATGCCTCAGATTTTTGTGAGTCCCACCAATGGATCTTAATTGGTGGATTGGTTAAAAATATAGTCTTAAATCATTTAGTTATAGAAATACTACAGTGATTTTTTTTTTTGATTATTTAAGTATTTATTAGAATTTAAAAGTATTTATAAATATAAAAGTCTTATTAGAAGAAAAGTTACAAGAATGGAATCTTAGTAAGTCTTGGAGGCAATTATTTTAGTTGGTTGAATATTATTACTTATTATTAAGTATTAAGAGTTAATTATTGAGACCAATGTCTACATTGGCCTTCTATCTACATATATTACTCATTAAAAACCTATAAATATTATTTAATAGGTAGAAGAAGCAAGAGAAAGAAATCTCATATCTTTTTAATTATTTTTATAAAAAATATGATTTTGAATTGATTCAAATTGATTTTATTATTATAAAAAATTTCTAAGATAGAATAAATAGCCTTAAATTGATATTATCATCTTTAAAATATTATAGAGATTTTTAGAATTTATTTAGAATTTATTTAGAATTTATTAAGAATTTTTAGAGCAATTTTGAAGATTTTGGTAAAAATGAGTTTTACCACCTTGGGAGCCATTATGAAGAAATGGAATAAGACTTGAAGGCCATACAAGGTTCCTAGGCTAACAGGTTGTTTTTTAAATACTATAGTGAAGTCAAAAATAAAAAATTATTAGTTCTATTAGTATAAAATAGGAGGACTAGCAACTAGTGTAGTCCTTATAGGAAGGGAGGTGCACAAGTCCGATATGGATTGTGGCACCTTGGATGTAGGTAGGAAGATAAAACTAAGGCCTTGTGGCCTCTCTAGGATACCCATTTACACTACTTGTGAGCCTCGGTGAGGTTTAAACTCATGATCTTTTAAACAAGTTACCCTTGAGGTAAAACATTTTTACTTAAATTTTCTTTTATTTACCTCATATCTTTGAATTATCATAACTTCCTCATAGTAATTCATATTTATATGTTATTTACATCATTGAAAAGATAAAAAAATTATCTATTTAAAACTATATTTTTTATTTTTTATTTTTTATAAGTGATATTCAAGAAAAAACTTAAATTTTATTCAATCCAATTTATAAATTTCCACTAAATACACTAATTGCTATATATTATATTAATAAAAAACTTGAAATTTTCTTTTGGAAATTCAAATTATTCTTTACATACTCAAATAATTTTATAAAAAAATAATGCAAAAAAATAAGATTAAAAAATATTTTAAAATCTATATATATATATATATATATATATATATAATTTATTGTGGATTTAATAAGTTGATAATTTAAAATCGTTACATCTTATCTTTGATATTTAGGCTTTTTAATCAATTAAGTTAATTTAAAATCTAAATTAAAATATATGGTAACAAATACGTAATCTAATATATCTTAGAAAGAAGTAAATAAAAGATTGCATTTTGAAATAGATATGGATATTTTGAATATAATTTCATATCTTTTGATTGTATAATTCTCTATTTATTTCTTAAAATTTAATTTAAAAAATTAAATTAATTTTATAAAATATTATTTATATTTTTTATTTTAAAAAATATTATTTAAATTATATATATATATATATATATATATATATTTATACATCATATCTAAAAATAAATTTTTATTAATTTTAAGAATAAAAATATAATTAAATAATATATTTGTATTGTGGTATATAACTAAAAAATATAAGAATATATACTAACATAAAAAAATATGTATTGTACACAACTTAAGTAGAATTATTGGGATATATAATTTTAAATAACACTCTAAAGATAGAATTTAAGAATTTAAAAAGTATCATAAATATGAAAGCTCTTAGGATTATGTATAATATTTAATATTTCTTGAAAGTATTTATCTGTTTTTAGATACTTATAAAATATATCAAGTTGTTGGTTCATTTAAAAAATTGACATAAAAAAATTTTCTCTATAAAATTATACAAATTGGATCTCACATTAGATGCAATGTTATCACAAATAAATTAGACAACAAATTTTGTCCTACTTTCTTTTATTTAAGAAAAATTTAGTAGCTATAATTAAATTTAAAATATCTAAAAATAATCTACTAAATTGGATATATATTAGATGATTTATTAACTTAATTTATAATTTTAGAGATTAGTGAATAAAACTCTAAAATCATGTATTGACATATTATATAATACAAATATAAATTGTACATATGAATTCAATATCTTTAAATTAATTTATATTCTATTATAAGTATATAAATAAAAGATATATATATATATATATATATATATATATATATATATATTAATATTTTTAATTAATTTTTAAAAAATTATAATTTTTTAGTGTAAGTGCTTTGTTTTAGTTATAAAAATGAAACAAGTCAAAATAAAAAATTTAGAATAAATTATTAAAAATTATTATCTTTAATTTATATTTAATTTAGTAGAATATTTTTAAATTTCATAATCATGTATAGAGAAAATAAGCTACAAAATTGATTGCTCTTTTGGATAAAATCAAGGTATTAAAATTAATAAAATTAATAAAAAGATTTTTTAGAAAAGAATGCAAGCAAAATCTTTTTTTGTTATTAGAATATAAATAGATTATATAATTATAGTTATATAATTTATAAATTAAATATTTTTTTGTAATTCAAATATTGGCTAATAAATTGGCATTTGACTAAACATAAAAAGTTGTTCTAAATACATGTTACAATATAGTCATATAACATACCTAAATAGTTTAATTGGCATATATAATAGTATCAAATTGATATTTTGATAAGATTTTTTTGACTATATTGGCACTTTATTCAAATAAATCAAAATATATTAGTACTTTAAATTAATTTGTTTAAAAAATAAAATAAAATAAAATAAAATAATTTAAATAATTTATATCTTTATTTAATTTGGCTAGATATAAATAAGAATTTTTGATAGACAATTATTAGAAAAATAAAAATGTTTTAAATAAATCATCCAATATTTTTTAAATAACTTTCTTTATATTTAATTTATAAAATTAGGATTTAAGATTATTATTTTTGAAATGTTTTTAAGATATTCTGAAAATATCATTTTTCCACCATATCAAATGCATATAAATTTGTACTTAGTAATAAATTTATTTTAGTTCAGCTTATTATAGTCTCAAAAATATAATACCTTATTTTTAAAATACCAGAAAGAAGATATATAATTATTAATTTTGATTACTAAGATTTGTATATATTAAAAATATACGAGTATGAATTTGTATGAGAATGTTTTTTAAAGAATTTATTTATATATTATAAATATAAATATACTTCTATTAAAATATTAATCCTTTTTAGCCTTATATCAATCTTTTCAATTGAATTTATAAATATTTTAATCACATAGTATCTATTTTTTAGATTTATCAAAGAAATAAACCATTTTTTTTTTGTATTTATGCATCTAAAATTTATATTTTTTAATCTTTGATTTTAAGCATCATTTTATTACTATTATAGTAAACATGTATAAAATATTATTTTCTGAATTTTTTCTAAGAAATAATTTTTATTTTGTTTTTTTATTTTTTGTTATTTAAAATTCCAACAGAGAATAGTATAAGAACTTTCTATCTTGTACAATCAATATATTAGTTTTTAATTGAAGTATAAAAATGAACAAAGAAAACTATCTAAATAGCTAATAGAAAATGAACAATGAAAATTGGATTATATTATAATATACAATTTCATTTGTATTTATTGATTTTGTCATTCTACTTTTTTTCTAATATATAATAACAATAACACGATTGTAAGTATATTAAGTATATTTTTTAATTCAATAAATTTTTTATAAATTAGCTTTAAAATATACAGTAGTATTAATTTTGTAATCAAAAAATACAAAAGAAATCATTTTTGTAAATGTTTTTCAAAACTAACTTTTTATTTATTAATATTTTCATTTTTATTTTTATTTTTAATTATCATTTAATATTTTAAATCTAATAAAAAGTTAAATATATTTCAAATTAGATATATAATTTTAAAATTAATATCAATAATAAAATAATAAAGATTTAAACTCTTCAAACTAATTTGTTTTATAGGATTTGAGCAAATGAGTGATCATTTTATTTCATGTTCTTGTGTGTAACTTTCCAACCTTTAAAATACATGTATGATATGTATATATTTATGTATTTATATATATATATATATATATATATACACATGCATAATTATTTATTTTGGTAAAAACAAAACAATATGACTGAAGATTTATTTATGAATCTGATAGCTATAAAAATAATATTTTTTTTACAAAATTCTTATTAATTTTTATTGTAATGAATATAAATCCAAGAATTTTCTAATACCACCAAATATATTTTTTAGATTTTTTTTTTTTTTTTTTTTTTTTTTTTGTTTTTTTTGTTTTTTGTTTTTCATGGTCATCTAAATATATTATTTTTTAATGGTCATCTAAATATTTTATATTTTTTCATAGTCATCTAAACATTTTATATTTTTTCATGGTCACCCAATTTTTAACAAAAAAATAACTTAGAACTAAAAATTTAATTCTATTTATAAAAAGAATATACCTCTATTATCAAATATCCTATAGTTAGGTTAAAGTGTTTTTCTTGTCTATCCAATAGAATGCCTTATGTTGTTTGTGTTGAAAGTTACTTTATATATTAGGATATTTTTTTATATATTTTAAAAATTATGGTTATTAGCACTTTTAATATTAAATTTATTGATATTTTTTAACAACTATTTTTATCTCTATAAAACTTGTTTAGTCCTTTTGCTTTAATACCTTATGCAATCTCCTAAAAAAAAAATTATTATTTTTATATAGATGTTTCTTTGTTAGACTATAGATTTAAATTTCTTACATTTTAATTTTTACTTTAAACTTAAAATTATACCGCTCTAAAAATATTATATCTTTAATGATGTCTTTTACTTATATCAATTAAAGATATAATATTTTTAGAGCGGTATAATTTTAAAAATCAATTTTCAGATTTATAAAAGATAAAATATCATAATATTTTTAAAAATTATGTTAGTATTTAAAGTTTGATTGGATATTTACTATAGAATTTATGAGTGTTATTTTTTTTTTTGAATTTTTTTCTTTACATATAAATTTTATAAATTTTATTCTTTTTCATAAAAAAATTGATTAAAAATTGATTTTATATAGAAATTAGATTGAAATAATATATTATTAAGAATATATTTTATTTTAAGAACATGAATTATTTTTATATTCCATCTTTTGTTGAACAAAGTATAAGATTATGAAAGAGTCAAATTGAATTAAAATTCCATAAGATAAAATATCTTAAGTGCATAATCAAGGATCATATCCTTATGTCCAGAGGCATACTATTATACTATTTATTAAATATACAATTAATTATTTTCTATATATATATATATATATATATATATATATGTTTAATATTTCCACTGATTAAGTATTTATTTAATTAATATTTTTAAAAAATAAGTTTCTATTATATATACTAATATTATCTATTTTGTATATACTCCAAATCTTGATAATGGATCAATGATATATATAAGGTTCCTACTCTAATGAAAGAATTAGAGCTATTGAATAATAAGTTATAAAAATTATTTAACTTAAAAAATGATAAGTTTTTAAATCTTAGGAGTTGGTTGAAAGCTTAGAGAAATTTTGAAAGATTAGAGATAATAAACCAAGATCATTCAAAAATTGAAGATATTTTTGCCAAGGTAGACTTTTGGTTAAAATATCTTCTACCATTTCATGTTTAGATATATATTGGAGTTAGACTTGTTCGGATTGTATAATCTTACAAGTAAAATGATATTGTATTTTTTTATGTTTGATTTAAGAATAGAATTTTGGATTAAGACTTAAATATATTGTACTTTGATTATTAACATAGATTGTAGTAAGTTCTTTTGAAAAAAATTTAGATTGTTTAATAAACTTTGTGACTATGTAGCTTCAGCACTTGTCTAAAAAAAAGCCATATATTTGGATTTGGAATTGGAAAGGGAAATTGAAGTTTATTTCTTATTAGCCTAAAAGATTATTGCTCTAGCACAAAGAAAATGGTAGTCTCATATAAAGTACCATGTATCTTCATTACCAATCCAATCGGCATCAAAGTAACCATATAAAAGATGGCTTGTAGATGATTATTTATAAGTAATACTATAGATTCTCTTTACATATTGCATAACTTGTTTAATTCCTTGTTAATGGATAGATTTTGGATTGAATAAATATTGTGACAAACTATTGACATTAAATGTTATGTTAGCTTGAATATATACTATGGAATGAATTAAATTACTAAATAATTTAGAATACAAAATGTCTATTGTTTGATCTTTTTCAACTTAATTAATTAGATAATTTTTTTTTGATAATTTTATATCAACTTTGAGAGGTGTAGAGATTATATTACAAATATACATATGATATCTTTGAAGTACAAATTGTAAATATTATCAACATTGTATTTAATTTTAAAATTTTATTTAGATGTAATAGATTTTTATCCTTTAAAAAGTAGAATTATTTGCTAAGTTTTATTTTGAAATAAAGAGTGAATTTTAGAATCAATGACTAATTGCCATTCTTTGGCATGAGCACTAGCTAAAGCTTATTTAAGAGTAATAGATACATTAATAATATTGACAATCAAAGCTTGTTTCTAAATTTTAGGATTTGATTTAAGAAAATTTTATCCTTTTATAGATATGATTAGTCTTTTACAAGGATTTATTACTTATTGAGATTTTTATATAGATGACAAATGAGATTGTGGAAAATCAAGAAAATCATCTTTTTTAAGAGTGATAGATAATTTAAAAAATTTATCATATAAATTAATTAGATTTATTTGTTTATTATTGTCTTTATTGAAATGCCAAGTAATATTAAAATTAGTGTTCAATTAGTGAATTGAATTACTTGAAGAAGCTTCACCTTGAATAAAAGTTGAAGATAAGGAATCACTTATAACTAATTTGCTATCAATATTAGTAAAAATATCTAGATTATGGTGTAATCGTAATTGGAGATAAGGAATATTGGATGCATTTATAGTTGGTACAACTAAAAAATGTCCATAATATATCATAGATATTGTAATTAGAGTAAGAAAATACATGTCAAAAAAAGAATCTTTTTTGTTTTCAAAATCATTTTATCATGGGACTTTTCATATGTGGAAGAAGATATAATTATTCATCAAAGATAATATCATATGAAATAATAATTTTCTAGTATCTTTACTCATTAAAAGATAAACATTTTGTTCCTCACAATAACCAAAAAAAATACATGGTATGGTATAATTAATAAGTTTCTTGCAATGATCTTTGTGGATTAAGGCAAAGGCCATGCTTCCAAAAATTCTCAAATAAGATCAATTAGGTATTTTGTTGGTCCAAACTTCATAAGGAGTGCAACATTTAATTACTTTGATTGAAGATTTATTTTGTAAAAAATTTGCAATAAGAAGGGCCTCACTTCAAAAATATTTAGATAAATAACTATATAAAGCATAGAAATAACGACACCAACTAAAGTGCAATTTTTTCTTTCACTAGTAATATTTTGTTGAGGTGAGTTTGGAATTATATAATGACATTGAATACCATGTTTTTGACAAAATAAAAGAATTTTTTTAGACTTATTTTTTCAACCATTTTTTAAACAAAGAATAATTAATTTTTAAAATACTTAATATTTTATAAATTATTTATAAATTTAAAATTTATCAAAATTTTTAGATTTATTTTTAAATAAATAAACCATTATATATTTAGACTCTTTGTAGATAAAAGTTAAAAAATATAAAAATCAAAGATGAGTTGGTAGATTAATTGATCCACATAAATCACTATAAACTAGTTTCAACAACTTTATAGTACAAAAAGTGATTTTGTTAGGAAATAAAGCTTTGTGTTGTTTATCAATAAGACCAGCTTGACATTATAATATAATACTAACATTATAATCATCTATGCAAGTACATATTGATTTGAGTTGATAAAGTTGCTACTTATTTATATAACCTAAGCAATAATACTATAAATAAGTTTTATTATGGATAATAGCAAGAAGAGCGACTATATTGGAATTAGATTTGTTGATATTACCAAGTTTATATAAATTATTTTTTAATGAATAAAAGGTGAATATTTTATTAATATAATTTTTTAATATATATTTTTTATTTTTGATATTAAGCTCTCTACCAAATTTATCAAATTGTATAATCAAAAATAAATTTTTGATAAGGCCAAGAGTATATAAAATATTAATTTTATTTTATTTTATTTTATTATTGAATAATTTAATTGTAATATCTCTTTGACTTTCAATTGTATGAGTAATATTGCCACCTAACCAAACAAAGGGATTACTTGATTATTATTTATAATTTATAAAAATTTCTTTGTTATAAGATATATATTAGATGGCACTAATATCTACATAATAATGATCATGAATTATAGATGATATATTTGGTAATTTAAATAAAGATTCTATATATAATTTATAATTTTATAAATTATTTTTATTTTAAATAAAATTTGATTGGTATATATATATTTAAATTGATTTTAAGAATTAACAATCTTTAATATAATATTATAGCTTCTTACAATTAAAGCAACAAATTACTTTTGTATTATATCTTGTATTATTTGATACTTTGATATTAGAAGATTTATCCTTGTAATTAGAATTTTTCTTCCAATATTTATTAAAATTAGAGTTGCATTTGTAAGTATATAGGGCTAATTAGAAATCCATTGTATTAATTTGAATATTTATATTATTTATAAAAAATTCTTCTTGTATTAAATTAAGAATTAATATTTAAAAAATTAAATTTGATTATCAACGTAGAAAACTCACAAACATATGATATTGGAAAGATATGCTCTCTATCAAGATATGGACAACATCTTCATTTGAAAGTTGATTATTAATTGTACCTAATTGTTAGATTAATCATCTAAACTTATAAATATGGTTTGTCATAGTGTCATTGGATTTCATTTTTAATAAGTGTAATTGAGTCTTGAGATGCATTTTGATAACGGCATCTTTGAATTCAAAAATTTGGCCCAATTCATCCCAAGTTAATTTTGTTGGCATGTAGCTTCTCATATGGGATGCTATAGTAAGATCCAAACTATTATTAATTACTGCAAGGTATTAAAGCAAAAGATATTGTACTCTTCTCAATGAGCTATACTTCACTTGTTAAGCAAAGGACTCTTGTAATGCCTGCAATAATGTTAATCATTGTAGGTGGTATTAATTTGGACTCATCACCATAAACAATAGACAAAAGTTCCTTTGCTTTGAGAAACAAGGTAAGTTTATACTTCCAAATATTAAAATATATTCTATCAAATTTTTTGACATCTTATGTATTTGGATTTTTTAAATGAGACATGTTGCATAAAAATAAAAATATATATGTCTAATATAAAGTATTTATTTTATTTATACAACAAAATATCTTTTAAATATAATTTATAGAAACATCTTGGATATCTACATATATAATTTAATATCAAATTATAATATAATTTTTTAAAAATAAATCAATAATATTAAAAAATATATATAAATTATATGTATATAATTCATACTTAAAATAAAAAATAAAATAATAGGACCTATCCCAATGCCAACGATAGATTGTAAATCAACTCTTCATTTTATTCTCTATGATTTAATTAGTCTATAAAATAGTAGTACATAATACAAAGTATAACATTCTTAATTCTTAAGTGAGTTGTCTAATTTACAATTCCAATTTGTAAATATCATGCAAGTCAATCTAATTTACAGTTGTGATCCTTCTCAACATAATTTATTTGGTCTTGTGGTATAAAACAAGGTTTATCAACAAGCAACAAACACGAGAGGCTCTCCCATCGAAGCACAAACCTGGAAGTTATGCCCCTGTCTCCGTATCCGTGTGAGTATGTTTATGTGTGTTTGTGTGTGAGTTCAGCATCGTAGCAAAACAGTGATCGGCTATCGGATGAGTTTATCGAAGGAGCGGCTATCGAAGGAGCGTCTTCTTCGCGATTCCTTGCTGTGCGAGCATTCTTTGTTGGCTGTTCGCTCTGGATTGATGAATCGAAGAGAGCGATCGTGAAGATTGGTTGACGTCATTAAAATGCATTCTCGGTGGTCGATGTTTCGATACTCGTGCGTTGAGACTGATTGGTAGGTGCGAGAGCATTCATAGATTCGTTTACGGCTGGTAGAGAATGTTGCGATGTATAGTTTCGAAGAGAAACACTAAGTCCGAGCTGTATTTATAGGGATGTTTGACGTTTTCACGAACTGAAGTACCTGGATGGAGCGGAAGAACTTGTTTTGAGGTAGGCACTCTCGGCACATCCTTGGTTCTTTTTTCTGGTAGCATTAATGTTACTAACTGTGTCATGATTTTGTTACGAGGTGTCAGCGGTTGCCGAAATAGGCATTTTCATCACTTCTTTCTTGTGCATCATTTTTGAGGTTTGTCGAGTGCACTTATCACGAAAACCCTGTTCCTCCAAGCAAATTTACGACTGGAAATCGATTTTCGATAAGCGTTCACTGCGTGTCGAAGAGTGTGGCATGATTCTTGATTTATTTCTTGGTTTCACACATTGATTGTGCCCTTTAAAAATCTGCATGATATCGTAAACCCGTGACAAAATTCGATTAAGTTGTCCACCTCAGCAGATGTAGCAGCACAAGATCTCCGACTCGGACATTTTAATAAACTGTGCAAGTTCAAACAGATGATTATGGCCATGTTTTGCACGGACGTTATCGCGACATGAGGGCTGTAGGATTACACCGAGCACATCTGCCGAACAGCACTAAAGCAAAGCGCATCACCGTTGTAATAATCAAGGAACTCACCAGTCGACATGTAGTTCTTGGAGAAGTCAATACTTTGTCCACCTTCGAAGCAATCGCTGAACCTCTCCACAATATCACCTCGAATTTCTTCCGTGAGGCAGTCCTTGGACACATTGTGATCACGAATTTTAATGAACTATTCGTGAAATATGAAGCTCGACAGCCTTGTCTGCGTGCATAATGTGAATCATGGTGTTTACTAACTGCTTCTTCAGGAAAGTTTAACACCAATTTAACACCAATTATACGTAAATGAGAAGAGATGTGGCTTTAATTATTTTGTCCTTCCATATTAACATAGACTTTTTTCTTTTTTCTTTTTTAATGAAAGCAAAATTTCTTTCCTGTCACTCTGTTTCTTTTTTTTTTCTTTTTTTCTTTGTTTTTTTTGTCAAACATTTATAGAGTGTATTTTACTTACGAGTTGTATGTGATGTACATTCAATGTCTCCACTGACCTGGAATCTTCACGACAAAGATTTGTTTGATACAGAAAACTTTGGTTGTGGGACAAAAAGTCACATCTGGGCATGTGTTTTTTCTTAAAGTATCATTTAAAATATAGATTAAATACTAGTTATTCAAAAAGATTAGTATTTTTTGTACAACTATAAATTTAACAATGAATTTGATGATTTTTTTATTTAATTTTTACAGATTTGTAAATTTTGAATAATATCTTTGTTTGTATTTTATCAAAAAAATAAAAAATAAAAATCGAATCAAATCAAATCAAAAGTATATTATATCCAAGTTTGATAATGCTAATGATAATCAGATTGTATAACATAACATTGTATTAAGTCATTACTACTGATCACTTACTTCTACATGTAAACATCCTATTGTGTTCATGCTCTTAAAATAAAATCATAATTATTTTAAAAATCAATATACTCAAGTGGTGGTCTATATTTACATAATACATGACACTACAAATTTGGTGATTTCCATGCAATCATCATACATACTATAAATGTTTAGTGAATTAAGCAAGTTCTAGCACCAAATCAAATATTAAAATCATAATGCTATTCTTCAAATTCTAAATTGAGTGCAATTATGTGGTATGTATGTATACGTGTAGAAGTAAGTGATCAGTAGTAATCAGAAAACAACTATCTCCATTAGTTATAACGTACAAAATTTAAAATAATATGTTAAAAAAAGCATAACACGAGTAGAAGAATATTTTTTCACTGTGAATTCGTAGTTTGTGTTTAGATTTTAGAAAGAATTTTTTGATAAAATTATACGATTGATTTGATTACTGCACAATAAATAATATTTTAACGTTGTTGAAACTTCATGCATTACCATGAGAATTTTATTTCTTCTAAAAGAATTTGACAACGTGTAAGAAGGGCCGAACTGTCAAGATAACTGTAATGAAATTGATACCACTTGAAAAAAAAGGTTCAATTCAAAGAATAACACATGGATTAACATGAGTAGGAAAAGTTACTTGGTGATTATTTAAATAAGTTATGTTTCTGTTGTAACAGAATACTATTTTCCAACTGTACACTGCCATGAATTATTGAGAAACTTACGCTCTTCTTTGATTTTTAAATCTGACGAGTAAAAATTATCCTTATCTAGCTAATCATCGACACTACTAGAGTATATGGTTGAACACAGGAATTGCTAAGGGGAAAGTATATCTCATTTCTGCATGCGATCTCTATTGAACATTATGAATACATGTCAGAGCAAAGGAGCTCATCAAGATGGCCCTGATTGATGAAGACCCCTCAGACTTGAGAAGGGTTGAGGTCGTGAAAGGAGAACAAGTTCTACTTAGTGCATTTCCATTCACAGCACCCCAAATGACTAAAAGAAATTGAAATAACCGAGTACCAAATCATTGTTGATGTGCCGACAGTCATCTAGGAGCACCGCGTGTGAAAACATCAAAACTGGGTCGCTGATTGTCAGGTCAGTTCCAGCGGGTCCTTACGAGGACTTCACATGCGCAGTTGCTTTCCGTTCATAAGGGTCTCGCAGAGTGCCAAAGAGCCAATCCATGAACACTGTGTAGTGGCCATAGTTGTGTCGGTAAGTTGTGTGATGAATGGTGTGAAAGCCGGCTCCCATAATGCCCCAGATGTTCCCATCAATACAGTCATGGATGTTGGTTGTCCAAACTCCCTCGCAAAATAGTAAAACCTCGTGAGTAAAAAAATGCATTGGCAGCAAGAACAATGCAATAACATGGGGACATGCTTGCAAGATTCCGTCAATCGGATGGAACGCCAAACCTGCAGCACACCGTACAATGATGAAAAATACTATGGTACACCAGCATATAAACAATAAATGTGGGCCTTCAAAGTACTACCAACCGCGACTCTAAGGACCAAACTGAATAACTGTAATAATAAATCTAGACGTAGGACCACAATTCACTCTCGACCCATCCTCGGAATCTATAACACAACAAGGTTGGAGAGGGGGGACACACGTTGCTTGTCAAGTACTTTGGATACAAGGTGCAAGTTAACCAAATCACAAACAATTTATAAACATCAATCCAATGTACTTCAGGTTAGAATTGAAAATAAAAATAAAATAAATAAAAGAGCGATTGTCCATGGCTATGTACCGCACCTGCAAACGGTGATAGCGTGTTCTGCTTGTTGTAGATGTGGTGGGTAGCATGCAGATGTTTGTACAAAGGCTTAATATCGTGAAGCTCTCTGTGCATCCAATAGATACCAAACTCCACCACTGCCAAGTAGGTGATGACTAGACCTACATACGTGGGCCACCCAACATCCTCGATACGCGCAAAACACTTGGTCCACCCCCGCTCAATCATATATTCGGACAGAGTGGGAAGTCCTGTGTATACTGGCATAGCCTTCATAGTTACCCAGATTTGTAGCATGATGGGCTCCTTCCCGGGTATATCACCTGAGAAAAAATTCGAAAGCAAACTTTGAGCAATCTACACCGAAGACAAGAAACTCCGTGGAGAAACAAAGTAGCGAAAACAAATATTTGCCGAAATAGGTAGAATGAAATGACTGTTCTACGGTAGAAAACAAATGTATATGTACTAAACTCTAAACCCAGTAAAGTTAGCGAAGGACACTTCAAACAAAGACCTAACATTGTAACATTGAAACTACATGTGAAGGAAACTCGGGAGACCTTCATGCACACTACATCCGCCCGAATTTTCAATCCAGATTTTACAAAGTATCCCTCGGGGAGGTGGGGAGGCGTCTTTCTGGGTAATAGAAACGTTGTCAGGGATCAACCAAGAGCATAAAAACTGTAGAAGAAAGTTTCGAATCTTGTATGGATCCAGAACTCAAGGATTCAATGAATCTAAGACTGGACTGAATTCGAATAATTTACAGAATGTTCATTTACGAGCAAACAGTGTTTATCTCATGGATAAAATAACCTATATATGCTCTGAATTTCATTACTACTCACGCGGACAACTTAACAAAGTTATTTAGTGCCAGACCTAAACAATCTCTGCCGCAATAAACTTAACGCACGCGCTATTGTAAAGCCTCAATTCCAGAAGTCAATTTCATTGAATCCATGCACGATTCCGAGCCTAATCTACCTGACCCGTCACACGTACACTACAGCACTGCTAAAACCTAAAAATCTACAGCCTAAGCCGATAATCTCTTCATTCTAAAATCGGCCACGCTAGAAGTTTCACATTAAACACGCCACATTAACATGCACAACAGCACTTCATCCTCTATTCTTCCTTTCTTTCTCCCCTCCCTCAAATCCCAGGCGAAGTGTACCAGCGCAGAGCCACATTGCTCTCCAACTAACCTGCAGGGAAGAAATGCTCTCCCTTCCACGAGTAGACGTAAAGGCACCACAGGCCACCGGAAACGAAGTACAAAATCAAGCCCGCGACGTAGTTCCGCAGCCATGTCTGCAATGTGTGGGGAATGGCGTCGCGGACAGAGGAGGGCAGCCAAGGCCCGAGCACCAGATCGTTGTACCACCGGGTCTCCTCCACGAAAAGCGCTAGGTACTCGGGGCTTCCCCTCGCTGGGGCCACTCCGCTCTTTCCCGCCTTCGCCTCCCCGACGACAGACGATAACGACGCATTGACCACCTCCACAACCGCAGACATGCACAACGTCGACGACATTGCCCCGACCATCACAACGATGGCCAGAGCGCACACCACGTTGACGGCTCCACGACTTGCCATGGTACGCGACGGGCGGATCTCTGCGAAGCCCCGCTCGACGTGCACACAGAAAAAACCAGTAGCGAAAGCTGTCGTAATAAGGCGCTCGCTCGCATCAGCAGCATTGGGCTGTCCCCGTCGCCATCGCCATCGCCATCGCCGCCGGCTCCGCGACTGTCCCCTACGCCTCCGTCATCGTCGACGCGACGCGGGCAAGCCCTTTGATATTTCCCCCGCGGTCTTGGGGCTCGGCGCTGGGTGCACGGCTTCCAGCCCCCTTCCGTTCTCGTTTTTTGCTGGGTCGCGTTTGTGCGGTCCACCGTGCCACGTCACTCGAGGCATGGAGCGGGAACTGTGACGTTCCAATCTCCACCTCCCATACAAATGCCACAATTGTAGGATATTAGAGATCATAAGCAAGCATGATAAAATTAAATATTATATTACTATAAGATATATTTGTAATTGTAAAACAATGTTTTGATTATTTAGACTAAAAATGCTTTAGAAGGTTTCAAATGTTGTTTGATTGATGTTACATCTTTTTAACATGCATCAAATAATATTTAATCTAAATAATGATGTATTTTAAGTTTTGGCCTATGGATAGCAAAAACAAAATCAACATTAAAAATATTTTTTATACATCATTGAAATATATACATGTGCATCATCTATGAACATCGTTTGGCATAAACAATATTTTTTGAAGCATACATATTATAGAAGCATGTGCATGTGTATCATCTATGATATTATTTGATTTCAATAACATTTGTTAAAACATATACATGTATACATGCATCATCTATGACATCATTTAATATAAATATTATTTTTTAATTTTAATATTATTTATTAAAATATATACATATAAATATATACTATCTATGACATCATTTAGTATAAACAATATTTTTTATAGCATACATATCATTAAAGCATATATATATATATATATATATATATATGTATATACATCATCTATGTCGTTATTTGATATAAATAATATTTTTTGAAGCATACATATCATTTAAGCATATATATAAGAATGTGCATTATCTATAATAGTCTTTAATATAAATAATTTTCTTAAAACAAACATATCATTTAAGCATATATATGTGCATATGTATCATAAATGATGTCATTTAGTATAAAGAACAATTTTTGAAGCATATGTATATACATATGCTTCTGCATCATCTATAATATCATTTGGATTAAACAATGTTGTAATATTGTCATATTATGTGAGATCTAGTTTAAAAATGCACAAGACATGTAGTTGTGGAAGGATTTTATTTAAACTCTGAAGTTCTTTTTATAATCTAAAAAAGAATGATGTGTTTAGGAAGTCTTATCTTCACAATCTTAATCCTCTTAGAAATTTGAAACTTAATCAATTCTAAATTATAAATAAATGTAATCATAAACAACTTACACAAAATCATAAACAAATCCTAAATATGCTTTAAGTAGATCCTAGTTAAACCTAGGTAAAATCTAAGAAAACTTTATCAAGTCCTAAATAAATCCTATAAAATCTTTAAATAATCTTAAATAAGCCTTAAGTAAATTTTAAATAATTCTTATTAAATTCCAAATAAATCCTAAGTAGATCCTAATTAAATATTAAATAAATATTAATTACCTCTAAATAAACTTTAATTAAATCCTAATCAAATTCTAATAAAATCTTAATCAAATTTTAATCAATTCTAAGTAGATACTAATTAAATCTTAATCAAATCTTAATTAAGTTTAAATAAATTTTAAATAAATTCTAATTAAATTTTAATTAAATTTTAATCAAATCCTATCAAATCTTAATAAAATCTTAAATACCAAATAATAAATTAAAAATATTATAATTTTTTAATTAATAATTGATTTTAAAAAAAAACTTGTAGATTTTTTAATTTTTTAATTGGCAATAAATTTAAGATATTTAAAAAGAATTATACATATGGATTGAGAGAAAAGACAAAAAAATGGCTTGGATATCAAGTAACCTTCTTCTCTAACCTTGATATTAAACTTCCAACTACAAGATCTCTTTTTTTTACTATTAATTTGCTCTCAAAATTTGTATGGATCTTGCTCTTCATGTTAGCTATTAGGCCAAAATATTTTATTTCAATCCAATTGGTAAATCTTTGTAAATTGCTAATATTCTTATTGACCCTTAAATTACCAACTAGTGATATACTAACTCATTGAAATTTTTATAACTTCAAATTTGACCAACTACCTAAAGCAAAATTTAATACAAATATATGAATAAATCTATAAAAATACAACTGTGGATCATTTATAAAGTTTACAATATTGTTTAAGATGTAGACTTTATTTTTTAGCAATCAAATTCTAAAAAAATCTTAATTTTTTTTTAAAAGAATCATAATAAATCCTTAAAATATCTTAATAAAATAATTTAAAAAACTTAAAGAAATTACAAAGAAACTTTAAAGAATTCTAAAGAATTCCTAAAGAAATCATAAAGAATCTCATAGAAATCTTATAGAAATCCTAAATATATTTTTAAAAAATTATAAAAAAATTATAAAAAAATCTTTAAAAAATCCTAAATAAATTTTAGCCAATCTTAAAGAAATCCTAAATAAATCCTAATTCAACTTTAACCAAATCCTATATAAGTCCTAATAAAATCTTAATCAAATCCTAATTAAATTTTAATCAAATCCTCATAAAAACCTAATAAAATCCTAATAATTCTAATAAAATTCTAAAAATATTCTAAATAAATTCTAATCAAATCTTAACCAACCTTAATAAAATTTTAAAAAAATCTTAAATAAATCCTAAAAAACTTTCTAATAAAATTTTAATTAATTTTAATGAAAATTTTAAAAAAATCCTAAATAAATTCTAATAAAATCATAATCAAATCTTATAACAAATTTAAAACCTTAATAATTATTAAATTAGTTATTGATCTTCATTCAAAATTTTGCATACTTTTTGATTTATTAGTTGAACATAAGAATACAAAATTTGAAGGGCTCTAAATTTACAAATTGAGAAAAAAAAACTCCTATTTCCTTTAAGTGTAAGTCCTCGTCTTTCTTCAATCTTAACATCAATCTTTTAACATCAATAGCTTATTTTTGTACCATTTATATATTCTAATATTTTATAAAAATATTAAAAATCAAATCAACTATTAGCTCAAAAAAAATTATTCTAATCTAACTAGAAAGTTATTCAAAATCACAAAAATCCTCATTGATCCTCAAAATTCAATTTTTAAGATTTTAATCCACTTAAATTCCAATAACCTTTGATCTAAATGTTTGATTGAGCTAAAATTCATAATAAATATTTAACACAATTATGCTCACAAACCTTCAAATTTTTATTTATAGATTTGCTACAAATCTCATAAAATTTTTTAAAATATAAATCTACTTTTCAATAATTAGAGTCACCCAAATAGAACCTTGACTTTGTGTAGCTTTCAAAAAATCATTACATGCTCAAAAGTATTAAAATTAATATTTTAAAAAATCCTATCAAGTTTGCTTTCCAACCATGCTTTTTAATCAACAAAAGAACCTTCTATCTATTGTAGTTACATGATTTTGTATCTTGAGATTTGATTTTGATCTTAGTTCACAATCGACCTTCTTCGAGTATCAATCTAAGATTTTCTTAAATAATTTATGCTAAAAACCACTCTTTTTTTTATATAAAGATGCCTATAGTATTATTTTTATTAATATATCTTATTTTATCTTATTTATGGCCTTTCAAAGTAAATAGAAGCTCTTTTGATAAAAGCTAGCATTAATATTAAATATCTTTATTACCTCCTTATCTTTTACATATATTTTTTAAAGTAGTTTTGTTACTAAATGTTTGATTAAGCTCCTTTATATTATATGTCTTCTTTTGTTCTTTCATCCTATAATTGTATTATAATACAATAATATGTTTTATTGAGCCTTACTCAATAATAAATATATTGAGAAGAAAACAATTACCACCACCTCTTATTGAAATAATTAACAACAAAAAGTTTGAAGTAAAAGAAGTCTTGGATTTAAAATAGCGCCAAAATAAATTAGAATATCTTGTACATTAGCATGGATATGATATTAGTGAATGCACATGAGAGCCATATAAAAATCTAGCAAATGTGTTAGAATTTATCTTTGCTTTTTATTTAGGATATCTATTGAAACCAAGGACTAATGATTAGCACAAAGATTATATAAATCAAAGAGAAACATGTTCAAGAATCAATTTATAGAACTTCTTTGCAAACAAGAAAAACCAATAGCTAACATATTCATCTTAAAAGTTGTTATTTACAAAATTGCCAAATAAAATATTGAGATTGTCTCAACATAGAGTATGTTATAATTGCAATAAAGATCTTCAAGATTAACATATTTTTTTTCAAATAAATAATAAGATACAACATATTTGATACCATAATTTTGAAAGATATTCTTAATGCTTAGTAATATTGTTAGAGGGAGGTACTATACTTGATGGAATATAAAATATATTGTTTGAAGGTAGTTATGAAGGCTTGAATAATAATAAAATAATTGGATAGTCTCCTTGCCCTAATATAACATATTATTGATGGTTGAAGAGACCTATCAATTATCTTTATGTGAAACAAAGATCAAAGTTTGTCATTAATACCATTTAATGGATCTTAGATTTTATATATTTATCAAATAATTACACAATTCTTTATGAAACTTGTCACTTAGAATGGAAGATAATATAATAGATATTATTAAGGACATGAAATACAAACAACCAAAGTATTAGAATACTCTTGTGTCACTCAAAAGAATTAAAGAATCACTCAAAAATGATATAATATTAAATTAGAATGGCTATTGCCAAAGACAAGAAGAATAGAGACTCTTGCAATAAGATTAGGAACAAAAAAGGCGTTGGCAAGAGTGAGTAAGGCTTTACTCTTATCTTTATATATATTATCTATCTAAGAGCTGCATGACAATGTTTTATAAGACTTCCAACATATGTCAAAGATATAAGGATACAAAATAAGAAACTTGAATCACAAAGAGATCTCAAGAAGAAACCAATAAGCACTTGAATTATCTAGATGAGAATACCAACAATATCAAGAAAAATAAGCTAGAAGTCTAAAAGATGTGTTGTTGAGACTGAAGAACTTTTCAGCCTTGATTCCAATATATATCTATATTTAGGAAGCTTCTTGAGTGACTTCTATCAAACTAAGAAGCTTCTCAAATAGCTTCTACCAACTTAAAAGCTTCTTGAGCTCTTTCTATTAACTACGAAGCTTCTTAAGTTATTTTTACCAACTAAGAAGCTTTTCAAGCGACTTCCACTAACTAAAAAATCTTTATAATGTTCTAGAAGGTTTTGTGAACTTTTGAAGTATATGTCCCTAATATCACCTCTTTTTCTAGCAACGAGTTTTTAGAGGAGCTCATACCTTTGAAAATCTTCTTACATACGTAAAAAATTGAAAATATATTATACCAATGAAATTATATATTTTAATCTTTGTTCTTAGGCAATAAGTTCTATTGATCCTTCAAAAAATTGCCTATGGTCTTGAACTAGTACCTCTATTGTTGAAACATCCCATCTAAGAATTTGATCTTTATTAGGGCCTTGAAAACATCATCTAAATAAGATTTCAAGCTTAAGAAGATTCACCTTTCTAAGCTCAAGTAATATCACTAAAACTTAAGCATTAGAATTAAGACTTGCATAATTGGATGTTACTTTTAATGACTCCAACCGTGGTAGTACTTGGCGTTGAAATGTATCATCTTTACTTTATTCAATTAAAGGCTATAAAAACTACATTGATTTACTCAAAACTTGCATAGTAAGTAAATCTTCTAAATCTTATTCTGCTATATCTTTCAACACTTGAAGGTTTGACATAATAATTGACTTGCTTCTATAATTCTATTCTATTTTGAAACAAATGATTGCATATTGATAAAGGCTTTAGTTTGATTCTCCCTTCTTCAAGGTATTTCTCAAATCTAATCTTCACTAAAAAATTATTATTAAATATATTTAGATTTGTGGAAATAGAATTAATAAAATTCATACACCTTTTGAAATATATTGCTGAGATTTTCAATCAATTTTCATATATACTTATTGATATCATAGTCATACCAATGAATAAGATATTTGAATTTATTCCATTTTTGTTGTGAATCAAGCACCTTTTTGATCTTGTATTCTTTATGATTTTTAATTTTGATATTAAGTGGCAATTATTGTACTCTTTTTAAAAGTATGCAACTCTTTATAAGGCTCCAAAAGAGACGTGGAAAATTAGATGTATCTTCTAAAAGATGGCACTTTTAAGCCATATGCCACTGGATTAATTTGCTTCTAGATGGAAAATGATCCTAATCTCTAATAGTCCAACTTATTATATGGCCACTTAGTCTTGATATTCCATTGAAGAAGCCATATTTTATTTCTAATATAAAAAATAAATAGTTGATTTTTAAATTTATCTACAAATATCTTGTAAGCATCTTGAGCTACTTGCAATTAAAGCTTCAAGGTTGTTTGGTATTGTAATAGATGCTTTGCAAACCTTTTGGCTATTGGATTATTATTCTTTAATATATTCTATAGATCAAGCTTTGAATGATATCTATAGTTGGAATAAAACAATGTTTGTTGAATTAAAGCATGAATAATATTATTATATACAAATTCTACTAACAACAAATATAAGATCCAATTGTCTTGTTGATAGTTGATATTGCATCATAAATATTTTTCAAAACTTGGTTAATTTGTTTTATTTGATCATCAGTTTGAGGATGAAAAGCCAAAGAAAATTTAATGTCTACTTTCAATATTTCAAAGAGGCATCTCTAAAACTTAGATATGAATTGGAGACCTTGATTGAATTTGATATTATTTGATAGGCCATGATATCAATATAGATTTTCAAGAAAGAGTTTTATAATATTTTTATTAGAAATAATCTTTTTACAAAGAATAAGTAAACTATTTTTAGATAGATTATATTTTTCTAACATATAGATGAATTATGCTTTTTCAACTAAAAAAATCCAAAAATAACAAGATTTGAAGGAATTTTAATAATATTGAATATAATTTAGTTACTATTATCTTCAAATGATACTTATATAGGCGTTGTTTCATAGGTCGCATTATTAGAAAATAAGAATTATTTATCTATTATTTCTACATGAACAAGTTTGAATTTTTATATTAGAAAAATTTTATAAAGCTTAGCAAATGCCTCATCTAAGAAACAAACGGATGTCCTTAAATCTAATAAGGTGACTACCTCAAGCTTCTAAGGGCCAAAATACAAAAGAATTATAAAAAAATAAGCAGGTAGGGCAAAAAAAGAAGAACTTGAATAGTTTTGTAATATTAAATTGTCCAACCTCATTGTTCTTGTAGTTGAACATCTTTTTTTTTTGAATAATTGTACTCCTAGTTTTGGTGATGCATTGATTTTATTTCTTTGGATAATTGCTAGCCTTATAGCCTTCTTTGCCACAATACAAGCATAGACCTTTTTCCATTTGACGCTTTTTTTTTTGTAGATTAAGAAATTTAAAATGTATTACATTAAATTGAATATCTTTTATTTTTGAATATAAATTTAGATTGCTTGCCAATATAATAGAAATATGTTGGATTACATGTTGTCTTACTGAAGTCCATGAATGCTAATCTTGACAATATTGAAATAGTTGATAATTATATTTTATGGCTTTGCTAATGGCTTTATTGAGCAATTATGGATTCAAAAGTAATAATAACAAATCTTTCATATGGTCTTTTAATTTCTAATAGAATTGACTCATTAAATCTTTTTCATCCTAATTCATATCGTACACTAGTTGCCTAAAATAAAGCTTCTTAAGTGACTTCTACTAACTAGAAAACTTCTAAAATATTTTAAAAGGTTCTATAAACTTTTGAAGTGTATGTCTTTAACATCATGTGTCCAATATGCAAGACATGTGTCAAACTTACAAGACAAGTTTCTTATATGTGTGCCACGTACTTAATTTATTCCACAAGCTACCAATATGTACAATACATGGCTAATTTATTGATTAAGTTTTTAACCTATTAATCTTTTATAGACATGAATAAAGATAAAACTATGTCTATAAAGCTTTTAGAAAGTTTTTTCATAAGATATTATCAAATTAATCTATTTTTATTTATTTCTATTTATTCATCTTATCTAAATAATTATTAAAGTAAATCTTATGTCCGTAATATTATTCCCTCTTCTCGGGATAAGTTCTACAAGGAGTAGTGATTATATATTGAAGAATTTTATAAAGCTTAACAAATGCCTCATCTAAGAAACTCTGTCATCGCTTCAAATCTAAGACTTCTTACACTTAAATTCTTCATTGTTGTATATTTTTATAGAAGCCGGTGGCATTTGTCTTCTTCTTTGTATATCCATTGTCTTATATGATTCAAGCAAAGATATGTGGAATATAAGATAGATCTTCATAGATTTCAATAGATGTAATTAATAGGCAACTAGATTGACCTATTTACAAATTAAAAATGGTCCAAGCTTACAATAATCTAATTTTTCACAAGTATGAATGGTCTTGATATTACAACAAAGTAGCTATACCTTGTCACCAACATGGAATTGAGATTGCTTTTATTAATAGACATCTATATTGGTCTTTTATCATTGTTGAGCTTCTTTTAATTGTACCTTTATTGTTGCATATAGCTCTAATAATTAATTTGCCAAATCTTCCACTGTAGGATTATCAGCTTTTGAAAAGTCAAAAATATTAAATTACAAACGATAACTATAATTGGCAAAGAAAAGTGTTTATTGAATAGAAGAATGTACCAAATTATTATAAGCAAACTCTGTCCAATCATCTTAATGATAATTGATAGTATATCTCAAATTTGTGCTCTAAAATTTAATTTATCCATTTTGCTTGTCTATCAATTTGAGGATAGAAGTCTGACAATAATTTTATGTCAATCTTTAATATCTTGAAAACAGTTCTTTAAAATTTTAATACAAATTACATCCCTCTATCTGATATAATATCTCTTTGCAATCCATAATAGTAATAGATATTGTCAAAGAAGAATTTAGCTATTGCTTTCCTTGTGATAGATTTTATATATGGTACAAAATATATTGTCTTAGAAAAATAATCTACAATTACAAATATAAAATAATATGAACTTGATATTAATAGATCTATGATAAAATCAATAGAAGCATAAAACTATGGCTATTTTGGTATACGTAATGGTGCCACTAACATAAGATTTATTCTAATAATTATCTAATTAAGATAGAAATAGATAAAAATAAATTAATTTCATAATATCTTATAAAAAAAGCTTCTTAGAAGCTTCATAGATACGGTCTATAGATGATTGATAGGTTAGAAACTTGGCCAATAAATTAGCCAGGTGTTGCAAATGTTGGTAGCTTGTAGAATAAGTTAAATATATGGTGTATATATAAGAAACTTATCTTGCAAGTTTGACATGCGTCTTACAAATTGAATATACATTAGAGATCCTATAGAATGCTACCACACAGCTCTTAGATAGATAATATATATAGAGACAAAAATGAATCCTTTTTCATTCTTATTAATTTCTTTCTTGCTTCTAGTCTAGTTCAAAAGTCCTTGTATTTTCTAGTCTTTGGCAATAACCATTCTAATTTTTTCTTTAATATATATATATTTTTACTTCTATTTTTTTATTTTTCTTTGACATTGATTTTTTTGATTTATGCATCTTCTTTTAGTTTGTATCTTTGACAAATTGATAAAAGTATATATAGATATAGATATATATATATATATATATATATATATATACAACTTCAGAACTTTGTCTTTTCTTGATCAAGAATGGATTACATGTTTTTCTTAATAAGACATAAGCGTATTAGAAATTATAGATTACACACTTCTAAATTGATATTATTTTTTTAAAAAAAATCTTTGTTTTTAAATATTTTATTTTGTAGTGAGAATAAATATCTTCTTTTTTATTATATTATCATTGCAAAATTTGCTAAATGAAAGAGTGCAATGGTACAAATATAAGAGCAAATAAAAGAATTAATACTTGCAATGCATCAACTTAATGTACCATCATAAGGAACAATAAGATTAGTAGGAAGTAAAGATATACAGATGATTGGAGCTGCTTCAATGTCTACACCAAGCCAAACTACTTTATCTACAATAGAATACCATTTAAGTATTAAAAAACCAAAAATTAATTTGTCTAAGAAGTTTAATGGCATTAGATTTAAGTTTCAACAATTCATCAATCAAATAAAATTAATGATTGAACTTCAATCTCAAAGTTATCCAATTTGAGGATCATAAGTCAAGTTTATTGAGATATTACTTTCAATTTTTTTTTATTATGGTTTTTAATTTTTTTTAATGATGTGATCCAATATTAGATAATTTGGAGATATTTTTTAATAAAATTTTGATTTATATGTAGTAAACATAATGTAATTTGTGTTGCAACCAATAAGATCCATATCTTGCAATAAAATAATTGATTAGTGACTTTATATGCTTTACAATTTTAATAACTAATAACTGATATCAGGTGAGATGATGCTATATTTATCAACCAATTTTTCTATAGATTATAATATGAGGTAAAACAATTGATACTCAACTTATCCAATCCTTAGACATTGAGTCAAGTAATTGACTTTGTTGTAAAGTGTGACAATTGGCTTTTTGAGTTTGAATTTGAAAGTTCCATAAAAAAGCCTCAACATTATTATAATACAATGGCAACACCGACACTTTTTTAATATATATATATATATATTTAAAAGTAGAAGACAATCAAATTGAAATAATACATTTTAAATTTCTTATTAAATAAAAAAAGATTTGTTGTTGTCAAATAAGATTGTGCTTATATTATAGATAACCTAAGCATACTGCTCAACATTGTCCAAAGAAATGATACAACTACAAAATAAGAAGTACGGGTGTCAAAGAAGATAATATGTTGGAAAATAAGTTTGTTCAGCTACAATAGGGACTATGTAGTTGGAATCTTGTATAATTCTTAATAAAGGTCTTATTCTCTGCTCAAAATCCTCCCTTTATTTTATAATAGATATATATTTGAAATCTAAAAATCACAAAGCCTCTACCTTGCTAAATTCAAGAGCCTCAACATGTTTTTTAGATGAAGAGTTTGTTAAAAGTCATAGAATACTTTTAGTACAAAAAATTAAACCTGTACATGTAGAAATCATAGATGGTTGTCCATTATCTTCTAGAGATATTATTTATGAAATTCTTCCTATAAATATAACAATAGATGGTCAAATTTTTCAAATTTTATTTGATATTAGATATGATCCACTTTCTTTAAAAAAAAATCAAGGTTAAAAAGCAATAAATGTTAATTTTAAAGATAGATAGTTCATAACCTTCAAACACAACAAATAGAAGTGGAATAATTTATTTACTTTTAAAACAAAAAATAAGAACAATGAATTAGCATTCTTGTCAAAATTTTAAGGACATGAAATACAAATAACCAAAATATTAGAGTACTCTTATATCACTCAAAAGGAGTAAAAAATCACTTAAAGATGGTATAATATTAAACTAGAATCACTATTGCCAAAGACAAGAAGAGCAAAAATTCTTGAAACAAGACTAGGAATAAAAAAGGTATTTGATAAGAGTGAAGAATGCTTCACTCTTGTCTCTATATATACTATCTATCTAAAAATTACATGGTGATGTTCTATAGGACCTCCAATACATGTCGAATTTGTAAAATACATGTCAAACTTATAAGATAAATTTCATATATGTACGCCACATAATTAGCTTATTTCACAAGTTATCAACATGTGTAGTACATAGCTAACTTGTTGGCCAAATTTCTAACCTACCAATCATCTGTAAATATGAATAAAGATAAAATCACATCTATAAAGCTTCTAAGAAGCTTCTCTTTAAGACATTATCAAATTAATTTATTTTTATCTATTTCTACCTATTTATATTACTTAAATAATTATTAGAATAAATTTTATGTCTGTGATAGAATTCTATATTTATTAGTATATTTACTTGAATAAAAAGAATTAGATAAAAATAAATAAAAATTAATTAAATTATTAATATCTTATTAGAAAGCTTTTTAATAGCTTTGTAGATTTTTCACATATTTATAAGTAATTGGTAGGTTAAAAACTTAGCCAAAAAGTTGGCCACATATCGCATATTTTAATTACTTGTATCACAAGTTGGCCACATATCGCATATTTTAATTACTTGTATCACAAGTTGGCCACATAGCACACATATGAGAAACTTGCTCTATAAGTTAGACACATGTACCGCAAGTTGGACAAGTATCATATGGCCTATAAAACATTGCTATGTAGCTCTTTAGTAGATAATAGATATGGAGGTAAGATTTAGGCCTCCCTCACTCTTATTAACACCTTTCTTATGCTTTAGTCTTATTTAAAGATTTTCTAATCTCTTTATATTTGATAATAACCATTATAATTTCTATCTTATATCTATCTTTGATTTGTCTATTTTTTATCTTTGAGTGACATAAGAATATATGACTTCTTTAAAATTAGATTATAATTCATATCTTTGATAGTGGAAGTTATTTAAAAAAAAAAATAGCATAAATATTAATTTTTTTTATTTTATCCTACCTTTTATTTATGATTTTAAAAAAAAAATGTTCTACTAAATTATTAATTACGCCCTTCTAAAGTATTGGTCTTCATTTATTCTTTCATCCAATAGCTATATTACAATACAATAACATTTTTTGAAGCATGTGTATAATTGAAGCATGTGCATATAGATTATCAACAACATCATTTGATTTATAAATATGATTATAGATTTTTTTTTCTTGATAAAATTCTATAAAAATTAAATAAGATCCATAAAAATATTTTATAAATTATTATAATAAAAAAGAATTAAAATTATTAATATATATAATTAATTAATTATAAAGTATATATAATAAAATATTAAGAATTAGAAAAAATATTAGAAGAATATCTATTTATATTTAATAATAAATAAGAAGTTAATTCTTAGGAACTAATTACTTTAGAGATGAGTAATAATAATAGAAGGTTGTTTTTTTTTTTTAAAGATCTAGATGAATAAAAAATAAAAATAAAAATAATTTAAAAAATTATATATAATATAATATCTATAAAAGATAATAATAAAAAATAAAACATTGCTTCATGCAATATGTCTTTAAGCATTATTACTAACTTCTATTTAGAAGACGCACAATACACTTATTTTTTAGAAATAATCAATATACACTATTAAATTCTTGAACCAAAATAATTATGAAATAATTATAGATAATTAATAAAATCAACTATTGTTGGTTAACAAGATGCCCTTTGTTATTTATAAATCATTTGAATATTGGATGTATATCCAAAGCATTGATTTAAGATATGTATGCTAGATTCAAAGAAGAAGGAACTTTTAAAAATGACTATTTGATAAATAAATCAATCTTAGCAATCTAAAACTATAATGTAGATGAATTAGATAAGTAATTCTTTTATATCTTTATTAGAGTTTTTTAAGACCATCTTAGTGCTTTCATGTCATTGTTGAAGAAGGCGTTAATAATAAAAACATGTATCTAATATGATGTCTTAATAGTCTCAAGCTAATTAGATTATCACAAGCCAAAGTCTGATGTCTTGTCATATTATTGCAAAATACTTTTTTTTAGTGTTTAGAACTTTGTAATGACTTTGATTAGTCATCACACACCTAGTGGTTTGTGTTATTTAGGTAAGAATCTTAACAATACACCACATATGAAAACTGACATTTTCACCAAGAATGTCTTAAAAATTTGTCAACATCATAAATTCCATTTAAGTTAAAATATAGGCAATTTCCATTAAAATTACATTTTCAATGATAATCAAAAAGCTCCATAAAAAATAACTAAGGAATACTAGATCTTGGAATCCATGTTTTTAACTACAACCATGTATATGTCACTAATCAAAAAAGTTTTGATGCCAACAATACAAATCCTTGCTACTTTATGATGAATATGAAGTATTACATTAGTCTTCTACAAGAAGATAATATAATAAATTTTAAATATTTAAATACCCACAATAGAATAACTCAATGTGACTTTTTTCTACCTATGTATTCCAGTCCCACAGGTTAAGCGTATCAGAGCTCCGGCTTACGTAAAAGAGCTTGCAGCCCTCAGAAACCCCTTTCCGACAGCACTTCCAAGGGCGATGACGTGGATCCCGTCGACCATTCAGGAGCCTTGGTCACGTAGCCGCTTTACCCACACATAACCAGTGTGAATGGGTCCTTCCACATCGAAGGGGATCCATTTTGTTCACATCCGAGGTCCCAGTTTATAACCCTAATTTTGAGGCCCAGGCTTTGTGGACCTTGGTCGCAGAACGGGGAGAGTGCTCGAAACTTACTTATCGATAGTGTTTTTTTGCGGGTGAGGGGGCGATTGATTGATCGTGGGACGGACCAAGAGGCGCAAGGGATTGAATTGAGCTGCGGGTGGAAGCTGTGGGATCCATGGATGCGCTGGATCAGTTAGTGGCGCAAGTGCAGGCTCTCTCAGGAAGCGAGCAGGATGTCACACATCTCAGCAGCTTGCTCAAGCAGGCGGATGAGCTTCTGCGCACGCACTCCCTTCGTCTTGTCTTCTCGCTCTCTTCGCTTCACCCCACCAAGCACTCCCTGGGTTACCTTTACCTCCTGTGCGTTGTCCTCGTGCCTCTCTGTTTCTCTGTTACTTTCTCTATGTGCCTCATTTCGTTGCCAATTGCGTTGATTCTGAGTAGAGGGTCTTCTGGGTTTGGACCAAGACGGACGTGTTTGCACATTGCTGATATGATATCGTGTGGGTGATGGATGACACAGTGAGGCTCAATCACCCGGAACCTTGACCAGGGAACAATCGGACAGTTTTTTGGCTCAGGCCTCTTCTTTCCTTACTGTCTGTGCCCCAGAGCAGATTCGCCTAGCACCAGACAAATGTAAGTTTGGTTTCACCTGATTTTTGCGCCCTGCAGAGAATCTTGCAGTATTTTTTTAGGTTACCATGATCTGATTTCGTACATTAACCACTCCCTAGTTTCTTTCTTTCTTTAATTTTCATTTTCATTTTTATTTTCATGATGGATACAATTATGGAATCTTTATGAATAGTACTGCCACGATTAGACCCCACAATCTTTTATCTTGGATGCGAGGGCGGGTGGTTGTATTTTGCAGTTAACAGCGTGTGCCGGAGGTTAAAGGATCAAGCAATGCACTTACATGAACCTATGCGCGCTATTCTTCCACTGCAATGTGCTATCCGCAAACTCCAGCCTTCCAGTGAATACTTGACTGCCATTCACGCAGATTTTCTACAGATGTGCTTGCTGTCCAAGTGCTACAAAGCTAGTCTTAGTATCTTGGAGGATGACATATTTGAAATTGATCAAAAAAGAACCGCACTTGTACCTCGGGACTTTCTTCTGTATTGCTACTATGGGTATGTACTACACACATCTATGCTAAATGCAATAATTAGGATATTTGTTCTCATTATCTGTTCTATATTCACTTTTTCTGTTCGTTTTTTACGATACGTCCTTGCTGTGGTCGACCTTACTGATAAAGCCTTTTTCGTTTGCAGCGGAATGATCTACATTGGACTGAAAAAATTCTCTAAGGCCTTAGAGTTCTTTCAACATGTACTCTATCTCTGCCTTTAAACCTGTGCAATTCTTCTACAAAAAGCGCCTGACTAAAGAAGTTTTATTGGCTGCCTGGCTTATTTCATCTTTGATGTCCGAAAATCTCACTCGCTGCTATTTATGGTATTTTTATATTTTTCTTTTCCTTGTTATTTCAGGCAATTACTGCTCCTACGACGGCCCTGAACGCCATCACTATTGCGGCTTTCGGGAAGTATGTTCTGGTTTCACTCATACAAAATGGTCAGGTTTGTGAGAAGTCTCTGGGACCCGGCCTTTCAATGAACTTCATGGTTACACTTGCTATTTAGTGTAAGATGCTTTACTTTACGAGAAGAATGTATCTGATGCGTTTATTGATTTCCTTGGGTTATTTTTTCGGAGGGCTTTCTGTCACGTCTTAGATGGTGTTGGGCTTAGTTTCCCCGTATTGTTAAGTTATTCTGTTGAATTATGACGATGACTTCCTTGTTTGCGTATCAGGTATATTCCTCGTGGATAGTGAATTTTATGGATGTCCATGAATCTTAATGCAGTTGTGGACCTTTGCCTCTAGAGGTGGGTGCATTGGGAAATGTTCAATATGTGGATAGTAGTTCGAATGGGCTATCGGTGATATCTTATGATATTTTGTCTTTCTGGTACCGTACAGGTCCCTCCCTTTCCGAAGTATACTCCCGCTGTTGTACTAAGAAACCTGAAGTCTTGCGTTCAGGTACACGATCTGTGTATCCCTTTAGTTGATGATGTCGATGCATTACTGTTCTGTCCGACGTTACTCCGATTTCTTTGATACTTTTTGGTAGTATCCGCAAATTTAGAATTACCACCGGCGTCTCTAACTAGGTAGATAAATATCTGCAGGACTATTTGGATCTAGCAAATCTTTATGCCAGCCGAAATATTGCCGAGGTTAAGCGTTGCATCACCCAACACGAGGAGGTCTTTAAGAATGTGAGTTTCTGGTCAATTTTTCGGCAGCAAACTAAATTCTATACGGCCATGGATTGATCCGTGTCTTTTCCACCCGTTGTTGTCGATGCGGATATAATTCTTAAGTAGTTATATATTTTTTTTTGGGAGAGTTGATATAAAATATCTTCTTTTTGAGGTGAAAGATCTTTGAAACTATGTTGTAAAATTGTCATAGCTCATTGTGGATGGTTGATCTTTACTCTTATTTTTTATGTTATTATCTGCGCATCGCAGGATAATAATCTTGGATTGGCAAAGCAAGTCATTGCGTCCCTATACAAACGCAATATTCAGCGATTAACTCAGACCTACTTGACCTTATCCCTCCAAGACATTGCTAACACGGTGCAATTAGATGATGAGAAGGACGCTGAGTTGCACATCTTACAGATGGTAATGTTTTCCTCTCTCTTCATGTGGTATACTGCTGAAAAGTGAATTATACAATTAAGTGTTTGACGTAAGAGCTATTGTGTGATTAAACAATGAATCAAATGATATGCGCAGATCAAGGATGGCGATATCTTTGCTGCTATCAACCAGAAAGACGGAATGGTCAGCTTTCAAGAAGATCCCGAACAGTACAATACATGTGACATGACCCAGCGTCTCAACAATGAGATTCACCAGTATGCTACCCTTTCTTATGTTCTACGTTTTTTCCGAGTATTTTTGTGAGATGCTTAACTAAGCTTGGAACCCTTCTGCACGTATATTTCGCAGCTTGGATTATTATTATACGTATATTTCACGGCTTCTGTATTCTTCCTACATCTTTGTTTTTTTGTAGTCACTACATCTCAGCATTTTCCAGTTGGATTGTAATTTTTTCGAAGCTTGGCTTATGACCCCTGCTTCGAATGCAGTATTGTACGTCTTGCCAGGAAGCTGACATGGGTGGATGAGCAAGTTTCATGTGATCACGCGTATTTGAGCAAGGTATTCCTTTTTCTTAGCGTCATTATGTTACGTGTGGAAATGAGAATTTATGACTGGTTCTTTGCTATCATGTAGCTTGCTTTTCACATGTGTTCATTTCAACAGATTGTATTTATCAGGAAGGTGTCTTCACATGTTTCTTATTCGATCTCCTTTTGATCACTTAATTGTTATTTCCACACGAAAGACCTTACTTCTAGTGAATGAAGTGCTAGTAAAGTTAATATAATACAGGAGGCAGAAAGAATAATCCATCATTTCCAATAACATGCTGGAATGCACCTATGGCATGTCTCAAATTTTGATATTTTGATGGCTGAATTGGTGGGCTTATGATGTTGGTCTGGACATGCAATTGTACACAGGAAATTGGTGGACCATTGCATTAATTCACCTTCATTATTACTTTACGTTCATCCAGTCTACTTTAGTTTTCTCTTTGTTAGTTGCAACCCGTCTTTTTGCTTTATTGCTATTGTTTATTTGCTAAATGTTCTAATTTGTCCATCCAGTCTTTTTTAAATCTCTTTAACAGTATGTTTTGTTATATTCGCAGATTGGAAGAGATCGACCCCGGTATGATGAGGACTTTGACCTAGTTCCACAGAAGATTTACACAAACATCTGAGGTTTCTGAACATGTAACAGCCTAGCTATCAATTTGCAGCTGCAATAAGTCATCTGGTCACAAATTTTAAAACCCTTTTGGGTGGTACAGTGTATATGATGCAATGGTATACAGGAAAATGACGTAGCCACCACCTTTGAAACATGTAGTGTTTCTGGTCAGGAAGTTGTTATTGCTGGAGTTCAAGCCTCATTTTGTACATTTCAGTGTATGAGTATTATTGGTGTGCTTGATAATTCTTAAGTGGACGAAACTGAATTTGAACCTGATTTGTGTCAGTCGATCCAGTGTCCGTTTTCAATATTGAAGCCACTTGAGGTGGGCCGAATCATTTCAATATTGCCCTATTTCCATTGGTAATGGTTTCTATGGTGATCACTGGACCACTAGCTCATTTGGGTGACCCAGTGATCACCAATTGTTCAGTTTCAAAGGTGGGAGTCTTTCAAATGCTTTGTTTACTTATATTGTTGACTTATTTCAGCTTTTGGTGATATTTAATTGAATAATGGAACGCTATTTCACAATCCAAGTTACTCAAGTTGTAAACTTAGTATCAAAATGTTGGTCATTAAGGTAGCATAAAACCTTAATGACCAACATCATTAAGGTTTGATGATGATTCTGATGCGACTTTCGTATTGTTATGCTTATTACTATTTTATTACTATCATCATCATCATCATCGTCAGCATTTGTTACTTATTTATTCATTAGAGATATGAATGAATTAGTTAATTGTGTAGTTTATTGCAAGCTGGTCATTGCATGTTCAGCTCAATCTTAACTTGGACCTTAACTGGTTGAAATGTACCTTACATCACTTTGGACATTTTGTTTTATCTACTTACCAGTATTTTGAAAACTAAATTACTCTAAATCGTCAAAACAGATTCTAAAGTGAAGTGATCATATTTGACTTTGAAGAACGATCTTTTAGACATTTGTGCAAGTTTGTACTTTGGAGATTATACGTATTTTTTATTAATGTTATACTAGTGATAGGAAACTACTGTTCAATTAGAGGTATACCTTAAATTTAAAAACTGAAAAAATGGTTTACGATTGCTTTACCAACAATCAATATGATAATACAAAGCCACTTCTCTTTTATTCTACGTTTGTAATTAACAATGCGTTTTATTGCTTATTATTGCGATCAACTCGTCATTATTCTACTTTTTACATCAATAAAAAAAACATCAAATACACAGAGGCAGTTAACTTAATTTTAAACTGTATCTTGAAATTACAACAGACAATGAGATTATCTTCACTAATTTTTTTTTCGTAGTTAGTAACAATTTTTCCTTTTGAGAATCAAAGCAAATCAATCATCTGTCGCATTGTTTGCATCACATAACTACTTAATTCATTCTTAATCTAAATATTAATTGCTTAAATATTTTGACGATGTACATAGAACATAAATACATTCTTTGAGATACATACATACATACATACCACATAAATATAATATTATATACACATTGTGAATATAAATTCCATCTGAATCAAGTCCATAAGAATCATTTACAAAGAAGCATGGAATGACATCGAATTACCAAATACCAGGACATGCTAGATATAGTATTGGTTTATCCAAATCCAAAATGGTTGATTGCTTTTCATCCAAGTCAGTCCAAGTGGACAGTAATAAATGCAGCTCACAGTACTCGGTCGAACGCTCATGATCGCGTATCAGCCAAATGACGGGCACGGTACCGGGGACGGGTTTTTCGCGTCACAGGACCAGACCGGACCCGACCCGGCCCTGCCCCTGGCGTATCCCTCTCTCTCTCCCTCTCGCTTGCCGTGAGCTTGCAGCCTCGGCTAGGTTAGTGTTTCGGGGACTCGTCGTTGTCGATGCGGGTTGCGTAGATTGTGCACAGGATTCCAGACATCACGGTCTACAACATACAAACCCTAAGGGGCATGATGAGCATGGCGGAAGGGCTTCTGCATCGCTGGGGGAGGAGCGCGGAGGAGCTCGTGGAGACTGTGCCCGGAGGATTGTACGTGAAAGTGGTGCCGCCTCCCGACACCAACAAGAACACTTCGTGGTTTCAGTATCCCGGCATTTGGACGACGTATATTCTGATTATCTTGTTCTCGTGGCTCGCTATCGTCTCCGCGCTCCGATGCGATGCCGGAACCGCATGGACTGTCGTCAACCTCGTCCACTTCGCCGTAACGCGTCTCCTCTGTTACCTCTTTGTGTATCGGTTTTGGAGATGGGGAGTTTGTAGGTGTGATTTGAGGGACGGGAGTGCTTTTGTTACCTCTTCGTTTCCGTGTTTTAGGTTCCTGTGAATTGGCTGTCGATTATGAGTTCGTTAGTAGTGGAATGATGTAGACTTAAGCATAATGGTGAGCGAAAGCTGGTTGTTGTCTTATTTGTTTTTAACTCGGAGGTGTTGTGTTGTGTTGTGCTGGTTTGCATTGGATTGGATTAAAAGCAGGTTACTTACAGATTCTTCCATTGGAAGAAAGGGACTCCGTTCGCTGAAGACCAAGGTGATTATGGGAAGCTTACATGGTGGGAGCAAGTGGACGATGGGCGCCAGCTCACTCGCAACCGGAAGTTTTTGACCGTCGTTCCTGTCGTCCTGTGAGTAGCTCTTCTCCCCTCTTTTGCGTTTCTTCGTCTATCTTCCGCGTGGCTCTTCGAGTGCGATTTCGCACGTGCGGAAAATAGTTTCCTTGAATATTTTTATGGAGAAAAACATTTACCTTTAGTGTCATCTTCACCTCTTTCAAAGATTTAGAAGTCGCTGGAAAGTTGGGATACCGATTGCATACTCTCTGAATTTTCGGTGATATATCCTTAATTCGTTTTGTAATTGATCCTTATCGATGGCTGGAATGCGCGTTATTAGGGTCTGCTTTCACGTTGAGTTTATTATTCCTTATGTCTTCCTGACAACTGCACAACTAGATCCTTGCAGCTTGAAGAGCCTGAACTTGTAGATAATTCAGTAACTACACAAAAGAGAGCCAGCACAGGAACATGTTCATAATTATTTCGTCGTACAAGATTTTTTATATCATATTTTCTCGATAATACTGTTCAGCGGTGGGTGAGGGGATTAGGATATCACGGTTTTTTTGCTCATAGCGACATTCAATCGTTCTGAGTTTCTGTAGAAGACGCTTGATTTGTATTTCTTAGGTGTTGAATGAAATTCATGGAACTGTTATGAAACGGCGAGATTTTATTGGTTGCACCTCTGTGCTCACACTCTGATAAACTTCTATGGGACGAAGTGGTCTATCATTTTAGTAACGCAGTGGAAATCCGACGCTTTTAATTATGTGTTTTTAATAACAGTTATTATGTAAGTCACTGCCTACCTTAAGTATGCCAGAACGTCTTGTAATTCATAATTACCTGGTTTTCGACTTAAGGAGACCTTCATCAGATTTCGTTAAATGTTATTCTCCTTTTTTTTCTTCTGCTTTGAGGTCGATCTGAAGTCCCCAAAAAACGTTATTCTGACTGGTTCTACTGTCTGCTTGTTGTGCACTTACTGCGCAGTAGATAAATTTTTTGCAATGAAATATTTTCTTTACCTTAGCACTATCATCTCATTCAAATGCTTAAAGTAATCCAGGTAGATTTCGAGTTTTTGATAAGATCAATCTTACTAGTAGAATTACAGGGCGTGCTGCATTGCCGCATTTTTGTCTCTTATTAGGCTGAGCAGTATGTGATCTGTATTATGAATATCATGCCGAAATCGCTTTTTAGTGACCAGCTTGTTGAGTCGGTGATTTTGGCAGGTACCTGATAGCATCACATACAACCGACTACAGGAACCCAAACCTCTTCCTGAATACGATTGCGGTCTGCTGGTTGGTGATTGCCAAGTTTCCGAACATGCACAGAGTGCGAATATTTGGAATAAACTCTGATTACGACACATGACCATTATGAAAAAAAAAACGTCTACCATTTGGATGCAATCTCTGCATAAGGGTTCTGTTTTTGTAGTTTCTACGTGATAGCTCGCAAAGGAATCCTTTGTACAGGTTATCTCTGGCCCTAGATCAGGATTCATTTTTTCTACCGTTCATAGCAGAATTTCTAGTACAGTGGACCAGCATAAGTTGTGTTGAGTTCTCTGCATACTTTTTAGCTAGTACCATATGTGGTGCTTTAGTAATCTTGTAAGTATACAGTAGCCTCAAAATTGTAGCATAAGACAGGTCATGTGCAAGTGCCTTGGGACCGTTCGGTTACTGTAGGGTGACAGTCCCATGACTTCTAGCAGTCCTGAACAGCACTTCGTGATATACCTGATTTAAGGACAGCTTTGTGGTAATTCCTTCATCGTATGAACCGCACACACTAAAATTGTCTGCCATGCCAGTGATTCATTACGTTCGTTCGGTGGGTTCATATTTGTCACTTAATAAGGGAGACATTCCCCGGTGATGCGTCAAGTCACTCACTTTGGATAATCCAAGTTCGTTTTTCACGCTTGTGATAGCGACTCATACATTCATATACTCATCGTGTATCTGTGAGATGTTTTTGCTTCTTACTTTTAGACTGTTTGCTCTGCGATATCAGTCGTTTTGCTGAATGGATTTTGTGATACTTTTACTAATGTACCTGTGAGTGTCAGCGGTCACATACGTCTTTGACTAGTTGTCCACCATAATCTCTAACTTTATGTTTTGGCTACCCAGTCTGACTCGCCACTCTATTCTTAATCAACCCTCAGTACACTGAAGACTATCAATTGCAATACTAATTTTCGATACGAAGCTGAGCAGCAGGCACACATACCCCACAATTTTCTTGTAGAGCCATGGGTTTCATGTGGTCGTCTATTCATTTGTTCGTTGTCCAAATGAAAGCGGAACTGCCCACATGCCAAGAACGGGAAGCCGTGAGAGAGGGAGGCAGGGCAAGAGGGAAAACTAGAATCCCTGCCCCGGGCAGCAGTGCAGGCTGCCCAAGTTCCATTCAGCTTAAGAGTCGCAGCCCCATGCTTTTGCGGAATCAAAATTGACGCTATATTTTCTCTTCGCTGGTTTTCTTGGTGCCTTCCTTTACTTCTGTAACTGCTCTCTCGCATCGCCCTCTTGATCGCTTCTCGCTACTTCTTTCCTACCTCTTTACTATTGGTCGCAATCGATTGCAGCAGCTATAATTGGTGTTTGTTTCTAGTTCATGAGAATGCCTGGCGTGCAAGGTGGATGAGGAGCTAGAGGCAGTTCAGGGGAGTGATGAGAGAGTAATGGAAGAGTTGGTCTCTGCCTTTACAAGTCCTCTTGTGAGTTGTACCATGATGCTGTTACAATACTGCTAAGTGTTTGTGTGCCTTTTCCCCGTTTTTTTCCGTTTTAATGAGGGATCGAACGAGATTTAAGTTCAAACGCGGTCGTTCCAGGTATCACAGATACCTTGGATTAGTTTCGATGAACAAGTGCGAGTTTAAGTATTCTGCATATTTAATTTCCGGACTAGCTTTGCTGATTGGGTGACAAGTCTAGTATGAACGGTCATCAACAGCATGTGAATCAGCCAAAATAGATCAATCATGGACCAAAAAACATTAAGGAACTCGTCAATTACTATAGATTCTTTGCAGGTTGGGAGTGCTAAGTAATTGTGTATGGGTTTTGCTTTGAAACGAAAGTGGTTAGGTTATTTTAGATACATCTTCTGCAGTTTACAGCTATCGGTTAACGTCAAGCTGGCAGATAGCATTATCACGTTGAAATAATCCAACGAAATAGAGATAAATTGCACTCTAGGAACAAGCAGATCTGTGGTTACTCTATAGTTGCTGTACATGGTTACACTCAGCTTTGTAGTGTTAACAACAGGATCATATCAATGTCAATCCATTAATTTATTCTGTACTCCTAATTTAAAATTGTAGATTATGTTCATTTGAAATTGCAACACGATTTATTTGAATAAATTCCCCCTCATCCGAAGACCTTGGAAGTTGCAATTTCCGAAATTATCGTCAGCATTAGATTATTGACAGAGCTTCGCGATCCTCGTTTGAAACTATATCAAGAGTCTAGGCCCTCGGTAATATTGTTGTAACCCGTTTTCAGTTCGCAATTCTTTCCTAGATTAGTGAAATAAGATGGTGGTTCCCGTAGGGTTTTACCCCACGGAGAGTCTCACTACTGTCGAGTGAATCAGTTTTTTGCACATTTGGTACCCTGTATGTGCAACTCAGTGCTCGCGTATTATCTCTCAATCCTGAGGGCCGCGATTACAATAACTGACCAATGAACTTCGAATAATAAGACAAAAGAATTTCTGCTCATCTAATTTGGAGCACCCTCAGAGCATTGGAGGCATAGCTCATTTGGAATTGGAAGGGAGACGAAACCGGATTCGGGAGACTTGCCGGTTGCTGTTCTGACACCAGACATCCCTCTAGCAATCTATCGTCTTCCAAGTTTACATTGACCAAGAGCTGCCAATCTGTTAAAGGTTATCAAATGATGCCTACGAGGAGGCAAATGATTTGTGATGAGGAGCTTCGGTTGAGTAATGGCAAAGAGAACTCTGCCGGAAGGTGCTTACTGAGAACCTCGGAGATTCTATGCCCCGAATCAACGAGTTCTGCAGTAGCAATTGTTGAACAGCCAGAACTAAGGTACTATCGTCCACCGGAACATGCTGCCGTTGCAATGTAGCTGTTCAAGATCAGTAAACGTTGTGAACGTGCGTTTGAACGAAATGAATTGGAACAAGAGTCAAGGATCTTGCGATAGTGATAAATTGTTCTCACATCGTTGATGCGGAATTTATGATCACCATAGAAACTAAAGCTCAATCCTCAGTAGCTTGCATCTCTGTGTCAATCCTTCAATTTGTATTGGTTAGTGTTGGTAAATTGATGTTAAGATACTTGAGGGGTACGCAGCAATCTTAGATCAGCACTCAACTATTAGTTCACCAGTAATAATCAAGTAATCGATGTCTGTTGCTCAAGCATTTTATTCCTCATTTGGCGTGGGCGAATTATAATATTGCTAACTTCTATCAGGAAATCTTGCAGAGCGTATAAGCTCGGAAAACAGAAGTGCTCTTACAATCAAGTGGAGCTCATTATTAAGGATTTAAGTGGTGGCAAGGTAACAGAACTGAGAGTTTCAGAGGCAATCGAAACTGTTGTGGGATCTGAGGTGGAGGAGCAACTACGTGAGAGTTGTCTGAAGTTCCATGTGCGGTTCGTCAACAATTTTCGCATTCAATTGTACATTTACGTTGTTTATGCGAGTCCCTATGGAACAACTAGACCCGACAAGAATACCATATTGTATCATTGGATGCCTGTAACACGGTCGAAATGCCGGAAAGGTTGCACCGGTTCTGTTATTCGAGGTCTTCAACGATTTGGTAGAATGCCCCGAAGGGGAGCCGCGGCAGTAGATGGAGAAGATACCTGGAAGGAGCCTCGGCATTTATACATCGCAATTGACGAAGCTAGCACTCACGTATGCCCTAGACACGAGACCTCAAAATTCAGACTTCTTGTTGCGGCCTACGATGATAAGCATCAGTTACTTGGAACCACAGTTTCGAGCAGCATTCGAGTTCTTGCTAACAACGACGCTCCTCTTGGTGCTGCTGCTTTCAAGCTACATTGTAACTTGAAAGGTAGGGCCGATGGTTGAAAAATAAATTGAAGCACAGTATATGCAATCGTTCAGTTCATACCCAGTCTCACTACAACGGACATATTCTTGTTAGTCACGTTCGATGCGTTTTTTCGTTGTAAAGGGTCCATATCCGTGTTGTCCCTCAAAATCATTCACCTTACTTTGAGCACCAAATCGCAAGACGCTTAATAGCTAGGCTGTATTTACATGGTTCTTCAATTACAGGTGTTACAGGTTCGTCACCTCTTCGAAGTAGCAGGGCCCAATTGAGTGATCATCCAATATCAGTTCAGTGCCGCTTACCTCTTCAAGGTTAAGACAATTTTACAACCTTCACTCTTGCTTCAAGTAAGGTTGTGTATACATTCCAGCATTTCTGATCACACCGACAGGTGTTTTAGATTACTTTTAACAACGTACTCGCGGGTTTGTTCCGTTATTCACCAGCTCTTCCGCCAAATACAAGCCCTTCAAGGTCAAATGCACCAGCAACTGAAGAGGTGCCGAAGAATGAGCCAACTCTCTCTACAGACTCAATGCTGCTCCTTCCTTCTACGAGAAAAGAGAGCCGCCAAATCTCAAGGAAGCAGGTGAATGCGATTCTATGGAATCCCGCCTTGAGCATCACTTTTCTACTTGTGTGAAGTTAATTAATCGTACGGTCTGAACTTCACACAAGTAACTTTATTTTGGGTCTGAAATCTAGGTTGATCTTAATTGGTGTACCCGTTGCGTACAATACTTGGGTACCAATCTAGACTTTGGAGGGATATTCACTTATCTCCTCTTTCCTACGTTACTTACCTTAGATTTGCGACACTTTCTGTGGAGAGTCATGAATATATCCTGCACCATTACGTCTAAATTGTTTCTACATCCTGTTGGCCTTAAAGACAGTACTCTTAAAGGGTTCCTACTTCCAGGTGGAAGTTGCTAGGAGTGAAGATCAATGGAAGAATGCTTTAAAGGGCCTTCATGGCGATGTCAACGACCATCTTGTAGCTAATGTTACCGACAAGTAAGGCATCTAGGTGAAATGAATGTCTTACTTCAAATTCAATAGATCAATGTAGTGATTTCTTCTTAAATTTAGTTTTTATTCCATTCGCCTTCTGCTGTAAATTGTATTGCCGACAAATGTTACAGACTGAGACATTTATGCTGTGTTTCTAGTTAAATTATGATTTCCTTGATTTCAAAACTAAAGAATTGGCCTTTTGGGCTTGACAGGGTTTTGGAAGCTTGCTCGGTAAAGCCGGTTGAGTCAATTATATCCTTGAGGATATTAGCCAAGGATCTTGGTGAGTGTCTTGAGTATTGTTCCACGATCTTCCATTGATTTCGGATGATGTGACTTAAAAGTACTAGCCGTATGGGCAAAGACTGCAGTGGGACAACAATGTTACTTGGTTTGATTTTCTTGGCTCTGATGGGAGGAACTAATTCCTATGTTACAACAGGATCAAAGCGAGAGGTCTTAGCTGAGACCTTCAGCGTCCTTCAGAGTGTTGGCGTTGTGCAACAATGTGATAAAGAAAAGTTCATATGGCTGGGTAGTTCAAACGTGATATTCACTCTAACAAGACTGTCCAAGGTGCTGGTTGTACCCAAAGGATATTTTTCGAAGTATATTTTATTGTACCCGCTACCAGTGCGATTGGGATTGGATTTGGCTTGAATGTTTTCACGTACCACACTCTGGTGATGAGTCACTGGCCACAGCATCTTTCACATTGATATTCTCGAAACTATAGTGTGTCTTTTGAATGCAAGCCCTACGTGCACATACAACTCTTCTCAAAGTTAAGAACTTTTCAATACATTGTGGTTATCTAATTTGAAGAAGACAACGTTTTGGGTAATAATCACTTCAGGAAGTAAAGCAAAACGCAAGAAAAAAACCAATGGCGACGGGTGCAGGAACCAGATTTGATTTAAACACGTCTATGCCAGAGCAGCCAACTTTCCGACGTGAGTTTCCGAGAACTGTTTTCATATAATTCATATTAGGGAAAATAAAACCAATTAGCATTGATAATAACAAGGCATACCTTGAATCTCATGTTCTTTAGTAGAGGGAGCAGAGAACGGGCAGAAAACCGTTCATGTCTATTTTGCTCACAAAACCTGTTTCTAATGGCAATTTCAGCCACTGGTCGAAATACTTCAGAGAGCCAGGCGATGGACAACTCAATGTGTAGTCTGAGCAAGAGACTTATCCGACTGTTCTTGATGGACGTGGTATGTGTAAAAGCATTGTGTTTCTTAACTTAAACTTGGATCGAAATAGTAATTAAGCATCGTAAAGAAGTGCCAAGTTAACTGCAATTACCCACTTGCTGGAACCGATTTTGGGTCTGATGATATCAGTCAGCCAGGTCTCCACTGATAGCAAAAGTTAAGCATCCTTCAAAACTAATTTTTCTTGCGTTCATGCAGACCGCTCCTGTTTCATGGGATCAAGTTCTGACCATCTTCCTAGATAATCATCAAGAAAAGGATTCTAAAGATAATTTTTGTGAGTCAAGTTTGAGTACTTTTGTATCTGAATTTAATGCATTATTAGTGATTAAACAGCTTGTGAATGAGGAGAATCACTGAATTTTGGTTAACGACAATGAGCAATTTCAGATTAGCAAACTGACTGGTGCTTTGTTTGTTGAGCAGTGAAAGGAAGAATGTTACTAGATATCTTTAGGATTTTGGGAAATCTGCACCTGATCAGGAGGTGTCTGACCAGAAGATGTTCACACTCTGCTACCTACCAATGGCTTGGTGGAGAAGCAGTAACTAATCGTTTGAACAGTCTCTCTGGCAAGTAGCATTTATGGACTTCATTTTTGAGTTGCTTAGAAACCTCAATTAAATGTTTTTTTAAAAAAAGAATGAATTTATGAATTGGATTGCATATCTAGACACCTACACATCCTTCAGTTAATTGTATGATATATACTATGGTTTGGTCAAATGGGTTAACATCACTACTGTCAGAAGAGCGACATAAGTGCTAGTCATTGTTAAGTGAATTTAATAACGGAAGCTGATTTGTTATCTTCACAGGGAATTGTTTGGAATTTGCAACTGGGTCTACCACGTTGCAAAAAGAGGTTTGCAGCCCCTCGCACTACTTGAGATCATCAAGATATGCAACAGCGAGAAGGCGGAAGAGTTTCGGTGCTGAATCACGTTGCACTTTTCAACATGACGCAAATACCAAGAACTCGATCCAACGTTCTCAGAAGTTGGTAGAATCGATTGCCTCTCAGAAACAGTTTGAAAACAAAATCGAAATTCCCCGGAGATCGAAAAGAAGATTGGCAGACACAAATGAAGTTGAAAGTGAACAGTTCTCTGCTGTCTGTCAACAAGCACCTATCAGTAAAAGTCTAAGTGTCCAAACCAGCATTTCAAAAAGGCCGAGGCTGACTGTGCCAAGTTCTAAGGTCACAAATAACTCCATCATTTCCCAAAGTATTCGCAACTGTGATTCCGGAATGAATAAACCGCACACTACAAATCAATTATCCTTTACGGCCAGCATGAGTCGGAATCATGTTCATTGTGAGGGACCGGACAACTCAAGCATAATGAATGATGACGTGGCATGGGAGATTCAAAGGTATCTTTTTCAGTCAAGAAGCTCTAGTGGTTGCTTATCAGCTGCAGGTCCGGATCAAGTTGCAGCTAAGATATCAAGACAAAACGGGCAATCAGCTCCAATCATGTCCGATTCCGTATTAAGCAGGTGTGATGTTGAAGCCTTGTCGAAGACAGGATGGGAGACCCGCTTTGAACACTTGAATTCTAATGTTCTGGACGTCAGATCAGAAGCCACGAGCTCTCAGTTTGGTGTTGAGAGTTTTCTTCTAAATACTTCAGAACATTTTGGGTCAGCTGGACCAAGCGTGTTTCAATTTCCGTACAAGAAGAGGCCTCATAACTGGAGTTCGTACCTAGCAGTTGCTGCTCCAGGGTGTTTTGATCAGCCGATCTCCATGGAGCATGCTCATCCAGGATTCTTCATGGACGTCACCAATCGGAGTCCGCTGCCATGTTTCAGACCTCTTTACTACCTGCAACAACTCTTGACGCCTCAGCAAGTAGAGCATGTTACAGCTCAAAATCCAGGTGCGTAGTGGACAACGTACCCAGAAAATGTCAAGATGTCTGATAAAACTGAAAGAGCCCGTGTGCTGTGACATTGCAGAACAATTCATAATGGAAATGATTCAAAGACAAAGCGATCATATATTAATGACATGTAAGAACAGAAAAAGAGACATGCTAATTTGGGAATCTGGAAAAGAAAGAGGAGGCAAATATTGAAATTCAGTACAAAGATGATGAGTGGATGCATGACAGCGGAGAAAGATCATCACAGAAAAGAAAAAAAAGAACCAAAAAAAAAGGGGGAAAAAAAAAGAAAGATATATGTATATTTTGTGTGTCAATCAGGTAACATATAATCTTCGTATGGATTAGAAAAGTAAGTCCTAACGTCTCACAGCACTGACGAGCCGACCGGCAGGGAAGAATCCAGCATACTATCATTGTCTGCACATGACTCAGTTTGTTTCTAGTGTATGACGAGGATGACCGGCCACTAGCGATAGTAAGTTTAGATTCGCTCCTCTCTCTGAAACAATATCCTTCTTTTTGCAGTTCTTGTTGTAGACGACTAATGACGACTTTGATGCAAATCTGTGCAGCATTCTTATTCCATTATGTGCACTACTTCAGGGTGCTCTACCACAAGCTCTCAGCACAAGCTACACATAAAGGTGCCACTATTGACCAAGCGGTAGTCCGTCCAGTTGCTGAGCATGGAGCGGTAGAGATGCCCAGCCAACTTCATAAGAAAGAATCAAACGAAAGCTCTTCTCCTACTCCTATTCCGGCACCTACCCTCCATCAGCTGTTGATCCCCTTTTCTCGCGGAGGACCATGGCTGAAGAAAGAGTCGATGACTGATCCGAATTCCCACCACACCCGCTGCCATAGTCCGGTCTCCACTCATCACGGTGATCACGCAACGGCTGAAGAACTCTTGGAGAGATAATTATAATTTACACGCTCGAGGAGCAATCGTTTTCATTAAACACCTCAATGGCTCTCAACAGTGGCCACAAAACAGAACTGGCCTGAGCCAGGACAATGGTACGAAGAAGACAACCAAGGCCTCCATTGCATATCCTTAACCCACAAACCGAGCCACCTGTTCATAGGACTACTGTCTTGCTATTTACTCTCTGATATTATTTTATAAGTAGCGTAGTTTTTTTCCTTTTCTTTTCTTTTCAATTTTGTCATTTTAAGGAGATAATTGAAGAACCTTTTCTGTGGAATATCACAATATTCACATTCATCACGGACCATATAAGCAAAATGCGAACTCTTTGCAACATCAAATATGTATTCATGGAATCAATTGCAAAGCAACAGGCACCAAAAATTTGCTTCATTCATTTGTCTCCGCACTATGGCCACTTGCTTTCTGAGATCGTAGCCAACCCCTTCGTTTCTGGTACCCTGCTTCACTAGTAATGTACAGAATCTCCAGAACCCAAACCTTTACTCAATTTTCTCATCTTACTTCAACGATGGTTGATTTCAATAAAGATTAATACTTTCTGTAATCAATGCTTGTCCATCCATGAGGAAGAGTGTGATGATAAAAGGACATCTTCAATCACCAAAATCATAAACTAGGAGAGAGTAAAATAAAATAAAACTCTAAACTAAAATATGATCTAAAAATAAGTATGTCACCGGTAAATTCTATGTGTTTAAATTTTTTTGTTTTAAAATAAAGTGTATGCATATGCAACTTAAAATATAAAATTGGATAATAGAAATAATCTTATAATATATTTACATATTTTATAATATAAAATTTTATAATAAAAATTTCTTATAATATATTTACATATTTATTTAATCAATTTGTCATAAAAAAAATTTACATATTATTAAAACTTTTTAAGCACACACATATATTATTTATTCATTTATAAAAACTAAAAACCTATCTAAATTAATATATAGAGAGCTTTTATAGTTCTTTATTTTAACTTTCTATCAATTATTTTTAAAATATTCTTTTCTACTTTATTAATGAGACACATTTTTTTAAAATAAAAATTTGATTGGTTATTTTTAAAAAAATTATTTTAAAAAATTTATTGGTTAAGTTACAATTATTAAAAAAAAAAAAAAAAAAAAAAAAAAAAAAAATTAACTTTTTCTTAAGTAGTAAAATTTTAAAAATAATCCCAATTTTATTGTAATATATATATATATATATATATATATATACTAGTTACATGGTAATATTTGCTTAAAATTTAGTAAACATTAAAATATACTTATAAAGTATGTTAGAATTTTATTTATATAATCGATATTATAGTATAAATTAAATAATAAAAATTAAATCTATAAAAATTATAATATTAAAAATAAAAAACTACACATCCAACTAAGACCTTATTGTTTTTAATAACTTCCAACCTATTTTGAAATTTTGATTTGTAACATAAATATAATATAAAGATGAATCTTAAGAGACCTTAATCAACAAAACAAAGCTTAGTGTATATATATATATATATATATATATATATATATATTTTATTACTATTATTGTAGAATTCAAACTTGCATTCAATTGAATCATGAACAATCTCTAGTTTGTTAACATCAAAATAAAAATTTATCATTAATTCAATACATAAATCAATAATTTTTTAATGAAATTTATAATCTATTGTTAGTAATTCTAACCATTAAGTCTAAACTATTAAAAAGTTCCAATCATTACATTCTTGTAGTGCAAAAAGAATCTATGACAAGATCTATTTCAAGCTATAACTTCTATCATCTTTATATGCCTAGTTTTTCTTAGTTTCTAAATTTAACTTACAAAATATAGATAAAGACTCAACTACAAATAGATATGCAATCTAAAATATAATCTTAATTTTTTTATAATAAGAAATTATTATATTTTCAAAGTACATATTTAAATAGTATATCAATACTAAAATAATAATAGTTTAATAATCACTATATTGCATTAAAAAGAATTATATGAAAAAAAAATATATATAAGATGTTTTATATATAATGATTAAAAAAATGCATAATAACAAGATTAATATCATTATATGATAAATTCAAGATTTATTTTTATTATTTATTTTTTTACATAAAGAGATTTAAAAAAGATATTATCATGTTTTTATATTTGTCAAATTTACTTCTTTTTTTAAAAAAAACTAAAATTATAACTAGAATATTCAATTTTATATATATGGTATGTTTTTAAAATAAGAGAATAATAGCAAGAGTTTGCAAAGTGTTCACCAAAGAATTTTTTGTCTAGAGAAATTGTTTCCTAAGTGCTATTTTAATTAGTATCCACAAAACTAATTCTATATTCAACAATGCTAAATTTCAATAACTCACAAGACATGTCTCCAAATTCTAATATTAAATACATTTCTAGAACAAGAGATTTAGTGGAATTTGTATAAACTCTTTCCATACTCTAGACCGCAGTTTTCACAAGTACATATTTATGTACAACTCATAAAAAGTCCTTTTAGTTTAAATAAAGTATAATAATTTGTAGGAACTATTATAGACATAAGATGCTTTCATAATAGTTTTTGTGAATGTAAGATGCTGGACCCTATGTTTCCACATTAGAAACCACACCTGACTTCGGCAATTATAGTTGGGATACGTTGGGTTCAGTTTGGTATGCCATTGCATGGTATCATCCTCTACGATTCACTCAACTATGAAAGTATTCATTCAACCTTATAGGACACAAGCCAGATATAATTAACATAACAATGCATCTTCAAGTGTCTTTACAAACACGGTCGTAGGGTCAGATTTAGACTTAGGAATCACCTCACCAATAAGCTTCTAATTCCTCACTGACCCTTCTGAATTCCAAATTCTTTGCCAAATTTGAATGAGAGAAATTAAAGACCCTCTCAACAACGAAAGGCTTATCACGTTGAAGAAACTGATTATTGAAGTTGGGAAACTGGTTCTGCCTACACCCTCCACCCATTGAATTTCACACCGAAGGGAGGAAAGGAAGGTTCAACTGGAGTTGTTGAACGATATTGATGATGAAAGTTACTCTGACTCAGCTCAGAAGATTAGTCTCCATACTCTTTCCAACAAATCGTTTTTTGGTCTTGGAATTCAGTGAACGTTCAGGATCAATTCATACCATGTGCTTATATTAGTACTATTTTAGGATTGGAAGACACTATAAAGGTGAAATTCTAATGAGGTATAGAGATTTCCCTATTATTGTTGGCGTAGAACGAGGATGAAGTTCGCATTGCATGCGATGACTGCACATAATAAAGTTATCTCCAATACATCGACAAGAAGATGAAAAATGAAGAGCCATAATATTACAATTGAGAACATTTAACAAAACATACTCTAGAATTATATTTGAACAAGTCAAGGAGTAGTGCCAACCCTGTTGGAAATGGTGTCTAAAAACTCAAATGCTCACTTTTGCCGCTAGATTGATACCAATGGCAACCCCAGATACTCAAGATGAAAAAAGAAATGGTTGAGGTACAGGTTGTGTGATACTTATAAACAGTCTACAAGACAAAAGCCGGACCCCCTCGACATGCATTCAAATCTGCCAAAGAAACAACGGAGTGGTAAGTTAGATACAAACAGGGAAATTGGAGCACAGCCCTCTCAATAATCACCAGAAATACATCCAGTAAAATTTTACTTATTAAAAAAACTATGAACAAAAAACGCTTGAAAAGCCAAATCTAAACCTGGCCCTAAGACCGTTTTTGTGAAGACTTTTGAAAATGCAAATCGAGATTTCACGATAATACAAATTCCCCAGACTGAGAGACCAAACATCATCACAACCTTTCCAGACGTGAAACAAAGGCAATCCATTACCGAATAATAAGACTTGTCTCAATTTGGAAGAGAACCGGCAGAATCCAAGTGTCACACTATTATCAAGTGAAAAGAACTTACCATGAAAATCCACGTGAATAATACCTCTGTGATACTCCATCCACAGGAATCCCCTAGCAACAACAGGTATCCTCAAAGGTCGCACTTACAAGACTAGACTGTTTCTTACTGGGTAGCAGTAGTAATTTGTTTGCTACAAAACCCAGTAGGATACCTGACTGAGTACCTGGATGAGTACATTGAATCTAACGCCGTCGCCCGTAGCCAACTGCAATCGGCCGTCTCTGCCTAGCATTTCCTAATCTCCCGCCTCCTTCTCCCCAATGTCCCCTGCCCCGGCCCAAACCAGGCGCTCCTTGGTGTGTGGCCCAGTTCATCGGCTGTGGCGCAGCACCTGCACGATCTTCTTCATCTCTCTCATTATACTCTAAGACTAGTCGCTTAATGTCTTGTTTTTCTTCCAGCTCTGCTGCCTCCTTCTGCTTCGTACTCTGAACAAGAGAACATTCACGTGGGATACGGAGCTGTTTCGTCTGTTGCTTGTTCCCTTTCTTAACTAAAACTCGAAACTGTACACTTGTTCCACTTGTTTGATCGTCCACTACCTCGTCACCTGACTCTATATCCGTCCCGCCACTTCGACCGTGATCCTTCGAATCAAACAGGTTAAGAGGTATAGTCATGTTCAGAGTTGGACGAGATCGCATTTCAAGTTTACGAGAATCTATACTTTCTTGCATAAGAGCGCGATATTCACGATCAAATTCAGCTTCTTCGGCAGGGTCTGTTTCTGGCATTTTCTTCTGCATCACTTTCACCTTCTCTTCTTCATCTGAACCTGCAGTGTCGGCCCCACCTTCCATCTCCTCTACTTCCAGCTCATCGTCACCTGCAATATAAGTGATCATGTGCATCAGCTGAGCATAGAGATTTAACCTTCCATTGTCTCAAGTCCGAAGATTCAGGTAAGTTGGAGTGACAAAAATAAAAATAAAACATATTAGTCTGATACGAGCAAATCAAGCCAATGGCACAACAGAGAGCTCAACATAATAGTCCATCATTCTTACCCTCATCATCATGATCTGGATACTTGTCTTCTTCCAGCTCCTCCTCTTCCTCCTGACCATCAGCTTCCATACTTCCACTTTCTGTCTCTGATTCACTATCTGCATCATCGGCTAATCCTGCTCCATGAATTCCTGAAGCTCTTGTTCCAAGTGGTGCGGCTCCAATATTTTGGGCATCCTTGACATATTCCGATCCGGGACTGTTCACGTGCGCCTCTCCATCTCCTTGCGTACTTGGATTTAACGGCCGAGAACTCCGATCTTTCTCAGAAGCTGCCAAGTTACGATCAACCTCCTCCAACTCGAGCAAAGCTTGATTAGCTTCTTCATACGTAGCATATCGAACCATCTTTGGACGGAGATCTGCAAAAAGATCCTGTAAAAAACAGAAAATCGTTACATCTTATTTATTGCTCTGATCGTAAAGCAGTAAAAACCTCCACGGCTCGTGCTATGCTATCAATAAATTAAAAATTGGGACACTATGAGGGTGAGCAAGTCATAAAATTTGGAATACGGTTCAAGGAAAGTGGAGAGAAAAGGTGTGACGCTCATTATTGCACCACTATACCTGGAGATCAAATTCCACGTCCAAAGGAATAACTCCTTTACTAAGAACATATCTTTGGAAATAAAGTAGGAAGCGATCAAGCCGGCGCTTGGATGAACCTCGATCGAAGAATTGTCCACAGGTCTCAAGAAGCGTGATGACCATTCGAAGTCGAAAACAGTCTTCTGGAGGGTCCAACACATCTTGCTGGATTGTACACACAGAATTTAAGTGGTAAGAAAGAATTCAAAACCGTACAATTACTGAATTTATGACTTCAAACCCACGCTATTGTCTCCTAATACAGCGACATCCAGAACGAAATGACACCTGAGCATAACTGCCAAACCAGAACATGACATCTTTCAGACTAACAATTAAAATAAACCCAACAATCTTAATATCTTATCACCTATGTTATAATCTCATCACCCATGTCAAGATCTTTGCAGGAGCACAAATACTGCACTAAGTCCAGGCAAACTTTGACTTATCAGCATGAAAAAACTCAAGACTGTCAAAAACATAAGAACACAGACTGAGGAGTTACGTAGGCTGTATTCAAGAAATGATTCCATCTTCATAGTAGCTTGTATGGATCATCTGGCATCATGGAAAGTTGTTAAATTAATAATATGCGAGTTATTCGCAAAAGTATGTACTAACTTGTGTATACTGCAAAAAGAAAGAACTAAGGAGAAGCATAATATATTCACCTCTGACGTTCCATGACCAAAGAAGATGATCAGATAGAGAGTGTCAAAGATGACAGGAGAGTCGATAAGACGGTAGCTATACAGTTCTCCAAGAAATCTCATGTATGCGATGCGTCGCTGCTGCATCCCGTACTCATTCAACTCTAACCCCACTCTAATAGCTTCTAGAACCTGGGATCATACAGACAGCCTGAGTTAGTGAGTTTTCTTTCTAGCACGCAAAGAAAATGAATAACGAAGAAGTTCACATGGAAACTGATGCAAAACCCCATCCTGTTTGGCTTGTGAATCAAGAAGATGGTTTCGAGGAGAAGAGATAAGGATTCCTGTGCTCAACTACGATCTCTAGTGCGAAACAGACTGGTGATGTGAGACCGTATTGAATGCTGGGTGAACTAAGCACACAAAGAATCTGACGACTTTCAGTAGTGAAGAATCGTTACCTCATCAACCACAGCAACTGCAAACGCATCATGATATCGGCTTAAGCCGGCAGTTAAAGAGGCTATTAGATGAACTTGGCTGTATTTTCCTTTGTAGACCTTCATAAAGCATTTCAACAAATACGTCTCACATTCGCTCCATGGAAGCTTTCTCAATTGCCGTAGAACCCGCTCTATTGTAGTTTTATCAAGATCCGCAAACAGTAGTTTCCGGATGTACTGCAGAATACAAAGTGAAGATTAACATCAAGCTTTAAGTAGAAGGGAACATCCATCTGCGTTACTAAATAACAGCAATACCAATAATGCAGAGGGGACAGTAACGAGAACAAGGGAAAAAAAATTAGGAAGATATTAACTACCTGATGTAGAGGTGGACGAACTTTAGAAACACGAGCAGACCTTTCCGGAGGCTTGCATTGATAATAAGCGTTTTCTACAAGAGTACTATGCCGGGCATCCAGGTTCTTGACATTTTTGAGGCGCATTATGATCTCAAGCATATTTCCCATACGTAAGGATGTCTCTGGAAACCGATACAGAAAGCGGCCGCAAGTTTCTAACAAGTTGCACGCAACATCAATATTGTGGTGTGTAAAATCATCTAAGCATGACTGCAAAACCACAAGCATAGGCATCAGAGAAACAGTCAACGAGGTTAAAAAACAAGAAAGATTTTCAGAGAAAACGAAAAATCAAAAGAATATCCTGGATAAAAAGGTCGACTAAGTCGAAAAGTGGAGCACACAGTCGCACTGTTGACTAACTAAGCACAAGCGGAGCACTTGCTTATAATTAACAAACATACCTTTAAACAACTGAATATAAGGCCTGGCGATGCCACCTTGAACTTCGCAAGTTCACCTAAGAAGCGAATATTCCTAATCTTGGTCTCAATATTCATTTGGTCCTACAGAACATTCCCACGTTCAAGTGAAACCTCAGAAAGACTATGCGATTACTGACACGCAATGCCTCATTGAAACAGAAAAAGACAAGGGATTCAAACGCTTAGCAATTCTAACTTATTTCTTATATGTTGGAAAATCAAAAGAGTATACAATCTAAACAAGAGTAACATCAAAAGCATTTATTTGAACCATACAGTACACTATCAAATAGGTTCAAGCATGATTGTTCAATAAATAGTTTTCAATGCATCCACATTCAACGAAGCTCGAGCAAAGAAAGCTGGGACCATACCTTTTTGTTCATCAGAAAATTAAATTCCTCTTCAAGCAGTTGTAGAATCATTGGGGCAACATCCTTCATGCATGTAGACAGGGTAGCAATCATCCGAGAATAATATGGTATGAGCTCCAAAGAACTTCGAGGAACGTTGAAAAGAGTGCGCACCAGCTTCTTTCGGCTGCTTTTTGAGTTCAAATAGCAGAAATCTACCTGCGCAGAGACAAAATGTGCAAGGATGCCAAAAATGAAAAACGAGTACATAAAGCAAGATCAACAGTGAACTTCAGCTCTACACTATCAGAGAACACTACGGACAATGTAACAATAGTAATGAATCTAGTCGTGAGAAGAGATGCATTTTTATGAATTAAATAACTCAAAGGAGATTAAAGCTCAGTGAATATTAGATTATATGTTTGTAGTATATAGCTTGTGTAACAGTTCATATACTTTCTACGTACTATATCAATCACAGGATAAAATAGTGGATATGAAATATTTACATCAATGAATATTGCAGCTTCAAAAGAAGTAACAACGTCAATGCTACAAAGCAAATGACAACTACTGAGGGAACTCTGGGCAACATGCAGTCCCACTGTGGAGCTGGAAAAATTAGCAAACTACAGTAACCCAGAAAGAGTATGCAAATAAGGGATCATGAGGGGGTCTAGCAAAAGAATAAACAAGCGAAATAATTGTCGTAGAACACTACCGTCAGTTGGTCGATCAGGTCTCGACTAACACAGCCAGGAAGCCTTTGAAGAAGACTGTCAAGACTAGCACCTTCAACGCCTTTCACCTTTTCTTTCTCACTTTCCTTGTCAGCCTTTTTCTCGCTTTCCTTGTCTTTTTCCTTTGTCTTGTCCTTCTCTATTTCTCGGTTTCTGTCTTTGTCATCCTTATCTTTATCCTTGGCCTTCTCAGAGACACTGAAGGTTGACTTATCATCTGAGGCTGTTGGTAGTGTTTCCGAAACTTGAGGTTCTGTTTCGAGAACATCTGAAATATCTAGTGTTGAAACAACACCTTGCTCTGGTTCCTGTCAATGACTCTCCATTAATATTCATACTTGAACAACACAAAATTTAATGCCACGACATACGAAGACCTCAACGCTATTCATTCAATATTCTTCACTCTATCGTACGGGTGTTACCAAGTTGTTATGCTAAAGATGGCGAAGTAATTGCTTTAAAATTAACACTTTTCAGCTCTAGTAAAAAAAGTGTGAAACATCAAAAGCTACTCCAATTGGATTAAGGTCAAAATACCTCGTTATCAACTCTACAAGTCCTACGTCGATCACCAAAATAAATGTGAAGAATCCAGCGAAAACACATACCAATACACCCCTAAAAGTTGAGCGGACAACCCCTAAATTGGAGGGTAATCGATATACAAAAACCTTATTTTACACTTGTCCTCAGGCCCCTTATTCTTGATATCCAAGGCATCAGATCAAAACTAATTATGAAGAAAGAAAATATATACCCACCACTTGCTCTGCCGCCTTTGATGAAGTTTCTGCTATCCCCTTCGGTTCAGCCTCTCCAAGTAACACTGCTGGGACGAACGCTCTGAAAACACATTAATAATTAGAACATAACGGAGAAGTACTTGATATAATTAAATAAAATCCCTCACAAACCTATGTGGTTCAGCTATTCCACAGCATATTTAGAATAGACAGAAAGAGTTGTTATTATGAATTGCAATATAGAAGATCTTCATACTTGCACACAAAATCAAAGAATTTAAATTTTTAGGTAAAGAAAGTACAAACCGTAGATCGGGCAGGCTTTCATAGAAAGAACGAGTATCTTCATCATCCCAAATGGGCTCTGGAGAGGCAGATTCCTTTCCAGTTGCTTGCGAGGGACCGTCATCTCCGGAGGTAACGCGGGTGGTATGGCCATCTTCTGGCATTACTGGAGGTTGCATATCTATTGCTTCTGCGAGTCTGGTCGAAAGAATATCACAGTTTGTCAACACCCAAACAGATAATTTTAAAACGTGAGACTATCCGAGCGAAATAGCCACACTACAAGATTACTCAGAAAAACTCAGCTCCAGTGATGATCCTACAGCGGTTCAAAACAGAAACTTACGAAGAGATATTGCGAAAGAGGTGCTCATAAGATTTTCGGAGCTTTTCGTATGCCGTTGCATTTTCTTCACTCAACTCTCCCTTTGCATTGAGCATTCGTGCGTTCTCTTGTTCCAGCTGCCGCAATGCCTGCCAGGATATCACACTGATCAGAAGTAGTTCCAACCTTAGAAATAACAGAAATTCGAACAAACCCGTTTATTTTGCCTACTTCAAGTTAAAAGAATGTTGATCGCATGTTATCAACTCTTGTTCATGGTAATATTTACAATATAAGAAATGACGATCTAGAGTCTAATGAGGTGCCTGATTTAGGAACTGCTGACGAGATCATTTAAAAAACATATATACAAGCTGACAAACTGATGCCTCGATTGATTAATAACACACGTTAATAAAGATAAATTGATTCAAAAGATCTTTAAATATTACGTCTTTAGAATTAAAAGAAAGCACAACACAACTGAAAAAAATTACCCCGTGCTCTGTCTGTAGGAGTTCCACCACTGCATCAAGAAATGACTGGAACATTTTACGCAAAAGTTTCTTCTGATCATTGGTCATGCTTAGCTCCTTATACAGCTGCACAAAGCCCACAAATTCCAATTTAAAAATTAAAAATACATGCTGCGGATATTCACATAAATCAATCATATCAAATCTCTCGATCTTGTATTAGGCGCACATATATTTTCTAACACGTCGTCCACACCATCTGCTGTCATACATTGACCATACGTCAAGAGCATACATGAGGCCCCACATCTCCACTAATATCTAAAAACTGCAGAAATACCTAACCAGTAGATGAGCACAACAAGTCGATGGGATTAAATTATCCAACTCACTCAACACATAAAAACATGTAACTATGTGAACAATTCAAAAAGCTGAGGATTTATCTACTTCAGAATAAATGTTGGAAGTAAGACCAGTGTAGAATCTGGTTGACTCAACCTAACAAAGATGTAGATAGTACCTCAGCTTGTCCATCTTGACCGTTCAGCGGAAGACCAAGAAGGCCTCGACCTTGCCTTGCGAAGCTAACCAAAAGAGAAAGATTGGTCTGAGTGGCTTCGCGGTCCCTCAAATGCTCACTGCCAGCGAGGTCCTTAATGATGCTAATAAACATACTTCCATCTTCAAATACTCCACAGAAATAAAGCTCCATCAAAAGCCTGAGTGTGCTGCGTTTTTTCATTGCTCGTGAGCTACGATCACCATCAATTTCATCGCCTTTAGCAGGAAAGAAAACTTTCAGTAGCCCTGCCAAAAGTGTTGGCGCAAAGTCTTTGTATCTTTGATGAAGTAAGGAACAGACCTACATACACAACGAAACGTCACATGACTTTATAATAACCTGAATAGTCGGCTCCGTAAAAATCTGAACCAACTACATGAGATATAATTATTAGTGCAAGTTTTCATATTCCCTTTTGGTGCTACATGAGAAAATCCTGGCAGCACGCATGAGAAAGAGAAACACTTACCTGCACAGCTGCATTAATGTCTGAACTTTTCAACTTCGCGTCCGTAATTGCAGTTACTGCTTCACTTACGAACTTGCTCAAATTGACGACCCGAAGTTCCTCAAGCAACCCTTCTTTCTGCTCTTCGTTGATCTGCTTCAATTTCTTAATTGCTGCCGTATTACGCTTGATGCTTGAATCCAATGTTTTGAAGAAGCTGGCATCTGGCAGCAATAGCCGGCCGAACAAGGATCGTGACTAATAGCTCTTTTAGGCAGGAACCATATACCTTGGTAATGTTAGAAAACTGACTCAAGCGCACTTGAATATATCTAACTGCAAACTCCTCGGTATTTATTCTTAAAGTCATAGACTCCTGTGAATCAGAGCACGATCCCAACCCAACAAGATCGAAAAAAATCTGGACAGGGAAAATCATGTACCAGAATTATGCAGACGGAGGTGGTAAACTACAGGTCTCAGCTATGTGTAAACTACTACCGAGCTCTTGCCAAGAGAACTTTGCTTGGCCATGAAGATGTTCGTGAAATGAACCGACAATTCCTGGAGAGTTTTACAAAGAAAGCATTCCCTGACTCAACCAAAAAAATCATGTGTGAAAACACACAACAAAAGCTCAGTTTACTAGCTCTAGACGAGGAATTCGATGAAAGTACCTGGTCTTTCCGGCGCTAAATTAGCTTGACGCAACAAATGCTTAGCCTCAGCAGACTTCTTCAGCTCTTCTGCACGCGCAATAGCTTCCTACCAGACGAGACAGAGCGAAATAATAAAAATAAAAAACAAAAAACCTAAATAGCTCGCTTCAAAGAAACTGACGACATTTCAATGAAAAAACACGAAAAACACAAAACATGGACGCCATCAACCGACCAATATTAAAAAAGCCCCGGATGACCTCAAAACCTACGAACCGTACGTTATCGTGGCAGAATTAAAATGAAAACACCGCCCCTTACTCTCACTCTCGCCGAACAGTACCTCATTTTCGTCCTTACTCCGATGACCGGCTTCACCGCCATGATCATCGTCATCATGTGCAGCACCACCACCACCAACTCCACTCGTTTCTACGCCTTCCGCCCTATCCCCTTCCTGCTGTGCAGCGTCCGCCGCTTTCTCTTTGGTGCCCATGCCTCCCGACCTAAATCTCACCGCTGAGCGCTAGTGCCGCTTCCTATTTTCCCCTGCACACTGCGGAACCGAGCCTCGCATCTCCGGAAACACAAAGCCCGAGCTTCAATCAAACCCTCTCCTCCCACACACAAAATCCTGATTACTAATTTCACCAGCCAGTGCAGCGTTGATAGGAGACCATGGTGCAGACGCTATTACCGAGATCCGGCGATGTTCATTGATCATTAACCCTCTCTTCCCTTCCTCCGAATCCTCCTCTCTGGCTAATATGCCGCCATACTCGGGAATGAGTGGAATATGTCCAGTCTCCTTCGTCTTCTTCGTCTCCGTCGCCTCTCCCTCAGCACATGGCGTTTACGTTCTAGACGAGGGTGCTCTTGCCACGACGCGATCGCCGCAGCTCGTTCTCACGTTCCTCCCCTGAACGATATCAGTGTTTCCAAGTATTATCGAAATTATCACAAGTATCTAGTTTTTGGTAATTACCTTTGCATGACTGTATTAGTATCATTATTATTATTTTACACTTTCTATGTATGAATTGGTTCTATGTCAATGATGTCAAGAATTTTTGTGTTATGAATCCTAGTTTTTGATTTGTTTTTGTTTTTTTGTTTTTTTGTTTGTTTGTTTGTTTGTTTGTTTGTTTGTTTGTTGTTGTAGAATGTAAAATATTATGTACTTAGATAGCAAATTTGTCAAAAGTAATTTTAAAAATAAAATTTATAGATATTTAAAAAATTGATAATATTATATAAAAAAATATTTTTAATTTTAGCTATATTTGAATTTTCATAACTAAACCAAGTGTTTTATAAGTAAAATTAGACAAAACTTGATATTTGTGAAAAATAAAAATAAACACTATAAAATAGAAATATAAAAATGATTACTTAAAAACTATTAGGAATATGCAACTATTTCAAGATAATTTTTATTATTTTTTAACTTTGTTGTAAATGCTATCTTTTATAGATATAATAAAACTTAAAAATAATTGGTGGTTGTTAACTAGGTGCTTTGGCTAATGTTGTAACAATTTTGTTATTTTGTACTTTTTGTAACATCTTATAGGATTTCACCACTTATTTTATAATGATTTTAAAATCCTTTTTTATTAGAAAAAATAATTTTTATTTTAAAAATAAAAAAATATATAAAATTATATTTAATATTTCTTATACTTAAAAAAAAAAAAAAAAAAAAAAAAAAATCTTTGATACTAATATAGTAATTAAAATCTAATTTCTTACAAAATAATGTTAGACATGTGTTATTAAAGCTAAATAATATTACAAAAAAATAATGCTACAATTTATTACAATTACACATCACAAAGAAGATAAAGACTTGTATAAAAAGGAAGTGGCAAATATACTAAATAGAGAACAATTTTTTAATAACATGGACAATCAATTTGCAAAAGACTATATAATGTTATTAGTTTGCACCAAGTATTGTTTGACTTCTAGGATTCAATGAGCCTTTTATATACCTAAATTACGTACAAGATCTAAACTATTACAAATGCCTATGTTTTCCATGACAATAGATGTAAGATGACTAGTCTTAGAATCTTTAGTAGTTCTATTCTACTTTTTAAAATCATAGGAAATTCAACTACCATTTATGGTGGATTCAACATTTTTATTTATGTATCTACTTTAATAGAGCTTGTTTAGAAGATTCATAGGTCATACTCAAACATTGGTAGCTCAAAATCTATAATTTTTAATACAATATTAGATGCAACTACTAATTATAAAATCATTGTAGATGATAAGACAACAATATAATTTGAATTTTAAATTAAATCTAAACTTGTAAAAAAATTTAGTAATCTTATATAAGAAATGGTTGGACTTGTTACAAAAAAAAAAAAAAAAAAAAAAAAAACCAAATTAGTAGGTTCAATTATCAAAGAAGTTAGTTTTAAAGCAAATGATTCAAATTAAAAAGGAATATGAGAATTGCATGCTAAAACCATATCTAATAATATTAAAATAAGAAAAAGACATAAAAAATTTATATTTGATTGATTTCAATTTGAAATTTATAACTATGTTAATAATAATGAATTATATATATATATATATAAAAATTATAATATTAAATAAAATATTATTATTCAATTAAAATATAAAATATTTTTTTGATTTATTTTTAAGAGATTAAAAACTTTAATAGTGATAAGATATTAATAATTTTAATACTAAGATTTTGATTAAGTGGATGGTTTTAATTCTTTTAATGATTTATTTCAAAAGATTATGCATAATTTTATAAAGACCAAAAAAATCATTTTTTATTATATAAAAATATTACATAGAATAAAATTTAGATTGATGTATTTAATTTAACTTATTAATTTTATGATTCATGTGTTTATATACCTACTTCCATAACCAATTGATACATAAGATACTTCTCAGTATTAAAATATTATTTATGATTTTTTTTTTTAAAGAATCAATATTTTTTTGTGCTATTATCATTTTTATATCTTCTTAGTTTAGTGTTAATATATAATAATTTATTTATACCAAATTTATCATATAATATGAAAATAGTCTATTAATTTTTTTCTAAGTAATATTACAAAATTTATATTTGTTTTATGAAAAGTTTCTTTTTGATATAAAGATTATAATTATTAGAAAAACTATATATATATATATATATATATATATATTATCTTGATATATTTTATAATATTAAATTCATATTTTGAACTAATTTTTTATATATTCTCACATCAAAAATATTAATGCATGGTTTTTTGTTATTATTTTTTTATTTCAATTCTATAAACCACATCAAATAATAAAAATTTCAATTACAATAATATTATAAATTAAAATTTAAAATATATATATATTAAATAATTCATAATGATTTTTTATTTAATACATAAAGATATTAATGTATACTTATTTAAATATGTGACATCATCCTTATTTGGATATTTATAAAATAGGATATTGTATAATCCATTATAACATAGATATAGTTAAAATTTAAAGTTGAATTCACTTCAATGTGATATTAAAAAAGTAAGATGATATATATATATATATATATATATATATATATATATATATATTATTAATCTAAAAAAAAACTTTATTAATTGATATAAGATATTAAATAAAATAAAAAAAATTATAAGAACTAACATCTTATATCTAGGATGGAATTCAAAACAAAGTTATTGAATTTTTTTAGCTATAATTAAGTAGTTTTTAACTTTAGACTCATAGTTTATTAAATCTTTTCATAAATCTTTAGGATTCTATCGAATTGACATATCTATTTTTATTCCAAAGATTTTGTTTGTCATTCAAGATCCATTCCAACTTTTTAATAAGGCCTTACCTCCATAGACTTGAAGTTTTATTTTTTTCTTAAACATACTCTAGAGCAATCCATTGTATTCTAATATGTTATATTATATAAGTTTTATGGTTTGAATTTCAATTCATTTCTCATTATTAAATATCTTAGTATTTTTTAGCAACCAAATTATCTATTGATAAAAATCTTTAAATAGAGACCATATTTTTTGAATCTTTTGAATCATATGGATATTTTATTTATATGAATGGCTTGTTTTTATTTATTTTTTAAATAATTTGTATAGCCTCTATCTCAAGGATATTGTGACTAATTAATATAGAATATTTATTATTTAATTTTATATTCTATTAGACTTTTTAAAAATCTACATAATATTATTTTAAATATACATTTGGTAAAAATTCATAATATTTGAATTAAACTAAGTTCTTCAAAAATTAATTGTAATTCTTTTATAATAAATTAGCCAAATAATCATAGCCACTTTGTATGCATATGGTTGGAGCTATTACTAATACACCACTCAAGTAGAACAAGAGTCCAAAAGTTTACTTTATATCACAAGAAAAGAGTTATAACAAGATACAAGAACAAGACTAGAAGGTTCAAGCTAAGCCATAAGGATTGCATTGTCAAGACTAAAGATCCCCTAAACCTTGACTCATATATATATATTAAGTGCAAGGAAGCCCCTTAAAGAATTTTTTTGATACTTAGAGGTGAAGCAAGTCTAAGATTCTTCTATGACCATCTAAGGTCTTCTAGAATCTTCTAGGATCTTCCAAAACCTTCTTAGAACCTATTAGGTCCTTCTTGAAATTATCAAAAATCTTTTAGAACCTTCTAAGATCAAGTAGAATTTTCTAGAATCTTCTAAGACTAAGTAGAACCTTCTAAAATCTTCTAAAATCTTCTTCCATTGTATGTCTGTGACATTATCTTCTCTTTTTAGCTTTGAATTGTACAAGGAAGAATAGAATCAAAGTTGATCAAAAGCAAAAGAAATCAAAGATGTGTTGTAAGGTATTTACCACATATTCAAGCTGTCTTTTACAAGCTAAAAGATTCATCAATTCTTATAATTAATAATAGTGATAAACACCTTTTATTATAGACCAAGCTTAAACTTTTGTGTCTTAATTGCAAAAATATCCTTCAAAAATTGCTTTAGGGCATCCTTCATGGACAAGTTTTATTTCAATGATGATTGCCACAAAACAATTGTTGGGTATTATACAACATTTTTTTGATTCAAGTACTTCTATATCTCAAGGTTGGCAATTTAAAATGCTTGGTTGAGATGGCTTAATTGGTATGGTATTATCTTCTTAACTATCCATATCTAATTATGCAAACCAAATAAAAAAACATGTCACAATCTTAAGGTGGAATGGAACTACTTTTGGATTTATTAATTTATATCAATCTTCTATTTGTTCTTTTTTTGATGTATATTAGATTATAAGCTTTGTAAAGATCTATTTTGATATAGATCTTAGCTTGATCCAATTGGCCAAAGAGTCTAGATATCAATGACAAAAGAAAAAAAAAATTAATTATCATTTTATTGATGCTATGGTAGTTAATACACATTTGTAAAGATCCATCTTTTTTCTTCACAAAGAATACAGATACACCATAAGATTTTGAATGTGGAATAAAAGTCTTTGCTAAATTCTCATTAATATACTCCTTTAATACTATAAACTTGTTTTATAATAAATTATAAATTTGACCAATATAAATTTGACCAAATCTTTAAAATCAATAGTATAATCGTATGGATGATGTTCTAATAAAGTATCTGCTTTCTTCTTTTCAAATATATCTTGAAAATCTTTGTATTCTTTTGGAAAGATTGTTGGAAAACTATTTGCTTTAGATGTTGGAATTGCATAAATAATAAAAGAAATGTCCTTTTTAATTGCTCTCATGAAAGCTCTAGCTCCAATAAATAAAATATTTATGGTTTTAAATCTACAAGGAGTATGGTATTTTCTATCAAATTTAATAATAATAGATTATAATCTTCTACAGAATTCTATTCTACAATGTTGTATTACGTAAAGTCTTGCTTGAAAATACACCAAGTACTTGGTTGTAGAAGATAAAAAAGAAATTGCAAGAATATGTCCTAACACCTCTAATAGAATTATATATAAATTATAATTAAAGATTAACAAATACACTCAATCATTAAAAAAATTAAACTAAAATTTTAATTATTTATTAAATTAAATACAAAAAAATTCTAAAGAACTTTTAAAGAAATTATAAAGAAATAATAAAGAATTTTTATAGAAATATTAAAATAAAATCTAAAAAAAATAATATAATAGAAATCTTTTTAAAATACTAAAATTAAAAATTATAATCAAATCTTAGTCAAATCTTAATAAAATCTTAATAAAATCTTAATAAAATTTTGATAAAATCTTAATCAAATTTTAATAAAATTTTAATAAAATTTTAATCAAATCTTAGTCTAATACTAATTAAATCTTAATCAAATCTTAACCAAATCCTAAAAGAATCCTAAGAAGTCCTAATAAAATTCTAGTTAAATTCTAGTCAAATCTTAAAGCCTAAATAAATCTTAATGAAATCTTAGTAAAATCTCAATTAAATCTTAGTCAAGCCCTAATCAAATTCTAATCAAATTCTAATCAAATCTTAATCAAGTCTTAATAAAATCCTGTATTAGGAACATATACTTCAAAAATTTATAGAATCTTTTAAAATATTTTAAAGATTTTTTAGTTAGTAAAAGTCAGATGAGAAGCTTTCTAATTGGTGAAAGTAGCTCAAGAAGCTTTATAGTTAGTGGAAGAGCTCGAGAAGCTTCTAAATTGGTAGAAGAAGGTCAAGAAGTTTCTCAATTGGTAAAAGCTGCTCAAGAAGCTTTATAGTTAGTGGAAGAGCTCGAGAAGCTTCTAAATTGGTAGAAGAAGGTCAAGAAGTTTCTCAATTGGTAAAAGCTGCTCAAGAAGCTTTTTAGTTTGATAGAAGCTGCTTAAGAAGCTTCTTAGACATGGTATATAGGAGAGTCAAGGCTGAAGAGTTTTTTTAGTCTTGACCACACATCTTTTAGAATTTCAATTCATCTTTCTTAGTGTTATTTGTGTATTCATCTAAATAATTTAAGTTCTTGTCAATTTCTTCTTGAAATCTTTTCTAGTTCAAGTCTCTTATTTTGTATTCTTGTGTCTTTGATGGTTTGTTGATACTAACCTCATCTTAAATATCATAATTAGATTCTTCTTATTAGAAAGTAGATTATCCCTTTTCTTGAAGATATATCAACGTTTTAGAGATTAGGGATTACTTTCTTCTAAGTTGATATTTTTTTCATCATAATATTAGAGCTTTATTTCTCTTCTAAGAGAGTGGATCATTCCTCTCTTTAAAGGTCTTAAAGCATCTTAGAGGTTGCAGATTATTCTATTTCAAATTAATATTGTCTTCTTATAGATTCATTTTTTTGTTTTTTCTCTTAGAATGGATGGAAGTCAAGACATTAGTATGAAAGAATATTTTGAATCCAAATTAGACACCATCATAAGCATTTTTATTACTTTATCTACTGGGACTGCAAAGATTGAAGGAATTATTGCAAAACTTCATAATGACGCCACATTGAGAGTACCACAACTTAGACTATATCTACGTCCTTTTATGCTTGAGGATGTATTACTACCTATGCTATGCTAAAGAAATCTACATATTTAGCAATGTAAAGAGCCTCGAGTTAGTCTTCCAAAGAAATATGATAATACATGTATAAAGTTCCAAAGATATGTCAATCAAATTTGATTGATAATAATCCAATAATCTAATACTTATCCAATAAAAGAATGATGAGCTGGATTGATTGGTACCTTGCTTACAAGGCAAGCATTATCATGGTTTGCTCTCTTGTTTGAAAAGAGATTACTAATTTTAAACAACTTTGAAGTTTTTATAGAAGCATTTGTGAAAGCATTTGAAAGACATGATAAGGATCGTTAGACAACAACTAAGAGCCAAGCATTGTAACAAGAAGCACGTCTTGCATTAGTCTATGCATTCAATATTAAGCAATTAGCATGCAACATCAATTGAGATAAAGAAGCCTTGATAAGTCAATTCTATTAGTAATTAAAAAAAAATGTGAAGGATTTATTATTATTGCTTTCAGATCCATAATCGTCTAATGAAGTCATTAGCTAAATTATGAAATATGATAATTAACTATTCCAATGTTATCAAGATCAATATTCATAGGCTTTGGCAAGACAATATACAATCTGACAAACTCTTGCTACATCAGCAAGCATTTCAAACTCACATTCAAAAATAAACGATATGCAGCTTAATGTAGTATATTTTAAACCTCTTACTCTACAAGAAAAGAAACATCAGATGGAAGAAGGTCTATGCTTGTAGTGTAGTGAGGAAGGCTACAAGGTTAGCAATTATTTAAAAAAACAAAATTGATGCATCATCAAAATCTAGAGTGCAATTATTCATGAAAACAAAAATATTTAGCCATAGTAGGGACCGCATAGTTGGACAATTCAACATCACAAAATTATTTAAGTTCATTTTTTTTTTTGCTCAACCTACTCATTGTTTTATAATTTTTTTGTGTTTGGGCCCTCAAAAGCTTGAGGCAATCATCTTCTTGGATTTTAGGACGTCTACTTGTTTCTTAAATGAAGTATTTCTTAAACTTCATTAAAGTCTTTTAGTACAAAAATCCAAACTTGTTCATGTAGATGACATTTATCCTTTGGTAGTGTCACCTATGAAACAACATTTATGAAATAACACCTATAGAAGTATCATTTAAGGACCATAGTAGCCATATTGTATTTGATATTATTAAGACTCTTTCAAATCCTATTATTCTTATACTTTCTTCGTTGAAAAAGCATAATCCATCTATAAATTAGATGTCATAAAGGATGACATTTCTAATAGAAATCTTTATAAAAAAACTTCATAAAAAGTCACGACTTTATAAGTCTTCATTTGTTGGAGCAAGGACCTTTATAAAATCAGTCAAAAAAAGTACATCATTTATTATTTATGTTACTCTATTTAAAAGAGATATGACTTTATTGACAAGTATTTCAAAGCAATATAGCAAATTTTAAGATGTTTTTTAAAAAAAATGTTGATATATTACTAGAGCACTGGCCATATGATTGTGTCGTAGATCTTTAAGAAGGAATGCAACTACATTTTGGCCCAATTTATAACCTTTTTTAAAATAAGCTTTCAACATTAAAAGATTATACTAATGAAAACCTTGTAAAAAACTTCATTAGATATTCAAAGTCTCCAATAGGTGCATCTATACTCTTTGTGAAGAAAAAGTATGATTCTTTATATATGTGTGTTGATTATTAGGAATTGAATAAGATAACGGTGAAGAATTATTATCCACTACCGTTAATTTTAAGACTTTCAGAACAACTCAGCTAAGCCAAGATCTATATTAAAATAGATCTTTGTAGAATATATAATTTAGTATGGATTAAAGAAGAAGTCGAATAAAAGATTGTATTTTGGACAAGATATGGATATTTTGAATATAATATCATACCTTTTAGATTAACAAATATACCTACTATCTTTTAGCATTTAATCAATAATATCTTTCAACAGTATCTAGACAAATTCATGGTGATTTATCTTGATGATATCTTGATCTACTCAAAAAATCTAGAGGAACACAATGAACATATAAAGTTGATATTATAAAAGTTACAAGACATAAGTTTGTATGCCAAGTTAGAGAAATGTATATTTTATCATCTAAAGATGGAAATTTTGGAATACATCATATCTACTAAGGATTTGATGATGGATCCCAAGAAGATAGAGGCAGTTATATAGTAGACTATTTCAAAGATTATAAGAAATATGCAATTTTTTTTTGGATTTGTTAACTTCTATCGCATCTTTATCAAAAATTATTCTCAAATTACTACCATTTTTACTCAATTAATATGCATAGATAAGTTGGAATGGAAGCCTCAAGCAGAGAAGATATTCTAAGATTTAAAGACAACATTCACCACAATTCCAATCTTGATACGTCCAAATTTTACAAAAATATTTTAAATAGAGATTGATGCTTTGGATTTTACACTAAGGGCCATATATTTATAAATGGATATAGACAATATATTCTATCCTATTGCATTTTATTCTCAAAAAAAATTTTATTGCTAAAATTAATTATAAAATCTACAATAAGAAATTTCTTGCTATTATGGATTTTTTTTCAAGAATGGCATCATTTTTTTAAGGAGCAATGCATCTTATAACTATATACACAAATTATAAGAATTTGAAATATTTTATGTCAACTTAAATTTTTAATCGCTATCAAGCTTGATGGAATATATTATTATCTCGATTTAACTTTGTTATCACTTATCAACTTAGAAAGCAATAAAGATTGTCCGATGCTTTATCAAGGAGATTATATCTTATACCAAGGATAAGAGAGGCAACGTTTGATCAATAGTATAAAATTTTATTGAAGCTGAAGCAATTTTATCTTTTGCGCCACTATTACATTGTCACTTATTGATTTTAGTTTTTTCAATGAGGTACATATTGCAACTACTAATAATACTTTGGCCTTTGATATCAAGCGTAGCTTTAATAAAAATGCTGATAAGTTTAAACTTAAAAAGAGCTTTTATACTTTGAAGAATGTTTGTATATCTCAAAAGGACCAACACAATTGAGCGTTCTTCAATCTCTCCATAACTTTTCAATTGCGGGTCACTTTAAATTTAATAAGACCTTGGAACTTATTTCCCAAGATTTTTGGTGGCCTCAAATGTAGAAGGCAATGAAGGACTTTAAGCTCTCTTGTGATATCTATTCAAGGTCCAAGGATCCTTGATATCGCCCTTATAGACTTTTATAGCCTTTGTTTGTTCCAAAACAATCATAGTCTTCTATTTCAATAGATTTTATTATAGATCTATTGCCATCCAATTCATTGGACAACATCCTTGGCATGGTTGATTGATTCTTAAAGATGGCTTATTTTATTCTTTATAAAAAGATTGCTTCTAGTGAAGAAATGGTAAGGTTCTTTTTTGACAATATATATTAATATCATGGCCTATCAAATGATATTGTATCTGATCAAGGACTCCAATTTGTATCTAAGTTTTGCAGATGCCTTTTTGAAATATTAAAAGTAGATATTAAACTTTCTTTGCCTTTCTATCCTCAAACTAACAACTAAATAGAACAAGTTAACTAAGTTTTAGAACAGTATTTAAGATGCAACATCAACTATCAATAAAATGATTATATCTCATATCTATCATTAGTAGAATTTGCATATAATAATACTATTCATATCTCATCTCAATAAATAATTTTTTATTTCAACTATGGTTATTATTTGAAGCTTGATCTATGAAATATGCCAAAAAACAACAATCCAATAGCTGAAGGATTTGCAAAGCATCTGTTGTAATATCAAACAACCTTGAAGCTTCAATTGCAAGTAGTTCAAGATGTTTACAAAGCCATTACATATAAATTTAGAAATCAACTACCTACTTTTTATATTAGAGATAAAATATGATTTTTTGATAAAATATCAAGACTAAGCGACCATGCAATTAGTTAGACTATCAGAGATTAGAACCATTTTCTATTTAAAAGTAAATTAATCTAATGGCATATTACTTGGAATTATCATCTTCTATGAAGGTACATCTAATTTTCTATATTTCTCTTTTGGAACCTTATAGAGAGTCACATATTTCAAAAAGAATACAACAATTGTCACCTACTATTAAAATAAAAAATCATAAAGAATATAAAATAAAAAGGTATTGAATTTACAACAAAGGTGGAGCAAATTGGAATATCTTGTTTATTGGCATGGCTATGATATCAATGAGTGTATATAAGAACCAACCAAAAATCTCGCCAAGGCACCTCAAAAGATACAAGAATTTTATTGATTCTATTTATATAAACCTAAACATATTTGATGATAACTTCTTCATGAATATTGGATTCAAAAAATACTTATAAAAGGGGGAGAATTAAATTAAAGCTTTCATCAAGATGTAGTCATCTATTCCAAGATAAAATAGAATAATAGAAGTAAGTCAGTCACTATGTCCAACCTTCAAGTATTGAGAGATTTAGCAAAATAAGATTAAAAAGAATGACTAGTTATACAAGCTTCAAACAAACCAATGCAATTTTCACACCCTTCAATTGATCAAAGTGAGGACAATACATTTCAATGCCAAATATGACTATGGTTGGATCCACTAGGAGCAACATCCAACTATATAAGTTTCAATTTTAATACTTGAGTTTTAGTAATATTACTTGAACTTGAAAAGATGAATCCATTTAAGCCTAAGATCTTGTTTGGAAGATGTTTTGAAGGCCGCAATGAAGATCAAATCTTTAGATGGGATGTTTCAACAACAAAGATACTAGCTCAAGATTATATACAATTTTTTCAAAGACAAGTAGAATCTATTATTTAAAAATAAAAAATAGAATACATAACTTCATTAGTATAACATATTTTCAATTTTTTACATATGTAGAATGATTTCTAAAGATATGAGCTCCTTTTGGAACTTATCACTAGAAAAGGGGATGATATTAGGAATATATATTTTGAAAGTTTATAGAATCTTCTAGAATATTTTAGAAATTTTTTAACTAATGAAAGTTGGTTGAAAAACTTCATAGTTGGTGAAAGTAGCTTAAGAAGCTTCATAGTTAGTGGAAAGAGCTTGAGAAGCTCTAAGTTGGTAGAAAGAGCTCAAAAAGCTTTCCAATTGGTACGAGCTCCTTGAGAAGCTTCTTAGTTTCATGGAATCAGCTTAAGAAGCTTCTTAGATAAAAGTATATAGAAGAGTCAAGGCTAAAGAGTTCTTTAGTCTTGACAATGCATTTCTTAGAGTTTTAACTCACTTTTCTTGATATAGTTTATATATTCATTTAGATAATTCAAGTTCTTGTTGGTTTCTTGTTGAAACTTTTTTAATTCAAATCTCTTGTTTTGTATTCTCGTATCTCTTATGGCTCTTCTTGGTTTTTTCTTAAAACCTCATTTAATTCAAGTCTCTTATTTTATATTCTTGTGTCTTTGAAATCCTAATGAAATCCTAGTCAAATCCTGAATCCTAAACAAATTCTAATAAAATCCTAGTCAAATCCTAGTCAAATCCTAGTCAAATCCTAGTCAAATCCTGAATCCTAAATAAATTCTAATAAAATCCTAGTCAAATCCTAGTCAAATTCTAAACAAGCTTTAATAAAATCTTAATCAAATCTTAATCAAATTTTAAATCTTAAATAAGTCCTAATAAAATCTTACTCAAATCTTAGTCAAATCTTAATTAAGTCTTTATAAAATCTTAAAGAAATCCTAAATCCTAAATAAATTCTAATAAAATTCTAAATAAACTTTAAACAAATCTTAATAAATTCTAATCAAATCTTAATTAAATCTTAACAAACTCTATAGTAAATTGAAATCTCAATAATTTATGATTGAACTATTATTTTCAATTCAAAATTTATATATCTTTTAATAACTAAGTTTGCAATAAGTACAAAAAATTTGAAAAAGATCCAATATATCAAATAGAAGATAAACCAAAAACTTTACTCAGATATAGGTCAACTTCCTTCTTCAAACTTGATGCCAATCTTCTAGTGCTAATACTTTCTTTTTATACTATTCAATTACTCCTACAATTTACAAATATATAGAAAATCAAGCCAACCTTCTATACACATAATTTTCACTTCAATCCAACTAATAGATTGATAGAAATCTTAAAAACTCTCACTAATCTTCAAAACTTAATTTCTAAGACCTCGACCCACTTGAAGTTCAATAACCTTCAATCTAACCATTTGATCAAGCTGTTATAAATATAAGATTTATTTTATTAATTATTTAGTTAATGTGGATAGATAGAAGTAGGTACAAGTAAGTTAATTTGATTATATCTTATAAAGAAGCTTTTTAGAAGCTTTATAGATACGGTTTCACCTTTATATATATCTATAGGTGATTGGTACATTAGAAACTTGGCCAACAAATAAGCCACAAGTTGTATGTTGTCGTGTTGTGGTTTGGCTACTATATGAAAAAATTATACATGTATATTTAATTTATAATTTATTACATAGCTAAATAAGAGCCATATTAGTGGATTTTTATTGATTATAAAATGGGATTAGGTTGCTAGTTTAGAAAGGATCTATTAAAAAGATTCTTATTGAGGTTTAAACAACCTTATTTCTTCTTTTGATAGTAATTTTGAGGTTGATTTTACATTGATAGTAACTTTTGTATATCTTAAGTCACCTTTATTAGACATTGGTGACTCTTAAAATCTTAGTTTACTTCTTTTATTTGGTGCTTAAAGCACCAAGTATGTAAATCTTATAAGAAGAAGGGTTAGAAAAGGGTCTTTAGTGCAAAAAGGATAGTTTGGCCATCTATGTGGATGAAAAGAAGTGGATGATAGAAATCTCTATTCTAATTGGCCAAAAATCATGTCCAATGGGCTTCAAAGAGGCTGCCCGAGGGTTTATTAGGAATTAGGGTTTATATTTTGGAGGGAATCAAACATCAGAGGCTAAGATCATAAGGTTTAGGTTTTTGGACCTATTGTCACTCTTTTGGATATAACTTGTGCATTGAGAGAGCGATCAAGGATTGGCAACTAGGATTGAAGAGATCACTTTCTTGGCTATACTTTTCACATATGGCTCAATAAAATCTAATCTAAGGTGAAGGAGAAATTGGGGGTTGAAGTTAGTACTTACAAACTTAAGGGTAGTAAATGACCCGCTTACATAATGGTTACATTTTGAGCTATAGCTTAGGCAATTTGAAAGATTTTTGACTCAAAATTTTTAGGAGTATACATGTTTATATAGGAAACTTATTTTGCAATTTTGACATGTGTTTTATAAATTGGACACGTATTAGAGGTCCTATAGAACGCTGCCATGTAACTATTAGATAGATAATATAAATAGAGACAAGAGTGAAGCCTTCTGCACTCTTATCAATTCCTTTCTTGTTTTTAGTCTAGTTCAAAAATCTTTGCATTTTCTAATCTTTGGCAATAGCTATTCTAATTTTTTTTTTAATATATATATATATATATATATTTTTTTTTTCTTATTTCTATTTTATCATTTTTCTTTGATATAGATTTTACTAATTTATGCATCTTCTTTCAGTTTGTGTTCTTGACAAATTAACAAGAGTGCTCATACAATATCAAAATTTTATTTTTTTTAATTAAGAATAGATTTTTTTTTTATAATAGATTATTTTTTATTTTATTAAGCATATTAGAAGTTGTGGATTATTCACTTCTAAATTAATATCATTCCTAGAATTTTTTTTTGAGTGTTTTATTCTGTAGTGAGAATAGATTTTTTTTTATTATTATATTATTATAATAGAGCTTGCTTAAACAAAGAGCGCAATGACATAAATATAAGAACAAATAAGAGAATTAATACTTGTACTGTATCAACTCAATATACCATTACAATGAATAATAAGATTAGCAAGAATTGAAGATATAAAGATCATTAGAGTTGCTTCAATATCTACACCAAGCCATACTCCTTCACTTATGATGGAATACCATTCAAGCATTAAAGATTCAAAAATTAATTTATTTGAGGAGTTTGATGGCATAAGATCTAAATTTCAAGGATTCACCAATTAAATACAACCAGTAACTGAACTTCAACTTCAAAGTTATCCAACTAGAAGATCACAAGTCAGGTTTATCATAATACTACTTTTAGATTCTGCTTTATTATAGTTTTAATTTTTTTTTTGAATGATGTGATCCAATATTGAATAATTTAGAGATATTTTTAATAGAATTTCAATCTATATATGAAAAATATGATGTAATTTATATTATAACTAATAAGATCCATATCTTGCAACAAAGCAATCAATTAATGTTATCAAAAAAAGACTCATTGTTATCAATAAAGATTGTGCTTATATTTTAGAGAACCTAAATACATAGCTCAATCTTATCCAAAAAAATGAAATAACTACAAAATAAGAATTACTGCTATTAGAAAAGATAATATGTTGAAAAATGAGTTTATCAAGCTATGATAGAAATCATGTAGTTAAAATCTTGTACAATTCCTAATAAAGATCTTATTCTCTCTTCAAAATTCTTTCTTTATTTTATAATAGATATATATTTAAAACCTAAAAGTTATAAAGCCTCTATTTTTCTAGATTTATGAGCCTCAATGTGTTTTTTAAATAAAAAATTTGTTAAAAGTCATAGAATACCTTTAGTACAAAAAATTAAGTCTGTACATATAAAAGTCATAGATGGTCATCCGCTGTCTTCTGGAGATGTTACTCATAAAATTCTTCCTATAAATATAACAATAAATGATTATAATAATTATATAATCTTTAATATAACTAAATCTCTTTCTAATCTAATTATTTTAGATTTATCATGGCTAAAAAAATATAATCCTCTTATAGATTGGATTTCTCATAGACTTGATTTTTCTTAAAGTATTAATAAGAATTTTGTTAACCAAGCAAAAAGCTATAAGTCTAGTATAATAAAATCTATATTTGTAGATGTGAAAGCTTTCATATATGTAGCAAAAGAAAGAGCTAATTTAACTATTTATATTATATCTATTTTTGATAGTGAAAAAACTTTAAATGGCATTCTAAGCCAATTTCAAGATTATTAAGATGTTTTTGAAAAAAAAATATAAATATTCTTTTAGAGCATTGTCCATATGATTGCTCAATTGATCCCAAAAAGAAAATTCAACCTCCATTTGGACCAATCTATATTTTATCACAAAATGAGTTGATTAAACTCAAGAAATATATTGATGAGAATTTAGCCAAGAATTTTATACATTATTCAAAATCTCCAATAGAAGTTCTTATCTTATTTTTGAAAAAAAAATATAGATCATTATAAATGTGTGTATATTATTGAAGGCTCAACAAGATTACCATCAAGAATAGATATCTTCTACCTTTGATATTTGGACTTTTTGGTCAATTGAATCAAGCTAAGATTTATACAAAAATAGATCTATAAAGAGCGTATAACTTGGTCCACATTAAAGAAAGAGATGAATAAAAGGCTGCATTTTAAATAAAGTATGGATACTTTCAATATAATGTTATGCCGTTTAAACTCACAAATGTACCAACTTCTTTTAAATATCTCATAAAAGATGTTTTTTATGAATTCCTAGATAATTTTGTTGTCTATTACTTAAATAATATTTTAATCTACTTTAAAAATATAAAAAAGCATAAATTACATGTTTGTCATGTGTTACAAAAATTTAGAGATACGAGATTGTATGCCAAGATAGAAAAGTGTATATTTCATATTACTTAAATTGATTTTTTAAGATACATCATTTTGAATGATGGTCTCAAGATGGATCCTAAAAAAGTCCAAACAATTATAGACTAGAAGATTCCAAAAACAATAAAAGATATGCAATACTTTTGAAAATTTTCTAATCATTATCAAATCTTCATTAAGGACTTTTGTCAAATTATAGCTCTACTTACATGCTTAACTTGTAAGAACAAATTTGAGTGGGATAAAGAAGCAAAACTATTATTTAAAATTTTGAAGATAACTTTTATTTCTGCACCAATTTTATATTATATTGATTTTTTTAAGATATTTTTTTATAAAAATAAATGCATCAAACTTTGCTTTAAACATGATATTATCACAAATAAGAGCAGATAACAAACTCTATCCAATAGCTTTTCATTTCAAAAAAATTTCAGCAATAAGATCAATTATAAAATCCATAATAAAGAACCTCTTATAATTGTGGATTCTTTTCAAAAATGGTCTTATTATCTAAAAAGCACTTTTAGTCTAATCACCATATATATAGATCACAAGAACCTTAAGTATATTATATCAGCATGCGTATTGAATCATTGTCAAGCTTGTTAGAGCACGTCTTTGTTAAGATTCAAATTTATTATGACTTATTGGCTAAAAAAACAACAAGGTCTATCCTATGCTTTTTTCAAACATTCTTATCTTATACCAAAAGAAGGAAATTCAGCTTTTGATCAATAAAAAATAATCCTCTTAAAACCAAAGTAATTTCATCTTTGAGCAATGAAATTAATAATGATTATTGATTCAACTTTTTTCAAGCAAGTTTAGTCAAGTATATCTTCAAACTTTCTTATTTATAATATTAAAAATAATTCATCTAAGTTTTATGATACTTCCAAATTTGAATTCAAAAATAATCTATTCTATTTTAAAGGACGCTTATATGTTCTAGAAGGTGAAGTACAATTACATGCTCTTGAAGCTCGTCACAACTTCCTTACAACATGACATTTTAGATATAACAAGAATTTAGAGCTAGTATCAAAAGATTTTTGGTGGCCTCAAATGTGGAAGGCTATTAAAGAGTTTGTACAATTGAGCAACATTTGTTTAAGATCAAATTCTCCTCATTATCAATTTTATAGACTTTTTCAATCATTATTTATACCAAAAAAACTTTGGTCTTCTATTTCTATAGATTTTATCACAAATCTTTCAATTCAAATTCATGAAAATTTTATATTTGTGATTGTAGATTGTTTCACCAAGATGGCATATTTTATATTATGTATAAAATCTATTACAGGTGAAGAAATAGCTAAATTTTTCTTTGATAATATCTATCATTATCATAGATTATCAAAAAATATTATATTAGAGGGACGTAATTTATATCAACATTCTGGAGAATCTTTTTTAAAATATTAAACGTGGACATAAAATTATCTTCAATTTTTTATCCTCAAATCGTTGGATAAATAAAATAGATAAATTAAATTTTAGAACAATATTTGAAGTATACCATCAACTATCATCAAGATAATTGAACAACTCTTTTGTCATTCGTACTTACAATAATTTGATTCATTTTTTTATTCAACAAATTCTATTTTTTATCAATTATGGTTATTATCCATGATTTGATACTTTTGGCTTTTCAAAAGCTGATAATTCTATTACAAAAGATTTAGTGAATTGATTGTCAAAGCTACATACAATAATGAAGACACAATTAAAGGAAGTTCAAGAATGACAAAAAGATCAATACAGATGTTTATTATAAGAAACAAATTCAATTCCACATAGATAATAAGATATGGTTACTTTGTCATAATATTAAGACTATTCATCTTTGTGATAAGTTGAATTATCATAGGCTTGGACCATTTCTAATTTGTAAACTAATTTGTTTAGTTGCTTATTGATTACACCTATGAAAATCTATGAAGATCCATTTTGTATTCTATGTATCACTACTTAAGTCATATAAGACAATGGATATACAAAAAAAAAAGACAAATACCATTGCCTCCTATAGAAATAAACAATATTGAAGAATTTGACATGGAAGAGGTTTTAAATTCAAGATGACATCAAAATCGATTGGAATATCTTGTATATTAGTACAGATATGATATTAGTGAATGCACATAAAAGCCATCCAAGAATCTAACAAATGCATCAACAAAAATCAATGTATTTTATTAATGACATCCATCAAAATCAAAATGAAAAATCAAGAAAATATTTGCTATAAAAGAAAGGAGATTCAATAGAGATTTTATTCTATCTAATATTATTGTTTGCTATTTCTTTGAATTTTTTAGCTCTAGAAAGATGGAGAATCAATAACTAACAAATCTATGTATCATTTGCTGACTTATTGGATAAGACATTACAATTATCACAACCTTCAAGATGACGAAATAGAGATGAAGATCTTCAAGAACATGTTCTTCCTTAGATTGATGGTGAGATATAATGTGTTTGATATCACGACCTTAGAAGAAACTTCCGATATTTGGTGATACTTTTAGAGGTAGGAACTATTCTTGATAGTGTTCCAAATATTTTCTTTGAAAGAAATTATGAAGGCCTCAACAATAATCAAATATTAGGATGATATTTTCACCTTTGTAAGGGATATTATTGATGGCTAAGAAGACCTATCAACTACCTTCAAAAGGAACAAAGATCAAAGTATATGACAAATACATATATAAATAGAGACAAGAGTGAAGCCTTCTTTACTCTTATCAATTTTTTTCTTGCTTCTAGTCTAGTTCAAGAATCTTTATATTTTCTAGTCTTTGGCAATAGCTACTCTAATTTCTTTTTGAATAAATATACCTTCTTTTTTCTATTTTCTATTTTTTTTTTTTTTTTTGACGTAGATTTCATTGATTTATGCATCTTCTTTTAGTTTGTGTCTTTGACACAAGCTCAAATTTATAGCATTCAACACAATTACAATTAAAAATCCATAAAATTTTATTTGTAGATCTACTACCAAACTTATAAATTTTTAAAAATGTAAATTTTTTTTTATTTCAAAAAAATTTGAGTCATCCAAAACAATCTTAATTTTGCTAAGTTCTTATAAAATTAATATCTATTCAAATCACTCACAACTAATGTCTAAAAAAATCTTCTAAAATCTATTTTTAAATTATACTTTCTTATTTGTTAAAGAACTTTCTATTTATTATAGATATACAATTTTATGCCTCAAGATTTAATTTCAATCCAAATTCACAATTAATCTTCTCTAGATATCAATTCGTAGAATTTCAAAATAAATTTTACTAAAATCTATTTTTAATTCTTTTTTAAAGATACCTTTATCATTTATTTTTTTAATTCACTTTATTTTCTCTTATTTATGGCCATACAAAATAAGTCAAAGCCTCTTTTATAAGAAGCCAATATTAGCACTTTTTAATTTTTATTACATCCTTGTCTATATATTTTTCTACTATATCTTTTTAATTAGCCTCTTTTATAATAGATATCATATTTTCATCTTTTGCTATATATTTGTGTTACAATACAATAACAAAATATCCAATTTATATGGAAATTATATCTTTCAGGCCAAAAAAATCTTAAAATAATAGAATTAGATGAAAATATAATGATATTAAATACAACTTGACTATTATGATTTTTTCATATTACTTCTAATAGACCAATTTCATAACTAACATCTTCAAAGGATAAAGTTTGATCATCTATAACATCTATATGAATATCCTTGAATTTCTTGATTATACAAATTTTATGGATTTTTAAAAATCTTAAATCAATAAAGCAAGTAGAAGCTCCTAAATCTACTAAAGTAAGGATTTTGAATTTTAAACATCCAAACATATTGGTAAGATAATATAATAAAAAAGATTAGATAATAATAAAAGATTTTTTTTAATTTGTTAAGTGAAAAAATCCAGATGCATAGTCTCTATTATAGTTAGATGTCCTCGTTTTCTTACAAAACATCTAGTGATATGGTTGCACTCATCATTTAATATATATGTCAATACTATTTGTAGCAATTATTAGCCTTATAACTAAATTCTCCATAATACAAATATAAGTCATGTTCTTTTTTATGCTTCTTTTCTTGTTCAAAAAATAGTTTAAAATGAACCACATCAATTTGCATAACTTTTACTCCCAAATGTTTGTTAAGATTGGAAGATGTAGAAGATGCCAAGTAATTGATATAAAGTTGTAGTGTAAGTAATGTATGTCTTTTTTGTTAACATTGAAATAGCTGATTATTATATTTTTATTATTTGATTGATAGCTTCATTAAGAATTTAAGGATCAAATATAAACAATAATAGATCGTTTACATCATCTTATAATTTCCAATAAAACTAACTTATCAATACATATTCATTCTAATTGATATCATATGTTAGTTGCCAAAATTTTGAAGCATAAATAAATATAGAATAAGTTTCTTTTTGAAGGGCTCAAATATTAATTGTAATAGAATGAATCTTATTATGTTTCCAAGAAGCTTCTATAATTGTCTCCAAAAATGTATTAAAATTATGCAATATAGGAGAATTCTTTTTATACAATAGAGTAAATCAAGACAAAGCTTGACTTGAGAGCAAGATTCCAATCAAACCAACACAAGATACTTTTGTAGAATATCACTAAGATTGAAGTAAAATAATAAGTCATACTTGATTTATAAAGCCACAAAATTTTAAACGAGTTCTATCAAGTTTTTCTAAGAGTCTAATTTTTGGTTTTTTTGTTGTTGATATTGAATTACTATCTTAAATACATATATCTTCTAGTAAAATAGACCTTGATGATGGAATTCTTAAAGTGACTTGTAATATTGGCTGAGGTAGTTTTAGTCTTTGACTATTATGTATGGTCATATAAAATTCTTTGTTTTGCTTAGATAAGATCTTGGTCTTAATTCTTAATACTTCAAGAGCATTTATAATTGAATTTAGTTTGGTTTTTTTAGAATTTTCCATATTAAATCCTTCACTTCCTATCAGAGAAATGAAACAAGAAAAAATAGATATAAAAAAATTAAGAACAATACTGATCTAGAAAAGTGTAATTTGCAACTTTTAGAGTTCTATAATACTTCCAAGAAGAAGAGTAATTTGCTTTCTATCCAAAAAAAACTAAGCTCTAATATTGTATTATATTAGTCTTGACAAAATATTTTAAGCACACTATTCAAATAGAACAAGGTTCTAAAGATTCAAAGAAATAAAATAAAAGAGGTTCACTTTATATCACAAGCAAGGAGCTATGACTAGGCACAAGAATAAGACCAAAATATCCAAGCTAAGTCACAAAGATTGTATTGTTGAGATTGAGGATTTTCTTAACCTTGACTCTTATATATACTAAATATAAGGAGGCCCTTTGAAGAATTTTTTTTTATGGTTGGAGGTAAAGTAAGCCTAAGATTCTTCTATGACCATTTAAGATTCTCTAAAATCTTCTAAGATCTTCTAAAACCTTTTTAGAACCTACTAGGACCTACTAGAACCTTTTTGAAATCATTGAAAATCTTTTAGAACCTTCTAAAATCAAATAGAATCTTTTAGAATCTTCTAAGATTAAATAGAACCTTCTACAATATTTTAGATTAAATGAAATCTTTTTAAATCCTCTAAAACCTTCTTCCATTGTATGTTCATGACAAGAGCAATATATTTTTCTAATTGACCAAATAAATAGTATCAAATTTTTCTTTTTATTTTTGAAATAATAAAGTTTTATAGAATATTTTATTTTAAAGAAGTTTGTGTCCTAGTTTTACAATACAAGCCATAATATTATATTTTTTATTCTACAAGTAATTTTAGAGGCCAAAAGTCTAATTTCCAAAAATATCAAAGAATAATATGATATCTTTTTAAGTTTTTTTTTTTTTTTTTTTTTTTTTTTTTTTTTTGCTTTGACTTTAATAATTAGTCAAACAATCTCAATAAATCCTTGAATAATTTTTGAATTATTTAAATTATGTGAGGTAGTTGGATATAATTTAAATAATATCTTATTAAGATATAAAATTTTGGAGTATAATTTTAATATTTATAAATGAAGATATTATAAATCATAATTATAATTTGATGAAGGATAAAAAAGTCTTTAATTTTAAAACATACTTTAAAAAATATAACTTTGTTTGAATTATATAATCAAATTCAATCATCAAGTTAAAAAAGTAGTAGTATTTTTTTCACAAAAGATGTTTTGGTCTTAGATAATAATTTAATAAGTAATATCAAAATATTTTATTTTCAATTGAGAATTTAAATTTTATCTCTACTACTTTTCTTAGTACAAAATATTTTATTTGTAGGTTTTATAAATCTTTAATCTATTTCATTCCCATATTATATAATTTAATTATTCTTACAAAGTCAATATGAATGATAATAAACAAAAGTTATACATCTCATTATAGAAATTTATTTTATAGTATTAAAAAAAAAAAAATTGATAATTGGTTTTTAAAAACCTTGCTATTGTAGATCATATATAACATATCCTAAGACATATCTTAGAACACGTTTTCTATTTATGATTTGGAATTATAGCCCATTTAAAATCTTGCTTCTATTTTTGTAGAATTGTGGAAATTTTTTGTATTAAATAATAACATAAAAATATTTATAGATTAAAATCACTTGGATATAAGGCTCTAATAACATGCTTTGAAAGTAATACAATCAAAATTTCTTCTAAATCAATTAATTCTAATTCACCTTCATTGACTAATTTGCAAAAAATATTTTAGGCCACCTTTATACGAGTTAATGATTAGAAGTTACTCTATAAGATATTTTTTATACATGTTTTTTTAATTTTCTTCAACATTTTGTAGAACCTAATTTAAATTAATATGAAATAACAAATAGAAGAAAGTAAGATATTATTTTTAATTACAACATAACTTGCTACTTTAAGTTTTGTAGTATACTAATATTCTAATTTTTTTAAAACTTGATCTATTAGGAAGTGCTCTTATTTTTTATTGAAATGATTAATCTAAAAATAACATTTAATAATTTAGATATTTTGTTATTTTGAGCCCATAACCAACCATATAAATTTATCCATATAAGTGTTGTATTCTTCATATATTACTAATATACAGCAAACTTAGTCCAATTAATATCTAATCCAAATGCCATGCTAAGCTTTTAAAGGATACTAATTGTTTTAGCTACCAAAAATTCTTTTTCTTGAAAAGTGAGGATTTGATCATCTACATACTGATTTAAGATTTTTTACAACTCCCTTCTTAGTAATATGATACCATAAATATTATTATGAATAATCTCTTTTTAAAATATAATATTAAGAGTTTTACCTATAATAAAGAATAGATATAGAGCAAGTAGATAATCTTATTTTGTACCCTTTTGTAATTGAAAGTATTTTGTTATATTATAATTAATATATGCTAAAGTTTTTGCTTTAATATATAATACTTTTGTCTTATATTTGAAATAAGAATAGAGTCTATTTTTTCTATTTCTTTAAATAAAAACATTCTATACAATCTTATTGTATACTTTAGAAAAGTCTAATTTCAAAAGTAAGAAAGATTGATTAGAAGTTACATGCCAATTTATAGTTTTAAAGTAGTAAGGATATTATGTAGAATATATCTTAAGAACAAAAAGATAGTTTAATCTAGATATATGACTTCTCTTAAGATTTTTTAAAAATTTTTTTGGAGGATATTATCTAAAGAAATTACATTGCCTCTAACTATTTATTTGGAAATTTTATTGGCATTATTTAATATTACAAGAAAGTCATTGCCAATTATTTTTTAATAAAATTAAAAGAATTTTATTCTCACCACATCTAAGCTTATGGCCTTCTTCTTTGTCATATTTTTAGTTTTTTGTTGAATTTCTTCTAGGCTTAATGGTTTTACAAGAGATATATTTATTATTTTAAAACCTTTAGTGAAACCTTTGCTAATATATTTTCTATAGCTTTGTGGTGTACAATTGAGTTATTTTATTCTTTATATAGTTTAGAATAGAAGTCATAACAAATCTTATGAAGTAATCAAAGATATTTTATTTTATTTCCATATTCATTATAAGTTTTTAATATTTTTGGTTTAAGTCTTTTTTCTTTGATTGCTTTAAAAAAGCTTTTGGTACCTTTATCTCAATCAAATTTTTATTTTATCTTTTATTTAATCCTATGATCTTTTTTCTTCCATTCACCAAATTTTTTTAGTTTTTCTTAATTTTTTTTAATTCTTCTTGAGCCAATTAGTTTTAAGATCCTTGTTGTAAAGTCATATGGACAATCTCATATATGAAGTTATGTAGATAATGAAAAAAGTGATTTTTATTTTAATATGAATTTTGTTATTTAAGAGACCTTTTCTTCAATAAGAGGATCTTTGAGATAGAAAGAATTGAATTTATAGTAGGATTTTTGGTTAGGAGGTGGTGTAAGTTGAATTGTAAATTCTATAAGAAGATGATATAATAGAGCCATATCATCTCTTATTCTATAAAATAATATATTATCATTATTAGCTCTTATCATTTCAATATAAAATCTATATTTTAATCTTAGTTCAAGACTCTCTAATCTCTTTATATTTGGTAATAGCTATTTTAATTCTTTTCTATCATATATCTTTTTTTTCTTTTCTATCATATATCTCTCTTTTCTTTTCTTACTTTTTATCTTTTTTAATGACACATGAATGTATAGTCTTTTGGATTTTATCTAGATTCATGTCCTTAATAGTTTGAATCATAGTTTCCAATTTGATTATTATTTTATTTATAAATCACAATGTATCTAATCTACAAGTCTTTTATGGATACTAGTTTTATATAGGCTTCTTATTTTATAATTATTATGAATTATTTCTTTATTTTTTCAATAATATTGTACAACTGTAAATCTATCTTTATCTATGTAGTAATTCTTTTAGTGCCACTTTTTTTTAATCATACATTATATTGATATTGTGCCTTATTATGTTGGATTATGCTAATTGTGATTTATGATTGTGATTCAATTTCTCATATGTGAATTGAATGATTGTCTCACCTTTGATATGTTAAGTGTATTATATTTCTTAATTCAATGGCCAATAGACAAGCAAAGCCAATAATATATTTGGAGATTAGTATAATTAGTTATAATAATTTTCTTTCATTTACACAATACTTTTGAGTTCCTATCTTGCCCTTGTATATAGAACAAGGAAATATTTTGATTTCATGGCATGATTATTATTTGTTCTTTTATTTAGAATTTAATCCAAACTTATTGCAATGTACAACATTATTATATAATACTTATTTGATATTTCTTTCAATGTTAACTATATTAGAATTTTAATATCTTCCATTCTTTCAATTGCCTCTTGGTTTTACATTGCTTTTGGATCAAAATTCAAATTCCAAGCTTAAAATGTATTTAAGTTTATAGTAATTTTATAAATCAAACAAAGCATGAGTTTTTGGCTTTTTATTGCCAATTCAAACCTTAGGTAGAGGTTATTTTACCAAGGTGTATAATATTGTTTGTATCTTTCTAGGGCTTTATTAGCCAAGCTTGGAATTAGGTGTGAAGGAATTTATCTTCCAAAAAACAGCTATTGAGACATTTTGAGAAAAATTCTTAATTTCTTAGACTTATTCTTTGTCCACTAGAATCTCCTTAGGAATTGTCTATCATCATTGTATAATTGCCTAATAACAAATTAAAAAATTAAAGTAGCTCCAATAAAAGTCATGAAGAAAAGACTAGCCAAGCAAAATCTTTGTTGGATGTGGTCTTCATATGTCTCACTACACTCTATTAACATTTTTCAAATGCCATATTTCTCCATTGTCTGTCATCATTGTATAGTCGACTACCATATTTGATCCTTGCACCGTTGATGCATACATCTCACTCCTTGCAACTCATACACAAACGGATTTAGATGAATGACGCAGAAACGAACCCATATAGATGAATGAATGGTGGATGAAGATAGTATGAATGTGTTTCCATTACGAGTGTGGAGGTGTGAGGAAGACGACAACGCCGTCGCAGCAAGAGGAAAGGAGCGATGGCGCAGGTGTGATTGCCCACCAAGCCCATCGGAATTTCGCACCCACGGACACACATTGCGTTGCACCCATTGCGACTGCCAACTTTACAGCTCCCGATTTCCTAGTTTATAGAAGTTCTTTTTGTTTCATGAGCCATTAGATCAGGCGTGGTCTCCTGAGACTGAGAACCAGAGTTGCAGCGTTCTTTACTTTGTTACCAGCATTGAATTCGAAGCAGATGAGCTCGTCGTTCACTCGTTGTTGAATGCGCACGGAGGGGTTTTAGCTCTGGCCGGGTTAGGATGTGGTGGGTGCAGGATGGTTGTTTGCAATGCAGGATTTTGAGATTCTTCGGTGCTGGTAATGTGAGTTTCAATTTGGTGGGAGGAATCGAATGCTTGAACTGCTGTGGGTTTTCTTGCCGGTTTCATTTTTGATTGGGCTTCGATGAATGCATTGGGTCGCAATTGGCATTGTTTTGGGTCATGGGTGATTTAACTACGCGTGGGAGCATGAAAAATGTAGAATGTTACTCGCGTAGGTTCGGTTTCAGAGTGTTTAGATCTTTAAAGGGTCGAAAGTCCGGTGTAGCTCAGTGAAAATTCTGGATTTGATAGAAGTGCTGACAGATTTGTCAAATTTTAGAGATACAGTTGATTTTGTGCTCATGCGTGGTGGAGGGATTGTTTTGATTATTGGTGCCATAGCTTGTTTTATATAACTTGTGTGTTTCTGTAGCTTTGAGGAAGTTGATAAGCATACCGGCATGCAGTGAGAAGAGGAGGTAATTACCAGTTAACCTTGCTTGCATTTCATTTGGCCTACGCATTTCTTGAAACACTAAGGTGGCCTTCCTGGAGGCATGTTTAGCATTCAACATTTCTAGTGACAAGAGTGAACTTTATGCATTTTTAGTTTTAGTTTTAGTTTCAGCTAAATTGAAGCTCGTTTGCTCTCTACAACTGGAGGATGCGATACTTTTAGAATGAATCAATTCATCTTTTTAGTTACTTCTTGTTTGTCCTAAACGGATTGTGTGTCGAGGCTATTTTGCATCTTAAAAGAAGGTTCCTGCATTTCTTGTGGATGCAAATTCAACTCTAACGGTGCCCTACTTTAAGCATCTGGTGTGTGTTTTAACCTTGACTTGGTTGCATTCCTGCGACACAGAAGCGAGATACATAGAGCAAGAAGGCTTTGAACTCAACAATGGGCATGCGATGCCATTGTTAGACTCCGGGACCTGACGTGCTGAAGCTGAGATTACATGCGTCATTCGTAAGCAATAAAGCTTGGCCGCTGTCATCTTTCTTGTTTAAGTAAGTCCTCTGTTTAGACCTCGTTAAAATTGAGGCGATTAGTGTTAACTGTTCGAGGTCGATCACATGAAACCTAATCCACCTTTGGTGGACGCTGTTGCCGCATTTGAAGCAACTAACTTGAATTTGATGTAGCTATATGGTTCGTTTGAGATGTGGATTTGGAAAGTGTTAAACGTTGTGCAGCTCAATACGGAAAAAAGAGGAAGAAGCAGCTGTTCTTAGTGATGCCTTCAAATAGTGACTACTCAAACACGAGGAATTGTCATTAACAGTGAGGTGATTCTCATCTCTTCCTCTTTTTAGTGTATAGTCAGATGAACCCTGTCATGATTATGCTAGAGTCATCTAAAGTCAGTGATGATATCATTAACAATGACATCTCCATTTAATTGTAAAGGGTATTTCACATTTTTAAAATCTTTTAGAATCACTCACATGGACTTCACTTTCACTCTTTGCTTGTGACAGCTCTGAAATAGTGATTACGGCCATATCAGGGAAGTATGTGAGAATATTTCTAAGAACCTTCAGCTTGAGCACTTGGATTTTATTCGGTTCACTCGTTTTGCATGTCAGACTTGTGATCTCTACGTCGTCTTGGATGCTCCAACTGTTAACTTGTTAGTTGTGTACCTATCATGCTTGCTTATCAGTCAAGTTTTGGCGAAGGGTCAGAATTTTTGCATTTCCAGGAATGGACATCAGAGTCAGGACATGAAAAAATGGTGGGATTCTCAGCATCTACTTGGCCATCTCCACTTGGATCACTTGACATGCGATGGAGAATCTCGTGCCTGTTGACCTAGTCCAGAGCTTTAGTATCAGTTTTTTCATCTACCTTCTTTTGAAGTTTCAGTTCTACACGGGTTTGCCTCGCTTACTCAGAAGTCATGCCAGCCGTGAACCGGATTCAAACCTGACTTTGCTTCTAATGCGATTTTCTTGTAACTTTTTTGTTTCAAGCGTAGAGGCTTAGTAGCCGTACCCAAGTCCTTGGGCGGAGTGCTGCCTACATCGACCGGTTTGCTTTCACATCCGTACTGGACGATCTTATTCTGCAGAGAATTGCGAGGCATGAAAGAGACGACCCACTCGAGTTGCGGCTTCAGTGGGGAATTCAGTGCAACGCTGTGAAAAGTGGCATAAAAGCTAAATTTTGACTGAAGGAGAACTTCTACCTGATCAGCTTCGAGTTAACTGAGGGCGACATGAAGACTATCAAATCGTATGAGAAAGTTTGCACACAAACCAGCCTGAATGTTTTTGGAACACTGAACTCTTCGCTAAGAGATCAATGCTGAACAGGTAACCACCAAGCTCATCCACAAATTTATTGCATCAATATTGCTCAACGTGTACTCAAGTCAGGCTTGTACAGCGATTACCTCATGTATCGATGTGCTGAGCATTAAGTGGTACATGAGCATGGAATTTGTAAAGATTGTAGTGATCGGTCGGCAACCATATATTTAGTTTAGCTTGTAAACACAACAATCCTTGCTTCCAATTATTACTTTGAATGCGTCCTACTCGTTCTCTGTTTTCCTTCATGATTGCTGAGATGGTTGTGCTTGCAGTAAAGCGGCGTTTAAGTGCACTGACCCCACCTTTTACACAAAATTTGTAAGCTTTGTGTGTTTTGGCCACTTTGCATTCCAATGTGCATTCCGTTTCATGACTAAAGTATTCCACCGGCATTTGAGTGTGTTCACTTAGGCTTGTGGTCAATTGTAGAGGTTACAAGGGATTTTAGACACAAGCACAAAAAGTGGTCTAATTTTGTCCTTGAAAAAATTTCTGAATTTTTAATTTTCAATTAATTTTCTGTAGATACCTGGAATTTTATTTAAGATTCTGTAGTATTTTATATCATATTGATACTATTTATAGTATGTGGTACAAGTAATCTTCAAGTGTAAAAATGGTTTAGAAAGACATTGGGCTTCAATGATCCAGAAGGTAACAGTTAGTCTTTACTCAACAAAATTAGAATCAATAAAAGATGTGGCTATCACTTATTTACATGATTATGCCAAACACATTGTATGTTATGAACTAGTTTAAGTGAGTTGGAAAAAACATTTGTTTGGAAAGATCATATTAAAAATCTAATTTGTACACATTGATATTATGAATGTAAATCATGCACAATAACTAACATCTTTTTATGGCACAATAGATAAACATACCACATAAAAATCAAAAACTAAATATTAATGATAATAATGATAATAACAATGGCATAACATCTGCATCAAAAAAAATGTAAAAATTATGTTGTATTAAATTTTAATTTCAAATTTTTTATATTTTTTTACCAAGACATATATTTGATATAAATATGATCATGTTTTCATTAAAATTCATACAATAATGGAATATAGTATTTTTAAAACATCAAAATATGAACTAAATTGTATGATTGCATTGATATGTAAATTTAATCTCAATATTTTTTCAATTGTATTACTCTTCTCCAATTCAAATCTTTTGAGAGCTTTATACTTTTTATGTTTACTTTCATTACTAAACAGAATTATTTTATTTATCTATTTAAATCAAAGCTATGCAATATAACAATATTTTTAAACACAAGAATTTTTATTTTTATTTTAAAGATACATTTACTATGTAATATATATTAAATAAATAATATTATATTTTACTTATTAAAAAAACCCTTAAATATATAAAAATTTCAAAAAAAAAAAAAAAAAACTTATAAAATAACCATGTTATTATTTGTAAAATAAAAGTACATGAATCTATATAATTATTTAAAAAATAAAAATAAAATAAAAATAAAATAAAAATAAAATAAAAAATCATAAGTAAAAAAGAAAGAAAGAAAGAAAGATATAGTCCAATTAATAATATTATAATTTATTTTTAAATTATGTCAAAAACAAAATCATTGCATATTATATTATAAGCTTGTAAAACTCTATATATATATATATATATATATATAATAAAAACTAAAATCTAAAGAATGAAACATGTATTCTAATAGATTTATTAATTTATATATATATATATATATATATATATATAATCTCAACACAATGAATTTGTACATTACTTCATTTATATATCTATTTATTTGCAAAAATATTTATTACAAGTAGTTTACAATAAAGCTATTTGGTACTATATTTATGATAAAAGTTTAATTAACTAAATAAAACATAGTTTATTCCTTGTTACCCAAAAATAACTGTATTTGAAAGTGACTCTTGTTATTTGAAAGTGTCTCTTGTTATCATGGTATGTCCAATAATATTACATTAAGTTGAAGGCATTAAATGATATATGCTTTAATAAAGAAGATAGTAAAAGTAGAATACACAAATAAGTGTCATTCAAAATATATTAAAATTTTCAGTGCTCTTTACTTAATTTTTTACAAAATGAGTAACCAAGAAATACATTTTATATAAATTTAGACTTGTTTTATATAAACATGTATTGTACCTTTTAAGTATATCTTACACTTTTAACAATTTTATAATATAAAGTTAAAAAATTAAATCTTCAAATGTATCATAATAAAATTTACACAACTATATGTTCAAAATCATTATACTTAAAATTAAAAAGCACAATTTTAAATATAATCTATAGTGAGGATATAAAATTAAAATATTTTTTAAAATTCGTATATATATTGGCAGTAAATATCACGTTTTTTATGATTGTTATATGAATCCTATTCAATTAAGTTGACTTACAAGCCCACAGAGCAAAGGAGAATCATTATTTTCTTATTTTTAATTGCAGTATGTTCATGTAATCAACAATGTTGCCACACACCAAAAAAAAAAAAAAAAACACATGAAATACACATGTCATTAGTTATTCCAGTAAGACGTATGCAATGAAAACATTGGATAGAGTATGAGTTCAAAATACATTTTAATTTTCTGTCCATGTGTATATATGCACACACAACATGTGAGCAACAAGTCCAAGATTTAAATTCAAACCATGTATTAAATTAATATTGTTATTTATAGGCATATGTTAACACACGGTGTAAGTAGCAACAAACTTAATTAGAAGAGCATAAAATCAATCTGTTCAAATCATTTTTGATATCCCAAATCATGTTTGTTTAATCACTTAGAATTTATAGTTCTGTCATTACTTTTCCAACCAAATAACCAACAAAGTAATGAATTTCATGATGGCCTGATTGAAGCTGAGCTCCCAGAATAGCATCCTGGTCAAAGATACCTCTGAGGGCAGGATGGACTGGATGAATGAATAAGTTATAAATGGATGAATGATAGCGTGGATGGATGAGGGCCGGCAAGGAAAGTAATGAGCACCAGAGGTGTTGGGGGGGGGGAGAATAAACGTAAAAGGTGGAAGACAAAGGCATTAAAGGCCAGATGAATACAAAAAGGTAGGGCTGTGCCACCACATAATAATGAGCCTGAGAAGCTGAAGTTTGCCTGTGAAGTTGAAGTTTGACTGTGCTTTTAAGGTGTGACTCTCTGACATGTCTCCCCATGGGATATTTTTATCACTAATTATAAAACTGACGGTGCCACATGTTTGTTCCCATTAGCTAACGAAATGAACCCAAAATAGTTTTAGATTCGGTTATAATAATTTAAAAATCTAATTGAGATTTATGGAGCATAGACAGCAAAGTATAACCCAAAGTAGTGGGAACCTCAAAAAGATATGCAATAAAACAAACTGAGACAAAAATATTTCTATAATGCATGAAAAGTAGTGATCTAATATAAATTACAAGAAAATTTATTCAAAACCCTAAATAAGGAAGTTGACTTAGATGTTGGTAAGGTGAAAAGACATTATGAAATTTCAAATTGATGTGTGATTCCATATTCTACATTAAAAAAGTGCACTATATATATTTATACTTACATATGCTGTTCACTCTCCCTTTTAGAGATTTGATCTTGTTTGATATGACTATAAATTTGGGTTATTTTTTGATAATGGGAATGATTTAATGATGTGTTCTGAGGTGTCAAACTGGACTTCTTACGGTTTATTAGGCTTGCCAAGGTCCCCTGAAAAGAATTTGAGCAATTAAATGTTAATATCTGAGGATTTGTTTTATTACTTAATGGAAAGCTTATGAGAACTATGTAGATATTGTAGTTTTTATTTTTATTTTTATTCTTTGGTAATTTTTAAATTTTCATTTTTACTCGTATTAGTGATATAGTCTATAAATATTGTCTCAACTATTATCAGCCAAATTGGTTGTTGGTGTGAATAAAATTCAATTGAAAACATATCCACTGTACAATCCCATAGAAAACCGATTTTTTAACAAAAGTTAATTATCCAGCAACAAAACGTGGTTTTAATTTACTATGTAGGACTTGCATTTAGTATATTTTTTTAATGGAAGATTTTGTTGGAACAACCTAAAGATGCCATACAACTTGTATTGCAAATGATTTCTCTGTCTCCATCGTGGAAATGGATCTCTACATGAGAAATTTTCACAAAGCTGCAAGGCTTTGACCACTGATGCCACAGATTTGAATCCAAATGGCATAAAAAACTTATACTGCAAACACATGTCACTTGTGACATGCCTCCAAGAAGTAAATATTTTGCTTTGTGACAAGGTCCATTAGTCAAATAGTAGTTGACTTTGAAAAGAAACATGGTTGTTGAATCTTTTAGGATTGTGTTCTTGACATCCTCTAAATTTGTTTAAGTTGTGTTTCTTTCTTTAGTATATTATAGGACATTATATTGTATTCTTTGCCAATGTGGACAACATGAAGATTGTTGATTTTTCAAACACATTGGATAACTCAATAACATAATCCTTCATGCTTTTGCCACATCCTTAACTTTTATATTCTGTATTTTGTAAAAGACACAAATAAACTTGGGTGGTGACTCTCTTGTACAAATTTTTATTTCATTTTATTTTAAATAATAATTTCCAGACAATTTGAAAAACTAAAAAACAGGGCTCTGAAAAATAAGGAATATTTATATATTTATATACAGTTATGCACACATTTTCAATAGTTTGAAAATTTTAACCTGGAATAATAACAAACTATTAATAATCATGATAATCACAAACTCCCATCCAATCAATGTTTTATTTTCATGTATGTATGTATGTATGTATGTATGTATGTATGCATTTATAAAGCTTATCCCTTGACATGCTGAATCTGTTTGTATACACATTCTTACAAACTTATTTGAACATTTTGGGTGAATTTTATTAATCTATGTGATTCTTAACTTCAGAAAATAAATACATGATTTAGGTCAATGATTCTAAATAAGATGTAAAAAACACATTAAAATTGGAATAAGTAGCATATTACAATGCATTATTTAAATTTATATATGTTAATTTTGTTGAAACCTTTTTATAGACTTTAAAAAACGTATGCAGATTTTTTTTCATATTATTCATAAACTAAAAATCAAAATAATATACATTGGGTCATCCCTTAATGTATGCATTTTGCAAATGAATTCAATTTCAGTATCAGTTTCATTTTGAATATTATCTCCATGATGGAAATTTAAAAAATAAAAACAAAAACCAAAAAACAAACCAAACCAAAAAAAATTCATGTAAACACTGGATATACAAATACTTTGTTATAGTTTTCAAGTGCAAGGTTTTATGTTGAATGTAATGACTGTTAGCAGTACCTGATTAAAAACCAGAACAAAAAAAACTTGGTATCATTAAGAGCCTAACATAAACTCCCATATTTTTAAATCATATTTATTACAATCCAATTTAATTACAAAATGTATAACTATTTATATTAAAAATGGTTTCCTGCTTGTGTTATAAGTTGTCATGTTGTTCAAATAAACAAAATGACTACAACATGATTGCAAAGTTGTTCCTTGTAACATTTCAAAATTTGCAATTTTATCTGGAGCAATGATCTGGAACTCTATAATCTTATATGACAGCAACAATGATTAAATAAGCATCAAACGAAAGCATATGGCTTTATTCATTTTCAAGAACCATTATTTCCCAAGAAAACATCTACCCCAAAAAACTATACACAATTTTAGCCCAATTGGAACAAAAAACATGCCATGAAGCGTTGGCTTTAAATATCAAAACCATGCCCAAAGATTCTTTGCTTAAGAAGATGTAAACATGCACCAAAGTGCACCACCCATATTTACACCCACAAAAAGGTGTAGCAGAAAGCTCCAATATTTATTCGAAAAATAAAATTAAAATCTTAAAGAAACACTGTTACGACAACAACAACCACAACAACCACAACATCGATACTACAATAAAAGAGAAAGTATTGCAATAAAAGAGAAAGTATTACAATAAAAGAGAAAGTATTACAATAAAAGAGAAGCTCCACAAACACAAAACCTCCCATCTCTCTCCCCACAACAAACACGGGAACGAAGACGTTCTCATGGCACTACACGACACGTGTCTTGCGCAACGACATTCCGTTCCCAAGAGGCCTCGAAGGCTACGATTCGCGACGCATGTCTGGGGATGGAAGCGGCGCTCGTGACGAGAGGGGGAGGGGGACTGGAAAACTGCACGAACCTAACGAATTTGAGAGTGTAAAAGTAGGAGGGGCCAGCGAGGCAAGGTCGTTGAATATTCAATGCCGTGCCATAAGGAAAGGCAGGGCAGTGGCAGAGCTAGGGCAAGGAGTGAGGCATCGCATCATTCCGCGTCCCACAGCGTGGCAGGAGTCCGCGTTGTGAGGATGAGCGGATTTGCAAATCATTCCTCCCCAACACAGATTTTATATACTGTCCAAAACGAGCTCCACAATCTGAGCACTAGGGGGTAAAAAGGAGCCTTCCAGGGAGCCTGTACGCAACGACGCGACAAATTTAGGGGCGCTCCACCAGCGTAATGAGGAGGCGAATGCGCCCAAGGACTATTAATGGGGGATGCCAATAATGCGTCGCTCATCACTGGCGCCGGGACGGCGTGACAACCAAATCGGGGTGGATGTGGTGGACGCCGCCCGGAGGACGGCTGCGGCCCTGAGAAGCCAGCCACGCTCCTCCATCGTGGCTCCTGGCTGCCCCCCAATCATCTGCTGAGCCAGATCCCGGTTTGGCCCAGCCCGCGCCCGGCTCGCCCGCTGGTTGAGGTTTCTGGCTTGGGACCGCTCTACCCGGCCCCAGTTTCTCTATACCCTCCTGACCACCCCCTCTCGCCAGCGTCTCAGACATTCCCCCTCACAACCCTGAAAAAGCCTTTCCCAGCAATTGAGACCACCGTTGCTGATCCATGCTCACTTCCACCTTCAATCAAATTGCGATTGTCGTTCTGACTGGGTGCCGTTGTTGAGAATCCCACTGGTTGTGTGGCACCGTAAGTGCGAGTAGAGGTCGCAAGGGTACGAGTGCGGACAGGTGAGTTGTGGATGTGCGCTCGTTGGGACATGGAGGAGGTGGCGCTGTGAAGAGGTAGTTTGAGAGAGGGAAGAGATCGTGTTGATCGGCGAGGTTGTGGATGGTGATGGCGATGATGGTTGAAGGTTGCGATAGAGTTCGTGATGAGGCACACAGAATGAGGGCCACGGCGAGCTCTGGGGCGAGCCTCGGACTGGGAATGGAGTTTTCGATGGTGTCGCGAGGTGGGGACGGCGGCGGGCCACGCGCGTGCCCTGTGCAGCTAGATCTGCTGCCTCTGAGGCCGTTGTCGCAGTCGAATTCGAACTCGCAGGCGACGGCCCCGTCCGTGCCATCGTCGACTACGTCCCGGGGTTTGGCATGGCAGGCGCTGGTGGGTTCCAGGACAAACTCCGGGAGCGGGAATGATGATGGAGAGGTGACGACGTATGCTAGCGGGGGGCGGGGCGGGTCGCCGAGAGGTGGAATAGACGTGAACCAGATCCCATCGACGGATGGGGAGGAGGAGGAAGAGGCAGTGGTGTCGTCGCCTAGCAGCATCGGGATGAAGCGGGGGCGGGAAAAGAGTGGGCACGAGTTCGAGTTGGAGAGGAATACAACGTGCGAGATGAGCTCGCGGGGGGGAAGCGACGAGGAGGACGAAGGAACGACGCGAAAGAAGCTGCGACTGTCGAAGGAGCAGTCGGCACTGCTGGAGGAGAGCTTCAAGGAACACAGCACGCTGAACCCGAAGCAGAAGAACGCTCTGGCGAAGCAACTGGGTCTGCGGCCGCGTCAGGTGGAAGTGTGGTTCCAGAACAGGAGGGCTCGGACAAAGCTGAAACAGACAGAGGTGGACTGCGAGCTGCTGAAGCGATGCTGCGATTCGCTGAAGGATGAGAACAGGAGGCTGCAGAAGGAGCTGCTGGAGTTGCGAGCCATCAAGGTGGCGCCTCCGTGTGTGATATCGCACGATTACTACATGCCTCTGCCCGCGGCGACGCTGACGATGTGTCCGTCATGCGAGAGAGTGGCGACGGTGGATAACAGGTCGTTGACGTTTGCGAAGCCAGGGTTTTCACATTTGTCGCAATCAAGCGCAGCATGTTAGTGAGAAAAGAAGAAGGCAGGTTTAGATGAGTTCTTTTTTCTTTCTTTTTTTTTTCTTTTTTTTTGGGTTAGAGTTTAGTTTCCACGGGCACCTTCCATTGAAGAGGCGCGCCTCGTGTTGTACAAATATTTTCGTCTAGGCTCCTTTTTGCAAACGAGCTCTTATTGGCTGCGATGTTCCTTTATTCTACTCGGGGCTATCTTTCTCGACCCAAGGCGGACCTTGAAGAACAGTTTGTGCATGGTAGTGCTCTTTCTTAACAAGGATTCATTGAGGAGAACAAATACTTTTCACTCCTTTCCCTTCATTTACCACCAATGTTTTAGTCTTCTTGTGTCACTGAGGGTTGTTCTTGGATTGAAATTAGTGGTTTGGTTACATGAACATAAAGCGTTCATGTTTCCAACACCCTATAATTGGAACGAGACTTATGGCATCTCTTCTCTCTCTCTCCAGTGCGCTGATTCGTGGTCGCAATATCCAATTGAAATCCGGCAGTTTAACCTCATCCCTCTTCACCGAAATCTGTCATGCGTGGAACAAACCATCCCCCCTGAAACTTCTACTGCCATGTTGGTTACCAGCTCGTACACGAAACTCGTTACATGAAACGCGCAGGTCTGCGTCCCTACACGTCGACACCGTGTAGGGATACCACCAATCTGCTTCAGATGATATTGGCTCATCACAGGTACAGTAGGTGTTAACCTTTTCGTGTACTGCGAGAGATAGGCCGGAGTGGGCGACATTTCAACCCAATCAGCACTTGGTGGGTGAATGTTTATGATTCCGTTACTGGAGAGAGGGATATGAAAGACAAACCCTTGAATCGAGACCCCTGCGAAAGGCCGGGGAAAAGTCGTCGAGTACCGTGAGGGAAAGCATCTACCGCAGCGCCAGGCACGATGATGTCCTTCGTTGTTGCTGACCTCGTAGTTCGTAGCTCGTAGCTCATGGCGCATAGCTCATAGCTCATAGCTCTTGGCCTTGGAATCGCGGCGAAGTAACCCCGCAGCGCTGAATTGAACGGATGAAAATAATATTTTGATGATAAATTTAGAATGATATATATGGATGAGAGTGCCTGGTCAACTGAACCAGAGATGATCCTAGTAACTAAACCTTGTGATGGATGAAGAATTATATTTGTTTTCAATGTTTGTGGAATACAAATTTCATTCATATATATATATATATATATATATATACACGTATGTATTCTTGCATGTAAATTTCTAGAGAAAATTTCTATGAAATTTATAAAATAATAGATAATTTTTCTCAATTTATGAATGGATTGTTTTGGAAATTGTAATCTTCAAATATTGCATTCTAGGTTTCTTCTTTACTAGATAGTGCTTTTGTTTGAAGGTGTGCTAAAATAATTACAATAAAATATTAGAGCTTCACTTTTTACAAGAAATAGGAAGTTTTAAACTATTAATCATTGAATGTAAACTATGTTAACAATCACTTATGACACCATCATATTTTATTGATTTCTAATTAATGTGTATGTATGTATGTGTCTCTCTGTATGTATGTAAATGTAGTGGTGGTTAAGTAAAATTTTAAAGTATGACACATCTTTATATGAAAAAACTTATTAAAATTTATGAAATAAGTAAAATATCTGCATTTTGAATGAGACTTTGTAAGTATACTTTTTTAATAATAAACTATTTATTTACTAGCATAGATATAATTATTTTAGTACAATGCCACTATAAGTGTATTCTAACAACTTTTGAGACTATATTTTTATAAGATGCATAAGGATAGTCATAAACATAACCTAGATTATCAAGTTTTGCCTCTGAGGTATAAAATTAATATCAATAGAAAAAAAATGTACAAAATTATATAAAAAGTACCATGAATATTACCAAAAACTGTATATTTATGCTACCAGAAACACTCATATAATAAAATTAATTTGAAAATTTAACAAAACACCAAATTTTGATAATTATTTTCAAGAATATATCAAAAATCAAAAAGTACATTCTTTTTGGTTATTGTCTCTTTACCATGTTTGTGGTTGTAAATCAACTATTTAGGTTTTTTATTTTCTTCATTATAATAATAGTATCAATATCAATAATAATGTTATTAATAATACAGCAACAAAATTACAAACGGGTTTACTCAAACAATTCCAGTGAAGACCTTAAAGCTACCTTGACTGACTTGTGTTCAAGTACACACTGGACTTTTTAATAAAGTAAAATTATTTAACCACTGAATTTTTTTTGATTCACTTGTCAAAGAAACCAACATATTGATATTCCTATACTGGAATCATATTACATTTTGATGAATCCTTGGTGATTTATACAACTAACTTTGTTCTTCATACAATTTTCATTTCAATCTTCATGCAAAATTTGAGTCTACATTTTCCCTAATCAATTGTATTTTTCTAATAATAGTGGTAACAATATGATTTGGATAAGTATGATTTTTTATCCCTTTGTTACACAATTTCACATGCCAAAGTTTATTAGTTTATTTATTAATTAAAGAACAGTAATTATTAATATTACAATTATTGAAATGTATAATAATCAACACTAAAAATGCACATAGTTTTCCATGCTTAAGTTCCTTAGAAAATTAAAGAGAGATAAAAACCTGATGAATGTGATTCCAATTTGATTTAAAAGGAGATTATTATTACTTGTTTCTTAGGATTCAAAGTAATTTTAAGCACTCCAATGAACACAAAATCTTTCTGTGGAAAATTAAGTTGAGTTTCACTTTAACCATTTTCGAACTTATATGTTTCTTGATTGTAGAATAATTTCCAAGATTTTTTTTTTTTTTTTTTTTTTTTTTTTTCCCCTCAAAACATAAGCTAAGGCAGTAAAGCTTTTCAATGACACTTCCCTTACTATTCTGAAACAACATAGAAACTAAAACCAATTTTTATTTTAAAAACTTATTTCTCATAAAAATGCTCAATGGGTCTTCAAAAACATATATACTTGCCAACTAAATTCATCTTTTGTGTACTGGATACCTGAATTTTGTTCAAAATTATTCAATTAACAAGAATCTTGCCAAAGCATTAGTACTTTACTATTGAAGTCTCATTTAGTCCTTTATATACAATTGCAAGAATACATGCATTAAATGTTAATTAAATTATTTAATAAACTTTTTAATCCGACACACATACATGTTGATGTGTATGAATATATATATATATATATATATATATATTTCTTCCTTTCTTTCTATTTATCTATCTTGTAAACCAAAAATTTACAAACTTTACAATCATTGTTTTAACTTATAATTACTTTTTAAGGAATAAAACCATTCAATTGGTTTACTGATATGCAATGGTTATTTTAGCTTTTCTCTGTTTAAATTACACTATTTAAAAAAAATATAATAGCCATGATATTAATTACAGCTTGAATGAAAATACCTTATGTATTATAATTTATAGAATTCTGAGTAAACTCCCTATATGTATTGCATCATAAAAGAATTTTATAAGTTTGTCGGTTTTTTGTGTTTTGGATTTTTTAATAGTTTTTTAATAGTTTTTTCTTTTCTTTTCTTTTCTTAATTTCTACTGTTAATTTTCAAAATTAACCCAAAATTATCAACATATATTCCTTTGCACATGTAGCATACACAATTCATTAATAAAAGTAATCATTGTTTAATATCTTCCAAGTTATTTTTGTAATAAAAAAAATTAACATAAATTAACAGTTTTCATGGATAAGTTTGACTGTCTGACATTTTGCAATATTTTTTAAACTTTTCTTTCTTTCTTTCTTTTCATACTATACAAAATTTTATCAATGCCAAAGCTTTTTGTACTTTATTGCAACTTGTTTTGTTCTTGTTTGTGAACATTTCTTCTTGTCTCTTTCTTACATTTCCATGTATCAATGAATGAGTCTTCATTCACATATATATATATATATATATATATGTCTGTGTGTGTATATGTGCATATGTATGAATAGCAGTGGATGCAAGAAAAAGTTAATTGTCACAAAATTGATGATTTATAACATGTATACAAAAGGTTTGAACTACACAGGGAATTTATATTTCATCTAGTATTGAATCTAACAATAACACTTATTTTAAGATAGAATTGGTTGGAATTAACTATGTTGAGATTGCACCAAACAAGATGTAAAATGGTAATGGAACTTTAGGATGACATCAAAGAAGACATTCAACCAATAGTCTTCTTTAATGTCATTCAATATCATTGCTAGAGTTGGGAGAAAACGTGAAGGTTACAGACTCTCCAGAAATTCAAATTCCCATATACACATCAGCATGGCCAAGTCAGCACTCATGAGAGAGTTTGATTGGCCATACTTTTCATTGTTCTTCCTTTTATTTTATTCTATTTTTCTTTTTAATAGTTGACTGCAGTGGAAAGTCCCAGTGAACAGCTCCGACGGGTTGGTGGGTGGGTCGGTGGGTGGCCGAGGTGGGTCGGTGGGTGGCCGAGGTGGGTCGGGCATCAGCCTCGGGGAGAGGGTGGGAACATCGACGACCCGGAATGTTCCCAGCTTAATCATGGGTCTGACCGACACTAGGCAACCTGGTCGCTGCAGTTGAAATCCCGGGTTGAATAGCGGGCTAGAGGCTCACCCTAGCCCCCCCACCTGCCGCCATGGATGACAGACTGAAGACCGTGACCGAACCTTGCTGTGGTCATGGCTTTGGATCATGGTGTCTTCCAAGACATATATAGAGAGAGGGTGTTGCTAATGTCACCACAGTTTTTACTATTGTCACCACAACCCACCCACTCAATAATTTTTTTTTAGTTTTTAAAATTTTCAATCAAAAAAGTTTTTTATTTTTTAAAAAAGATTATATAGAAAATAAATTTATTTTTAATAAAAATAATTAAAATTTTAATAAGAATAAGATAGTGGTGACATATGGTGGATGGCAAGTTATGGTGGTGGTAGCAAAAACTATGGTGGCGGTAGCAAAAACTATGGTGGCGGTAGCAAAAACTATGGTGGCATTAACAACACCCTATATTTATTTATTTACTTATTTAGTGATTATTTATATTAAAAATAGTAATAATAGTCAGTTACTTCAACACATGTAATATAATTTTAGATTATAAAAAACAAGTACATTATTTTTACTATACTTGGTCCTATTGGTTGTGTTTGAAATGCATCAAGATAATATTGTTGAACAGTCAGAAAAATATTCATTTTGAAGTGGCCAATGTTCACATCATTTTATCATCTCTATGACACATTAGCTAGTTGTTTTGTACTCATACATTGCAAAGTGGCCCAGCTTTGCCATTTTTAGTTTTTAAAAGTAAAGTAACTTGATAGTTTATCATCTTATACTGTTAAGTGGTCTTGTGTCTTGTAAACTCACTTGAATACTCTTCAATCAAGAATTTGTAAATAACATTTGCATTATGGTTGATAAATGATAATGTTATTAAAATGAGTATTTTGTATTCTTTTATGATATATTTGATGATTTGATGTAGTCCACTTGGTTTTAGATAAAAATATTAATTATATGAAGTATATAACTATATTTATAGAGTATAAATATGATAAAGAAGAAAAAATAAAACTCAACAAAATAAATTTTATTTATTAAATTTAGTTGACTATGAAAGATAGAACCATGAATGGTTATTTAGCCAATTGCACCATGTTATAATAACTAACTCTTAATTGCAACAATCATGGAAGTTCCAATTTTCAGTTAGTCATTTAGCCATTTGATCTTTATTAATGAAATATGAACTTGTATATAACATCAAAATCTTCTATTATTTGAGGTAAGCTCATAAATAAATAAATAAAGTTCAAAATTTTATACTTGTTAAAAATATAATGACCAATTGCAATTTATTAGCCCTAAACACAAGACTGCAATGTTTTTATTGGTACAAAAATCTCATATAGAAATAACAATTGAAATTTAGTTGTAACCTCACTGGCTGTGTTGGGTAGTGTGTTCTAATCATAATACACAATCTCCCACCACCACAGCAGTAACAACAACAAAAAGAAAAAGAATAAAGAATAAAAAGTCCAAATACCACATCTTGTCCTAACATGTCCTTGAATTTGTAGAACGAGGGTGAGCCTAGTAGAGAGCTCTCTGGAACAAATACATACTCAAACAGGGGACAGAATTAAGGGTTGAGTGCCAATCAAGAGGAGCTTCTAACACATGGGGCCACCACCCACACATGAGCAAATATGCTGAGCCCTAGTAAGAGGCAAGGATAACTTTGGATGTGGAACCCTTTTTAATATGGATATGAGGAATATGGTGGTAGCACAAGAGCTCCAGAACAAGAGTAGAGGAGGAATATGGTGGTAAGATGGGCACCTAGACAGTCACACTGGTGTGGGTACAATCAAGGCACTCACTGTCTTCACACACCTGTCCAAATTCTTCACTCTCCTGTGCATTCCCTACTCACAAGCTGGCATTACTTACACATCCAACTTCCAATGACCTGCACCCAAAGCATTTTGTTCATTTACATATATGTATATACATTTTTTAAGCATGATTAAGAAGTCCAAGGAGAGGGGGCTCTTGCAATATATTCTGGAGCATCCAAGGAATAAAAGCACTGAGGGGTGGGTGTTGGAGTTAGCCAGTGGCACATGGCAAGCAAGACCTGGTCCAACTGAATACCATGTCCCCAGTACAGCCATTCAAAGTCGACAAGAGCAGTGGATCAATCATGTCCCAACAACCACCCTGGCATGACCAGCCCCTGCCTACACGCAATCAATCAACTGATTCTATCATACAGTGCATCACATAATATCACAATCAGTGACAACGCCCATCCAACAACCTTAGCAGGGCTCTAAACCAAAGGAAAAAACTAAGCTACAATGTTGTCAAACCTGACACACACACACACACACACACACACAGACTATCACGACCCCCCACAAGGACTGACATCGGCCGTTCTCTCTCTTCTGGTGTACTATGGAAGTGTCAGTATGACCGTCAGGCTGAAAAGATTGCATTCGCAATCAAATGGTGGGGACAAGTGTGCAGAGAGTCAGAGCTGTGGGCGCGGGCGCCACGCATCCCGTATTAATTTTCGCATTCAAATGCTGTAACAAGTTTGCCCCGCGTTGCAAGTGAGTGGATGCTAGGTTCGAATAATAGTGGATTGAGGGTGAGAAAAAGTGGACAACATCTTCATGGTCTATACTCAATATTATAACCTTGAAAACCCCACTTGCCCAAGGAATTCATTCTCGTGTTTCATGCATTATGTAGAATACTTGCCTGCCACTAAAGTGAACAGGAGAGAAACTATGAGTAAGTGCAAAATAATTTCTTTCGAATGAATTGTACAGATATCAGCTCATGGCATGACTGTACAAAAAGATCTGTACAAAAGATCAGCAAGCAAAAATTGTTCTAGAGCTCTGTGAGTATGGCTGAACGTTCACGGTATGGTACAACACGAGGCGAGCCTCTTCAATGGAAGGTGCCCGTGGAAACTAAACTCTAACCCAAAAAAATTAACTCGTCTAAACTTGCCTTCTTCTTTTCTCACTAACATGCTGCGCTTGATTGCGACAAATGTGAAAACCCTGGCTTCGCAAACGTCAACGACCTGTTGTCCACCGTCGCCACTCTCTCGCATGACGGACACATCGTCAGCGTCGCCGCGGGCAGAGGCATGTAGTAATCGTGCGATATCACACACGGAGGCGCCACCTTGATGGCTCGCAACTCCAGCAGCTCCTTCTGCAGCCTCCTGTTCTCATCCTTCAGCGACTCGTAACACCGCTTCAGCAGCTCGCAGTCCACCTCTGTCTGTTTCAGCTTTGTCCGAGCCCTCCTGTTCTGGAACCACACTTCCACCTGACGCGGCCGCAGACCCAGTTGCTTCGCCAGAGCGTTCTTCTGCTTCGGGTTCAGCGTGCTGTGTTCCTTGAAGCTCTCCTCCAGCAGTGCCGACTGCTCCTTCGACAGTCGCAGCTTCTTTCGCGTCGTTCCTTCGTCCTCCTCGTCGCTTCCCCCCCGCGAACTCATCTCACACGTTGTATTCCTCTCCAACTCGAACTCGTGCCCACTCTTTTCCCGCCCCCGCTTCATCCCGATGCTGCTCGGCGACGACACAACCGCCTCTTCCTCCTCCTCCCCATCCGTCGATGGGATCTGGTTCACGTCTATACCACCCCTCGGCGACCCACCCCGCCCTCCGCTAGCATACTTCGTCACCTCTCCATCATCATTCCCGCTCCCGGAGTTTGTCCTGGAACCCACCAGCGCCTGCCATGCCAAACCCCGGTACGAAGTCGACGATGGCACGGACGGAGCCGTCGCCTGAGAGGTCGAATTCGACTGCGACGAAGGCCTCAAAGGCAGCAGATCCAACTGCACCGGGCACGCGCGCGGCCCGCCGCCATCCCCACCGCGCACAATCGAAAACTCCATTCCCAGTCCGAGGCTCGCTCCGGAGCTCGCCATGGCCCTCATTCTGAGTGCCTCATCACGAGCCCTATCGCAACCGTCCACCATGGTAGCCATCGCCATCCACAACCCCGCCGATCCGCAACACGCACCACCACTCCCAGCACCAACACGATCCCTCCTCGCACTCAAACTCCCCCTTCACAACCCCGCCTTCGTCATAACTCAGCAAATGCACATCTTCAACCCTTATCAAGCAACCTTGCAACCCACCTTCCCCTCCTCAACGCCAAGTTTCCACAAAACCTTCAAGACACCCCACGCAAAGCTCACCCCGATGTAGACCAAATGCTCGACCCGATAGCATAAGCAACACAACAGCACCCTGCATTCCGAACATGTGCGCCCGATAGTTAGGCTACCAAGAGACGTGAGGATTAAACCTATAGGCGTTCGACTGGGGCGATCCCGGGCAAGGTCGGGCGTGCGACCGTAGCAAACCCCTGCCCGACCCGACCCGACCCGGCCCGCGGAAACGGCGGGGCCGGGTTGGACCAATCTGGTCGTAACGAGCAGGCCCTGCGATGATTGGGGTCCGGGAATCGGCGTCTGTGAACGGGGCCTATTTGGCGTCATCATCCAACACGATGCCGGATCGTGGGTGGTGCGATGGTTGGACGGTTCGGCTGCCCCCTCTCCAGCATAGGAGTGTCCCCTACCTTCCTTCGTCGCTTTTAGCTTTTGGCTTTTCACTACCTCCAGTCTTAGTGCAAATTTAAACCCTCGCCATCTATCTGGCCACCTCCCCTTCTCCTCCTCCTCCTCCCCCTCCTCGCATCGCATCCCCCTCTCCCTTCGAGACATTATTAGTCCTCGCCCGCCCCTGCTCTCGGTGTGCCTTTCTGATTCGCTTGTCGTGGCCGAGACCCACGGCATCTGGGCCCCGCTGCGATGCAAATGAGTGGTGGCATTATGGACGCGCGGGTTTCTACGACTCCCCCCCAGTCCTCCCCAAATGGATGTGGCAGCAGTTGTTGCTATACCTGGAGCTCCAAAACTTTGTATGTCCGCTGCATGTTCTCCGCAGAATAATGCACAGTGTGCTCGTAACGACGAGTCAGCTCCTATCCCTTGTGCCAAAATGCAGGAATGTGGAACCCCGTATTCCTAATTGGGTCTGATTCGCAACTACTTCCTCCTGTTTTGTTTTATCTCCCTTCCTTGTCCTCGTCTATCCCCTTTTCCTTTCATAAAGCGAATTCTGATGCGTGAATGCTTTGTCTCTTGCGATGGCGCTTCTGGATTCTTTATTCGAAAAAGGCTACTTCTACAAGATGCTTTCTATTTCCGGTAGAGAAAGTTTGTTTCGTTCCTTGCAATAGTTTTACTTTACTGCCTTTTAGTTAGGCATGAAGATATAAATGTGGACTCAACTATCCCCATCCAACTTGGACATGATTGACATAAAAGACAAATTATGTATGTGGCGTAAATCCAAGTTGTGGTTGAATTTGTCTGAAATGACCTAAAACTACCCGAAGAAGACAAGTATTGAAAGCATCCAAATCAGTGAGTTTCATTATAACTCACCGAGTATTTCTTCCTCCGTTCGTTGTTCCGGATATGGATGTTGTTGATCCTACACAACATCCATTTGTTCATTGAACATTGTGCAATATTTTTTGTAAAGCTCGGGGTGGATTTATTGAGCATCTATGAGTCACTTTAAGGACAATGTAGTTATGATATTATTAAAATTAGAAGCAATTCTTGTTTGATGTAGAATATACATCACAGGGTGTTTGTGATGTCACCAAATTTTTTGCTATTGCCACCATAATCTGCCATCCACCACATGTTATCACAACCTTTTAGTTTTTTAGTTTTTAGTTTTTTTTAATTCCAATAAATTTTTTTTGTTCATCTTTCTAATATGTTTTCTTTTTCAAATTGTATATAAAGTCAATTTAAATTCAATAAAAATAATAATTACAAAATTAATGAGAATAAGTTGTGGTGACAATAGCAAAAACTGTGGTAGCATTAGCAACATCCTATACATATTATTTGAAGTGTAATACATCCTATACATATTATTTGAATTGTAATACATCCTATGTTGTCTACAGTATTTTGAATGAAGAAATTTGCAGTCTGATATCTTTTATCTTGTGTATGTATGTACACACTAAACTTTATGTTCGTTTTTGGAAGGCCAACAAAGATAAAATTGGTTCAGAGACATTTTATTTGATACACTGAGCAAAGGATTTCAATCAAAGAACACTTCAATTGAAGAGAAGACAAAATGGATGGACTTCTCTTTCCTGAAGAATAAATAAATAAATATATATATATATATATATATGGTTAGACTGTAGACCTTGTTTGGGTAGTGGAAGAATAAAGGAAAAGGGAAAGGACAAGACATGGCATGGGCAAAATAGCAGTTGTTCCAGAAGTAGAGGATCCTCCTCCAGAAGGACCTCCAGCTGGAGTTGGAGTAGCCACACAATGACCCCCACTAGTGCTAGCAGTAGTATTCTGCCTCACCCATTAAACACATGATGTGTGGAATGGGATGGGAAGGGAATAGAATGGGATGAGCCGCACAGAGCAGGCATAAGTTAAGGATCTAATAGGATAAAACAAAAAAGGAAAAAGAATATGTGTTTATATAGAGGGGGAGAAAATAAATAGGAATGTATCAAGAATTTTGGTTTTAGGGGTAGATTTCTAGAAGGTATGATCCTTCCTTGTTTAGGGGAGGGGGATGTGGGAGTTTGGATGGGGAAATTATATCTCCTTTTTCTGGTATTGTTGTTATTAATGTTTTTCTTTTTTCTTTTTTTCTTTTTAACTATATTCCTCACGATTCCAACATCAAAGAGGTAAATATGGTAAGAGTAGTGATGGTAATGATGGGAGCGCTGAGGTGGACATTGGAATGATGATGGTAGTGCTGAGGTGGACAGCGAAATGCTGATGATGACTCATCATTGTCTTCTTTTTCAGAGTGCTGATGACTCATCTCTCGCATCCTCTTTATATCCTTCCATTATATATTTTAATAATATATTTAAAGTAAGTTTCATCCAGAAAAACGGGTTCAGATGCTGTGCATTGGATTGAGTGGATGGATGCATTGATGAGTGGATGGATGCATTGATGAGTGGATGAATGAAAGTGAGGTACAAGGGTCTTCAACAGTAGATGCGATATCCATCAATATGCCATTCATCATCGCACAACCACAATTTGCTCTCAAATCAAGAATACTAACACTAATAATAATAATAACAATTAATCACACTCACTCATGCACAAGTACAAGACGGATGAATATGCGACTGATGATTTTCGCTTAAAAAGCTGTAATGTAAAAATGCATCATGTGCACAGTGCCACAGTTATCTGTGTATTTTTAAATACTGTGCAGCATTTAATATACATGGGTGTGCACATATGTTAAATCTAGTAATTGAGAACCAGTTAAATGATAAACTTGTAAAATATAAAATGCAAATTCTTTAATTATAATTGACAGTTCAGTCAAAATAAACATAAATTACACATGGGACGATCAATGGACTATACAATTGATATAGTACATGAAGTAAATTGCTGAAATTGCAAGTATTTTTTTTTATTAAATAATGCTTTGTTTAGAAACACTGATTTTGTGTTCACTGAAAATTAATTTAAAAACGTATTTGTATGCTCATTGAAAAAAATTGTTTAGAAAATCAGTTGTAGCTTTCAGAGTGGTTTACTGTGGAGCTGACAAAGTGTATAATCAAAATAAGTTTTCAAATTAAATCAAGACTGTTTGGTCAAAATTAAAGTGGAAAATTAATTAGATGAATCGACATGTCACCATTTCTTCAATATAAAAATATAGAAAATGGAAGGGGAAATTGTGAATTATACTTTTGTGGATGCTAAGAGTGAAAAATTCAGGTTTCTGAAATAGAGGTTATTAGGATCTATTTTTTTTATAACCTCAGAGATTGATTATACAGTGATTACATTATTACTGAATGGATCAAAAAATATGAAAGTAACTTCCAAATTAATCAACAACTCTTCAAATTCGTATTTTCAAGAAGCAAAGCTATCCTCCAATGTACATGTGTGTGTTTGTTTATAAAAAGCCTATTGATAATTTACTAAATATAACTTTTTGAAATTTGAAACTTAGTACTTTTCAGTGGCCTAGCTGAAGTGTTGTGTGTTTTGGGTTTTTGATTGTTTACATGTTAGTGTATTCAATTACAAAAAAATTAAGATAAAAAAGAGAAAAAGAAAAGAAGAAAGAAAGAAATAGTATACTATGCTTGAGAAGATTGTTGCAGCTTACTTATAAATTGCCATTTTTATATAGTAAGAAACATATGTACAATGAATTGAATACACAGATATGGACGAAGGGGAATTATAAAAAGATACCATTGATTTTTAATTTACTTATTGATTTTGCAATGATTTTTTAAAGTCTTAGATAATCATTTCATGTTAATTATTCCTTGAATTTCTTTGAATTTATTATGTGTTGATTTTGAATGTTGATGTATAATTAAAACATCAAAACCATGTGATGTTTCTACATTACACTTGTTGTTGTCTAGAATTATGTGTTTGTGTACATACCTATTAAATATGGTTGATGTGTAGTAATAAGTAATAAAAATATTTTTATTTTCACTTAGTTGTATCTTAAATCGCTGTCATTAGCGAAAGTCCAAAATATTTATGAAATTTAGTTGATATGGCCTGGTGCAAGATTTTTTACTTTTTATAACTTCAAACATCAATTAAAAATCAAGTGTTACCATTGTTGATATTATTCTATTAAAATCCTTTCATTTTTTTTTTTTTCCTTCCAGAAATACAAAATAAATTTTATGTAACCAAGTTTTTTATCAAGAATTTATGTCCAAAAGTCAACAAATCGGAAGCTAATCAAGCATGTTGCATATATTGGTTATAGAATATGAGTTGATAAATTAAGATTTTCTTCACATTTAACATTTTTGCTTGTGTTTATGTAAAAACTTTAAGTGTTTTGGATAATACATATAAAAAACTCAGTCATATGGATTTCATGGATAATACCTTATTCAACATAGGAAAAAAAATGCATGACAATATTATGTTTTATTCTTTTACATAATATGGAATTCAATTCAAAATTGATTGATATTATGTGTAATATGTAAATGACTTTAGATTTTTGGCTCCTTAAACCAGGTAAGTTTTTTCTTTTGTATGATAGAGTAATTTTCTTTTCTACATGTACAAAATTTGCAAAGTAATCACTTACTTAGTTTTTAGTATGTTTTAATATTTTCAATTTTAAGTGTATTCTGTTTTTTTTTAATCTCTACATATTCCAAAAATTGATTGGATGTTTTTTTGAATTTTGATTTGTAAGCATATACACAAAAAATATTAAGAATCTAGAGATCGAATAATACTGTAACAGTATATAATCAATCCAAAAACGATAACAGTTAAAAATAGATGCGCACAATGCAAATTGTTATTATTAGTGTTATATGCTAATATATATGTATATTTTAAAATCGGATACTTTATATACAATGCTTCTATGATTGTAGAATAGATTTTATAGATTTTAATATAATATATTTTATATTATTTTATTTATTTGGACATTTGTAATGATGAAATCAATCAATTCTGTAGTTTCATTTCCATTTCCATCAGTACTTTTTTTTAATGTTTTTTATTTTTTTTATTTCACTGATTTTATGAATATGTGTTATTTTCTAACTGACAAATATCTATAAATCCACCAAAGTTTTTTTTCTGCAATAAATTGTACACCAATTATAAAAGCAGTTGAATTCATGGTATTGCAGAATCATGAGTCTTAATTATTTTAAACTATACATCTAAATATACACATAAATATCAACCACATTAGCATTTTTGAGTCAAGCATTTTGGTATATATCTTCCACTCATTTCCTCAACCAAAAACTTCCAATAATTTCACAAACGTCTCAAAATAAAACATTTGTTTACTGCCAATTTAAAAAATATATATCATATTAACTCATCCTTTTACAAAACTTCAATCCTTTAATAACAACGCAATCCTTAACATTTGTTGCTATAACAATAAAAATCATCCAATATATTAAAGAAAATTTCGTTAAAAATTAGTTTTACCAAGTATGTTAAAATTCATAAAACAAAATAAAAAAAAATGGGCTTTGCTTTTTATCTTGACTGAGTGGGGTTTTGTAGAATACAGACAAATCATGATATCATTCATCCGTCTACATATCAAGTAAATCATTCCTCTCTGCAGTCGTTCCGCCATCCATCGATTCATAAATTTCTCCCTTTATTCATTCACTAATTCATTTTTCAGCCTATTCATTCACTAATTCATTTTTCAGCCTATTCATTCCACTATAAACTAATTCATTCATCAAGACATGTTAGTCGAGGAATCATTGACCAGAATAAGAAGGTAGAAAGGAGGGGTACGTCCACGTCGCTGGTGTTGCGACGAAGGAACGGCGCGGCAGAGGGGATGTCTGATGATGGAGGGGGAGGGAGGAGAGAGAAAGGATTCGTTTCTCTGCGCATCGGGGGAAGCATCGTGACGAATGGACGGATGGACGGATGGACGGACGGACAGGCAGCCAGACAGCACGGCACATACACAGACAGACACACCCAGCACGAATCCCCACCCGATCTTTTGCAAAGCTGCCGAATCCCCCTTGCCACAGCACCCGCAGACGAGCATTCAAAGAGCACAACCCAACAATCCAACCCCTACTTCACAGCCAGTCCTCATGAGTGGAAGCGCTGCAAAAGGATCTCTGCAACCTTCAATCATTGGCTCCCCCCCCCCAACCCCACCCAAAACAACAACGCTACGTAACGTAATTGTTGCTTCCACCCCCTGCCCTGCTTTTGTTGACTCAGCCTTGCCAAACCTTACCCATCGTCTCGCCAGTAAAATATAGTATAAAAAAAAGTTCCCTCAAATCAACACAATCTCTCACCTGTCCGTTTCCTTTCGCTTCGCAATGTAGTGGACGGTCGCTGCGACCGGCAAAAACGTTAGTTGTCGAAGAGGAATCACTTGACCATCGTTGCTGTTGTTTTCTCCCTCTCTTCATCTCCTCCGACTACGTATCCGTGAAAGAACGAAGGTCGAAAAGTAGGGGTTTGTTTTCGGTTAGGGTTCCAATAGGAAGGATACAGGGCGAGGCAAGCGTAGGGGGCATTCCACGACGCGGAACGGCAAACGAACGGGTTGGTTTTTGTGGGTTTCTTTATTGGGAGTTTTGGATTTTATATTGTTTTATTTTATTAATACTAATAATATTGTTATTTATTCATACTGATGATTCCGATGAATCCCAGCGAAATGGAGACATCATGAGCAAAGCAAAGATTCGTCAGAAAGCGTGGGGAAGCTTTGATCATGTGGGACAGGATCCATAATCATTTGACGGCATCAGGACGGAGACGCAGAGAGAGCCATAGGACAGCGCTCCTCTTCTATCTATCTATGCCCTCTATCTATATCTATCTGTATCTCTCTATCTATGGCCCCGGGTTTGATCCCTCCCCCAGCCCCATCATGGCCGACCACTTCTGACGAAACGCCGTCTCTGCAATCATGACGCGGATGATGGCCTCACGCTGGCAGCGACGACCCGCGCGGCATTGTCGGCGACCTGGAGACCGCCCTACTCCTGCCCCTGCCCGGCGCACTGGACGCCACCCACCCACCCGCTCTTCTTCCGTCTCCAATAATGGGGCTGCCGCGGGTGGGTCCCTCGAGTGTCCCGCGCAGTGATGGCACTCCCGGCTTCCTCATCATGACCCGCCCCCTTCCCCCGCTGCACTGGCTCCATCTGGTCCCCCACTTTTCTGACATCTCGTATGATTGGATTGATAAGGCGCCTGCCTTCTGTCCAGCCCAGACTGACCGGGTTGGGCCGGGTTCATCCATCTGGACCCTCTTTCCCCCTCACCTTCTCAACGAACGGAACGGTGGAGAACGTGGCGAACCATGGAGGGGTCTCCGAGAAAGGGCTCATCTTGGTCTTCTGTACTTGCAAAATGCTTTTATTGCATAACAACAAAGTGAATTATTGCTTTGTAGAATCGATGTTTAAAGGAATATATGAATTGGAGTTTGATCCTGTATTAATCATTCTGTGTGTATTTATATATTTATATATATATACACACACACATACACACATTCATATGCCTATTTAGTTTCTTATCAAGTAGTGTTGTATAGTAGACTACTGCATCCTTCTCACTGTTATACATTTATTTTATTTTGGAATTTATTCATTGAATTCCCCATAATTGTCTAAGGGAATAAAGAATGTAGTAGAAGTGAGAATTTAGAATCCCTTATATAGCATGATAATCCACAATGTATTTGAGTCTCAAGAAATTTGTTTTCTTTTTTCAGTATAGTTGTATGCTTATTGCACTTCTGTTTGCCATGAAGATAGGGTGTTAAGATTATATATATATATATATATATATATATAAATGTTTATACATACAGAAAAAATAATAATATATATAACTGTTTATATAATAGGAATTATATATATATATATATATATATATATATATAAGAAATCATTTTATACCTATATAAATACAATTAATATTGAAATGTTGTATTAATACAATTGTATAATACAATATCTTATTTACACACAGTTATAATTATTTTTGTAAAAAAATCATATTAATTTTACTTTATTCAAATCTTCAAACTTGTGAATATGTTTTTTTTTTAAAAATCAAAAATAAAATAAAATATCATACTATTGATATGCTAAGAAAAGAAAATAGTTTGTATACATTTGTTTTGATTATTTATTTATTTATTTTCCTCATTTTATAGAAGTGTTTGAAACCTCCAGTTATTGTGACAAATGTTTGTAAATAGTAAAAAGTCATATGGTTAGAGAAATGACCTATTTTGTGTAATAAATCAAATTTTGAACTCAGGTTTTTTATTAGTTGAGTTTTGTGATTCCAAATGACTAAAGAAACACAATCAAAATTTTATCTACTTCTTATATGGGTTGTTTATGAGAA